>CATIUR010000002.1:3132500-4332500 GCA_949592205.1 Helichrysum umbraculigerum
TAAAGGGCAAAAAGTTGCCCGGTAAATTTATTCCCAAAAGCATTTAAGAACAACGGATGTGAGTGAATCTCACACCTCAGCCCGTTACATATGCAATACTACATAACAATGAAAGAACCACTACTCACTATTTGACTCAACATAAATCAAACAAAAGCCATATTACTTAAGTTTATTACTTAAGTTTAATGTAATACATGTACAAAGTTATCTAAATAGCAGTTTATAAAATTATAGGAAATAGCAGTTTATAAAATTCGAGGGAAAAAAATGTTGAAATATAAAGATGGAAAAGTGTAATTTGGTAGTCCATTGTAACTTGTGTCATGAAGATATATTACAGGTAAAAAGTAAAAAGTGATTTGTTAATTTTCTTTTAAGAGTGAATTAAACTCATTGCAAGTGTCATGGAAAATTAGTTCTCCCCGCATCGAGCGGGCTAGCAGCTAGTTACATTATTAATTGTTTTATATTAATAAAGTGTTGAAGTTGAATTAAATGTCATAGGTTTGTAGCCAAAAGTGATTATGATACATTGACTCATATTTTACTATTTAATATTAATTGCATTATTAAAGTTTTAAAGTTGAATTAAGTGTGGTAGAATAGTCATTTGTTAGTTTTCTTTTGAGAGTATGAATTAAACTCATTTTAATATAGTATAGATTACCAAGGCTAAGTTAACAAAGAAGTCGGAATAAGTTTTCGGTAACCATTGTAAATACTCTAGGAATAGTCCTTTGTTATTCAAAAAACATTACATCGGTAAGACCGTACTGGACATGAAAGCGAAGTAGAGTCGAAATGTAATGAGGGTGCTACTTAGCAACCTTGTTTATGACCAGTAGTGAAAAAAGTGGATTTATAAGTATAATATAGTTGAGTATGAAGTATGATTATGTAAATTGTATTATTCCATCAATAATGTAACTTCTTATTTAGGTTCTCGGAGAGGTTTGCTCAATTTTTGCGCCACATATCATGTGTGATTACCTTTATGGTTTATGCAAGAAGTTTAACAGTTTAGAATCTTCCGTGTGGCAGGTATATATTTACTTACATTGCATTTTCTCATTCAGTATTGAATTTAATCCCCGTTTATCTTTAACCAACCCTAATTTTCTATAAGTATTTGATTTTTTGTCAAGATTTAAGGTAACCCTAAAAGTTTTTGCAGGTTGTTGGGTCTAGTGAGGAGACAAACAAATTATTGTTGTGCAAGGCAACTGAACTGGTAATGAGGAAATGCTTCGAGTTTTTGGGGATCACTCCTATCCGGCTATCCTCCTATTAACTGATTCACAAATGGAATGATTGCTCTTTAAATCTGAAATTGGACCGGAAGATAATGTTTGTAGCTTAATTATAGCAACATATCGACCTTCGTCTGATATTTATTATGTATCATGACTATGAAAGCATATCGACCTTTGTTTGATATTTTTATGATATGTTGATTGTCTTGCAAGCATGACCTTCTTGAATGTTATCGTCGGGATGACCATGTTTGGCGAGACATGAATGATTTAACAAGAAACTAGACACCGTCGGTTGGCTTACAAAAGTTTTGAAAAGCAATTGTAAATGGTAAGGCTGAAAAGGAAGAAAATTTAGCTTTCATTTAAATTTCATATATGAGTTTAGTAAACTATTAAAATGTGTTTTAAAGGAATGAGATGACAAGAAAAAGAATACGAATGAGTGTGGTTAGGAGGGGCTCTAAATACACGTGTCGGGTAAGAAGGAAAATCTCGAGTTACAGTTTTGAGAAGAAAACCTTTGATAAGAGATTTAACTATGTTATTGTTGAAAATGGAGAATCATATGATAGAAAATTTGTAGGGATGATGGAGAATTCGTTTGTTGTGACGGATGCCCTTAGGGAAGTTTGGTAAACGTCAAAGGGAACTATCACAAGAAACCAACTCGCTGCCATCGCCGCAAATATTACATAGTTCATCATGAGAATCACCAATTTTGAAATCAACATAATATAATCCCTTGAAACGTCTTTAGTCTTTAAGGCTTTATTGGAAGTTTGGAACTCATCAATTTGTCTACTTTGAGGAACTTTTTCTGCAATCTATGACCGTAGCTCGTGTTTCCTTCTCACCCAACCCAACATGAAGAGCCAGCATTTTGAGCCCATTCAAGGCACACTCATTCTTATTCTTTTTTCTTGCCACTCATTCCTTTGAAACACAATTTTCAAAAGTTCAGTAAATTCCTCTTCTAGAATTAAAATGAATGATGAAATTTCATCCTTTTCACCCACACACTTATAATCGACTTTTCTAGACTTTTGCAAGCCTTGGTGATTGACCGGAAAGTTTCTTTAGGTCAATATAAACTGGATGTTTGTAATAACAGTTTCTTCTTCTTCTTCTTCATGGTCTTTACATTTAATATAAGCATTGGCATTTTTCGAGCTTTAATCGTGTGGTGCTTTCTCCATGTATACCAAGCTATTTGAACTCAATTTCATGGTGAAAAACTCTACAAGAAATTCGATAACATCAATTCACTTTCTAACAAGAAGTACAAAACTCAATCTCAATCGATTAATTTAAATAAATAATAATCATATAATCCACAATAATGAAGGTTTTGAAGTTGAAAACAAGAAAGACCAAGTTTGCCTATTGAAGAAATCCTTGTATGGATTGAAGCAGTCACCAAAACAATGGTATAAGAGGTTTGATTCATTTAAGTTGAGTAATCCTGTGAATGGAGTTGTAAGGTTTAGAAATATACAAAATAGATGGGCTTTTATAATTTCAAATATTGTAAGGTGTTTTGGGAATAAATATGGGAGTTTTGATCATGCAAATACTATGGAGATGAAGATATTTCACTCATTCTTTACTGGTCAAAAGATAGACTATGCAAACATATTTTTTAACGAGTTAAAGAATGATGTTATAAAAGACTCAAGAGATTTCAACGTTTCTTACACAAGATTTTTTGTGACTATTCATCCAAGATGTGTTGGGCAGTCAAGTGTATGATAGTTTAGAGTTCACGTAGAAACTTCTCCTATTCCTAAAAGTGCAGGACCAGCTGGGTATGAGGCCCAGTGGACATCTCCTCTCAGGACTAGAGGTGAACAAAACCGGGTTCCGACCCTACCCGACCCGACCCGACCCGAAAACCCGAACCGGGTTTTGGTCAAAAAGTCAAAAACCGGGTTGGACCCAACCCGAACCGGGTTTTTTCGGGTTTTCAACCGGGTTTTTGACCGGGTATTTGACCGGGTATTTGACCGGGTTTCGGGTATTTGACCGGGTTTTGACCGGGTTTTTGACCGGGTTTCCAACCCGACCCTATTTCAACCCGGTCCCAACCCGATTTCAAATTCTAAAAACCCTACCCGGGTACGTACCCGCCGGGTATTAAAAAAACCCGAACCGGGTAGGGTCAAACCGGGTTTGACCGGGTCGGGTTTTCGGGTTTGAAACCGGGTAGGGTTGAGGAACCGGTTTTTTTGTTCAACTTTACTCAGGACTAGCTGGTTATGAGGCCCAGTGGGCCTAGTAGTAATGTGCTATTTTTCCTAGGTTTTAAATTATTATTTATTATGTTAGAAAATAATTTTATTTTGTTTATTTGAAATTAATTAGGAGAAAGGTAAAAGAGTTTATTGTGACTAGTAAAATATTAACTCTTTTAAATTATTATAGTTGTCGGTAAATAAAATATTTGGTCTCGCAAATGGTTTTCTGGTTCCAGACAATAGATTTACGGGGACCAACTATAGTACACATATATAGGTATATATGTTTTTTTTTTTTCCAATCAATCAAACATAAAAAAAGAAAAAGAAAAAGAAAAGAACAGAGAGATCGGGAGAGAAAGAAAGAAGGAAAAAAAAAGAAGAAAGGAAAGGATCATGTAATTTTGATTCAGTATTATCTTCATCAGCTTCTTCTTTACTTATAAGTATGATTTCTTTGAGTTATTATTATTAAAATTATGATTTTTTTTAGAAATTATATGAATTACTGATTTTGTATGAAATTAGAAAGCAAAAAGTTGTTATATTGCTTATTTGAATTTAGTATATGCTAACAAGCTTGTTAGATTGATTAAAAATTGAGTGCATAGTAATTCTTATATAAAAATCGTTCGTAGAGGGGTTGAAGAGATTGAATAGTGAATAGTGCATAGTGAATAGTAATAGTGAATTTCAAATAGTAAACACCGAATAGTAAATACGGTATAGTGAATAGTAAATAGTAAATACCGATTAGTAAATATGATATAGTGAATAGTAAATACCAAATAGTAAATACGGTATAGTATATAATAAAAAGTAAATGTTGTATAGTAGTATGATACTAGATATTGTTGATTATTTTGATATTACATATCGAAATATGTTATATGATTATGAAATGAGTACTAACTCATTATTTATTGTATTCTCAGATATGAAGAATGCTCAGTAATATTAGACTTCCGAGCTTGCAGCTGAGGTAACGGTGAGTGAATTTGGAACTCATCGTTTGATTTAGTTGTAACTGTTTGGTTGCAACAAGTAAACGTAGATATCAATGTTAATCTGTTTAATTTAGATTACTTTCTTTGAATCTACGTGATATGTAAATGTTCGTGAGGTCAACGTAGAAGTTGCGCTAGTGGGTTATTATGGGAATTGCACAGTGTCTTGATACATGTGTTGTTTGTGATACATGTGTTTGATTATAATAACCATTAGCTATCGGTCTCGTACGTACGGCCATACAGATATGTCTTGGTAAGTGTTCTTGGCGAATCCCCCGGTATTATGATATCCCAAGAGCCATCGATCCTCATATGTCAAAAATGTGTGTGTTTACGATTATTTGAAGTAAACAAATGGTTATGCTAAGTTGAATTGTGTGTGACTTATTTATTCACTTAGATTCGTGCTAATTCCTCACATTACTTCTTGCAGGTTATGAGTTATGATTTAACAGGTGGGCAAGAAGTTGGACTTGAAGGAATGTTTGTCAACAGGGCGTGTACTCTGATATTAATTGTTTAAATCAATGTGTCTTGAAGTTACATAACACCTCAATCTTTGTGTTTTGATCACCTAAATTATAACTTGAGTGTTTAGGGTTTGAAATGGTTTGACTCCTATATGTATATATGTCATTGAAATAATATTTTTAAAGCTACGCTTCCGAATTAAATCATATAATAATAGTATATGAATGAGGGGTGTTATAAGTAACTTATAACACCCCATATTTTACGAAGATATATTTATTATAAAAATATGCAATCCTTAGGAAGCGTAGGTCCAAATATAGCTTATTAGTTTATATTACATATTAAAACCATAATATATCTGTTTGGGTGTTATATAATTCAAAATACCATGTGGACTCATTCCAAAACCAATATCAGAGTAAACTCTTAGTCAATCATTCCATCAAAACAAACTTCTTGCCCACCCATTATATCATAATCCATAACCTGCAAGAAGTAATGTGGAGGATTAGCACGAAGCTAAGTGAATAGACCTATCCTAACAGCACAACTTAGCATCACAATATCTGCCTATAGCAAATAACACACAACATCAACAACAACTAGGAGGATCGGTGGTCCTTGTGACGCCCTCAGCCCCGGGTGACGCACCAAGAGACACTTATAACTAATTGCAGGCCAACACAGTGGTATTACTGATAACCGAAACTACCTTAAACCAACATAAGCTCTACTCACAACACTTGTTTATAATTCCTATGTTGGTTAACCTGTAGCACTACCAGTCCGACCAACGGAGTCCAACCCTCGTCGACCTCCTTATCAACAAATGCCCGAAGTCGACTCATCAAATATTACATGTAATTCAACATGTAAATGACTTAATAAATCGTGTAGAAATACCCCAACCCCCTCAAGAGGAGAATATTACGGGTGATTTTGATCGATTATAAAAAATAATCAACACAACTACTTTTCCTTCAAACTAAAACTTTAGAGAATAAAAATGTAAACGGTTGCGTTGTTGCGGGTCTTTCACCTAGTTTATTTATTTATATTTATAAGGTATAGAATACAACTAGTTACTGTACGTAAATAATGAATGTATCCAAAATCATATTGGAAAATGAATACCCTAGCATCACGGGGCGGGTTTCGATCGGCCCAACTGCTCCGGCCCAATCTACAATCACTTTTAGACGCTGACAGCCGAACCTTTTATTTTATTAAGAAAACAAAACCCTAGATTTCTAATTTCCATCCGGCTAACCCTAGTTTTATAAGAACAAAGGCGATGCATAATGTTGTAGCAATTATAGGGGTATTAAACTACTTAGTCATACTATGAAACTTTGGGAGAGAGTTATTGAGAGGAAAATAAGAAGTGAGACATATGTGTCAGAGAATCAATTCGGATTCATGCCTGAACGGTCCTCAATAGAGGCGATACACTTAATAAGAAGGCTTATGGAGAAATATAGGGAAAGGCAAAGAGACCTACACATGGCTTTCATAGACCTTGAGAAAGCTTATGATCGAGTACCTCGTGTACTAATTTGGAAGACCCTAGAAGCTAAAGGAGTGCGAAGAGGATACATTAAGAGTATTAGAGATATGTATGAGGGAGCGAAGACATGTGTTCGGACCCCTGTAGGTAACACAGAGTACTATCCTGTCGAAGTGGGCCTACACCAAGGATCGGCCCTTAGCCCTTTCCTGTTTGCCTTGATTCTTGACGAGATATCACAGGAGATACAAGAAAGCATACCGTGGTGCATGATTTTTGCCGATGATATTGTTCTTGTATCAGAGACAAAAAGGGGCCTGAATAGCACGCTGGAGCAGTGGAGGAAAGTTTTAGAGGACGAAGGCTTACGGATCAGCAGAGATAAAGCAGAATATTTACATTGCGATTTCGACGAGATTGTGGGAGAACGGGAAGCTGTAGAGTCTATTCATATTGGGGACCATATCCTCTATCCAAAGGAGTCCTTTAGATACTTAGGATCAGTATTACATAAATCTGGAAGAATAGACGAAGATGTAACACACTGTATAAGAGTAGGGTGGTTGAAGTGGAGGTTAGCTACCGGGGTCTTGTGCGATCGGAAAATCCCATTGAAGCTGAAAGGAAGATTCTATAGAGTAGCAATTAGGCCGGCCATGCTTTACGGATCAGAATGTTGGCCGATGACGAAGGCCCAAGCGACTAGGATGGAAGTGGCTGAAATGAGGATGTTAAGATGGTCAGGCGGGAAAACCATGTTAGACTTGATTCGGAATGGTTTTTTTAGGGATAAGTTAGAAGTGAAGACTATTACGAACAAACTGAGAGAGGGACGTCTTAGATGGTTTGGACACATTAGGAGGAGACCACACGCAGAACCAATTAGAAGAGTAGAAGACATCATTGTTGATGGCTTAAGGAAGAGAGTAGACCTAAACTTAGGTGGGAGGATAGAGTGAAGCTCGACCTCAAAGAGTTAGCACTTCCCGAGGACATGACCTCTGATCGGAACGAGTGGGGACGTAGAATTAGAGTAGTTGAGTAGGGGGGTCTAGTGGTACATATTATTATTATTAGTATTACTTAATTTTTCTAGTATTATTATAATTATGTTATTATTATTAATGACCATTATTATTATAAGTACTATTATTATCATCAATAATATTATATTAATCCTATAACTAGTAGCATTATTTGTCACTATTTTTAACTTTATTATTATTATTATTATTATTATTATTATTATTATTATTATTATTATTATTATTATTATTATATTATATTAATAATAATAATAATAATAATAATAATATTATTATTATTATTATTATTATTATTATTATTATTATTATTATTATTATTATTATTATTATTATCTCAACTAATAATACTACTACTGTGATTTATTACTATCATTACTGTTTCTATTTGTTATTGTTGTCGATGCTGAGATTGCAGGTTGAGGTTGCGGCTACTGCTGCTGGTCGCGGTTTGCGGATGCGGTTACGAATTGCTTATTAATGTGGATGTTGTTGCGATTGTTGTTGCTGATGTTGCTGCTGCCACCGTTATTACTATTTTTTTTTTATTTTCATAGACTTGTTTTTATTTTGGTCGTTCGAGTCTGCCGGAGGTCTTTCTGGAAGCAGTCTCTGTACCTACGGGTAGGGGGGGTAGGGGTATGACTGTCTACATCTTACCTCCCCCATACCCTGCCACACGCAGGATTGGGTACTGTTGTTGTTGTTGCTAACCTCCATAATCGTCGGCGATCTGTAAAAGGTACGTACGAATCCTCCTATTTATTCACATCTTCATGTATAATCTCTTTGTTTGACAATTATAAGGTTTATGATGATTCGATAAACGCGCGTGCGTGCGGGATATATAAAGAACCCTAAAATTCAAATAGTAATCAACCGATTTGATTGATGGTATCGTATTGTATTGTAGCAGAAACAAAGGAAGATGACAACAATTAATAATCAAGATATGTGAGTATTATATTATTCCTTTCTTTTTACATCAATTTTATTTATTTATTTATTTATTTTTTATTTTTTTTTTGCAAATGATCACCGGCTCAGCTGGTTGTGATGCATGGGGTTTTACCCATAGGTCTCGGGTTCGAGTCCTGTGGTGGTTTTTCCTAGGTGAGATAATATATGGGCTGGTAGTGGTGGCACGATGATACTCCATTACTGGCCCGCAGGTGTTATTTGCCATTTCCAAAAAAAATTGATAGTTTTTGTTGGTGCATAATCGAAATGTCAGTCAGTTGGTCTAGAGTCTGTAATTGTCATTCTGTACATTTTTGAAGTTATGAATAATATATATGTTGTATCTCTGTTTGTAATCGTTAAACGAATAATCTAAGTTTTTAGCTAAATCAGGCGACACTTCATAAGTGTCGCATATGTGTGTATAGCGACACTAGGTAAGTGTCGCATAGCAACACTTAGCTAGTGTCGCATAAGGTCAGAGTATAAATAGTGATTTCAAGTCAAAATTTCAAAACTTCTTGCATTCTCTTATGTGTTTGTGTGTGTTCCTCTCTGAGAACTAAATCAGTATATCAAACTTATAACTTTCAATTTCCTTACTTATTCATATATTATTCCAAGGGAAGTTACATATATCCGTATATGTTTCTTACCGAAAACAAAACGATTTGTCACTTGTGATTGGATTCCGCACGACTCAAGTGAATTCGATTCAATAGATCCTATTCAGGAGACCTACCGGGACCTAACAATTGGTATCAGAGCTTTAGAGATTCGGTATCCACGGTTTTGAATCGATTTGAAATATGTTTTCGGAAGAAAATTTAAGGTATGTTTGATTTCTTTGTGTTTGTGAGCTTATTTGTTAATATCAAGAAGTTCCTTTGTGTTTAGTTATAAGTTTTTGTGAAAAACTTTCGTTTTGAATTTGCCGGAGAAATCACTGTTTTGGCCGGAAAATTAGTTTTTGGTGACTGAATTCGAAATTATGCGACACTTCGTAAGTGACGCATAAAACATTGAGCGTCACTATAGGCGACACTTACTAAGTGACGCCTAGTTGTTAACACGTGTCATACACTCAGTTAGTGGACGTTAGTGCTTGTTAGTGGACGTTAGTGGAAATCTCTTTATAGCGTCACTACCAGCGTCACTTCTTTAGTGACGCTATCTAAACTTCAGTGACGCATAGTGGACTGTTAGTGCGTTTAGTGGACATTTTAGTGCGCGTTAGTGGATTAAGTTAGGTACATCTAGCGTCATTTATTAAGTGACGCATAGTTGTTCAACTTTTAATACACGACACTTCATAGCGTCACTCAGTTAGTGACTTACTTTTACCAAGCGACACTTAATAGCGACACTTCTTTAGTGACGCACTTGTTTGTAACGTCACTCTGTCCAATTCTCACCGCGTCACTTATAACGACACTTCACTAGTGCCGCATAGCGACACTTCCCTAGTGACGCATAGAGTCAGAAACTTGAAATTGTTTATATTTGTTTGATTGTGTGATTATAAATGGCAACACCAATACAACAAGTTGGTGCTCTTCTTAAACAAAACAATGAAGTTGGTAGTACAAATAAACCACCAATGTTCACAATTGTTATGGATTATTTTCTTTGGCGACAACGATTCGAGGCTTTTATTTCTTTCAATGATCCCGACATGAAAATATATTTGGAAGAAAGATATGAACGTCCTCTTCGAACTGGTGTTTTTGATGGACCAACTCCATACAAGACTGTAAAGTCTATGACTCCTGAAGAAAGAAAAGCTCATGACACTGAAAGAAAAACTTATGCTGCTATTACCATGTCTTTACCACAAACTCTTTTGAGGCAGTTCAGACAATATGAAACTGCTTATGATCTATGGAAAGCATTTGAAAAGAGATGTGGTGGAAGTGAAAAGTACAAGCAAAATAAGTTGGAACTTATCAAGAAGCAATATGAGGTGTTTGATATGTTACCGGGGGAGTCTCTTTCTGAAATGTGCTCACGTTATTCTCAGCTTGTGAGTGAAATGTTAGAAGGCGGTGTTAATCTAGATCAAATAGACATGAATAAGAAACTTCTTAACTCTTTACCAAAGAAGTGGAATACTCGTGTTCTATTGATGGAAGCTGATCCAGACGTTATGGAAATGTCTTTAGATGATTTGATTGTTCATTTGGAAGCAACTCTTCTAGATATTCAAAGAAAAGAGACAAAGCACATTGCAACTGTTCAAAATCCAAAACTTTATGGTGTGGAAGTCTCTACTTCAAAATCTAATGTTTTTGGCTCTCCTTTAGTTGCTTCGGGTTCAAGTGCACCTTCCATGCCTTCTACAAGCATTGTTAATCCTATTTTCAATACTCAAGGATCTTTGCCAACAGTCAATGAAGAACATGCATCAATCTTTACTGCTTTTCTTTCTGCTTATGAAGATTTCTTGTCAAATCGATTGAGTTCCTTGAATTTGACTGAAGATGATTTTAGTCAAATTGATAATGATGAGTTAGAAAGAATTGACATCAAATGGAGTTCTGCCATGTTGACAAGAAGAATGAAGAATTATTTCAAGAAGACCGGAAGAAAAACCTTGGATAATCCAAATGACAAGGGTGTACGTTTTGACAAAAGTAAAGTCAGATGTTATAATTGTCAAAATCTTGGACATTTTACCAAAGAATGTGATCAAAAGAGAAATCCAGCATCTGGTTTTACCAGACCTTCTCCAAAGAAGATAGAAAAAAGGCTTCAGATGAAGAAAAAGCAATGATTTCTGCCGCTGCTCAATTGTCAGATATAGCTTTTGATTTCTCTGCTCATGATGAAGAAGAAGATGTAGTTCCTGAAAAATGTTTGATGGCCGACATTCATGAGGTAGATATTGAACCACTTTCTTGTATTTCTTGTATAAAATTGACTGGTCAACTTAAAAGATATAAAGAGGAATTGGAACGTCTTGATTCAAACCAAGAAAATTTGCTTGAAGCAAATAGTTTGTTAAAAGAAAATGAAAAGACGTATGAACAAAAATTAAAAGCAATTTTTGAAGAAAAGAAGGAACTTCGAGCTAAAATTTTTGAACAACAAGATGAAATAAGTAGTTATGTTGATATGCTTGCCTTAGTTAAAAAGGAGCTTGCTGATTCTCAAGCTGAAGTTATTCGTTTAAATGGAAAACTTTCAAATGTTGCTACATCCTCTTTAATTTTTAATGATATCATTGAGGCACAAAAGATTAGGACTGGTAAAGCTGGTATTGGTTATACAGCTGTAGCACCTCCTAAAGATTATACTCCAATGCCTTCTACTGATAATATTAAAAACTTTGTGCCAAACTTGAAAAAGAAAAGCACAAATTCTCTTAGGTTTGATAAACCTGTCAAATTTGTTCAAGAAAAATCTGTAAATGTTGAGTTTGAAACAGAAAATTGTTGTGTTGGAAAGTCTGACACTAGTGAACCTAAGCCAGTTAAGGCAAAATCTAGTAATGTTGAAACTAAGGCTGACCCAGTTAAGCCTGATGTTTTAACTGAACCTCTTAACACTGTTAAAGGGGAAATTGAGATTGAAGATCTTACTGAAAAGGAGTTCAAACCAATTGAAAAGAAAAATATCAAACCTGAAAATCACATTTTGATGAATGATTTTGAAAAGGACACACTGTTCAAGAAAGGTAAAGCAAAAGCTGAACCTGAAGTGACAATCTTGAAAAGAAATGAGAATCTTAAGAATGTTAATTTTGATGATTCTTTTCAACATAATCATGTAAATGATAAAAATGTGTCTTTTGGTCGAAATTCTCATTGGTTTATTCCTCAATCTCAATCTTTTGTTGAAACTCGATCTTGTTTCTATTGTAGAAAACAAGGTCATTTGATTAATGATTGTCCTGTGCTTGCTCTAAAACAGTTTGGAAAAGGTGTACCACGAAACTTTAATCATAAAAACTCTTCAAGAAATTCACCAATTTCTTCTAGAAATTCTTCCAGAAAATCTGATTCTGAGAAAAGTTCACCTATTTCCACACCTGTCAAGAGAAATAACAAGATTGATTCTGAAATTTTTCTGATAAAAATCAAAATCTTGTTACCAAGCAATCTTTCAAACCTAAACAGGTTTGGAAAGTGAAAAATTTGAGTGGTTGTTTAACATCCGACAATACTGCATCAGTCAATGTTCCTGAAATGTTGAAAAATAAAATTTTGACTGATGTACTTATTGTTGATGATGTTACTGGGGTGCCCAAGTCTGTTAAGGCTTGGGTGTCCATTTCTAATTAATTTCTTTCTTTTGTGTGCTACAGCAACCAGAAGTGATACAGAACAGTAAATGGTATATCGACAGTGGTTGCTCAAGGCACATGACAGGCAATGTATCTCTCCTCACTGATGTTCATGCTTATAATGGAGGATATGTTGTTTTTGCCGGTGATAAAGGAGGCGTGATTAGTGGTCAAGGTACTCTTACGAATGGAATTGTGAGTTTTGAGAAAGTAAATTTTGTGGAACAATTGCATCACAATTTACTTAGCGTATCTCAAGTGTGTGACAAGAAGTATACTACAGTCTTTCCTGATAAAGAATGTATTATATTGAAACCTGGCCTCGTAATTCCTAAAGAACCGGTGTTGAGTCATGCTCCAAGAGAAAAAGATACGTACATTCTTGATATGAGAACCGTTGAAGTGAGCCATGAAACGTGTCTTTTATCTAAAGCAACTGAAAAAGAATCACTGCTATGGCACAGACGTATGGGACGTTGATGAACGCCAAAAAGTGCTATTTTATAGTGCTAATTGCCCCCTAGTTTGGTTAAATTCTTATGCATTTTATTTGAATTCGATACTCATTTCGTTCATATTTGCATTTAGGAAGTATTTGGAGCTTGAATCGGAAAAGAAGCTGAAAACGTGCGAGAATCGAAGAAAAGAAGCAAAAAATGAGAAAAGTGGAGAAGTTGGTCGAAAGCTCAAAAATCTGGGGAAGAGCATCCATACGGCGTATGGAATTCCATACGGCGTATGGATCGCCTCGACAGAAAACCTAAAAAGCTCATTTTGCCTCATTTTTGCACACACTTTCACCACATAAGCTCCAGTCGATTTCTCTGATCAAGAACCCTATTTCCAGAGGGTTTGGAAGGCAAAAGAGCAAGCAAACTCAAGGGCTTTCGTTCATACAATCCATATTTCGGCTTTTTGGTTCGAATACATTTCTTATTTTCATTTGATTATGATTATGGCTATGTTATTGAATCTGATTATTTGTGGAATTATGATTGGCTAAGTTTATTTACAATTGCTTAGATGATAATACTCGGATGATGATTTGATTGTTGAATTGCTAGTTTATATTGAATTTCATGAATGTTTATATGTTTATTCGAAGATCCATGTTTAATTGTTGAATCTTGATGATAACCTAGCGTGATAATCTATTGATTTATGACTGAGTTCTTTATTGATTGGTTATTATTGATGATTGTTGGTTTCAATTGATGAATATCACTAAATAGATTGAGTTTGATAGGCTAGGATCAATTATTGTTAAGAATTGATAATGAATGTGATAACTAGTAATAGTTATAGACTTTGTTGATTCAAGTTATAAGGATAAATCATATAAACGGTGTAGTTATAATTCATAATGCAAATTGGTGGATAACGTTAAATTCAACTGTTAGCGGGTTGAAAACAACTTTATATCTTTCTAATTTGTGTTTAATTAATTAATCATGCAAAGATGGTCGATATATTTGTCATGTCACAATGAAGTTCAAACATTGGCAATTCAATAAAGTGATAGTCGAATTCTGAGGAAACTAATCTAAGCAATTGTACTTCTTTTACCTTTTGAATTAAATCTTTTATTTAATTAAGTTCTTTTATTAATTCTTTATTTTAATAAATTAGTTTATTTAAATAATCATTTCTTTTATAATTGTTATTCAATTGTTCGATCGAAACTAAAACTGTAACAACTGAATAAAAATGACCAAAATCCGGGTCCAATTTAAATTTTCGAATCACGTATTACATACGCGTATTAACAAAGCATTCAAGTATTACGTATGTATAAATATATATATATATATATATATATATATATATATATATATATATATATATATATATATATATATATATATATATATATATATGTATATAAATATATATCGCGAACGATTATTTATTAATCGCATTTGAGAATAAATTAACAACGCGTAAAATAAAGTTATAAAAACTTTATTCCAAAACATTTCATTTTTATAAAATGTTTCAACTAGTAAACATTTCAAAAACAAATAAACGAATTATATAGATTAAAAGTATTAATTTATATTGCAAGTGATAACTAAAACGCGGGTATTTTACACTGTGTTTTGGAGACAGTGTTTTTCCCCACCAAACATAAGCCAACCCAAACCCCTCACTCTTTCATTTGGGGCTTCATTTTTCACACACACATATCACATAATCTCTCTCTCAATCTCTCCTCTCATCTCACTACCACCACCATCGGTTCACCACCACCGCCACCGTCGGACCACCGCCGCCGCCGCCACCAGCAAGAACAAGAACAACACGAGCATCATCATCATCATCTTCATCATGATTCATCACCATCTTCTCCATTTTCGGATTCCATTTTGCATAGTAAGAAAACTTCCGATCTACACTTAGATTCATGTTTAAATCACTTAATACATCATATATTATCATTATATAAGTTTATTGTTGTCGGATCTTTGGTTTTGAGGCTCGATCCGTGAGATTCTTGAGCCAATTCGCGAACAGACCTGAACCCACATCTCAGCCGAACGACTAAGAAACCTCAGCCGACCGGCTAAGACAGGACAGCCGAACGGCTAAGCCTTTCCAGCCGAACGGCTGACTAACCACAGCAGATCGGCTGTGTAGCTTTGTAGCCCTCTGAGTCGCGGTCGTTTGGGCAGGTGGATCGTCTAAATCCGAGTTCGTATGAGGGAGATATGGCCAAAACGGTGCAGCCTCGCAAAATCATTTTAGCGACAAACTTTTATTGTATAAATATATGAGACGAATATTTTTACGAAGACAAAGCAAAACATATCTTTAAAATATAATTTCAAACCAACACCAACGGGCCATAATCATTTTACAAACATCAAATGTAATCATATAACAAATACTTTGGACAAAATCAAACCGAACAAACAATTATATGGATGGTTTATTCAAACATCCATTTACTCATTTTAATCTCGCGTGTTTAGGATACTAGGAGATTAACATCAAGCACAACTTGTCACCTTAGGATCGCTCGCTCCTCAGGTGAGTTTCATAGCCCCTCCTTTCAAACTGTTTTACTGTTTTGGGGTAGAATGCATACTCGTCGATTATTTTTCAAAAATCTATTTATGAAATTAATCATTGTAAATGATTTAATTACAACTCGAACTAGACTAGGGTACTAGTCACTTTCACAAACTTATGTGAGATAGGTTTCAGGAACACGAACATTGATAGATAATATGGATTATCCTTACACATCACTCAGGTTTCAAGAACTTTAATAGCTATAGGCTAACACTGTACGACACTGGAACAATTGAAATCATAGTACTCTAGGCTAGAGTACATCAAACTTAGAACTCAAGAAACATAGAAACAAGAAACCGGAATACAAGAAACTAGAATTCAAGAATCCAAGAATCAAGAAACTAGAAAACAAGATTAGATCAAGGATTATGTGCTAGGTCAAGAACTTATTTGCAAGATCAAGAACCTATTTGCAAGATCAAGAACTATGTGCAAGGTCAAGAACTCAAGGTTTTCAAGATCAATAAAACAAGATTTTCAAGATCAAGAACTCAAGATTTTCAAGGACAAGATCAGTAAACAAGATTTTCAAGAACTTATGTGTTATTTGTTTCCATTATTTGTGTTATGTGTTATGTGATTTGTGATATGTGTTAACTGCTAATTGTGATACGTGTTAACTGCTAATCTGTGATATTATCGCTTGTGTTATTATTGTGTGAACTCTAGATTCGAGGAACTAGTTCAAGAACCACATCACTTGAGTTCATCACTCATTCTAAGAAATTCAGGAATTCAACACTGTACACAGGGGTGTACTTCAAGCATAGGATTAGACTCTCGTATTTTAATCCTTTCCAACTAAACCTATGGACTCACCAGCTTATCGCTGACGTATTTTAGTATGCATTTCAGGTACCGCTTTAGTAGGATCAGCCCGTCAGGATCCTAGCTCGAGTCGCATACTTTTCAACACTGAATTTCTTGCATAACTTTTGTATTACAATTATGTAACGAAATTATTTTGCGAACTCGCAACTTGTTTACATTGTTATTTTGGGAAATGTATAACTATTTTCAAACGTCTCATTTAGAGTCGTTCGCTGTATATCTTTGTGCTGTGATATTTGATTTGGTAACACCCGACCCGACCGCTTCCACAACCTGAAATTCGAGGGTGTTACAAAAACGTCCCCCCTATTTACTGTTTTAATTAATTGTATCAAATTCCCATTTATTTAATATTGACATCCGTTCCCTGTGTTCGACTCGGACTTACTAAGCTATACTATATATGATCAGGTATTCTTGCCTGTGTTGTGTGTAGTAAGTTAGGGAATTTCCATTTTAAAACTAAAGCCCCGTTTACACGACATCAAGTTTTTGGCGCCGCTGCCGGGGAGCGGTTTGATTCAATTTTATAAATTGGAATTTGTTTTTCTTGTAACTTCTTAGTTTAATTTGATTTTGTTTACTTATCTTTTTATAGTCGTTTTTCGTGTGTTTAAAAATTTGTTTAGTATTCAATCCCGTTGTTCTGACTTGCTTAAATAGTTGATATTTTTAGTCTGTGTTTTTTTTTTAAGTTGTGGAAATTGGATTAGTTAGTCATTTTGTCTGGGATAATATAATTACCTGTTCTGCGGAGTCAAGAATTTTATTGCAGGAAGTATATGACCCGAACAACAGTTCCTGACCCAACCGACCCCTTTGAAGAACCCGAACGTGTGTTTCGTCAAAAGAAGACGCGCCGCCTCTGCACCACCGAATTCGCCGCTAATCAACGCCTTTTGTGACGACGATTTCGAGATCTTTACCAATAACCTTTTCACACCACGCACCCGTAACTACAGTTCGTATTTAGAGAGTGATTTTTGAGAGTATCTGCAATTTCTCTTTAACGATCCACCGGATTTAGGGATGGCAGACGACATCACCACTATGACACTCGAGGAGTATTCAAGTCGGATGCGAAATGACCGAGGCACCGGAGTAGTAAGGCCAGCGATTGCGCAAGATGTGGAGTTTGAGATCAAGGGACAGTTCCTCAAGGAGTTGAGGGAGAATCCTTTCCGTGGAGAAGAAAGGGAAGATGCTAATGATCATGTGGAGAGAATCGTGGAGATAGCTGACATGTTCAACGTTCCGAACATCACACGCGATCAAGTCATGCTCAGGGTTTTCCCAATCACACTCAAGGGAGCTGCTAAGAGATGGATTCAAAACGAGCCAGCTGGATCAATCACTACATGGGAAGACCTTCGCACTAAGTTTCTGAAGATGTATTGTCCTCCTTCCAAAACTTCAAAGATGATTGACCAGATCAGAAACTTCAAGCAGGAAGTTGACGAGTCGCTACACCAAGCCTGGGAAAGATACAAGGACCTGATGCACAAGTGCCCGCAGCACGACCTGAATGATCAGCAAATCGTGAGTATTTTCTATAAGGGAGTGGATCGTGCCACGAGACAACAACTGGATGCACAAGGGCCTATTCCCAAGAAGATCCCTCGTGATGCTTTAACTGCAATTCGTGATCAAGCCAAACACTCTCAGCTGTGGGATGATGGTACTTCAAGAAGGAAGAGGTCTGTGAATGATGAAGATGGGCTTGCAGCCATCACTGCTAAACTTGATAACATGGGCAGAGATATCAAGAAGGTTACTGAGACTGTCCATCCTATCCAAGTAGGATGTGATAACTGTGGAGGAAGTCATCTAGTAAAGGATTGCCCCGAGATGAGAACGGGAGAAGTAAATGAAGAAGTCAAGTATGGAGAAGCTCAAGCACCATACCGTCAAGGTGGTGGAAATTTCTTTAGGAGACCATACAAAGATGGAGGGCGTCAGTTTCGCCAAACTCAGCCAGGATTTTACACCAAGGATCAACAAGCCGGACCATCATCATCAACAGATAAGCAAACCCACTTAGAAGAAATGATGGGAAAGTTTCTCACCTCCAATGAGAAATTCATTACCAGTTCTGGGCAGAGAATGGATGCCACGGATGTAGCTGTGAGAAACCAAGGAGCTGCAATCAAGCGGATTGAAGGGAATATTTCCAGTATTGCTAAGGTTATGCAAGAGCGATTTCCTGGGACTCTACCTGGATACACTGAAACCAATCCTCGCGATCAGGCGAAAGCGGTAATCACTAGAAGTGGAAAGGGTTTTGAAGATCCCATTCCCAAGAAGAAATCTTTTCCTCAACCTCTGCCGCAAAAAGAGAAGGAAGTAGAAGTTGTGGAAATTCCCAAGGTGGACACTGAAGCTGAAAGAATTGCCAAGGATAAGCAATATGCAAAGGATCATGCTCCACCACTGTAACAACCCCAAAATTAGGACCAATTTAAAATTTTCCTAATTACGTGTTTATTACTTGTATATAATATGAAATAGGATTATATACGTTATTTCCTATATGTATATATGGATGGAATATATATATATATATATACGCGTATACGATTCGTACATATCGTACAAAACAACAATCGTACAAACTTGCGAACATTGTAAAACGATTATTAAATAATGCGAAATTATTTAATTACTTTGATGATTACTTTATATTATGTTTATAATATAACGGAAAACGTACGTTTTAATAAAAACGTCACCGAACTCTCCGAAAACTCGACCAACCGACAAAACGAACAAAGTTATGATTTATAACTTGAAAACTAGTATTTTGGTAAAATACTACAATTTAATTATCGAGTAATAATTCGTATTTTAAAACGTATATTAAATCGCGTATAAAATGATTTTAACGTTTAAACGACAGGGGAAACGAACACCGCACGGAGCGCAAACGCGAGGGAACGAAAAGTTGGTGAGACCACATCATGTGGCCCCACCCAAAACCGGCCAAGGTGAGGGGGCATTAAGCCCTCACCTCTTTCTCCTTTCCCACACTCAAACACAAACACCCACACCCCAATTATTCTCTCTTCCCTCTCTCTATCGGTTTCCTCTCTCTCTCTAAAAACCGATTACAAAACACCCTAAAAACACCATTAAAACACCTCGAAGGTCCATACCCGTTTGGAGAAAAGTGATCACGAGAACGAGGGCTACAAACCTATCTTTTCGGATTTTCGTTTCGACAACTTTGTAAGTTTTCCGGCGACCCGAAACTTTTCCGATTACATTTATTTTGCTAGATTATTGTTCCCCTAGCTAAATGATGTCCAAATATGTAACTTAAACTCGTTTTTGAACACTTTTACGGAAATGTCGGTTTTGGTCATTTTAAAGAAAACGACTCCACAAACCTTAAAAACGACCACCAATCGTTCCTATGAACTCATTATAACATATTAAAACTAGTATAAAAGTTCTAGACCCAACGGAAACCGGAAAAGACGTTTTCGGAAACTTAAAATCCGAACAGACCTCTTGTGTCGCATCGGACCAAAATTTCATGCGACACAACACTATGTCGCATGTTATGTCGCACGTTATGTCGCAATGTATGCGACACAACGCTTATGTCGCACTATATGTCGTATCATCTACGACGCAAAGCTTACCTATCGCTTGATTGCGACACAACGACTATGTCGTATCGTTGTGTCGTACCCTTGTTTGCGACACAACCATTGTGTCGCATAAACACCAAACCGAAATCAATCCATACGACACAGACATTATGTCGCATACGGTCTGCGACACAAGACTTGTGTCGCAGATAGCCCAGATCAGAAAACAAAATATATTCTAAGTGTTGGAATCACTTTTCAACTACTAAATCAAATACGATGCTACTTATACATGAAAATACTATACTTTTGAGAGTATACAACAACACTTGAATACGTACAAGACTATACTAAACTAACGTGAGATTTCACTCACACACGCACACGAGTTTACACTCGAAATACTTAGGAGATTACACTCCAACGAACATACACTTGTACATTACACGGGATTACATCCGATACGAACTTACAAGTTCACTCACTAGTTACGTGCTGGATTACACGTTAACTGATACGAACATACACTCGAATACTTACGAGGTTTCACTCGTACCCTTTGGGGTTTAAGCCCATTGGAACTTACGCAAACGATACACGTTGTAATACAAACAAACAGTTATACACGTACGCTTTACAAATGTACAACTACTATGAATACATAATAATAATGGATGGAATTATTATTATTATACAACGACACCAACGGACCGTACAACTTTTATACAAACTACGATTTACAAACGAATACAAACGTACAAACAAACTAATGGACATTAACTAGTTTGGGAACAACTAGCATGGATACTTTACAAGTATTCCATTTACTTACTAAACCTTGTGCGTATTAGGACGCTAAGGGTTGCTAGTTCGGAAATACTACTTGCTTACTTACTGCATTGTTTGCCAGACTCAGGTGAGTCTCACAGCCCCTACTTTACTGTTTTATACTCAGGGGTGAGATGCATTACTGTTTTACATGAACACACAAAACTTACTTGCTGCCATGATTTACTTACTGTACGAGATTAACGATACGCCAATTGCATGAGTTTACGACTAATCCAATGAAATCCTCCTGAATCATAGTTGTTAGTTATGTGATAAGCGCGAGTTTTAGTATATGGATCCATATGGGACTGACAATCCCCGCCCGGGGTAGCAAGCACTACCACGAACCGTTCCTGTAGAAACGGGCGTTTCTTACTCGTTCCGTATGAATGTTTTGGATTACATTCATGGGGGGGGGGGGGGTACCTATATTTACTGTACGTTAAGCTTCAACTATGGTGGCTCATGGCGATTGTATCAAACGGTTTGCATGACTTGCAACCACCCACTTATTAAAACTTAAGTAATCGATGAGCATAACCTGTGATCGTTACTTACTGGCTGGCTATGTTTTACAAATACTACTTGTGTGTTCAAACTGTTTACTTACTTACAAACCTGTGAGATTCACCAACCTTTTTGGTTGACCGTTTTAGTAATGCTTCTCAGGTACACAGCATCAGTAGGGATGCCCAGCAGGATAAGCTTACTTAGCTCGAGTCGCATGCATTACAAGCTTGAAGATTTTTATACATTACTTTTGTACTAGTTGTTATGTATTAGAATCTCTAGGAATTTACTTGAACTCGAGCTTGTATTTTGAAACTACTTATGTATTAATGTAATAACTTTTCGAATGTCTCATTTAGAGTCGTTCACTGTATCCTTTGTGCTTGTGATTATTGATTAGTAACACCCAAAACATCGCTTCCGCAAACTGTTAAATTTGGGGGTGTTACAGATTGGTATCAGAGCCTAAGGTTATAGTGAACTAGGTTGCATTTAGTGGGCCTAGACTATGACCGTTAGGCAGTATTCCTCATTAGGTATAACTGGTTCAGGAATTACAGCATACAAGTTTAATTTAACATAGCCTGATCAACTATGTACAATTAAATGAAGATGATGTGAGTTCTGAAAGGGGTTATGTTGAACCGGAATGCATTAGCTGACTCTGACCTCGAGAGAACCAGGACTTTTACTTGATTGTGCTAAACACGAACTAGGCAGTTATGTGATATATATATATATATATACATAGGCCTCTTTCCCCGATACGATACTCTCTCTCGACTACTACGAAATTAATATTCCTTAACAATTCATCGAACAAACGACAACTCGATTCTCGTCATTCTGTCCTTATTTAACTTTTATGAATTCACGATTATCGACATACGTCCGAAGATCTCCACACCATTATAACCAATAACCATAGTTACTCGAACATCCTTCGATATGAAGATCGAGACCTTGTTTTCAACTGCTATTCCTACCAAATTCTACGTTTATAACATTCTACAATGTACACTACTGTACCGTTAGGTGTAACCTAATAAAACCATGTTCAACTCAATTCTCGTCAGATTCCAAATTATACAACCGACTTTTACTATCAAAAATTTATAACAAATGTGTTTTTATCAAACATGTTACAAAATTTCTCACAAAAATGTTTTTATAAAATTTTCAGAAACTTCAAAAACCATATAAACTTATTTATAGTACACAACTTTAAACAACCTTCACACTTTGGCGTAATTTCTCTAAACTTACTAAAATCATCACAATCATAATTCTTGTTCAAACCTTCACATGTTCTTTATTTGTTGTTTCAAGGAACATGCCTCCTCGACGACAAATCACACTTACTGAAGCCGAAGTCGCGGGTATTATTGCCCGTAGTGTGGCTCAAGCTCTAGCTACCCGGACTTCAGCCCCTGGTAGCGAAGATACCGCTAACACTGGACCACAACCCAAAACCTGCACCTACAAAGACTTCCAAAACTGCAAACCATTGAGCTTTGCAGGTACTGAAGGAGCGATTGGTCTGATTCGTTGGACCGAGAAAATCGAGTCAGTGTTTCTCATCTGCAACTGCAAGGAAGAGGATAAAGTTAAGTTCGCCACCAGTACCTTTTCTGACACCGCTCTTACCTGGTGGAACACCTATGCACAGACCGTGAGCGTTGCCGAGGCTTACAAACTACAGTGGGATGAACTGAAGATTATGCTGAGGGGCGAGTACTGCCCAAGAGATGAGCTGAAACAATTGGAAGTAGAATTCTGGAATCACAAGATGTAGGGTGATGACATCACCGGTTACACCAACCGTTTTCACCAGCTGGCACTTTTGTGCCCAACCATGGTTGATCCTGAGTACAAAAGGATCGAAAAATACGTCGACGGACTTCCTGAGCGACTTCAAGATCTGGTGACTTCATCTAAACCAGGAACCATTCAGAACGCCATTCGCATGGCTCATGAACTAACGGCCAATTCTGTCCGCCGTGGCTCGACTTCAACCCCGTCTGCGAATAACAAACGTAAATGGGAAGTAAGTCCCCACTCATCCAACCCGACTTCTGACAAAAAGCTTGCAATTGTCAACGCCAATGACTCAAAGGCTTACAAGGGGAGCAAGCCTTACTGCTCCAAATGTAGCCGCCATCATAACGGCTCCTGTCCCTGCACTAAGTGCAAGAAATTCGGGCACCTGGCCCAAGACTGCCGAACCAACTCCACTGGTACTGATACTTCTGCACCCAAAACCTGCTATGAGTGCAACAGTACCGGGCACTTCAGGAAGGATTGCCCTAAGCTGAAACCCCGAACCAACAATACAAGGAGTAGAGCTTATGTAATCAATGCTAGGGAGGATGACCCAAACCCGAGACTCTGTGATTTACTCAACCCGGGTACGCTCATTCTTTGACTACAAGAATCTGTTTTCTTATAAATCTCTCGCTTAATGATTTATGTATAACTGTATTTTATTCTGTGTGTTTTCTTTGATCCTAAGTACACAATAGGATTAGGGAACGACCGACTACTTAAATCCCGACAACACAATTTGCCTTACACTTTAGATACAGTAACCAAACTCCCCTCCCAATTATCTCACACTGGTTGAGACCGGGAACTCGTATACTATTCGTTACTTTAAACAGATAAATTAATATAACTTCACTTACTTGAGGCAAATTCTTAAATAGAACACTTATTTCGTAGGAAATGACAACTCACTCCGTCAACAACCCTACACTGCAAAATGAACTGCTCAGTGAGGAACCGAAGATGTTTCCTTACCTTCTCGAACTCGAGGGTGATACCGAACTTTTCGTTGAATCAGCAACAGCACCTGTTTCTCCTGTTGCTCTAACTGCTGCAAAAGCACCAGTTGATGTAACCTTGACTGCTGAATCAGTCAGCCACCTTAACCAAACTATTGATTCGCTGCGAAAACAACTGACTGAAGCACGGGAAGACATCGATGACCTAAGACGAATTTCTTTCCAAAATGACATACGTATGCGTGAGTACGAGCTACGTTTGATAGCTTTAGAAAACCCTACTCCACCACCAACTTCACAAGGTACTCCTACTGAAGAGGATACCGACACTGACTGTACGCCACCTCCAGCTAAAAGGGTGAAAGTTTACTTGGGAAATAAACCTTACTGTGCTCGATGCACTCGACATCACGACAAACCGTGTACCATACCCACCGGTCAATGCAATTCCTACCCTAAAAGTTCGAACCCTCCTAAAGTGAAACTCTGCTTCAACTGTGGGAGTACTGGCCATCTCAAGGCCCAATGTCCACTACCTTCAGGCAACAAAAATTAGGGTACGTTACCGCCTGACAACTACTTGATTTCAAACACTGTAGGACCTACCCTACTACCGTAGGATGCTAGTACAAATTGTAACTACCTGACTAGTATCAAACTACCGATTACTACTTCGAACAAATTTCGGGACGAAATTTTATTAACAAGGGGAGAATGTAACAACCCCAAAATTAGGACCAATTTAAAATTTTCCTAATTACGTGTTTATTACTTGTATATAATATGAAATAGGATTATATACGTTATTTCCTATATGTATATATGGATGGAATATATATATATACGCGTATACGATTCGTACATATCGTATAAAACAACAATCGTACAAACTTGCGAACATTGTAAAACGATTATTAAATAATGCGAAATTATTTAATTACTTTGATGATTACTTTATATTATGTTTATAATATAACGGAAAACGTACGTTTTAATAAAAACGTCACCGAACTCTCTGAAAACTCGACCAACCGACAAAACGAACAAAGTTATGATTTATAACTTGAAAACTAGTATTTTGGTAAAATACTACAATTTAATTATCGAGTAATAATTCGTATTTTAAAACGTATATTAAATCGCGTATAAAATGATTTTAACGTTTAAACGACCGGGGAAACGAACACCGCACGGAGCGCAAACGCGAGGGAACGAAAAGTTGGTGAGACCACATCATGTGGCCCCACCCAAAACCGGCCAAGGTGAGGGGGCATTAAGCCCTCACCTCTTTCTCCTTTCCCACACTCAAACACAAACACCCACACCCCAATTATTCTCTCTTCCCTCTCTCTATCGGTTTCCTCTCTCTCTCTCTAAAAACCGATTACAAAACACCCTAAAAACACCATTAAAACACCTCGAAGGTCCATACCCGTTTGGAGAAAAGTGATCACGAGAACGAGGGCTACAAACCTATCTTTTCGGATTTTCGTTTCGACAACTTTGTAAGTTTTCCGGCGACCCGAAACTTTTCCGATTACATTTATTTTGCTAGATTATTGTTCCCCTAGCTAAATGATGTCCAAATATGTAACTTAAACTCGTTTTTGAACACTTTTACGGAAATGTCGGTTTTGGTCATTTTAAAGAAAACGACTCCACAAACCTTAAAAACGACCACCAATCGTTCCTATGAACTCATTATAACATATTAAAACTAGTATAAAAGTTCTAGACCCAACGGAAACCGGAAAAGACGTTTTCGGAAACTTAAAATCCGAACAGACCTCTTGTGTCGCATCGGACCAAAATTTCATGCGACACAACACTATGTCGCATGTTATGTCGCACGTTATGTCGCAATGTATGCGACACAACGCTTATGTCGCACTATATGTCGTATCATCTACGACGCAAAGCTTACCTATCGCTTGATTGCGACACAACGACTATGTCGTATCGTTGTGTCGTACCCTTGTTTGCGACACAACCATTGTGTCGCATAAACACCAAACCGAAATCAATCCATACGACACAGACATTATGTCGCATACGGTCTGCGACACAAGACTTGTGTCGCAGATAGCCCAGATCAGAAAACAAAATATATTCTAAGTGTTGGAATCACTTTTCAACTACTAAATCAAATACGATGCTACTTATACATGAAAATACTATACTTTTGAGAGTATACAACAACACTTGAATACGTACAAGACTATACTAAACTAACGTGAGATTTCACTCACACACGCACACGAGTTTACACTCGAAATACTTAGGAGATTACACTCCAACGAACATACACTTGTACATTACACGGGATTACATCCGATACGAACTTACAAGTTCACTCACTAGTTACGTGCTGGATTACACGTTAACTGATACGAACATACACTCGAATACTTACGAGGTTTCACTCGTACCCTTTGGGGTTTAAGCCCATTGGAACTTACGCAAACGATACACGTTGTAATACAAACAAACAGTTATACACGTACGCTTTACAAATGTACAACTACTATGAATACATAATAATAATGGATGGAATTATTATTATTATACAACGACACCAACGGACCGTACAACTTTTATACAAACTACGATTTACAAACGAATACAAACGTACAAACAAACTAATGGACATTAACTAGTTTGGGAACAACTAGCATGGATACTTTACAAGTATTCCATTTACTTACTAAACCTTGTGCGTATTAGGACGCTAAGGGTTGCTAGTTCGGAAATACTACTTGCTTACTTACTGCATTGTTTGCCAGACTCAGGTGAGTCTCACAGCCCCTACTTTACTGTTTTATACTCAGGGGTGAGATGCATTACTGTTTTACATGAACACACAAAACTTACTTGCTGCCATGATTTACTTACTGTACGAGATTAACGATACGCCAATTGCATGAGTTTACGACTAATCCAATGAAATCCTCCTGAATCATAGTTGTTAGTTATGTGATAAGCGCGAGTTTTAGTATATGGATCCATATGGGACTGACAATCCCCGCCCGGGGTAGCAAGCACTACCACGAACCGTTCCTGTAGAAACGGGCGTTTCTTACTCGTTCCGTATGAATGTTTTGGATTACATTCATGGGGGGGGGGGGGGGGTACCTATATTTACTGTACGTTAAGCTTCAACTATGGTGGCTCATGGCGATTGTATCAAACGGTTTGCATGACTTGCAACCACCCACTTATTAAAACTTAAGTAATCGATGAGCATAACCTGTGATCGTTACTTACTGGCTGGCTATGTTTTACAAATACTACTTGTGTGTTCAAACTGTTTACTTACTTACAAACCTGTGAGATTCACCAACCTTTTTGGTTGACCGTTTTAGTAATGCTTCTCAGGTACACAGCATCAGTAGGGATGCCCAGCAGGATAAGCTTACTTAGCTCGAGTCGCATGCATTACAAGCTTGAAGATTTTTATACATTACTTTTGTACTAGTTGTTATGTATTAGAATCTCTAGGAATTTACTTGAACTCGAGCTTGTATTTTGAAACTACTTATGTATTAATGTAATAACTTTTCGAATGTCTCATTTAGAGTCGTTCACTGTATCCTTTGTGCTTGTGATTATTGATTAGTAACACCCAAAACATCGCTTCCGCAAACTGTTAAATTTGGGGGTGTTACAGATTGGTATCAGAGCCTAAGGTTATAGTGAACTAGGTTGCATTTAGTGGGCCTAGACTATGACCGTTAGGCAGTATTCCTCATTAGGTATAACTGGTTCAGTAATTACAGCATACAAGTTTAATTTAACATAGCCTGATCAACTATGTACAATTAAATGAAGATGATGTGAGTTCTGAAAGGGGTTATGTTGAACCGGAATGCATTAGCTGACTCTGACCTCGAGAGAACCAGGACTTTTACTTGATTGTGCTAAACACGAACTAGGCGGTTATGTGATATATATATATATATATATATATACATAGGCCTCTTTCCCCGATACGATACTCTCTCTCGACTACTACGAAATTAATATTCCTTAACAATTCATCGAACAAACGACAACTCGATTCTCGTCATTCTGTCCTTATTTAACTTTTATGAATTCACGATTATCGACATACGTCCGAAGATCTCCACACCATTATAACCAATAACCATAGTTACTCGAACATCCTTCGATATGAAGATCGAGACCTTGTTTTCAACTGCTATTCCTACCAAATTCTACGTTTATAACATTCTACAATGTACACTACTGTACCGTTAGGTGTAACCTAATAAAACCATGTTCAACTCAATTCTCGTCAGATTCCAAATTATACAACCGACTTTTACTATCAAAAATTTATAACAAATGTGTTTTTATCAAACATGTTACAAAATTTCTCACAAAAATGTTTTTATAAAATTTTCAGAAACTTCAAAAACCATATAAACTTATTTATAGTACACAACTTTAAACAACCTTCACACTTTGGCGTAATTTCTCTAAACTTACTAAAATCATCACAATCATAATTCTTGTTCAAACCTTCACATGTTCTTTATTTGTTGTTTCAAGGAACATGCCTCCTCGACGACAAATCACACTTACTGAAGCCGAAGTCGCGGGTATTATTGCCCGTAGTGTGGCTCAAGCTCTAGCTACCCGGACTTCAGCCCCTGGTAGCGAAGATACCGCTAACACTGGACCACAACCCAAAACCTGCACCTACAAAGACTTCCAAAACTGCAAACCATTGAGCTTTGCAGGTACTGAAGGAGCGATTGGTCTGATTCGTTGGACCGAGAAAATCGAGTCAGTGTTTCTCATCTGCAACTGCAAGGAAGAGGATAAAGTTAAGTTCGCCACCAGTACCTTTTCTGACACCGCTCTTACCTGGTGGAACACCTATGCACAGACCGTGAGCGTTGCCGAGGCTTACAAACTACAGTGGGATGAACTGAAGATTATGCTGAGGGGCGAGTACTGCCCAAGAGATGAGCTGAAACAATTGGAAGTAGAATTCTGGAATCACAAGATGTAGGGTGATGACATCACCGGTTACACCAACCGTTTTCACCAGCTGGCACTTTTGTGCCCAACCATGGTTGATCCTGAGTACAAAAGGATCGAAAAATACGTCGACGGACTTCCTGAGCGACTTCAAGATCTGGTGACTTCATCTAAACCAGGAACCATTCAGAACGCCATTCGCATGGCTCATGAACTAACGGCCAATTCTGTCCGCCGTGGCTCGACTTCAACCCCGTCTGCGAATAACAAACGTAAATGGGAAGTAAGTCCCCACTCATCCAACCCGACTTCTGACAAAAAGCTTGCAATTGTCAACGCCAATGACTCAAAGGCTTACAAGGGGAGCAAGCCTTACTGCTCCAAATGTAGCCGCCATCATAACGGCTCCTGTCCCTGCACTAAGTGCAAGAAATTCGGGCACCTGGCCCAAGACTGCCGAACCAACTCCACTGGTACTGATACTTCTGCACCCAAAACCTGCTATGAGTGCAACAGTACCGGGCACTTCAGGAAGGATTGCCCTAAGCTGAAACCCCGAACCAACAATACAAGGAGTAGAGCTTATGTAATCAATGCTAGGGAGGATGACCCAAACCCGAGACTCTGTGATTTACTCAACCCGGGTACGCTCATTCTTTGACTACAAGAATCTGTTTTCTTATAAATCTCTCGCTTAATGATTTATGTATAACTGTATTTTATTCTGTGTGTTTTCTTTGATCCTAAGTACACAATAGGATTAGGGAACGACCGACTACTTAAATCCCGACAACACAATTTGCCTTACACTTTAGATACAGTAACCAAACTCCCCTCCCAATTATCTCACACTGGTTGAGACCGGGAACTCGTATACTATTCGTTACTTTAAACAGATAAATTAATATAACTTCACTTACTTGAGGCAAATTCTTAAATAGAACACTTATTTCGTAGGAAATGACAACTCACTCCGTCAACAACCCTACACTGCAAAATGAACTGCTCAGTGAGGAACCGAAGATGTTTCCTTACCTTCTCGAACTCGAGGGTGATACCGAACTTTTCGTTGAATCAGCAACAGCACCTGTTTCTCCTGTTGCTCTAACTGCTGCAAAAGCACCAGTTGATGTAACCTTGACTGCTGAATCAGTCAGCCACCTTAACCAAACTATTGATTCGCTGCGAAAACAACTGACTGAAGCACGGGAAGACATCGATGACCTAAGACGAATTTCTTTCCAAAATGACATACGTATGCGTGAGTACGAGCTACGTTTGATAGCTTTAGAAAACCCTACTCCACCACCAACTTCACAAGGTACTCCTACTGAAGAGGATACCGACACTGACTGTACGCCACCTCCAGCTAAAAGGGTGAAAGTTTACTTGGGAAATAAACCTTACTGTGCTCGATGCACTCGACATCACGACAAACCGTGTACCATACCCACCGGTCAATGCAATTCCTACCCTAAAAGTTCGAACCCTCCTAAAGTGAAACTCTGCTTCAACTGTGGGAGTACTGGCCATCTCAAGGCCCAATGTCCACTACCTTCAGGCAACAAAAATTAGGGTACGTTACCGCCTGACAACTACTTGATTTCAAACACTGTAGGACCTACCCTACTACCGTAGGATGCTAGTACAAATTGTAACTACCTGACTAGTATCAAACTACCGATTACTACTTCGAACAAATTTCGGGACGAAATTTTATTAACAAGGGGAGAATGTAACAACCCCAAAATTAGGACCAATTTAAAATTTTCCTAATTACGTGTTTATTACTTGTATATAATATGAAATAGGATTATATACGTTATTTCCTATATGTATATATGGATGGAATATATATATATACGCGTATACGATTCGTACATATCGTATAAAACAACAATCGTACAAACTTGCGAACATTGTAAAACGATTATTAAATAATGCGAAATTATTTAATTACTTTGATGATTACTTTATATTATGTTTATAATATAACGGAAAACGTACGTTTTAATAAAAACGTCACCGAACTCTCCGAAAACTCGACCAACCGACAAAACGAACAAAGTTATGATTTATAACTTGAAAACTAGTATTTTGGTAAAATACTACAATTTAATTATCGAGTAATAATTCGTATTTTAAAACGTATATTAAATCGCGTATAAAATGATTTTAACGTTTAAACGACCGGGGAAACGAACACCGCACGGAGCGCAAACGCGAGGGAACGAAAAGTTGGTGAGACCACATCATGTGGCCCCACCCAAAACCGGCCAAGGTGAGGGGGCATTAAGCCCTCACCTCTTTCTCCTTTCCCACACTCAAACACAAACACCCACACCCCAATTATTCTCTCTTCCCTCTCTCTATCGGTTTCCTCTCTCTCTCTCTAAAAACCGATTACAAAACACCCTAAAAACACCATTAAAACACCTCGAAGGTCCATACCCGTTTGGAGAAAAGTGATCACGAGAACGAGGGCTACAAACCTATCTTTTCGGATTTTCGTTTCGACAACTTTGTAAGTTTTCCGGCGACCCGAAACTTTTCCGATTACATTTATTTTGCTAGATTATTGTTCCCCTAGCTAAATGATGTCCAAATATGTAACTTAAACTCGTTTTTGAACACTTTTACGGAAATGTCGGTTTTGGTCATTTTAAAGAAAACGACTCCACAAACCTTAAAAACGACCACCAATCGTTCCTATGAACTCATTATAACATATTAAAACTAGTATAAAAGTTCTAGACCCAACGGAAACCGGAAAAGACGTTTTCGGAAACTTAAAATCCGAACAGACCTCTTGTGTCGCATCGGACCAAAATTTCATGCGACACAACACTATGTCGCATGTTATGTCGCACGTTATGTCGCAATGTATGCGACACAACGCTTATGTCGCACTATATGTCGTATCATCTACGACGCAAAGCTTACCTATCGCTTGATTGCGACACAACGACTATGTCGTATCGTTGTGTCGTACCCTTGTTTGCGACACAACCATTGTGTCGCATAAACACCAAACCGAAATCAATCCATACGACACAGACATTATGTCGCATACGGTCTGCGACACAAGACTTGTGTCGCAGATAGCCCAGATCAGAAAACAAAATATATTCTAAGTGTTGGAATCACTTTTCAACTACTAAATCAAATACGATGCTACTTATACATGAAAATACTATACTTTTGAGAGTATACAACAACACTTGAATACGTACAAGACTATACTAAACTAACGTGAGATTTCACTCACACACGCACACGAGTTTACACTCGAAATACTTAGGAGATTACACTCCAACGAACATACACTTGTACATTACACGGGATTACATCCGATACGAACTTACAAGTTCACTCACTAGTTACGTGCTGGATTACACGTTAACTGATACGAACATACACTCGAATACTTACGAGGTTTCACTCGTACCCTTTGGGGTTTAAGCCCATTGGAACTTACGCAAACGATACACGTTGTAATACAAACAAACAGTTATACACGTACGCTTTACAAATGTACAACTACTATGAATACATAATAATAATGGATGGAATTATTATTATTATACAACGACACCAACGGACCGTACAACTTTTATACAAACTACGATTTACAAACGAATACAAACGTACAAACAAACTAATGGACATTAACTAGTTTGGGAACAACTAGCATGGATACTTTACAAGTATTCCATTTACTTACTAAACCTTGTGCGTATTAGGACGCTAAGGGTTGCTAGTTCGGAAATACTACTTGCTTACTTACTGCATTGTTTGCCAGACTCAGGTGAGTCTCACAGCCCCTACTTTACTGTTTTATACTCAGGGGTGAGATGCATTACTGTTTTACATGAACACACAAAACTTACTTGCTGCCATGATTTACTTACTGTACGAGATTAACGATACGCCAATTGCATGAGTTTACGACTAATCCAATGAAATCCTCCTGAATCATAGTTGTTAGTTATGTGATAAGCGCGAGTTTTAGTATATGGATCCATATGGGACTGACAATCCCCGCCCGGGGTAGCAAGCACTACCACGAACCGTTCCTGTAGAAACGGGCGTTTCTTACTCGTTCCGTATGAATGTTTTGGATTACATTCATGGGGGGGGGGGGGTACCTATATTTACTGTACGTTAAGCTTCAACTATGGTGGCTCATGGCGATTGTATCAAACGGTTTGCATGACTTGCAACCACCCACTTATTAAAACTTAAGTAATCGATGAGCATAACCTGTGATCGTTACTTACTGGCTGGCTATGTTTTACAAATACTACTTGTGTGTTCAAACTGTTTACTTACTTACAAACCTGTGAGATTCACCAACCTTTTTGGTTGACCGTTTTAGTAATGCTTCTCAGGTACACAGCATCAGTAGGGATGCCCAGCAGGATAAGCTTACTTAGCTCGAGTCGCATGCATTACAAGCTTGAAGATTTTTATACATTACTTTTGTACTAGTTGTTATGTATTAGAATCTCTAGGAATTTACTTGAACTCGAGCTTGTATTTTGAAACTACTTATGTATTAATGTAATAACTTTTCGAATGTCTCATTTAGAGTCGTTCACTGTATCCTTTGTGCTTGTGATTATTGATTAGTAACACCCAAAACATCGCTTCCGCAAACTGTTAAATTTGGGGGTGTTACAGATTGGTATCAGAGCCTAAGGTTATAGTGAACTAGGTTGCATTTAGTGGGCCTAGACTATGACCGTTAGGCAGTATTCCTCATTAGGTATAACTGGTTCAGGAATTACAGCATACAAGTTTAATTTAACATAGCCTGATCAACTATGTACAATTAAATGAAGATGATGTGAGTTCTGAAAGGGGTTATGTTGAACCGGAATGCATTAGCTGACTCTGACCTCGAGAGAACCAGGACTTTTACTTGATTGTGCTAAACACGAACTAGGCAGTTATGTGATATATATATATATATATACATAGGCCTCTTTCCCCGATACGATACTCTCTCTCGACTACTACGAAATTAATATTCCTTAACAATTCATCGAACAAACGACAACTCGATTCTCGTCATTCTGTCCTTATTTAACTTTTATGAATTCACGATTATCGACATACGTCCGAAGATCTCCACACCATTATAACCAATAACCATAGTTACTCGAACATCCTTCGATATGAAGATCGAGACCTTGTTTTCAACTGCTATTCCTACCAAATTCTACGTTTATAACATTCTACAATGTACACTACTGTACCGTTAGGTGTAACCTAATAAAACCATGTTCAACTCAATTCTCGTCAGATTCCAAATTATACAACCGACTTTTACTATCAAAAATTTATAACAAATGTGTTTTTATCAAACATGTTACAAAATTTCTCACAAAAATGTTTTTATAAATTTTCCAGACTCAAGTTGGGGGAACCAAAGCCAATTAGAATGTGTATTGAGTTAGCAGATCGTTCAGTTCAATATCCTAAGGGCATGGTAGAGAATGTGCTTGTTAAGGTAGATAGGTTTGTTTTCCCTTGTGATTTCGTTATTCTCGACATGGTTGAAGACAAAAAGGTTCCTCTCATTTTGGGAAGACCTTTTCTAGCCACTGCAAGGGCATTGATTGATGTTCATGATAGGAAGATCACTATGAGGTTAGGAGATGATGAAGTGGTGTTTGATGTCAACAAATCAATGTGATATCCTGCTGAAGTTGATGATACCTGCTACTTTGTGAGTGCTAGAGAAATGACTGATGATGAGGAGTTTCTCCAGAGTCTCATGGAAGATGAAGATTTAGATCCCATGATTCTGGAAGGATGGACGGGAAGCATAGAAGCAATGAAAGACATTGAAGAATTCGACAAGATGCTTGAGGATCTAGAATTTGAGAGTGATGAGGAAGTAGAAGGTGCTAAGCCGATAGAGAATGAAGAATCGGTTGCAACTGATGGTATCTTAATCAAGAGAGAAACTCGCATCACTATGCATGGGATTCCTTGCTCACGAGCTGAGGTGTTGGCATGTAAATCTTCTTTCGAGGAACCACCAAAGTTAGAATTGAAAGATTTACCGACTCATTTGGAATATGCATACCTACAAGGAGAGTCGGACCTGCCAGTTATCATCTCATCCAAGCTATCAGCAAGCGAGAAGGAAAGACTGCTAAAGGTTCAGAAGGAACATAAACATGCTATAGCATGGACAATTGGTGATATAAAAGGAATCAGCCCATCATATTGTACGCACAAGATCCTAATGAAATTTGACTTCAAACCAGTTGTGCAACCATTGAGACGTTTGAATCCTAAGGTTACGGATGTAGTAAGGAAGGAAATCATAAAGTTGCTTGATTCCGGACTGATATACCTGATTTCTGACAGTCCATGGGTCAGCCCCATACATGTTGTGCCCAAGAAAGGAGGTATGACCGTGGTTGCTAACGAGAAGAACGAGTTAATTCCCACGAGAACTGTCACTGGATGGAGAGTCTGTATAGATTATAGGAAGTTGAATGATGCGACTCGCAAGGATCACTTTCCCTTGCCATTCATTGATCAGATGCTCAAACGTCTAGCGGGGAAAGAGTATTACTGCTTTTTAGACGGTTTCTCCGGGTATTTCCAGATTCCAATTGATGCAAATGATCAAGACAAGACTACTTTCACCTGCCCATTCGGAACTTTCGCTTATAGGAGGATGCCCTTTGGCTTGTGTAATGCACCCGCCACATTTCAACGGTGCATGATGGCGATTTTTCATGATATGGTAGAGGATAGTATGGAAATATTCATGGATGACTTTTCTGTTTTCGGAGATTCGTTTGAGAATTGTCTGGCGAATTTGAAAAGGATGTTGCAAAGGTGTGAGAATTCAAATCTCGTTTTAAATTGGGAGAAGTGCCATTTCATGGTACGTGAAGGATTTGTATTAGGGCATAAAATTTCAAGTGCTGGAATTGAAGTTGATCAAGCCAAGATTGAGGCCATAGCAAAGCTACCTCATCCAACGAATGTGAAAGGAATACGAAGTTTCTTAGGACATGCTGGGTTTTATAGAAGATTCATCAAGGATTTCTCAAAGATAGCACGTCCGATGAACAAGTTGTTGGAAAAGGAAGCTAAATTCGAGTTCTCCAAAGAATGCCAAGACGCGTTCAAGCTTTTAAAGGAGAAGTTGGTATCTGCACCGATAATGATTAGTCCAAACTGGGATCTCCCATTTGAGTTGATGTGTGACGCAAGCGATTATGCTGTAGGAGCAGTTTTAGGCCAGAGGGTTGATAAGGAGTTTCAACCTATTTACTATGCGAGCAAGACTTTGACGAGTGCGCAGGAGAATTATACCACGACCGAGAAAGAATTTCTCGCTATTGTCTTTGCGTTTGACAAGTTTCGCTCTTATCTGATCCTGTCGAAAACTGTTGTTTTTACCGATCACTCTGCATTGAGATATTTGTTTGGAAAACAAGATGCCAAACCTAGGTTGATGCGATGGATCTTGTTACTGCAGGAGTTTGATATAGAGATTCGTGATAAGAAGGGAGCAGAAAATTTGGCTGCAGATCATCTATCTAGACTGGAAAATCCGGAATTGGATAAGTTAGATGAAACGGAAATCAGAGATAAATTTCCGGATGAAAGTTTGTTGAAGGCAATTTTGAATGAATTTCCATGGTTCGCCGATATAGCAAATTTCCTAGTCACCAAGACTCTTCCACCCGGATTGGATTTCAATCAGAAAAAGAGATTTTTTTTTCTTTAAGGTATTACTTTTGGGAAGATCCATACTTGTTCAGACAGTGTGCTGATGGAATTGTCCGAAGATGTGTAGCTGGAGAGGAGTGTGATATCATCTTGGAGCATTGTCATGATGGTCCGGCTGGAGGACATCATGGTCCTAATTACACTGCAAGGAAGGTGTTTGAGGCAGGTTTTTATTGGCCAACAGTTTATAAGGATGCATTCAAGTATGTGAAGGAATGCGATGCTTGCCAACGTACGGGGAGAATCTCCAAGAAGGATGAAATGCTGCAAAATCCAATTATGGTAAGTGAGATTTTCGATGTCTGGGGGATAGACTTTATGGGCCCGTTTCCATCAAGCAATGGGAACAAATATATCATTGTGGCTGTGGACTATGTTTCTAAATGGGCCGAGGCAAAAGCTTTACCTAGAAATGATGCTAGAGTTGTGGTCAAATTTCTCAAGCAAAGAATGAGCTTATTTAATATAGAGGTTTAAATGATGAGAGGATGATAATAATTTGTTGTTGTTGAGTTAGTAATGAGCTAAATAAATAGTATATATGACCTTATATGTTGATGCAATTATAGGTCCATTAAAGATTCAAGATGTTGCTAGGGCTAATCGAACGTGATTGCAAGGTAAGTAATAGTAACTTAAAATGATGTATGAAGTAAGAAATTGTTTATTAAAGCTATGTGAAAGAAAGTAATAGTTAACTTGAATTGTAGTATTTGGCAAAGAAGCTATTTGCTAAGTTTTGTGCAGGTAAGGTATGCGAGCATACCATTGTATAGATCGTAAGGATGTAAGGGTGTGCGAGCACACTAATTGTACGTTTTGTAAGGATGTTAAGTATGACAACGGAGCTTGAGAAATCTCGTTGTTCATATCTTAACATCATGGTAAGTTTCCTTCGAGAAGGGCAAGTATGGAATGATGAGGATCCTCAATTGTAAGTTGATAGGGTGTACGAGTACACCCTTGGTATGTTTGTAAGTATGTTAAGCATGAAACGATGCTTAGAAATCTCGTGATCATGTCTTGACATCATGGAAAGGTACGTATTAGGTGACTCACACGAGTGTGAACACCTATTGGTAAGTGGAAGGAAGAACGTAAGAGTATGTTACAATAACGGTAGTAAATTGTCATGTGTTACGTTTAATGTGAAAGTTGTAGGTTATGTTTCTATTACTTACTAAGCAAGTTATGCTTATTCCGTTATTGTTGATTATGATGTGTAGGTAAGCGGGTCAGGTGGTAAGTTGGGCAAGGAATGCAAGGAATCGACTAAGGGTGGAACTTGCTAGCACATTAGTAAGTTGAATCCCTTATTTTGGTATAATCATCCTCTTGATAGAACTATGAAAGCCCCATTTATAAATGTGAAGTTTTATGTATGTGAATTGTAAGTTTGAATGTTTGACTCGTTTTTTAGAAAAAATGGATGTGAAAGAGTACTGTTATGTGTCGGGTCAAATGCAATTAGTAATGAAGGTTTTAAATTGAAAAAAATGGTAAGCTTGCAAGGTTGATTAAGTGGTCTGTTTTTAAATGGGTCGAGTTCACCCAAAGTGTCCAAATGGGTATTTAGACTCATGGAGTCAAAAGTATGTATGATTGAGTTGTTATTCATGGTTATGTATTTGACCCAACTCATAAGTTCAAGAGTGTTGATAAAAGTGTTAAATCTAAATCATCTGATTAATAAAAGTTAAGTGTGTTGGTGTTTGGTTTAAAGTTGAAAATCGTTACTGCAAGACTTTTGAAATTGCAAAACGTGATCCGGCCGTTATTGGTGGGATCGCGTTCCCATGTGCTTTTCGATATCAGTAAGTTTCTCGATGCAAAACGCGATCTGGGTGTTGTGGATGAGGATCGCGTTCCACTGTTTTAAAAAGGGTCGTGTATGTTTTGGCAAGATCGCGTATCGAATTTTAATATTGATCAATTTTTCTTTCGAATTAACTAATAGTGCACACTGCTTTCACTAGTGGGACCTTTGTAAAAAAAAAAAAAAATCGGGGCGTTTCAAGTTGGTATCAGAGCAATGGTTTAAGGGATTCGAGTATCCGCCATTAGTGGATACTTGGACTTAAACATTGTAGTCAATTATTAGAGCATGATTTAACGTAATTATTTGCAGTTTTAAAGTATGTGCAGGGTAGTTGATTGCACTCGTTATGTGCATAGTAACTAATTGCATTCAGTATGTGTAAAGTAGTAAGTTGCATTGGTATGTGAAAGGTAGTTATTTGTGGTGGTAAAGAATGTGCAAAGTAGTTATTTGCTATAGTAAACTATGTACAAAGTAGTTGGGTACATTTCGTATATGTACAGTAATTAATTATATACCGTATGTACAAAGTAGTTAATTGTAATTGTATATGCACAAATAGTCAATTGCATTTCATATGTACAACATAGTCAATTTTATTCAAATGTGAAGAGTAGTAAATTGCAATTTGTAATTGTAAGGTAGTCAGTTGCATAAGTATATGAAAAATTCATATTGAAGTTTGTATGTGTAGAATAGTTATAAATCGTTAAACACTTATGATTTAAGACATGATGTGATGACTTTAGCAAGGTACAATGTGATGAGATAATTGTCGCGTCTGGCCAACGCAATAATTATCCTATGATGTTGTATTGAGCTATGGAAGTCACATAATTTCAAGATGATTAAGTTATGACGAAATTGAATTGTGAGTAGCTATGTATGTGCTTTTAGATATGTACTTGAGATATTGAATTGTATTAACCCTGTAGCTGCCTGCATTTTTGTTGTAGTAAGAACTACAGGGTTGAGTATCACAAGACTAATTACTTGTAGAACAAAATTTTCAGTACTAGTAAGTAGTTGTATGATTAATGAAAGTAGTAGATGCCGATCGAATCAAATTAATTACAACCCACTTAATTACTGTTTTGATATGAAATACGTAGTAAGAAAGTAGTAACATGAATTTAAGTGGGGGAGAAAGTTATGATTGTAGTAAAGTAATGATGGATTAACCCAAATTAAGTTTGAAAGAGTATTTGAAAACAAATGGTAGTAAAAGATAATTACGGACGGTACATGGTCCGAGTAGTTTAGTGTCAAGAAGCAATAATGTTATTAAAAATCAGACAGAAAATGCAGTATTGAAAATGGTAGCGACGATAATGTCGTCATGGAAGAAAAAGTGAGTATAAATATCTATTTAACAGTAGAAACTTTGAAGTAAGTGTTAAATTTTGTATCAGTAGTAGTAGCTGAGAAGTACTTAAAATATATGTACAGTATATGCATGCAGGAAAAGAGTAGAGATGCACATTTCCATATGTAAGCATGGTGTGGACCCATACCCCACAGGTAGAAAGAAATCAAGCGTAAGTATTTATATGCATAATCTATTTTAGTTATTTAAAGAGTTTTATGTGTAATGATTGTAAATTAAAGAGTTTTACCCAACTGTAGTGGAGAAATTGCTGATATGGCACTGTGTGTCAGTGTAGTGTACAGTAGTTAGAAAGTTGATTGCACGTTCTATGTACTGATATCAGTAGAATATTATATGTACAATCTTGAGTGTATATTGTAAGTAGTAAAATGGTAGTTTATGAAGTACACTTCATTGTGAGTCTCAATTGAATGATCAAATAAGTAGTAGTTTTGAAGGTAGCAATGTATGTATGGCATTTTAATTATGTCACTTGTGTAGCCAATGGAAGAAATGGGAGTAAATTTCCTTGTAGAATTTCTTGAATTGAAATTAATTGTAGTAATAGTAGTAACAGAAGTAATACCATTGTAGTTGTAGTAGTACTTGTAAAAGTAATAATAATAATAATAATAATGATAATGGCAGTAGTAATAGTGTCAGTAGTAGTAATAATAGTAGCACTAGTAGCAATGATGACGTTGATATCAGTGATAGTAGAACAGAAAAAGTTGTCTTAAAATGATAAGTAAGGATATTTCGGGCTTAACGACCCCAATGTTGATCGTGTAGTTTATGTAGTAAGTGTTTATTATGGATGCCAATTAAAGATGAGTGGCCTGGAAACATGACTAGTACAATTGTAGTGTGAATGATGACTAATATCTACAGATGTCAATGTAACTGATAAATGATTACATAAGTATGGTCTTTATTATAATGTATTAGATTATTAGTATATGTAGAAATGATCCTTTAAGTATGATCATTGTCTTATTGTAGTTAAATTCTTGACAAATATTGATACAAATGAGTAATCATTATGTAGAAATTTGTAACATACAGGTTAGTTAATGGTGACTGTAGTTATAATTGCTGTAGTGGATAGTATATGTAGTTATGGATCAATGTATTGATCCTTATTTAACCTTAGTACAATTTTATAATTGTAGTTATTCGAAGATATTGGTCAGTAGTTGATCATTAAGTTGCTCATCATTGAAAGTAATTTACCTGCATATATTGTTGTAGTCATTGATGACTGTGGTTATTGATTAACAAATTAATCATTTGATTGTAGTTAATATTAACGAAGTGTGGCTTGTGTAGAAAATGATCAATGAATAATAGTAGTTTTTATTGTTATATATAGTAGATGAGCGTAATTATGGATCGCTAAGTTTAACTCTTAGTTAAGATTGTTGTAGTTAAGGTTATGTAGTTGTCGATCATTAAGTTATCATAATTGATTGTAGTTGATATCAATGTAGTACGTTGTGTTATGTGTAGTTGTTGATCAACGTATTTGATCATTATCTGGAAGTAGTTGATATTAAGAAATTACTAAGATGTGTGTAGTTAATGATCGTTGAAAAGATGGCATGTAAAAATCAGTAGTTATCCGTAAAGTAAAGGTTATGCAATTAAGAAAGACAAGGATTAAGAAGTTGAAAGTATGCCAAGGAGTTTAAATTTTTGTGAACTAGAAGATGAATGATTTAGTAGTATCATGTAGTACAGTAAGTGTCGCACCCCCAAATTATGATGCGGAAGCGATTCGGGTCGGGGCGCGACTAATCAATAATCAAAGCACACAAGATATATAATGAACGACTCTATATGCGTCGTTTACAAGTTACATTAATATAATGTAAAAGTTTTACACAGTTGTAATGTTTACCAAAAGCTCATAATTAATGTTAGAGATTCTAAGGCATATCTAATTTACAAAATGTAGAAATGCAGGGGAATCTCCTGGTGTCTGTATGCGACTCGAGCTACATAATATCCTGAGCAGTCTTACTACTGCTGAGTACCTGAGAATACATGCTAAAAGGTCAGCTAAAAGCTGGTGAGCTCATAGGTTTGTATAATGATAAAGTAATGTGTGAACCACAAGATTTAATATAGTGACTTGAAATCAATCAAATATTGTATATATCTGCCATGAGGTCATAGTCTGAGCTTAACTGAGGTGTCAGGATCACAATCAAGTGCCTGAGCGAGGGTGCCTCCCTGCGAGTGCCTAATCAACACTCGTATGAATAAATGCTAATGCGTCCGTTTGACCGGTTAGTGCTTGCTAACCCGGACGAGGATTGTCAATCCTATATGGTACCATACACTAACATTCACGCTACAAAAGTATTACCAAACTATGATCGTTGGAGGGCTTTAAAATGATTAGTAAACAGCTCATGCAGAATATAGCGAATTTTAGTACTCGTGTTCACATGTAAAACAAAGTAGAGCATGTATTCCCACCCCGGGAGTAAAAACAGTAAAAAGTCGGGGCTATGAGACTCACCTGAGTCTGGTATATTGCAATGAAGCAAGTATGATGTAGTACTATGCGATGCTGTCCGAAGACTGTAACCTGCCTGGCGTTCAAAACGCGTAAGGTTATAAATATAAGTAGATATCTCAACAGACCATCTATGCTAGTTGTTCATTCAACTAGTAATGTCCAAATGATTGGGTTTGTTTGTGTTTTGAAAATGTGTACGGCTCGTTGGTGAGGTTTGTAATGATAATTATCAAAAACATTATTATCTTGTATGTTCCATTGTATATTTACAAAAGTATATGCTCTTTATGTCTCGGTGTTGTATCGTATATTATTATTCGTTATCGATGTTGTACATCTTTATTTAGGAGAAACTTGAGGGTTCAAGAGAAACTAGCTAAGGGTTTATGAGAAACTAGAAAAGAGAAACTAGGGTGTGAAACTAGCGTGTGAAACTAGGATGTGAAACTAGATGAGAAACTAGATGAGAAACTAGATGTGAAACTAGACGATGTGAAACTAGATGATGTGAAACTAGATGTGAAACTAGCTAATGTGAAACTAGTAAATGTGAAACTAGCCAAAATGAGAAACTAGATTTTTAAGAGAACCTAGTTTTAACGTCCAAGAGAAACTACCAATTTTATATGTGAAACTAGGTAATTATTCAAGAGAAACTAGCTATTACGTTTAAGAGAAACTAGCTAATTTTATATGTGAAACTAGGTAATTATTCAAGAGAAACTACCTATTACGTTTAAGAGAAACTAGCTAATTTTATATGTCCGAAAGTAACCATGGTAGGAAAGTGTAATTATAGCCGAAAGTAGTAGTTTCACAATTTATATTTTCGAAAGTGATAATCCGAAAGTATAGTTTCGAAAATGGTTAGTTTCGCAGTTTCGTTCGAAATCCAGTTTCGCAAGTCTGTAAGCTTTTTAAGTTCGGGAACGTAGTCAAATGGCCTCGGTTTGACCCGCAATTTTTAGGGAAGTCTTAAATATGTTTTTAAGGCCTCGTAAAATTATCGTTATGTTTCGTGGGTCTCTCGAAGTGCCGTTTCCAAGTAATTACCAAAACAGGCCCTAGCTTTTGTTTCCAGAATTTTTACTTGGTTTCCACTCTCGATTTAACCCATATGTAGTCCGATTCAAGTCCAACCAAAAATCACACATGTTCTCCTATATGTCTTGTTAATTTCTGCATTTTATGGTATTTTAATATGTCCATTTACTATTTTAAACGAAGATAAACATGTCGAGAGGTCGGATTCGGTCCAAAACAGACCTATGTCCGAAGATCAAGTAATACCCGAAAGTGCGTGTATTTCTGGGAACGGTCACAGTAGAACTTTTTGTTCAAGACGAAAATACCAAACTTTTTCAAGTGGTCTCACACGTTTATTTAACTTACAACTCGAGATATGGCCTCGAGAAGTTACCGAAAGTTTCTGTCCGCCGGAACAGTGATGCTATGTCACCGGAGAAACTTGTTTTCGAGTAGTAAACGGAGTCGAAAAGTCACGAGAATAACTTCTTGTACTACATTTTAGGCTTAAGAAACATCATTTTTCATTAATAAATGAATTTTATAAAAATCGTGGAAGTGGAAATAAAAATCTGGGCAGAAAAGTATGTGTGTATATATGTTTCAAAAACGTGTTTTAAGTTAAGATTTGGACATTATCAAGTTGTAAGAGCAAGATAACATGTATATAAACATAATACAAGTAAAATATATGAGTTACGAAGCCTCACAATGGTCGTATGAAGAAACGAAGACGGTAGGAATGCTCCTCGCGTTATGGTGAACGTTTTCTTCCAATTGAGCTTAGCAATCCGAGATGTTTTTAGGTGGTGTTTATGGGTGGCTATGATGGTGGAATGGTGATTTTCTAGCAGATTTTTAGAGGGAGAAAGTGAGGTAGAGAGAAGGGAGAGGATGGGAAAGATTGAGTGTAGAAGATGAATGGGTTTGGTGATGTTTGTGAAGTCAAGGAAGCAAGGTGAGGGGAGGGCATGGGTGATGACTTCCAGCAGAAATCAGGTGGGTCCCACCCACATGTGGTGTTCAAATTTTATTCCCAAAGCTACGTTACGCGGGGTGCTCGTTTACCCGTTCGTTTGGACGTTCGTTTAATCGCGTAGCGTTTAATATGTTAGTTTCCGTTAACGATTTAAACCATGATATTTTTAATAAAAGTATTATTCTAAATACTTTATTTTAAGTTATTAGAATGTTGTCGGGTCTCGGTTTGCGCGTTCGTTGCGTATTTGTACATTTATTTCATTCGTGTAACGTTTTTAGGCGTTTTATTCGTACACGTGTAACCGTAATATTTTTACTCGGAGTATTTTATCCAAATACTTAATAATGAATTATAAAATTATAATTTGAGTTTATCTCGTTTGTCGGGCGCGTTTTGCGCGTTTAATTCGTGTCGGTTACGTTTTAAATAAAACGTACATTATTTCATATATTATTAATACATAATAATATGACGTAAATAACTACTATTTAAATATCAAATAGACTTATGTTATTTATTAAAAAGTTTTACCAACGTCTGTATGTGTCGGATTCCATCCGATAGTAAAATGTACGATTTAAACAAATCGCATACGTGTGTATATAATCCCATATACATAATGATACACATACTTAGCCCTAAACATAACTAATTACATGTATTAACAAAGTGATTAGGACTTAATTACTAGCCCTAATTTGTCGGGTGTCACATTCTCCCCTCGTTAAGAGAATTTCGTCCCGAAATTTAGCTCGATGCCGTGGTTTGAGTGAAGTTTGCGAATAGATGTGGATACTTGAGTCGCATTTGGTCTTCCCATTCCCAAGTGAATTCCGGACCACGCCGCGAATTCCACCTGACTTTAACGATGGGAATACGACTTTGTTTCAACAGTTTGACCTCTCGGTCCATGATTTCCACTGGTGTCTCGACAAAGTGAAGTTTGTCATCGATGTGTATTTCATCGAGAGGAATAATGAGTGTCTCATCATACAGGCATTTCTTCAGATTAGAGATGTGAAAAGTGGGATGCACGCTACTGAGTTCGGGTGGCAGCTGCAGTCGATATGCCACTGGACCAATCCTCTCGAGGATCTCAAAAGGCCCAATGTACCTAGGATCTAACTTCCCGCGTTTGCCGAAGCGAATGACACCTTTCCAAGGTGATACTTTGAGCAATACTCGATCCCCAACCTGGAACTCGAGATGCTTGCGTCTCACGTCAGCGTAACTCTTCTGACGATCACGTGCGGCTTTCAGCCGGTTTTAGATACCAACGATTTTCTCAGTGGTTTCATGAATGATTTCCGGACCAGTGAGTTGGCTGTCTCCCACTTCGGTCCAACCAGATAGGTGACCGGCACTTATGACCGTACAGTGCCTCAAAAGGTGCAACTCCAATACTGGTGTGGTAGCTGTTGTTATATGAGAATTCACACAACGGCAAGTGATATTCCCAGTTGGTACCGAAATCAACTACGCAGGCTCGTAGCATATCTTCCAATGTTTGAATTGTTCGTTCACTTTGACCGTCGGTTTGTGGGTGATAGGCGGTACTCATATCCAGACGAGTGCCTAAGGACTTTTGTAAAGATCTCCAGAATTGAGATGTGAAACGACTATCTCTGTCGGAGATAATCGAGATAGGAACACCGTGTCGGGATATAATCTCTTTCAGATAGATTCGTGTGAGGCGTTCCATTTTGTCAGTTTCCTTTATGGCAAGGAAATGAGCAGATTTTGTGAGCCGATCAACGATCACCCAAATGGTATCGCAACCGCTCGCAGTTTTTGGAAGTTTGATGATAAAGTCCATAGTGATCTGCTCCCATTTCCATTGGGGGATGTCCGGTTGTTGCAGTAAACCGGAGGGTTTCTGATATTCGACTTTGACTTTTGAACATGTGAGGCATTTGCTGACGTATGTAGCGATGTCAGCTTTCATGTTTGGCCACCAGTAAAATTCCTTGATGCCATGATACATCTTGTCAGCTCCAGGATGTATAGAGTATTTGGATTTGTGAGCTTCGTCCATTACCAAGTCTCGGAGATTCCCGAAACATGGTAACCAGATTCGGTTTGAGAAATATTTAACCCCATTGGGTTTGGTTTCGAATTGTTTCTCCATGTTTCGCAAGGCCTCGTTTTTGATATTTTCAGGTTTCAAGGCTTCGAGTTGAGCAGTAAGAATTTGAATGATAAGGTCATTGTGAATTGTAATACTGAGGGCTCGGACTCGAAGAGGTTTCGGTCGTTCCTTTCGGCTGAGGGCGTCGGCAACAACGTTAGCCTTACCCGGATGGTATTTGATCTCACAATCATAATCGGTAAGCAACTCGACCCAGCAACGTTGCCTCATGTTGAGATCCTTTTGGTCAAATATGTGCTGAAGGCTTTTGTGGTCGGTGAAGATTGTGCACTTAGTACCGTATAGATAATGTCTCCAGATTTTGAGTGCAAAGACGACAGCTCCAAGTTCAAGATCATGAGTGGTGTAATTCTTTTCATGGATTTTGAGCTGTCGGGAGGCGTAAGCGATAACCTTGTCTCGTTGCATTAACACTTAACCGAGACCTTGGTGAGAAGCATCACAGTATACCACGAAATCATCGTTGCCTTCGGGTAATGATAGAATAGGTGCACTACAAAGCTTTTGTTTTAACAATTGGAATGCTGACTCTTGTTTGTCAGTCCAGTCGAATTTCTTTTCTTTTTGAGTCAAAGTTGTGAGTGGTTGGGCTATTTTTGAGAAATTTTCAATGAACCGCCGATAGTACCCAGCCAGTCCCAAAAACTGCCGTACTTCGGTTGGAGTTGTTGGCGGTTGCCAATTCTTGATAGCTTCGATTTTTGATGGATCAACGTGAATTCCCTGACTGTCTATCACATGTCCAAGGAATTGAACGGTTTGCATCCAGAACTCACACTTAGAGAATTTGGCATATAACTCTTCGTGCTTGAGTAGTTCTAGGATGGTCTTGAGATGTTGCTCGTGTTCTTGTTCATCACGAGAGTAAATAAGAATGTCGTCAATGAAGACAATGACAAACTTTTCAAGATAGGGTTTACACATTCGGTTCATAAGGTCCATGAATACAGCCGGTGCGTTTGTTAAACCGAAGGGCATGACTTGAAACTCATAATGGCCGTAACGAGTTCGGAAAGCAGTCTTTGGAATATCAACGTCGTGAACTCGTAATTGATGATAACCCGATCTTAAATCAATTTTTGAATAATAACTTGATCCTTGAAGTTGGTCGAATAAGTCATCAATGCGGGGAAGTGGATAACGGTTTTTAACAGTTAACTTGTTTAGTTCCCTGTAATCAATGCACATGCGGAAAGAACCGTCTTTCTTTTTCACAAACAGAACCGGAGCTCCCCAAGGTGAAGAACTCGGTCGGATGAATCCTTTATCCAGGAGTTCCTGTAACTGGGTGGACAACTCCTGAAGCTCGGATGGGGCTAAACGGTACGGTGCTCGTGCCACAGGTGCTGCTCCGGGCACAAGATCGATGGAGAACTCTACCTGCCTAGGTGGTGGAAGACCAGGTAATTCCTCAGGGAAGACTTCTGGGAAGTCTCGAACGATCGGCACATCCTCAAGTTGCTTCTCCTCCGACTTTTTCTCCATGATATGTGCGAGGATTGCCTGGTAACCCTTCCTCAAGTACTTTCGGGTTTTCATGCATGAAATGATATTTAATCTCGTCCCACCGATCTCCCCTTGTATGACCAAAGTACTACCGGTGGTGAGGGGAATGCGGACAATTTTATCGTAGCAGATTATCTCGGCATGATGCTTAGACAGCCAATCCATGCCTACAATGATGTCGAAACTTCCAATCTCGACAGGAATGAGATAAATAGAAAATAATTCATCGGCGAGGTTTAGAGTACAATTGGGTATCACACTATCAGTTTCAACAAGTTTTCCATTAGCTAATTCCACAATGTACTTAGCATCTAGGGCAACAGGTGTGATGTCAAGTAGTGGACAGAATTCATCAGATATAAAACTTCTATCAGCACCAGTATCAAATAGAACAAAGGCAGTTAATTTGTTGAGCAAGAACGTACCAGAGACCACATTTGGGTCTTGACGGGCTTCCTTTGAGTTTAGAACAAAGGCTCTACCTTTAGCAGTATTGTTGCCCTTGTTCTTCAGCTTTGGACATTCATTCCTGAAATGCCCTGGGTTGCCGCATTCAAAGCAGGCTCTGGGTTGACTGGTGTTGGTGTGGGTGTTGGCAGTGGTAGACCTGCAGTCCTTGGCCATATGCCCATAACGTTGACAATTTGTGCATGGAGTACCGCAAGGGCCATCATGATGTCTGCGGCACTTAGAACAAAAGGGCTTGTTCCCAGTGTAGCCCTTTTTGGGTTCAGACCCAGATGAGTAGGCCTTGATGGTTTCAGGTTTCTTGGATGATGACTGGGAATTGTTGGTGTTTCCAGACCACTTACGTTTATTATCCCCAGACTGATTTGAATTGTTGTTGGCAGTAGGTGTTCCCCGGCGAACCACTTGTGCCATGAGGTTGTGTGCCATACGGACGGCAGCTTGGATGGTCGTGGGGTTGGAAGCAGTGACCATACCCTGAATACGTGGGGGAAGTCCCCAGATGTAACGTTCGATCCTTTTGTACTCCGGATCAACAAGAGATGGGCACAGCAGTGCCAACTGATTGAATCTGGTGGTGTAACTGGCAATGTCATTGCCTTGGGTGGTGAGGTGCCAGAACTCGTTCTCTAGTTGTTGAATCTCATCCCTTGGACAGTACTCCTCCTTCAGCATCTTTTTCAGCTCTTCCCACGGTGTCAAGTAAGCAGTGTCAATGCCCACCGTCTGAGCATAAGTATTCCACCATGTCAGAGCACCGTCCGAGAAGGTGCAGGTGGAGTACTTGACCTTGCAATCTTCCGGGCAGTTACAAATTTGAAAGACTGATTCTACCTTTTCCACCCAACGCAATAAACCAATGGCACCCTCGGTGCCCTTAAAGTTCAGTGGCTTGCAGTTTTGGAAATCCTTGTATGAACAGGGCCTGGGCTGAGGCCCATTGGCAGCCGTGTCTTCTCTGCCTGAATTCGGTTGTCGAATAGCCATGGCTTGAGCCACACTTTGCGCAATGAGTTGAGCGATCTCGGCATCGCTGTATGTGTGTCTCTTTGGAGGCATGATTCTGCAAAAAGAAAGTGGTTGAGTGTTTGTACGAGGGCTATGATATATCACACATGCATATATATATTGGAAGATAATATACAGTAGCACAAAGTGACAACCATAATTCATTAGATAACAAGTTCGAGTACAAGATACAAGTTCCCAAAAGGTACATGATTGTGAGGATTACAAAAGATGCCGGGAATTTATACAACCGGACGAATTACAAGAGTCTTACATAGATAGCTAGATAGATTACAAGATAGCGACTACACTAGTTCTAACGCAAGTTTATTCGTTCCATAAGAGCGACAAGGCGGTCCACGGTGGTTGCAAGTCTGCTGGCTTGTCTGGCGTTATCTTCTGCCAAAACTAGTCGTTGCACCAATTCTCGGGAGTAATCTTCAGCTTCTCGTGAGCGTTGTTCACATTCTTCTAGTCTGGCCTGCAGGAGATCAACTGCACTCCTGTCATCTATCACTTGTTGATGAATCATGTCTACAGTTTGGGTCACGCTTTCCTGTTCCTGGAAAAGTTGAGCAATTCGGTCGTGTGACTGACGTAACCAGTACATTTGTACAATGTATTGTTCACGTTCCAAGCTCTCAAGTCTTGCCTCATGACGGTGTAGTCGGGTGGCTAACACTGGCACAATGTGATGTGTTGGTTCCTGGGTGTATGGGGAGATGTCCATGGGGTCATTGGAAATTTCCATGTTTTCCTCAGACCTCCAAGTATTGAGGGTTGTAGGTAGCCAGTCCCATCTGCGGGCGTATGCCGGACGGCGTGTACTGGTTGTGGTATTTGCAATGGGGTTTGAGTAAGGGTTCGCTCGAGATGATGCAGTACCCCTTGGGCGAGTACGTATCACTCGGGCTTCTCCAGTGATGTAGTAAAGACGTTCAGGAGAGTTTGGTAGGGTAGTGGTTTCCTCAGTAGTGGGTAGTGTTTGAGTTCCGTTGTTCATGTCGGGTGATACTTCGTTAGAGGAGTCTGCCATTTCTGTGGCAAGAACGTTTAGAAAGTGATGCCTATATATATATATATATATATATATATATATAATATAGCCTAGAGTGTCTAGCATAAACAAGTATAAGTCCCGGTTTCTCTCGCGGTCAGAGTCAACTAGTGTTTTCCTGTTCAACATAACCGTTTCAGCTCTTGCATCATCTTTATTTAATTGTACATAGTTGATCAAGTTATGTTAAATTAAACTCGTATGATGTAATCCCTGAACCAGTCATACCTAATGAGGAAAATACTGCCTAACGGTCATAGTCTAGGCCCACTAAATGCAACCTAGTTCACTATAACCTTAGGCTCTGATACCAATCTGTCGCACCCCCAAATTATGATGCGGAAGCGATTCGGGTCGGGGCGCGACTAATCAATAATCAAAGCACACAAGATATATAATGAACGACTCTATATGCGTCGTTTACAAGTTACATTAATATAATGTAAAAGTTTTACACAGTTGTAATGTTTACCAAAAGCTCATAATTAATGTTAGAGATTCTAAGGCATATCTAATTTACAAAAATGTAGAAATGCAGGGGAATCTCCTGGTGTCTGTATGCGACTCGAGCTACATAATATCCTGAGCAGTCCTACTACTGCTGAGTACCTGAGAATACATGCTAAAAGGTCAGCTAAAAGCTGGTGAGCTCACATGTTTGTATAATGATAAAGTAATGTGTGAACCACAAGATTTAATATAGTGACTTGAAATCAATCAAATATTGTATATATCTGCCATGAGGTCATAGTCTGAGCTTAACTGAGGTGTCAGGATCACAATCAAGTGCCTGAGCGAGGGTGCCTCCCTGCGAGTGCCTAATCAACACTCGTATGAACAAATGCTAATGCGTCCGTTTGACCGGTTAGTGCTTGCTAACCCGGACGAGGATTGTCAATCCTATATGGTACCATACACTAACATTCACGCTACAAAAGTATTACCAAACTATGATCGTTGGAGGGCTTTAAAATGATTAGTAAACAACTCATGCAGAATATAGCGAATTTTAGTACTCGTGTTCACATGTAAAACAAAGTAGAGCATGTATTCCCACCCCGGGAGTAAAAACAGTAAAAAGTCGGGGCTATGAGACTCACCTGAGTCTGGTATATTGCAATGAAGCAAGTATGATGTAGTACTATGTGATGCTGTCCGAAGACTGTAACCTGCCGGGCGTTCAAAACGCGTAAGGTTATAAATATAAGTAGATGTCTCAACAGACCATCTATGCTAGTTGTTCATTCAACTAGTAATGTCCAAATGATTGGGTTTGTTTGTGTTTTGAAAATGTGTACGGCTCGTTGGTGAGGTTTGTAATGATAATTATCAAAAACATTATTATCTTGTTTGTTCCATTGTATATTTACAAAAGTATATGCTCTTTATGTCTCGGTGTTGTATCGTATATTATTATTCGTTATCGATGTTGTACATCTTTATTTAGGAGAAACTTGAGGGTTCAAGAGAAACTAGCTAAGGGTTTATGAGAAACTAGAAAAGAGAAACTAGGGTGTGAAACTAGGGTGTGAAACTAGCGTGTGAAACTAGGATGTGAAACTAGATGAGAAACTAGATGAGAAACTAGATGTGAAACTAGACGATGTGAAACTAGATGATGTGAAACTAGATGTGAAACTAGCTAATGTGAAACTAGTAAATGTGAAACTAGCCAAAATGAGAAACTAGATTTTTAAGAGAACCTAGTTTTAACGTCCAAGAGAAACTACCAATTTTATATGTGAAACTAGGTTATTATTCAAGAGAAACTAGCTATTACGTTTAAGAGAAACTAGCTATTACGTTTAAGAGAAACTAGCTAATTTTATATGTCCGAAAGTAACCATGGTGCGAAAGTGTAATTATAGCCGAAAGTAGTAGTTTCACAATTTATATTTTCGAAAGTGATAATCCGAAAGTATAGTTTCGAAAATGGTTAGTTTCGCAGTTTCGTTCGAAATCCAGTTTCGCAAGTCTGTAAGCTTTTTAAGTTCGGGAACGTAGTCAAATGGCCTCGGTTTGACCCGCAATTTTTAGGGAAGTCTTAAATATGTTTTTAAGGCCTCGTAAAATTATCGTTATGTTTCGTGGGTCTCTCGAAGTGCCGTTTCCAAGTAATTACCAAAACAGGCCCTAGCTTTTGTTTCCAGAATTTTTACTCGGTTTCCACTCTCGATTTAACCCATATGTAGTCCGATTCAAGTCCAACCAAAAATCACACATGTTCTCCTATATGTCTTGTTAATTTCTGCATTTTATGGTATTTTAATATGTCCATTTACTATTTTAAACGAAGATAAACATGTCGAGAGGTCGGATTCGGTCCAAAACAGACCTATGTCCAAAGATCAAGTAATACCCGAAAATGCGTGTATTTCTGGGAACGGTCACAGTAGAACTTTTTGTTCAAGACGAAAATACCAAACTTTTCCAAGTGGTCTCACACGTTTATTTAACTTACAACTCGAGATATGGCCTCGAGAAGTTACCGAAAGTTTCTGTCCGCCGGAACAGTGATGCTATGTCACCGGAGAAACTTGTTTTCGAGTAGTAAACGGAGTCGAAAAGTCACGAGACTAATTTTGTTGGAAAGATAACTTCTTGTACTACATTTTAGGTTTAAGAAACATCATTTTTCATTAATAAATGAATTTTATAAAAATCGTGGAAGTGGGAGTAAAAATCTGGGCAGAAAAGTATGTGTGTATATATGTTTCAAAAACGTGTTTTAAGTTAAGATTTGGACATTATCAAGTTGTAAGAGCAAGATAACATGTATATAAACATAATACAAGTAAAATATATGAGTTACGAAGCCTCACAATGGTCGTATGAAGAAACGAAGACGGTAGGAATGCTCCTCGCGTTATGGTGAACGTTTTCTTCCAATTGAGCTTAGCAATCCGAGATGTTTTTAGGTGATGTTTATGGGTGGTTTATGATGGTGGAATGGTGGTTTTCTAGCAGATTTTTAGAGGGAGAAAGTGAGGTAGAGAGAAGGGAGAGGATGGGAAAGATTGAGTGTAGAAGATGAATGGGTTTGGTGATGTTTGTGAAGTCAAGGAAGCAAGGTGAGGGGAGGGCATGGGTGATGACTTCCAGCAGAAATCAGGTGGGTCCCACCCACATGTGGTGTTCAAATTTTATTCCCAAAGCTACGTTACGCGCGGTGCTCGTTTACCCGTTCGTTTGGACGTTCGTTTAATCGCGTAGCGTTTAATATGTTAGTTTCCGTTAACGATTTAAACCATGATATTTTTAATAAAAGTATTATTCTAAATACTTTATTTTAAGTTATTAGGATGTTGTCGGGTCTCGGTTTGCGCGTTCGTTGCATATTTGTACATTTATTTCATTCGTGTAACGTTTTTAGGCGTTTTATTCGTACACGTGTAACCGTAATATTTTTACTCGGAGTATTTTATCCAAATACTTAATAATGAATTATAAAATTATAATTTGAGTTTATCTCGTTTGTCGGGCGCATTTTGCGCGTTTAATTCGTGTCGGTTACGTTTTAAATAAAACGTACATTATTTCATATATTATTAATACATAATAATATGACGTAAATAACTACTATTTAAATATCAAATAGATTTATGTTATTTATTAAAAAGTTTTACCAACGTCCGTATGTGTCGGATTCCATCCGATAGTAAAATGTACGATTTAAACAAATCGCATACGTGTGTATATAATCCCATATACATAATGATACACATACTTAGCCCTAAACATAACTAATTACATGTATTAACAAAGTGATTAGGACTTAATTACTAGCCCTAATTTGTCGGGTGTCACAGTAAGTGAAGATTGTGAGGACACAATCCCATTAAGTGGGGGAGAGTTGTAACGCCCCAAAACCCGTAAGTTGCAAGTTTATATAAATGTATATAATTATAAGTTTATGCTCCATGAGAAAGGACCTAACATGTAAAAATATTGTGAAATGGGGTTAGTTAATTAGTTAACAAGTTAAGTTATGTTTAATAAACTTGAGGGACCAAGTATGAAAAGTTAGAAAAGTAGAGGGATGAAAAGTGAAAATGCTTTAATTAATTAATCTCTTCATGAAAATTCTGGAACAAAAACACATAGTGGAAGGTGTAGTGTGTGTGTGTGTCGTTTTAACAGGAGAGAAAAGGGGGAGGAAGAACTACAATGAAATTCATCAAATTGAAGCCTCAATCCTTATGTTTTCAAGCTTCTAATTCCGTTTCTATCATTCTTAAGGTAAGTAATATCCCATAATACCTTCAATTTGTAGTTTTGTTGAGTTTTGTATAAACCCTAAAATGGGTTTTAAAGAAATTGGTAAAGTTTTGGAAGTAATGCTAGATGATGATTTTCAAATGTAAGGAACTTATGGAAGTGTAAAATAATGAGTTTTTATTGTAGTTCATATATATATAAATAATGTTGGTGGATTAGCTAAATCTTGTTAATGAAAGTGATGATGGTAATTGGATGTTATTGAGTAGTAGCAATCATATGGTAGTAAATCTTGAAAATTTGCATGTTAAAAAAAATGAATTAAATGGCATTTTTGAAAATGTGATAGTTTTAGTTAAGTTAGAGAAGTTTGATTATGAGTTAGTCAATGGTGATGAATTGTTGTGATTAGAGATAATTTATACTCACTATATGCATGATAATATTATGAGGAAGTTGTGTAAATTACTAGATGATATAAATTGATCTAGAGTTGTAAAAGAGTTATTCATAAATATTGAACTCAAAAGAGATAAGTTGTTAAAACTAGAAGTATTTGGTAATCTTGTATGAATACACATATAGAGATGTTGGTGTCATTGAGAATAAAACATTGTAGATTTGGATGTCAGATTTTGTTGAAATCAGTCCCAAAAGTGTTATTTTAGTTGGAGTTAATCAATGAAAGTGTTTTATACATGTTTGAGTCAATTTGACATGCATTTGATGAAAACTCGAAGTTGGACAGCTTGTTGTGCAGAAAATTGTATGTTTTCGAAAAATCATAACTAAATAACCGTAGCTCGGTTTTTAATGTGGTCGGAGTCGTTGAAAAGCTATACAAGTCTATTTTCTAGAAAAGTTAACCTCAGGAGCTGAAAGTGATTTTAAGTCTGTCAAATATTTAAATTGCTACAGACTGTCCAGAAGGGTCTTTAAACTTGAGTATTTGAATGAGCTTATTTAATATAGAGGTTTATATGATGAGAGGATGATAATAATTTGTTGTTGTTGAGTTAGTAATGAGCTAAATAAATAGTATATATGACCTTATATGTTGATGCAATTATAGGTCCATTAAAGATTCAAGATGTTGCTAGGGCTAATCGAACGTGATTGCAAGGTAAGTAATAGTAACTTAAAATGATGTATGAAGTAAGAAATTGTTTATTAAAGCTATGTGAAAGAAAGTAATAGTTAACTTGAATTGTAGTATTTGGCAAAGAAGCTATTTGCTAAGTTTTGTGCAGGTAAGGTATGCGAGCATACCATTGTATAGATCGTAAGGATGTAAGGGTGTGCGAGCACACTAATTGTACGTTTTGTAAGGATGTTAAGTATGACAACGGGGCTTAAGAAATCTCGTTGTTCATATCTTAACATCATGGTAAGTTTCCTTCGAGAAGGGCAAGTATGGAATGATGAGGATCCTCAATTGTAAGTTGATAGGGTGTACGAGTACACCCTTGGTATGTTTGTAAGGATGTTAAGCATGAAACGAGGCTTAGAAATCTCGTGATCATGTCTTGACATCATGGAAAGGTACGTATTAGGTGACTCACACGAGTGTGAACACCTATTGGTAAGTGGAAGGAAGAACGTAAGAGTATGTTACAATAACGGTAGTAAATTGTCATGTGTTACGTTTAATGTGAAAGTTGTAGGTTATGTTTCTATTACTTACTAAGCAAGTTATGCTTATTCCGTTATTGTTGATTATGATGTGTAGGTAAGTAGGTCAGGTGGTAAGTTGGGCAAGGAATGCAAGGAATCGACTAAGGATGGAACTTGCTAGCACATTAGTAAGTTGAATCCCTTATTTTGGTATAATCATCCTCTTGATAGAACTATGAAAGCCCCATTTATAAATGTGAAGTTTTATGTATGTGAATTGTAAGTTTGAATGTTTGACTCGTTTTGTAGAAAAAATGGATGTGAAAGAGTACTGTTATGTGTCGGGTCAAATGCAATTAGTAATGAAGGTTTTAAATTGAAAAAAATGGTAAGCTTGCAAGGTTGATTAAGTGGTCTGTTTTTAAATGGGTCGAGTTCACCCAAAGTGTCCAAATGGGTATTTAGACTCATGGAGTCAAAAGTATGTATGATTGAGTTGTTATTCATGGTTATGTATTTGACCCAACTCATAAGTTCAAGAGTGTTGATAAAAGTGTTAAATCTAAATCATCTGATTAATAAAAAGTTAAGTGTGTTGGTGTTTGGTTTAAAGTTGAAAATCGTTACTGCAAGACTTTTGAAATTGCAAAACGTGATCCGACTGTTATTGGTGGGATCGCGTTCCCATGTGCTTTTCGATATCAGTAAGTTTCTCGATGCAAAACGCGATCTGGGTGTTGTGGATGAGGATCGCGTTCCACTGTTTTAAAAAGGGTCGTGTATGTTTTGGCAAGATCGCGTATCGAATTTTAATATTGATCAATTTTTCTTTCGAATTAACTAATAGTGCACACTGCTTTCACTAGTGGGACCTTTGTAAAAAAAAAAAAAAAAATCGGGGCGTTTCACCAAACACATATTGTTTTGATTGAGATTGAGCCCAAAACCTGTTAACGAGTTCTTCACACTCTGTTAGAACAGATCCATTGGCGTTCAATGTTTTTTGCCACGAGCCCATATCCAGTGTTAGAGAAAATGAGAAGGAAGAAGAAAGAATTATGAGAAGGCACCAAATTCATCTTTCATTTCATTCAATAAATAGATACAAAAAAATACAAAGTCAACAAAAACAGATAAGCATGAGTTTTCACTTCCTGACAAAACAAAACACATGTGACACCTTATATCTTAATACATGATTACATGCATGCATGAGAACATGCTTTGCATATTGTTTCTATCCATGCGTAACTTTCTTCCTCTCATTCTCTTTGACACCCATGCACATGCATACATGTAAAACATCAAGATTATCCAACATCCAGGTATGTCATCACATTTAATCGCCTATCGTTTTCCTTTAATTGACGGCCTAAAACCACAACTTAAAGAAGAGAATGAAGAGATGAGATCATTCTTTAAGCAAAAACGACCAAATGAGATATGTATCTTTTATTGAAGTATTGGACGGTGCGTCGATTATCCCCGTGGAGGAATTCATTCATATTATGGAAATACAAACTTAGATTAGAGATCAATTTGAAAATATAGATACATTTTCCTTGAATTAGCCACTTGTCTTGTTCAAGTAAAGTTGATGTCTCATCGATTTCATTACAGTGATTTAGGGTATCCATATACATTTTGATCAATAAACATAACGATAATGGTATTAGATGCTTGGATGATACACTGGTCTTAAATTATACTCCGTATGTAAGAAACGTAAGATGATGTCATCAAATTATCAATTAGCCAATTAAATTGTCTAATTTTATCAAATTGCTAAAATTTAGAGACATGATGACATCATAATTAATTATTTCATAATATTAATCCTAATCAAATTCAAATTGTCTAACTTTATCAAATTGTTATAATTTAGGGACATAAGACCATTCCCAACCCAAAAACCAACTGACTGAAACTGACGGAGCCACGTCAGCGCCACGTCAGATTTTTCAGAAAACTGACTGAAACTGACAGACCCCTCCCATCCCTACTCCGTCACTTTAATTTTTGGGTCCCACATTTACCAATTTACCTTTAATATTATACACACAAAATAAAAACAAAAATAAAATCAAACCGACGCCTCACGTCGGTTAACCGAAGTTCACAACTGACGAAGGCAACCGACGAGCAACCGACGGATTCGTGCCAACCCTGTCGGCCTCGTCGGTCCCAACCGACTAAAACCGATTGCATGGGTTGGGAAGGGCCTAATAACATCATATTTAGTTAATTATGTTTCAACGATCTTTCACTTAATTTATATGGAATAATCATTCTAATCATCATGATAATATATATTGATCGATAACAATGTATCTTAAATTATATGTAGGAAACTTGGTTATGACATCATCAATTAAAATCAAACTTAATTGATAAATTAAGTACGTCCCTCTAGTTTAGTTAAATTAAAATTGAGAACCTTTATTTTAATTAAACAATTAACACTCCGTGTGTATACATGAGTTTGAGATCTAGTTTAGTATATATAAATCATCGTATAAGTATATTAACATTAACACTAATAATAAGTATTGAGGAAGTTATATAATTCAAAATGATACTCCAATTCTATAGTCGACACATAAACCTTCTATGTTTCATGGAAGAAAAAGAAACGCCCAAAACATATATTTTATGGCCGACTTACACCAAATCATCAAATCTTGTATTTGTTATTTTTCAAACGGCAAGTATATTTACTCAATTTGATTGATATTTATCTAACCTAAACCTGCGCAAATAGCAACATAAATTAAAGAGAAATATTCAATTCATTTACACATAAACGTAGTATGGTAACTTCATGTCATTAGGTTTAACTTTAACTTTATAAATTTATGACATGCACCTTTAGAAATAAATAAAAAACCTATCATACTACCTGTGCCGTGTGACAAAATATATATTATTTATTGTAAATTGTGATTTAAGATAGTTAGATGATAACCTATAATATAATAGCCCGGAAATTTAACGTATATATAAATTAAATATTTATAATAATGAATACTATGTAAGCATTATTTACGTACGTTGGTAACGAAATGATTTTGATCAAACATTTTCTTTTACGGTGCTAATTTTCATATAGGAAATAAATAAATGTCATTAAACTTAATAATAAATCTAGTTGACTAAAGATAAGAGGTTAATAAATTCAAAACATTTAGTTGATAACTTGGTCAAAGATGATAGGAGCCACGTGAACACGGTCAAATATACGATAACTCCAAATCGCGATTTAAAAGGGACAGTTATCGAATTTACCTAGAATACATTCCTTCATTCCCTAATAATCTTCCACCGAAAATCACACCTAGGAAAATTATCCTCCAAAATTTTATGAGAGTGCACAAGGAGAGTAAACAAAGAGAGGCTAGAAGAACTTTTAGTGTTTAGTTCGGTACTAATTCGATTTCATTTTGAAGGTAACATCTTAACCCAGCTCGAATTTATAATATGTTTTTAGTCTTTTTAATTATCTATGATCATATATATGATTCTAAGAAACTAACACCAACTGTTGAATTTATGTTTTCGATTAAAAGATCGGAAGTTTTCGGGTTTTAAAATATGTATCTTATTAGCGAATCGGTACCGAAAAATTTATAGTAATACCCTATCATATACTAATATTAGTTTTATGTAATCATCTATGGAATCAAATGAACAAAAAAAATTTGAAGGACTTAGAAGTTGCAATCGTTTTGTACGTACGAGTATCAGCAGAAAACGAAGTCACCAAAACAATTCTTGTAATATTCATAATTGGCCCCTGAACTATATGATCTATTACAAAATTAATTAACATGATATCTTAATTATGTTTTGCCACCTGAAGTGTTTAAGCCTTGCTAAAGTAATTTATAACTTCTTTAAAAATTTCACTTAGGTACGTAGGATCTAGATCATGCTGTAAAACAGATTCTCAAATTGTTATATGTCGATTTTATAATATTGTAAATTACAAACTTGAGTAAGATTCATTCCAAATCGGGTGATGTAATGGTATCTGATAATATCTTTATAAACGGTGGCATTATCTACCTACGTTAAAGATAGCCATCAATGAAAATGGGGCATGAGATATTTAGATAATGATAAATATGACATTGGAGTCAAGATCCTAAATTTAGTAATTAAATTGTTTCGTGTAGACTTTGTTGAGGAAATTTGGCGGATCTTCTTTCAGCGTTATCTTGACGTGCTTTGTTGATATCTTTGCTTTCCTTTGATATTGTTGTGGTTGATATCTTGATATACTTGTGTGATTTGATTCCCCTATTGGAGCTAAATTGTTTTGAGTTAAAGTGTTATTTGATATTGATAAATAGTGGAAACTTTTGAGAAACTTGCGTGAAAAATGATTTTTGGTAACTTGGGGAATTCATTATTGCAAGCTATCTTTAATTCATTTGATTTAAGTTCCATATGCATGGTGAACATAATCTGGTGTGTGGTTGGTTTATATGTTCGTTGTGCAACCATTGAACCCTAGATTTTGTAGACAGAAGATAGGAATACCGAGTCAACTTCCTGTGGAGGACTACAGGGATGTCATTGCGGCACCGATGACGTCGCACCAACCGTGGCGGTGGGATTAGTCCACGGCGTCTCCCCTTTGTTGATGTTATGTGATTGTGTGATTATGCTCGCGGGCAGTGTTGTAAAAGTCGGCCGACCAGGCCGCCTAGTCGGCAACTAGTCGGTTTCCAAGGGACCTCCGACTTGACCACCTCCAAGTCACTCAAATAAGTCGGTCAACGCCGATCAACGGTGGTCAACGGCGGTCAACGACGGTCAACATGCCAAAATTCTTCTGAAAGTTGGATTATGAAGGATCCGGAGTGTTCATCTTCGGTCGTCGTTCTAGTTTGTTCATGGTGTCATAACTACATGGTTGATTAGAATTCTTCATTCGTAAAAAGTGTGGGCTATTAGGGTTTTCAGATGTAAAGATGAGATGAGAAAGATGAAAGAAGAAATGGAATCTGATAAGTCACGATGTAAGAGAATATGCAAATAAATAAAGAGAAGATATTAATAAATGAACAGCATTCAAAGACGTGGCCATCTTCAAACCACATATTTTTGAAGGATGAAAAGTTAAAGGAATGTTATAGATTTAGTCCCTCATCTTTAAAATATACAACATTTTCATCCATATTTGTACATAGTTTTGAAATTTATTATTTAAATGTATACAAATTCAATAAAAGTCAAATCAGACTAGTCCCGACTAATCCCCGACTAGTCCTTTAGAGGTCCCGACCGACTCGCCCCCGACTTCTGACTTTTTCAACCTTGCTCGCGGGAGAGCTTTTGATTATTTGGGAGGCGTATGGATGTATCCTAGGCTATGTTATGATATGATATGATTTGTGTAGAGCGGTAGTGTGGTGTAGTGCCATACACACCTTCCGATTAGGGGATACATACACTTGGAGTCGCGACCAGTGTGTGATATGTGATATATGATTCGAGATACGATATGATTTGGCACCGGTGTGTGCAGTTTGGATATTTTGTTTGTAGGGTACTCGGTATAAAAATAACCCAACCCCTCATTGCTTCAGCCTTTATTTCATTTGTTACTCAGGTGTAGGGGTGGTGTTACTCGAAGGGTGAATTTTGGAAAATTAAATTATTTATTTCGTTTCATTCTCATTTCAAAATATTAAAACTTTTACTGTTTACTTCTGTTATCATCCGCGCAGTGAGCGATTAGCTCAGCCACATTTTCTTTTTTCTGCGGCAGGTACTCAGAGTAATTTGAGATGAGTGCGAGAGCTTCAAGACTTGGACTTGCCATAGAGACGACAATTTATTTTAGTTGACTTTTATTTAGGTTATTATTTAATATCATTGTCCTTTATTTTTACAAGAATTTATAAGTAAGTTTAATATGTAGCAATAAATGTGACCTTCCGTTTCGGTATAGGAATGGGAGTGTTACATATAACAATTGTTTGATAATGATAGTATAATTGTTGTAGAGTTCAAGATTCAAAATACAATAGATAAAAATTGAAATTTATATAGTTTCATCATAAAATGAATATTACACAAACTATAAAGGAATTATTGAGTTTTACTTTTTAAAAATAAAATAGCAATATGATTTAGAAGTAGTTATTATAGATACATGGTTATTAATCACCCTGTTAATTACACATCACTTTATTTATATATATTTATACTAGGTATGAAGCCTGTACGATGCACGGCCGTTCTAAAAATACATAGTATAATTTGTAAGTATAATGTTGTTAAGTTAATTGTGAAATTATTATTAAAAATGAATATGAGATTAATAAGATAACCAAACTGTAAAGGAATCAACAAATTTCGAAGTGCTAATAAAAAGTAAAGATCAAATAATAAAAGGTTAGACTCTGACACACAATAACCAACATAAAGAGACATTAAAAATGAAGATGCAATAAACATATGTATGAATTTAAAAATTAATCCCAAATGACAAATTATATATTTCATGAGGTCAATTATCATAATCTCGTAAGATATATACACGACAATCTTTCTAATTATATATCTATATATATCTATATATTGTTTATATTGATAATAAACTAAAAATATCATTACAATTGCAATTAAAATGTGGTTTGAATATCGTTGAACTAACATGTACAAATTTAGGAAGTATAATTATAATTAAAAACTTCAATTCGTAATTTGCATTTAATAGTCACATTAAATATTAATTTAAGAATCCATACGTATGACTTGTATACTATATTACATGTATGCATATACTTTTTAAGTTTTTTTTTTTTTATTAATGAACTAATTTTATATAAGAATTTTAAATAAAAAATTGTTAATTTTATTTCTAACATTTTTCAAAGTAACAATCGATCTATGTGACATGTTTAAGAATTTTTTCAATTGTTAACATATTGTTATATAAGGAAATAAGTGATGTGGCATATATAAAATTTAATTTAACCACCGTATTTTATATATAGATCAGGCTTTAAGCCCGTGCGATTCACGATCGTTTAAAAAAATATAGTCATATGATTATTTGTAAGTAGTCTAATGAATTAGTATTGTTTAAAATTTATAATTAGTGATGTTAACTTATAATGCACAATTATAATTGAAACTAAATTAAGTAATAACATAAACCAAACTATATAGGAAAATAATAACGAATTTCTAAGGTTTAAACAAAATAATAATTAAATAGTACTATAAGTCAAAGTATGAAAAGTTGAAAACTATAAATGTTGAAAAACCTTATTTGTAAAAGACGTTGATTATGGAGTTGCTAACTTCAATTTCATTACAATTACAATTAAAACTTGATTTAAATATCTTTGAACTAACATGAACAAATTTAGATGTTATAATAATTAAGATAAAAAAATTTAAATTTCTCTTAATAATAATAATAATAATAATAATAATAATAATAATAATAATAATAATAATAATAATAATAATAATAATAATAATAATAATAATAATAATAATAAACTAAATTAAATTAAATAAGTTGATATATCATATATGGAAAGCCATGTAGCATGCTTAGAAATTGAGATTAATTCAAGAATTTATAAATTAATGACACATCATCATTAACTAAAATAACATGCTCTAATAGGCAATTAAAAATCTTTGTTTTATATAAATGTATAGAATAGATATAGATAGATAGAATAGATAGATTGACAACCTTAATTAGATGATAAAATTCAAACTAAAAAGATATCTTGTCGGTTTCTAATATGGTCATGCTGAGTAGGAGATTCATTCATTCTAAACGCCTTCTAATCTCCACATATTTCACAAAATATCTTAATATATATATATATATATATATATATATATATATATATATATATATATATATATATATATATATATATATATATATATATATAACAGAATATCACAGAGGATTTTGGACCCTTCGATGGGTTTCTTCCTTAAGATCTAACGGTGTATATTAAATTAACATAATTACACTTTTCTCCCCCAATCAATATATAAATTATAAAATAAGTATTATTTTAGTTAGTTATTATTATAAAATAACGCAGTAAAATTTAGTGAACCGTAAACTATCAAAATTGTACTAGCCTCCCTCAATATACTTTTTCATTATTTTTTAACTTTTATCGTAACAAGTATTATTTTACTTATTAGTTATTATTATAAAACAACGCAGTAAAATTTAGTGAACAATTTTCATTATTTTTTAACTTTTACTTTAACTATTATTTGGATTACATAGTACTTGATAAAAATTATACTAATGAAAATTGTGACACCCGACAAATTAGGACTAGTTATTAGTACCTAATCACGTTTTAATACATGTAATTAGTTCTGTGTTTGGCTAATTGTATGTATCATTATATATATTGGGATCTATATACACGTACGCGATTAAGTTTAATCGTGCATTTTCATATCGGGCGGATCCCGATACATTAATACGGACGTTGGTGAACTCAAATTATTAAATAATGCGAGATTATTTGATAAACGTATTTATATCCAAATATTATCGTAACAAGTATTATTTTACTTATTAGTTATTATTATAAAACAACGCAGTAAAATTTAGTGAACAATTTTCATTATTTTTTAACTTTTACTTTAACTATTATTTGGATTACATAGTACTTGATAAAAATTATACTAATGAAAATTGTGACACCCGACAAATTAGGACTAGTTATTAGTACCTAATCACGTTTTAATACATGTAATTAGTTCTGTGTTAGGCTAATTGTATGTATCATTATATATATTGGGATCTATATACACGTACGTGATTAAGTTTAATCGTGCATTTTCATATCGGGCGGATCCCGATACATTAATACGGACGTTGGTGAACTCAAATTATTAAATAATGCGAGATTATTTGATAAACGTATTTATATCCAAATATTATTTCGATAATATCATACAAGTATTTCGTATCGTATAAAATACTCAGAAACGACCGAAAACGCGCAAAACGCGCCCGACAAATGAAATTTATAAAAAAAAATATTTTTATAACTCATCTCTAAGTATTTTGATAAAATACTTCAAGTAAAATCAACGCGATTACGCACAATCATAAATAACGTTTAAAAACGTTACACGACTTAATAATCGAAACACGAGCACGTAAATCAACACCGACACTCCAATTAAACATTTTTATAAATGTTTTTCAAGTATTATAAGTAATACTTCAATGTAAACCTATCGAAATTCAATTGGTATTTAAAACGTATACGTATAACGTTAAACGTTTAATTATACGTTCAAACGACCGGGGAAACGAACACCGCACGAAGCGCAAAATTGGGGAACAAAGTTGGAGACTCCCACCACCTTGTGGGGCCCCCAACAAGCCGGCCAAGCCACCTCCCCAAAATGGGGAAGGTGTTTGTTGACTACAAAGAAAAACAAGATCCACAAAGTTCTCATTCTTGCACCCTTCCTCTCACTCTAACTTCTCTCACTAAAAACACATTCCCTCACATCCTCTCCAATCCATAAGCTGCTCCACCACCATCCACCACATCACCACCATTATCCACCACCATCATCTTGAAGAAAAGCAAGGGAAGAAGAAGGAGGAAGCAAAACCGAGCAAACCATCACCATCTCCGCTCTAGATCACGATTTCACCTTGTAATCACCCACTTTTCTTTGCTATATTTACATGGTTTTCATATATATGCATGTCTAGTAGCTCAAACAACAAAATGATGTCCAAACCTTAAGCTTAAAAACGTTTTTGAAGTAGTTATGTAAAAACAGGAAACCTGACCAGAAATTTCATCGCACTAAAACGGCCATAACTTGAGTTGTAGGATGAATCAACACGCAAATCTTATACCAAATTGTCCGTATGGATGTCGTCTACAAAAAACTCTCCCTGAGACGTTTTCCAAAAATACACGGTTTTTAGTGTAGAGGCTAATCTTTGAGCCAAGGTCTGTTTTGAGCCGAAACCGACCACTCTTCATATTTATTTTTGTTAAAAATAGTAAACGGACATGTAAAAATAACGTTTAAATTCAGAAATTATCTAGACATATTTGAGAACATGTGTGATTTTTTGTTAGGTGTGAATCGGACTAGAAGTGGTCCAAATCGAGGGATTTATTGAGTTCAAAAATCTGGAAAACGAAGACTAAGGACTGTTTTGGTACTTTATTAAAACCGCACTTAGAGAAACCCACGAAACGAAACGACAATTTTTATAAGCTCATGTTACCATTTTAAGGTTTGGGTAAAAGTTTCGGGTCAAACCGAGGTCGTTGACCACGTTTTCGACAATGATCAAAACTGATCAGACCTAAGTGACGCATCAGGCCACACTTTTATGCGTCACTTCCCTAGTGACGCTATCATGCTTAAATCAATTTAATACGACACTTCGCTAGTGACGCTATACTTAAGTGACGCCTCTTTACCCGACACTACCCAAGTGGCGCATAACATATAACGACACTTACTACTGACACTTAATCAAGTGACGCATGATTCTAGAACAGTACACTTGCGGCACTTAACCTTAGTGACGCAACCTAGTGACGCTACCTTATACGACACTTCACTAAGTGACGCATACATCACAGATTTTATCATGTTAGGAAATTTGTGAAGATTAAATAATAATATATTAACTTTGGGATAGATATTATTATTTATTATTAAGATTTGAATAATAATAATAATTATTATATGGTTTCTTGTTTGGGAAGACCACGTGAGATGGCAACATATTGAGTCGGTAATTATTAAGTCGGTTGCGACAATTAATTGCGTACGAAGTTTGTTATTATTATATATATATATTGTAACCCATTGTATTGTAACCCTAACACCTCCGAAAAACAATAAGATATCTCTCTAGTTTTGGCCGTGGATTAAACCAATCGAGTAGATTGGATATAACCACGTTATATTCTCGTGTTCATTTACTATTCTCGTTATCTTAATTGATTGCTTTGTTGATCCGTTTATTGTCGTGGGGTATAATCTTGTGATTATACGTGTTCTTGTTGGGTCCTAAAACCTATCAAAGTGGTATCAGAGATCGTGGTTTTCGAGTTTGGGAACAATGGTGGATAAAAGCGAGATTAGGATTAGTCAGTTTGATGGCAGCGATTTTGGGTTTTGGAAGATGCAAATCGAGGATGTTTTGTATGCGAAAAAGTTACACCAACCGTTGTCGGGTACTAAACCTGAAGGTATGAGTGATGCCGACTGGACGTTGTTAGATCGTCAAGCACTTGGAGTAGTTCGACTTTCTCTGGCCAAGAATGTCGCCTACAATATTGCGGGGGAAACCACGACTGCGGGTTTGTTAACGGCGTTGTCTAACATGTATGAGAAACCCTCGGCTCTCAATAAGGTTTTCTTAATTCGGCAGTTGGTGAACGCGAAGATGGGTGAAGGTGCATCGCCAGCGGATCATGTTAACGAGTTTAACTCGATTTTGACTAGGTTAAAATCTGTAGGGGTTACGTTTGAAGATGAGTTGGAGGCACTTTTCTTGTTGTCTTCGTTGCCCGAAAGCTGGTCTGGAATGGTTACAGCTGTTAGTGGTTCATCCGGAACTACTAAGTTGACTTTTGAGGGGATCCATGATTTGATACTTGGTGAAGGAATTAGAAGGAAAGATTCCGGTGAGTATTCGGGTTCGTCAGCTTTGAGTGTGACTGGCAGGGGGCGTAGTAAGAGTAGATCTAGATCGCGGAGGGAGCCATCGGAGAATAGGAACGTCACGTGTTGGAACTGTAAGCAACTGGGGCACTTTAGGTATCAATGTCCGAATGGTAAAACGAGTGTGAATGCGACGGTTGATACGACTGAAGATGCGTTGCTTTGTTGTGAAGAGAATCTTGTGGAATCCTGGGTTTTGGATTCGGGTTCATCTTTTCATGCTATCCCGTGCATGGAAGAGATGACGAATTTTAGGTTTCATTCCGGTAGGGTTCATCTTGCGAACGGAAGGAAGCTTAAAGTTGCGGGTATTGGGGATGTTGTCCTCAAAACTCACCTTGGTAAGGATTGGGTCCTCAATAATGTGAGGTTCATTCCCAAGCTCAAGAGGCGGTTGATCTCGATTGGGCAGTTAGATAATGAGCGGTACCATGTTAGATTTGGCGACCAACAATGGAAGGTTATCAAGGGTAGTTTGGTAATTGCTCGCGGGTATAAACGGGGAACCTTGTATATGGTTGAAATTCTGAATGAGGAATGGCTAGGTGGTGAGGTAGGTGTTGGAAATCCTAGTCGACTTGAGCTTCACGAGATTGTTGAGAGGTCTGGAACGAGTGGGAGTTCGGGAAGAGTTGAAACTAGTAGGAGTTTGACGTTGAGTGGGAGCTTTGGGGTTTCCATGGATTCGGTTTGTCATCTCGGTACTACTAGAGTTTTCGAGTCTTCGGGTAGATCATCTCCAATAGCAACTAGGTTGCGACTGACCGAGGGTGGTGAGCAAGATACTTTTCCGAGAGCCTCGTTTGATGTTGATTCCGTACAGTGGGAGTTGGCTCGTTGGGGAAAGTTGTGTTTACCGAAATTCATGCGCATGTTTGTGGTCGGTGATCCAACGGTGAAAGCAAGAGTGTTTGAGTGGATGATCAAGGGTGTGAAGGTATTTTCACACGGCTGCCTTGATGGTTATATTCACGTGGTTGTTTTACCGGGTGGCCTTCTCTTTGTTGGAAAGAAAGATTGTGTAGACGAAAGACTGTATGGATGGGTTGCTAATGTAACGAGAGTGTTGGAGTCGTGCCGGGCTTCAACCGATCTTCTCATGAACTAATGAGAAGGTGAAAAACTAGAGAGATTTCTTGGTCACAGTTTAATAGTAGAGTTCTGGTAACTGATATCGAAAGTCTTCCGACTCGGTGTGGTCGTGCGGCGTGTCTGATGTCGTGTGAATAGAGTACAAAATAACAAGTTTTAAATAATTGGAAATACTAAATTAACTATCACACAAGCCAGGCAAGAATAACCCGTTCGTATAATATAGCTTTTAAAGTAAGTCCGAGTCGAACACTGGGAATGGTGGTTATAATTAAAATAGAATTTATAATTCAATTAAAATATACAATATACAGATAAGGATGATACGTTTTAGTTCCGTATGAACGTATTTAAGAATACTAAATTATAACCAATTCTATAGAAAACAATTAACTAAGGGATAGTAAACAATTAGAGATAAATATGTATTTACTTAGATTATTTATTGTTGGTTATTATTATTGGTGATTTTTTGTTGTAGAAGATCGCAGCAGGTGAAGTCAAATCTTCATGATAATAATACAAAATCAGGTTATCAAAAGTATCACTATCTCATTAAGTTCTATTAACTATTTATCAATACAATATTATTTAATGTCAATTAATATTCTAAGTCTATCGCAGCAGGGGAAGATCAAGACATGAACATGATCACTTAATTTATCCAGGGAACTAAATCAGGTTATCAAAAGCTATGAAATAAATTAGTTTATCATGTCAAGAATACAATATAACATAAATCATTCTTATATAATAAATATTCAATAATATAGTTCCAACAATAATATAAATCTAAGCAAATACAATAATTATTAGTTCATAACTAAGTTAAACATAACCATAATCAATATTCAATAATAAAACACATTCAAAATTAAATAAAGAATAAGATACACAAACCAAAACCGTGAACTACGCTCCGTACGCTTGATCGTAGACAAACCCTTGCGAACCCGCGACTCTAAATTGCTCCTAAAACCCCTAGAAAGTGTTTCTAGTCGAATTTGGGGTTAATAATTCGTAACCTACGAATTATTATGGTTATTGAGGTATATTTCGAAGCTGGAAGGTGTTTTCTATTTATAATAGCTGAAAGTCGGTCCCAACCGGCGGTTGGAAGGTCCAACCGGCGGTTGGTTACTTTGTCTCCAAGTCAAACTCTTCTTTTCCACCGAATTCTAGAATCTGCGAATCCAACCGCCGGTTGAAAGCTTCAACCGCCGGTTGAGTTTTTATCCAAATGGGCTGAATTTTTGATATGTTGTAGCCCTATCTGTTAGCTAAATTCTTCAAGTTGAATCACCTCAATCGGAGTTCGTATGAGAGAGTTATGGCCAAAATACTAACGCATAGCAGAAAACTCAGCATTTACACTTCTCTTCAGTTTTTGATCCAAATTCCACTCCTTTCATTCAAGCTTCATTTAAGACACTTAATTGATGTTATCACTCCACTTTTAAGCTATCTTCTTCATTTCTTCAAGGTTTAAGCTTCATTTTCTTCGAATCTTCATTTAATCTTCTTTTTCTTCAATCTTTGCTTTGATTTCGTTCCTTTTCTTCAATCTCCACTTTAAAATACATTTCTGCAAATACTAACGAAATAAATATCTAAAATCATATAAATGCATTAAAATGTATATAAATATAGGGATAAATAGTATAAATTATAGTGTATATTTGATGCTTATCAAATATCCCCACACTTAAGTTCTGCTTGTCCTCAAGTAGAATACTGTATAAAATTAAAATAAGCATCAAACTAATATTTAATAATCAGAATACCAATACTAAAAACCTGTTTCATAAATTAAAAATTTAAACTATTTAATTAACATGGATAACTATAATGTACAAATAAAAATTATTATTATTTATGCAATATATAGTTCATGAACGATTACTAATATATTTGTCCACTTTAAACAATCTATACTCATATTTCTGAATATATTTTTATTGTTAGTATGTATATTACCTATGATTTCTATATATGATATACTCTTAAACTTAATCATGCAACTTACTTTTATATTCCAAATAAATATATAAAATACATTTTTAAGAATCAAGACATTGGTGACAGGTCTGCATTTCCATGCAACAGAGCGACATAACTTGATTCAGGTAAAGCAATTTTTTATTTTTATTTATTTATTTATTTTTTTAATCAAACCAGCGGTGACAGGTCTGTACAATCGTACAACAAAGCGACATAGTTTGATTTATTTTTATTTATTTATCTTGAAAGATTTTTCTTTCTTTTGCTTCATTTAAGAATACTAATTAGAAACCAGGTCTGTACTCAGTACAACAGAGGAAACAATTAGTAGACCCCAAATGTTTTCATATAAGTAAAAAGATATATAAAATTATCGCATGATAAATTTAAGAATTAAGACTTTTATGTCATACATCATATTATGTACCATAATATAATATACAAGTTATTTTATTTACTTTATTAAGATTCAGAAATCTTCATATAGATTGCCTATTAGTACATCATATCATATAACTATATATCACTCCTTTATTAAGTAGCTTACGTTATATATACAAAACAGTTAATCCACATTAATGTCTAAACTTTTAAATATAAAACAAAACTTTTAACAAAAGTATTTTAACTAATAAATACTTAGTTATTCACTTAAAATTTTTTTTTTTAAATTTCTCAAAATTTTATATAAAACAAACTTAAGTGTTTAATTAAAGAAATTCTTTCACTTATGAACCCCTATCCCCACACTTAAATTATACAATGCCCTCATTGTATACAAATTGATAAATAAAAGTGAGTAAGGGAAAGAAAAATGGAACAGAAAAACTCCCCTGACTTAGAAGCGATTATTTTTATTTGATTCGGCGTACTGGTTCATCTTCTCATTTTGTAGTTCAACGTATTGGTTTCCGCGATCTTTATTCAAATATACAACATCCACACTTTCGTAGTTAATCACGATTGCATTTAGCATATGCAATAAGCCTTTAAACCCCTCGGTATCCCGAGTGGACGAGTTATAGTCTCGTGAGGGTTTCCAGGGAACACACCCACAAAGTTCATAATTAATAAGATAAACTTATTAAATTTCCAAAAATTAAGCTGAACTGACTGCCAGCTTCATAAGTACTTATTAATTCTAGCAAAACAAACAAACAAATTAAACGTACCACATTTTAAAAATTAAAATTAAAATGAAAAGAACAAATTAAAGAAAGTCCAGAAAAATATAAACACGTGCTACTAGTTTTTGTTATTTTTTATGGGCTTATTGTGTGGTAAAAACTTATAAAACTTCTACTATTCCTCAATTCATCTCCTAATAAAGCCAAAAAGTATTCAACCGCTAGTTGGGTACCTACAACCGTTGGTTTCCTAATTCAATTACTGGCAGGAGTAGATACAATGTAGCTCCAATTTCTCATTTTAAAATTTTAAATTTAGATCAAATCTTATACTGGGGTTAACTAAATTGAAGATCTTAACTTATTATGAAAACTATGTTTACCAAATATATTATAAACCATTCATATTAACATTAATAAGTTTTAATTTAAACCCCAAAGTTTTGTTAATAGCCCTATTTAATTTAATTTTACGTAGCAACGCTTTCTAGTGATTATGATTTCTTAAATCTACCCTTAATAAAAAAACTAAAAGTAAAAACTTAAGATAAAGTAAAATCTACTAAACTAAAACTAAATCTAAATCTACCTATTAATTATACAAAATATACAAGCACGGGTTGCCTCCCGAGAAGCGCTTGTTTTTGTTCGAGTCACTAGCTTGACTCCAACCTTATTTACCTAAAAATCTAGTGACTTTCCCCACACTTAAAAGTAAGCATGGATGGTAATATTTATAAATAATCCAAAAATTTAAATTTAATAAAATTAAAGAAAATAAATACTTATCGTTTAATGCAGGCATTTGTCCAGTCCGTGATGCTCCATGATTTTCCAAAAATTGTGAGAAACTTGCTTTTCGATCGAATTGCCAAAAAGGATCTTCATATTGATAAAACAATGAACTTGTGCTTAAAGATACTTCAACCGTTGGTTGCGTCAACTCAACCACCGTTTGGATTTCAACTGTTGACTGTGTTTTAATCCAAATGTTGTTTAATATCTGATTACCGCAAATTCTGTTTTCTTTTTCTTCTCCAATCCTTACCATTACTTGATTATCTTCTGTTAATTGTTTAACCTTCGGATGCAATGATGGACTTTCATCAATAACTGGATCTAGAATAGCTATCAATTCTTCTTCCTTCATAACCCCATATTGGTTTCTCAATTCAAGGATTTTATCTTCATTACAATCAAGTAGCGAGAATATTTCCTCATCAGAATCATAGTGATCAAATTTTGGCAAAGGCAACCAATCTATCTCCATATCTTCTTCTTGTTTATATTCACTAAAAATTTCATTAGTAATTAAGGATTCAGAGGAATGAGAATGCTTATCTTTTTGATTTATCTCCTCAAGTTGTTGAATGGAATTTCCTTGACTATGGCCAATAGTTTCGGTGTCTTCCACTTTTTCATTTGAAATCTCCATAGATTGCGTAGCTTTCACAATCACTGGTTGAGATAAACTTTTAACTTTACCTTTCTTTAGCTTTGGAAAAATCGATCCTTGTACTTCACTATAATCTCTATTCAAAGCAGCTGGATAAGGAGGTGGAGGTGTGTACTTTTTAATGATTTCTTCCGTTAAGTCTTGTGGATCAGAAGGTGAAGGCTTGAAATTTGGTTTCTCCTTTATCACGTGTCCTTCACTCTTAAGATTCTCTTTCTGTTTACCTTCCATGTCTTCTTCCATTTTCCAAAGTTGTTGAATGAAAGGATTTTGACTCATTATCTCCTCCAAAGTTGGATCTTTATTCCAAAATGCTATCATTTTCTTTAAATCTCGTTTCATTTCCTTCTTAGACATCCTTCGTATGTGTCTCGAGTTCTTAAAATTCACAGGAACAGTAGTCATCTTTGTTCCAGAAGGCTTATAATTGTTGAAATTTAGTCTTTCATTCGTCACATTTCCTTCAATCTCGATTTTGCTAAGATTCTCCTCAAGTGTGATTTCTATTTTTTCCGCCTTGTTGCTTTCCATATCCTTCACAATTGGATCTTTATTCAAAAATTCTATCATTTCCTCTTCATTACGCTTTATTGCAATTTGAGTATCCCGAATAAATTTCGAAATTATTGCCTCTATTCTATCAAAAGTTCGATGTATCTCCTCATCTTCCTCAATCATCATTTCTTCATTCATATGATAGTTTCTCGGATTTTGATAAATCACAGGAATATTATACGTGTGTTGGTACATACCTGTCAAAATAAAAGAAAAAGAAAAAGAGTAGAAAAGAAAATAAAATAAAAACTAAAAAAAATTCCAATAAAAATTCTTTTACAAAGCTAGTCAACAGATCTCGGTAGCTCCAATGATTGTACACAAAAGCGGAGAAATAGGTCAGCGCGAAGCTTATTAAAAACCTATCTCTTTCGAGAAGCACCTTACCTCTTATATGATTAAAATCAATGAGGTAGGGTTGAACTCTCCTTATACCTTTGTTTTTGTCAGTATTCTCAATGGGTGAGCCGATATTTCTATTGGTTTTGCAATGTACAGAAATATTTACAGGGTAAATTTAAAAATAAAACACTATAAATTCCAATTTAAATAATAAACAGCACCATTCCCCGGCAGCGGCGCCAAAAACTTGATGTCGTGTGAATAGAGTACAAAATAACAAGTTTTAAATAATTGGAAATACTAAATTAACTATCACACAAGCCAGGCAAGAATAACCCGTTCGTATAATATAGCTTTTAAAGTAAGTCCGAGTCGAACACTGGGAATGGTGGTTATAATTAAAATAGAATTTATAATTCAATTAAAATATACAATATACAGATAAGGGGGATACGTTTTAGTTCCGTATGAACGTATTTAAGAATACTAAATTATAACCAATTCTATAGAAAACAATTAACTAAGGGATAGTAAACAATTAGAGATAAATATGTATTTACTTAGATTATTTATTGTTGGTTATTATTATTGGTGATTTTTTGTTGTAGAAGATCGCAGCAGGTGAAGTCAAATCTTCATGATAATAATACAAAATCAGGTTATCAAAAGTATCACTATCTCATTAAGTTCTATCAACTATTTATCAATACAATATTATTTAATGTCAATTAATATTCTAAGTCTATCGCAGCAGGGGAAGATCAAGACATGAACATGATCACTTAATTTATCCAGGGAACTAAATCAGGTTATCAAAAGCTATGAAATAAATCAGTTTATCATGTCAAGAATACAATATAACATAAATCATTCTCATATAATAAATATTCAATAATATAGTTCCAACAATAATATAAATCTAAGCAAATACAATAATTATTAGTTCATAACTAAGTTAAACATAACCATAATCAATATTCAATAATAAAACACATTCAAAATTAAATAAAGAATAAGATACACAAACCAAAACCGTGAACTACGCTCCGTACGCTTGATCGTAGACAAACCCTTGCGAACCCGCGACTCTAAATTGCTCCTAAAACCCCTAGAAAGTGTTTCTAGTCGAATTTGGGGTTAATAATTCGTAACCTACGAATTATTATGGTTATTGAGGTATATTTCGAAGCTGGAAGGTGTTTTCTATTTATAATAGCTGAAAGTCGGTCCCAACCGGCGGTTGGAAGGTCCAACCGGCGGTTGGTTACTTTGTCTCCAAGTCAAACTCTTCTTTTCCACCGAATTCTAGAATCTGCGAATCCAACCGCCGGTTGAAAGCTTCAACCGCCGGTTGATTTTTTATCCAAATGGGCTGAATTTTTGATATGTTGTAGCCCTATCTATTAGCTAAATTCTCCAAGTTGAATCACCTCAATCGGAGTTCGTATGAGAGAGTTATGGCCAAAATACTAACGCATAGCAGAAAACTCAGCATTACACTTCTCTTCACTTTTTGATCCAAATTCCGCTCCTTTCATTCAAGCTTCATTTAAGACACTTAATTGATGTTATCACTCCACTTTTAAGCTATCTTCTTCATTTCTTCAAGGTTTAAGCTTCATTTTCTTCGAATCTTCATTTAATCTTCTTTTTCTTCAATCTTTGCTTTGATTTCGTTCCTTTTCTTCAATCTCCACTTTAAAATACATTTCTGCAAATACTAACGAAATAAATATCTAAAATCATATAAATGCATTAAAATGTATATAAATATAGGGATAAATAGTATAAATTATAGTGTATATTTGATGCTTATCAGTGTCCCGATAGTTTCGGCGGTATAAGTTTGAACATGTTCTATTAAAGTGGCGTGTTGAAGGGTTTTATTTTGTTCCGGTTTCAACGGGTGTAGTTAAAGAGCCTTTTATCGAAAGTCTATCTGATTCGAGTTTAATCAGTGTGCGTGTCCCAATTGTTGTTGGCGGTATGGAGAGGCGGATTTGACTTGGTTGAAAGGGAAAAATGAGGGTTAATGAAGTTGGGTTGATTTAATCTTCAAGTGGGAGATTGTTAGGAAATTTGTGAAGATTAAATAATAATATATTAACTTTGGGATAGATATTATTATGTATTATTAAGATTTGAATAATAATAATAATAATAATTATATGGTTTCTTGTTTGGGAAGACCACGTGAGATGGCAACATATTGAGTCGGTAATTATTAAGTCGGTTGCGACAATTAATTGCGTACGAAGTTTGTTATTATTATATATATATTGTAACCCATTGTATTGTAACCCTAACACCTCCGAAAAATAATAAGATATCTCTCTAGTTTTGGCCGTGGATTAAACCAATCGAGTAGATTGGATATAACCACGTTATATTCTCGTGTTCATTTACTATTCTCGTTATCTTAATTGATTGCTTTGTTGATCCGTTTATTGTCGTGGGGTATAATCTTGTGATTATACGTGTTCTTGTTGGGTCCTAAAACCTATCATATCATACATGCGACACTTACCTAAGTGACGCACAAAACTAATAAGTGACGCATCAAGTGACGCATAAAACAGAAACTTGAAAACTAGTTTTCACACTAAGTGTCGAACACGTGTAAACTCCAATACTTAACCAATACGACTTGTAAACACCTCTAATATACTTTATAAGTATATCATTGCGACAACATGATAATAACACTTTTTCACCCGGAATACCGAACATACTTAAACACTTATGTTTACATATTAATAAATGTTACCCGACACTACTTATACTTTGGGAAGTATACGTCACATTTGATTTCCGTATAAGCTTATACTTATGTACGATACAACACACGAAACATATACTTTGATAGTATACAATGGGATAACACATAATAATAATACTTTAAGATTATTATTACAAAATCCGTCACCAACGGGCCGTACACATTTTCAAAAGCTCAAACTAATCAACAACCAAATCATTTGGACATTACTAGTTGGGTGAACAACTAGCATGGACGGTATGTTGAGACATCTACATATACTTATAACCTTGCGCGTTTTGAATGCCCGGCAGGTTACAGTCTGCGGACATCACATCATTGCTTTTAGCAACATCATACTTGCTTGATAGCAACACACTAGACTCAGGTGAGTCTCATAGCCCCTCATTTTACTGTTTTTACCCAGGGGTGGGAATACATGCTCAGTTTTATTTACATGTGAACACAAGTACAAAACTCGATATATTGACTGCATGAGTTATGTTTCTAATCATGAAGCCCTCCACATCATAGTTTGTTAATATGGATTTAGCGTGAATGTTAGTGTATGGTACCATATGGGATTGACAATCCCCGTCCGGGTTAGTCGCGCTAACTGGTCAAACGGACGCATTATCATTTGTTCATACGTGTGTAGATTAGACACATGCAGGAGGCAAACTTGCTCAGACACTTTATTGTGATCCTGACACCCTCAGTTAAGCTTAAACTATGAGCTCATGGCAGTAGTATACATCATTTGATTTATTTCAAACATCATTATTAAATCTTGTGGTTCATACATTATGGTTTCATCATTACACCTGTGAGCTCACCAGTGTTAGCTGACCCTTTTAGCATGTATTCTCAGGTACACAGCAGTAGTAGGACTGCTCAGGACTATCTAGCTCGAGTCGCATTCAGACATCAGGAGATTTACATGCATTTCTACATTTTGTACAATTAGATATGCCTTAGAATATCTAACATTTAGCTTGCGAGCTTTTGTAAATATTATTACATTGTAAACTCTTATTATATCAATGTAATCCGTAAACGACACATATAGAGTCGTTCGCTTTATCTTATGTGCTTGTGATATTTGATTTGTCGCGCCCCGACCCAATTCGCTTCCGCAACCCGAAATTGGGGGTGCGACAGATTGGTATCAGAGCCTAAGGTCATAGTGAACTAGGTTGCATTTAGTGGTCCTAGACTATGACCGTTAGGCAGTATTCCTTATTAGGGATGACCGGTTCAGGGGCTACATCATACGAATTTAATTTAACATGGCGTAGCTAACCATGTACAATTAAATAAAGATGATGTGAGATCTGAAATTGGGTTATGGTCGAACAAGAATGCACTAGTTGACTATGACCACGAGAGAACCGGGACTCATACTTGTTTTGTGTTAGATACACACTAGGCTTTTATGGGATATACGTGTATATACATACATAGGCCTCACTCACTTACTAGATACTTAGGCTATTATATATAATGTATTTATATATGGATAGGCCTCACGTACTACTCTCTAGGCTATTATATATTGGAGATATATGAATAGGCCTCACACATTAGTACGCTCGCTATTTAAATAGCTGACTATTCTCTCGTGACACTTACAAACCACACTCATCGATTCGCACTATCACGCCAACTTGATTTATGTCACATCTATGCACCACTTTTGGCGAACTCTAATGACATCATAAAAATCACATCTAACACGCGAGACCGGCATATTTCTAAGGACTAAAATTCTTTTTCCTGCCATTTCTATAGAAATCACTCACGCGGAAAATGGCAAGCCTTTCCACAAATGATTACCTGTCAGATAACGACCAAATCAATGATGAACAAATCCAGTACACATATCTAGATGAAGATATCACTCATATGGAAAACATGATGAATGAAAACATCGAACACCACGACTTTGGATTGGTCAACATCGAAGAATACGAAAGAGTACGTGACCAGGCTGAAGACTTAGATGGCCGCAACTGGGAATTGAAAATGAAATGCAAACTCTACGAGATGGAGCTGAGAATTCTGAGGAGATCTTTTCTCGAACGAATTCAGGATCAGATCCTCTACTGCAAGAAAGTGACCACAAGCCTGTACTACCGAACAACCACCTGGGTTAACGGGATGTACCGACAAGCAATTGAAGATGCTTTGTTTTACCATGCGCCTCCACGATACCTTCTACTCCTGCCTCAAGGCCGCAAGGGCCTTCATACATCTATCACTACGGGGCACCTACAGGTCCCGATTACTGGTACTGGAATATGCAGATGCAGACTAGGATCTATACAGCGTTGCAGCAGCAGGCAGCTGGTGTACCCATGACTCCACTACCACACTTACCATGTGGAATGGGCCGAGCACCACCACATTTATATCCACCTGCAGTTCCCACTCTAGCACCTCGACCTCCACCGGGCCGTGGGTATGTTATACCACCCAGAGTCATCCCTAGACCTCAGCCACCTCCAGTACAGATCCCAATCACCAGACAGACTGTCCCATCAGTTTCCGGGTCATTTAGGGTACATACTTTGAGAGGCAGTCGGATATCCAGAGCATCTGCACGGACTGTCACAGTTCAGAGTCCCAGGACCCACAGACACACCGCTGCTTCAGCTACTGTACCTATACCTGTGCAGATTTCCTCTCATAGGCAGACAGATCTCTTTGAAGACGACGCACATCAAGGGTCAGCCGTGTTCCCGTTCGGCTGCTTCACGATACCATCCGGACCACTTATTGATCAGCTAGTAGATCAAGGAGCTTTCACCATCGGTATGCCAGAGGAAGGAGCTAATCATGATGCGTCAAACGAAGGCACCAATGATCAGTATGATGATTCCTCATCGGATGAGACTTCCCCAGGGCCGACCACATCGACAGCAGCAGTATGATCATCAGGGGAGTAATGGGTTGCTCCACTTTCTGACTTCTTTCTATTTTCTATCAAACTTTATCTTATTATTATCTGTATTAATGTACAATCGATGTTTCGATATCACATCTATCTATTTTATTATGCTTTCACTTTATCTTTCTTATTAGCATCTATTATTTAAATGATTGAGTGGATTGTTTGTTTAACCAAACGACTATTTATCGGAGATTGGAATCAAAAGGAAGCAACGGACCCCACGGTGAGGAACACTCAGAGCCGTAAGCCACAAGTCGCGAATCAGCAAACCACTAACAACGCGCACAGCAAAAGCAGTACACCATTCCAAAAACCCTCTACCCGTTAAAGCTTTGATTATCTCACCAAATATTCCAAACACTAAGTGTGGGATGCTTCATACCACATAACACTTATGAAACAATCCAAAAATAAGTAGAATCTCTAAGTGTGGGATACTTCGTCAAGAGGTACTCGACAAATAGATTCGAACATTAGGGACAATGTTCCTTTAAGTGTGGGATATTCGGTCTACAACCGCAAGTTTTACCTCTTGTCCGTAAGCCAAACAACATTTTCATCAAAAGCCTAAAAATTGGAGAAATTTTCAAATTTTTCGGATTCAAAAACATCATTTTCTAAGAAATCCTATCTTTCAAAACTATAAATTACAGCGAGAAACGAGTTTTAACAAAGAAACGAAACTGTTTTAGAATAAGATACGGACGAAAAAGGCAACACATGACTAGGCACATACTAACCAAAACATTCGATTCTTGAGGATTGAGCCTATATATAGCATTCATCTTTAATGCTTCACTTTTCGTTTCATGTGTGTGCCGATGTATGCATTTGAATTAGAACTTGCTCTTGTAATACATTTCGAGATCACATCAATGAGTGCCACACGTGGCATAGGTACAACCTATCTTGATAGCTTCCAAGGAATCATAAACACCTCTCCACCATCCACCCACTCAACACCTACTCCTCACACCCATTAAAGATCTCCTGTCATTTATCCCGAACCTCAAAAGTCTCACAAACCTTCAGAGACACTCCCAAGATTCCTAAGACCTTTACAAGAAAAGCCAACATAACTCAAAATCCTTAGAAACCTTCCAGGCCGTAAAAGAACATTATTAAGTTCGGCGGAATAGAAGAAAAGAAATCGAAACGATCACGCCGGCACAATCATGAAAAGGGCCAAGAAAAAGGAAGAATCCAAAGAAAGGCTATATAGTCCTTTCAAAAAGTCAAGGAATTTCGAAGAAAAGTTTCAAGAGAATACAAGGAAAACCATCACACCCCTCACCACTTACCTTCTTCAACCCAAAAACCCGATTCCTTCCAAGTTATCGCGAAAGGTTAGTATCGTCCTCATCAAAAGTGATGGAGATTTGATTCTCGATCAAGCCTATGACGAGAATGCTACATGACTGGCCATCCGAATGATTGACACTAGTACGTAGGAAACCCTAAACACTTGAGTGATTTGAGTTACCCACTTGTGAGGATTGCCTAGTCATGATCATCATATAAGTTGCCCGAAGAAGGTATCAAATTCTATGAACTCTTAGTTTCCAGTAAAAGCCCTTTCATAACTGTAGTTTTATATTTTCTGAAAAAGTATTTTTAGCAACCGATGCAATTAGAATCCTTCCAGAAGTTTTTGTGAATGAGTTTGCTTGAGGACAAGCAAAGTTCTAAGTGTGGGATACTTGATATCGTGTAGAAAGTCAAGTTTTTACTACCGATATCCCTCTCATTCTGGAACGATTCTTGGCATATTGATTCAAAAAACATTACAAATCATTAACATTATGCCAAGAAGGTAAAAACAATGTTGCACGAGAAAAATCAAGCAAAACGGATGTAGAACGAAGATTCCACATACGTGTGAAGATTCAAGGCATCAAAACGATATTTCAAGACAAAAGTGCCCTCCACCAACATCCATTATTTTCAAGATGTTCATTTTCAAAATACGAATCCAACAGAAGAAGAATCAACCAAAACGGGTGAAAAATGAAGATTTCGCGCCCGCCGGAAGATCCAAATGATCCGTACGCAATATCTGGAGTTAGGGACCTCATTTTAAGGCATATCCTATGTCAAAATCTTCGTTTTTGAATTATGAATCCAACAAAAAAAGAATCGACTCAAACGGAAGTATAACGAAGAAAACACGCACGAATCGAGAAACGAAGCAAAAGATCGCGCAACGGGGCGGGATGGGGCCCACCGCCGCCGGCCACCAGCCAGCCGCCGCCGGCCACCTGGATGGCGCCACCGGCCACCCAACCCCCATCCCGTTTTCCGTTTTTGGTAACTTTTGGTACCCGGTGCGGCCACTTTTCGCGTTGTACGGTACCCGGTGCGCCTACTTTTCGTGTTGTACACACCACTTTTGGCTAGTCTTTCTAACAGGCACCTCAAGGCTTCATGATGCTAAAATGAGCCAAAGCTCACCTATAAATAGGTTGCTTAGGTTCATTTGTAAGAAACACCAAAAATATGCACACATTCTAGCATATTTCACTCTTTCTTTCTCACTAGAAAATCTTTCGTAGTCTTTTAGTCTTTCTCATTCTCGGTATATTGTAATTAGTCTACGGGCTAACATATGAGCTAGGGCGAACGCTAGAGATTCGGAGATCAATTCTTGTACGTGTGAAAGAGTTTGTCAATTATAATAATACGCTGCTACGCATTTAATTCCGGGTGATATCTAAACTTTTATTATACTTGTCTCACTTCATATTTTGAATATGTGTTATTGCCTTGTATGTGATTTATTTGTTGCCATGAATTGCGAGTAGTTTATTATTGTGATTGCTGATGATGTAGATAATTATAAGTAAGGATGTCATTACATAATCAATGCACGATAATCATAAAATGATATAACGGCCCCTATTCAACTGTTTATTCGGTATAGTGCTGGAAATGTGTTATGCAAAGTACAAACGTACGGAAGCCGGTAAACAACCGAAGGTAGTTATATCATTGGAATCGGCTCTGGTTTAATAGTTGGAACTCCGTAAGGAAATACAATTACACAACTATCCGGTATATCCTATGAGAATCAAGGCATTATAAAATAATGTTCGTAAAACACGTTCAGATAAAATAGGAGATAATGACCATTGTATTGTTAGGCCTTTATGTATTTAAGTTTAATTTATGGAGTACCCTTTCCGGTTATCCACGTGACTTCAACCTAGTAATTAGGACCTGATCAACCTTAATTATGGTAAGTAGTTATCTGTGCCCATGACATGCAATAGGTAAGACACAATGAAACCACTCGTTGTACATATTAGGTTTACATTTCTGCACTGCTTTACATTTAATTAGATAGAGTGTCACTTTCATTCTCAATTACTCTTGACCGCGTGTTGGATATAAGAAGCTGTGGAAATCTCTGAAAAGTACATGGTCTATTATTGAAAGGCATGGTCCTCATATGAAACATGTTTTAACAAACTGCGAATAATCTGGAGATGCATAACTGTTTGAAAAGGAGAACTTAAAACATAAGTCGAAGTAATTAGAGTTTAATCGAGTGTAAACAAGACTTAAGAATAAGAGTAAAGTCCTAGTAACCTAGAATCCTTAAAACACTAAGTTTTACATAATCGACGGTCTAAACATACAAAGTCATTAATCTGCGAGCTAATGAAGTAATAAATTACCTTAGGAGTTAAGAACGGTCGGACCTATAAGACGATACGCTACTGATTCATGCACCTCGGTATAAAACCAAAATAGGTTGTTCATCTTTCAACTAGATGAGTATTGGAAGTTTGCGTATTGCTCCGATCAGAATCATGATAACCTAGTTCCAAGTGACACGCCAATGGGAAACTGAATTGGTAGGGTTCTAGAGTTTACGCCTAGTAGTTTATTTACCACATTATGTATCAACCCTTTTTGTTCTGTCATCCTGAAATATTAATTATTGAAATCTCAGCAATCACATATCTATCTTTACCTGCTTTACCTTTACTTTATTTTCCTGCAATTTACTTTCCTGCACTTTAATTATTCGTCTTAAAACCCAAAACCTACCTACTTTGTTCCATCCTAAATGCTTCCCTGCTGAAAGTGTCAACTTTAATCACCCACACGTTTGGATTCATAGAACGATCTTAGGTCATACTTACCGCTTACTAACCAGAGTAGGTAGTACGTATAATTTAAGCCCCGCAAAAATATAAATTTAAAAGCCCTATTGCGCTCGCATCATCATTTGAAAAACAACGACACGGTGCGTGCACATCAGGCACAACACACGGTACTTCGGTGCTACAACTTGGCACGTTAGTGCAACACTTCAAGTATGATTATACTACATTTTAGCACATTGGTGCTACATACACGGTACATGGGTACTGCATTACGGTGCTTCGGGCACTGCATTACGGCACGTGGTGCTGCATTTCATGGTACTTCGGTACTACATTCGTAATGCATTTGAAAGTCCCGTAACTTAGATATGATCGGATCGTTTGTTTGATTGTGAATGCGGAATAATAAACAATCAATAACTTGATTCACGAACACACGAATCTCTATAACGTTTTCGTATATATTAACAATTGAGTATAAACGTTTACACACACTTTCTCTCCTCTCTTCCTCTGAAAACGGCTCACTCTCTCTCAAAATGTCTAACCTACAAATGAACCCTAACACGCCTATTTATAGGCTGTCCAAACCCTATTGCGACACTAGCCAAGTGTCGCTATATGCGACACTAGCTTAGTGTCGCCTAAACACTAATTTGTGTATATTTTCTATTTCACTATTCGTTTACAGACTCGCATATACACACTAAACATTATACATACGCAGACTAATTGACTTTCACAATTACAAATGTTTGATCAACTGACTGACACACAAAATGCACCAACAAACTCCCCCATGTCAGCAGCTTGGTCAAGTAAGTCTTCAATTAGTCTTCATCAACAAACTCTTTCATGTCTTCAACAATCAGAAACTCCCCTATTGAGATAGCATGGTCTTCATAAAAATCTTGATGTCCAGATTCATGTGACTGACACACATATATCATACAATAAGATCTTCAACCTCTGTGACCATTTCTCAATCATCAGCAGCTTCTCCAATAGAATTTATCTTCATAGTCTTTGGAGAATAACCGACATCCTTTACATCTTCAATATTTGACTTTAACAAGATATGTGATGTTTGAAGAAAATAACATAGAAATAAAATCTTTTTGTATTTTCTTTATAAAGGAAAAGCAAATAACAAAGATTAAAATAAATTGGGGATAAGATTGTTTTAAGTCTGCTTAGGGATCATATCAGACCAACATGCAATTATTAGCAAATAGTAAGTGTTATCTCGATTATCAGTATATTTGTCCACTTTAAATTTACTTAGCATATTTAAAACACCTTTTATAAAAAATATTTCAAGACGATTACTGGTATTGTTTTTCCACTTAAACATATTAGATCCGTATCTGCGAGCTAACCTTTTATTATTAGTATGAATATTTCTCTGTGGTCCCCACCATTGACATACCCCTGTAACCCAGACATGAACATAGTTTCTAAATTTAGAAAGATATAAGAAAATCATTTTTAAGAATCAAGTCAGCGGTGACAGGTCTGTACTGACGTACAACAGAGCAACATAACTTGATTCAGGTTTAAGCAAAACCGATCGCGATCAAACCAGACTTGGAGATTTCCAACTGGCAATCTTGTTCAGTATCTTAAGATTTAAGACTTTTCAAGTGCATTGACTTGCATTTGCTTAGTTTTGAGAATATACTGAATTGAGACCAGGTCTGTACTTACGTACAACAGAGGAAACAATCAGTATAAACCCCCAAATGATTTCAGATAAAAATTCCAAAGATAGAAATATGTCAAGCTACGCTAAGGAATTAAGACATTGAGTCGTACATCACAAGGTGTTTACCACAAGATAGTAGACACATATTTAAGTTACTTCTTAATAACCCAGAGACCGGTGTGTATCATGCCTACCAATACATCGTATGATGAAGCTAGTTTTTATAAAAACTGTAGTAAGTATGCTAGATAAACCTACTGACACATCAAGGATAAACCTTAAAATTTCCATTTTGTGCATGTCATCTGATGTACTATCATATCCCAAGTTGTTTACAGACACAATCCAACGTTTTTTCAAGAATTAAGAATCTTGCTGTTCATATTTCTGATCCAAGTAATCAGAATTTTTAATACTTTAAATTACTCCCCCTGAACAACAAATTCTTATATCCCCTTTAAACATTAAACATATTTTTGTAATTTTTAATTTAACAAATTTCGCAACATTGCATTTCTTTGATACTAAAAAGTACTAAGAATGGCTGTTGCATAACTAACAAATAAAAATGATAAAAATTAAATAAGAGTTTCAAAATCACATATCAAGTCAAGTCAAATGCCTTTTTAACACTTTTACCACCTTGAAACTTCGATAATCTTAGCCATCCAATCACAATTCTTCACACATAACACCTTGAAAACAATCTTCCAACAATATCCACATCCTTGCAGTCACTAAAAATATTAGCTGATAAAAACCTGACTGCACCACCACAAACAATTAAACATTAGTACTTATGGGACACCCAAGCCTTGATAGACTTGGGTTGTCCACTATCATCCATAACCATCACATCAATGAGTTTATGATATTTTAAAAACTCAGTAGATTTCATTGATGTGTTGTTTGTGGATTTTGGTATCCAAACCTGCTTAGGTTCAGATGATTTGTTTTCAACAATGTCGTGCTGTTGAACTTGAGGTCTACTAGGCACAACTTTGTTTACTCTAGCCATAGGTTTTGGAGAGTTTGATGCACAACTAGATACAGGCGAATACGAACGACGCCTTGAAAAAGATTTTGAAAAAGAATTCCTGAAAGAGGAAGTTCTTGGCATCCCTCTACCAAACCTATCTAGGGATAATAACTTACAATCCCTAATAATATGGCCCTGTTGACCACAACGAAAACAAGAACGTCTCTCAACATAAGATTGATTCCAATGAGTACCCTCAAATCGTTTCGGTGGAGGACAATACACAGAAGGTCTATGACCAGGAACATTTGTTGAACATGCACTCTTAGGCGAACATGTTGAAGTAGATGTTCCTGAGGTTGAGTTAATAAATTTTGAATCCCTTTTAACATTTTTAACGTGGAAAGATTCGTTGTCAACCTTAGCTTTGCCTTTGCATTTAAAACGTTCATCAATTTCATTTGTAATGATGAAATTTTTAGGTTTGACATTTATTTTCTCAACTTTAATTGTAGACTCTTCAGGTATATCTTCTACCTCAACGACCTACTCAACACAAACTGAAGGTGAATTATCAGACTTGACAAATGTATGCAGTGGATACTCTGTCCGTTTAGTTTTCTCCTTTGCCTGCCTCTTAGGCTTAGCTTCTTTATCTTTGGTAGCTGACCAAGACGAGTAGTCAGCTACAACCTCTTTGATGCCTTCCTTAACAGGCTTAGGATAATAGTTAGTGGGAGGTGGTATAACACCCCTCGTTTCAACATAAACAATAATTGCGACTCGGAAGCGTATATTTAAAACATACTACCAATGTACTCAAAATGTCAATAAACTTTTTCAAACTTATTACATGACATTTCAACAAACTCGGTGTTATATAATTCAAAACATCCTTTTAGTTATCAAAATAACATCAGAGTAAAAGCCTGTCAAACATTCCATCCAGTCAAACACTTCCTGCCCTGCCCAATATGTCCCATCTATTTCAACCTGCAGGAAGAACTGTGGTGGGGTTAGCATAAAGCTAAGTGAATGAAACTATAAGCAACAGTCTAACCTAGCATAACAATCTGTTTACATCAAATAACAATAAACAGAAAATCAATTAATCACTTGACATCCAATCAATGTCAAGCTACACCAATCAAACATTATAAATCATCATGAGGACCGGTGGCTCCTGAGATACCCTAATACCGGTTTGGTACTCAGGGAACCCTTATCAATCATCTGTATTGGCCTATACAGAATTACCGGTAACCAGTTGTTAATCACACACGACCTAGATCTCCAAACCAACATTTCAAGTTTCAAGATCTCCTGTCGTCTACAATAACAACCAAGTCCAACTGTCAAGTCAAGTTGACCTCAGAATCTTACATACTAGCTCAAACAGCCAAGTAAGCAACTAGTCAAACTATCATGGCAAGATATCTCAACAATTACATTCTATCAAAGTAAGACTATAATTACTTGTTGTAAATCAAATCATTACAACTAAATCACACTGAGGTTACAGATCCACTCACCGACTACCTCAGGCCTCCACTCAGTAGTCTAATATCACTGAGTCTTCTCCACATCTGAGAATTTACAATCAAATATAAGTTAGTAATCCATATCAATACATAACTTATATTAATCCATACTATTAGGAACTTAACATAATAATATGAATATTACTAGTTCCTAATCATATATTAGTTATTACAACATAACTATTATCATATATGAATCTGGACATATATCAAATAACAATCACATTACTTATAAAAATCAAACAAGAAATGTGACACCAGCCTATCAAGCCGCCGGATTCCCTCAGAAGCCGCCGGCTTCCCACAAATCAGCCTGAATCCGCCGGATTCCCTGAATCCGACCGGATTCCCTAAATTTTGCCGGAATCCGCCGGATTCCCGTGAATCCGCCGGATTCCCTCGTCGTCCCAGCCCAGTTTCGAGCTGTAAAACCCTAACCCACGGGTTTATAATCCAAAACCTTAAAAACAAGGTTTCTAACCGTTTAAAACCACAATTATTATCACATAATCAATATGTAACACTTATAACATGATTTCTAACATCCAAATCTCTCAAATCATCAATTTACCCAAATTCAATCAAAATCAAATTCTTAAATACTCAAGAATACTTACTGATTGAAGAATCTAACGATGGTAATCTGATGATTATGAAGTTTTACGAGAATCACAACTTCCTGATTTGATTTCTAGATTGATTTGGAGGTTTTCTGAGAGTTTCTGTGAGTTTTGAAGTTTCTAAATAAACTTTCCTAAAGAGGAAAGGATATATATAAGTCGGCTCCTCAAACCGCCTTCAATATACGGGTATAATTTAATACCCCATCTCAATCTATTGTCTGGAACCCGAAAACCATTTGCGAGTCCAAACATTTTATTGCACCGTCAACTATATTAATTTACAACAATTAATAATTCACTTATCACATTGGAATATTCGGCTCCTATTCCAATTATTTCAACTATTTCAAACAATATTATTTCCAAACACATTTAAATCAAGAAATAATATAAAAACAACTAGGTCCATTTCGAGGATGTTACAACTCTCCCCCCCTTAAAGAGATTTCGTCCCCGAAATCTAACCTCAATCAATCTAACTAATGTGATATAATCACATATATCTTAATATACATTTGTCCTCAATAGCAACTTACAACTATACTTAGACTGTTTGAATTCTTTCCACATGCACATATCCAAATGTACATGCTTCTATCTTTTCCTATGCACACATACAGTGCATCCATCCAACATCTCATAGGAACCAATCATCTATCAAATTTCTTTATCACCAATCAGATAAAAGTTTAAAGCACCCTATCACTTTAACCAACAACAATAAGTGAAACCTAACATCACTTACTAGGACTACACAACCAGAAATTAGCAACATGCTAAAATCTTTAACCTACTATCACTGTTCATCACTGGTAACAATAAAACAGCAGTAACAATATCACAACAACAGTGTTTATTAAACCACAATGTACCTAGCAACACTGAAATATAATTCAGCTCACGACCAACAATCAGTCTAATATACAGATCACAATCTTAAATCTCTACCATCAAAGATTTGAAATTCAAATCTAGGTTGACTTTTCATCCAAAAGTTTCATACCTACTCGTGTGAATAACCTACCATATTCACATATCACTTTAATCATATGAAATCCTTTACTTAAAGTAATCCAGATTCATATCACCTTAATAAGCACAGCAGAGGTCACACTCAGTAGGTAAAACTACAATCAACAAGTACTTTGCTCAATCAACAATAGTACCACAATCAAATATTACCTACATTCAACCAACCTCTACATTGACTTATTTCTGCTTGTAACTCCTTTCATTACAATCTATCAATTGTCAACAACAACAATTTACACAACCAATAATCACAACACTAATGATTATACACTACAGTATACCCATCAATACTTACTATGTATCTCCAAAGTCTAACTAACCATCAAGTTAAAACTTATTTATTACTTAAACTGGTAAGACATCAATAATATTCTCTTAGCAACCAGTTATTTCAATTCAACCTTACAATCTTAAATTACTAATCACAAGCAATTAGAAATTATACAACTTTAACCACACAATCACTTAATACTACATCTCATCAATATAGCAACTAAGTCAACCTTAATCAACATATTATGATACTACAGGTCAAGTATCACAATATCTTATTATCAAAATGTGCTACTTTCCAACACATTTCCAACAAAATCTACATCAAGTTAATCACAATTAACTAACCTCCACATATCTTATGGCACATTTTAATTCATTCTATTAAAACTTATCATGCCATTTATTATCATGTATACTACACATATATACTTACACAATTTCAGATATTCTCTAAAATGGACACATACACAATAATTCCATTTCATTCTATATACTAGGCCATTCAGACTGTTAAAGTCTTTATCAAGCCTTCTCAATACTACTATTCATCACATATCCATACCACGGGACATGGAACAATCAATAACTCTATGTTTCACTTATATACTTATCAACTAGTATATAACTTAAACGTTTCATTCTAAACTTTCAAGAAAAGTTTGGTGAATACAATCATCACCTATCAATCTCAAGGTTTCTCTTACTTTCTAACACTTACAATTATACACATCAGGTTTTCAGCCCCAAATGCCAAGCAATCATTATTATTAAACTATCAAAATAATGATCATTACACTTAATTTCATACCTGATTTCTTAAAATATGACCAACTATTCAATTCATATTTCCTCAATTATTAACCAAGGTTAAGCTAAACCTTTAGCACAATTCACTTTCAGATATCCTTTCATATCATTTCTTATTTTAAACATTACTATCAATTTTTTTTAAACATTGGTAAGATTCAATGTGATTTAATTATGATTCAATGTGAACTAATCAAAGCTATCATCACAAGCCTCATACACTGGTAAGATTCAATGTGATTTAATTATTCTAACATATCTTAGCAAATTATAACTGTCATATCAAACAATGACTTCATATCTGTATAATTTTTTCAACACATATTCAGTTCAAATATTAAATATTACCCAACTGAATACTCAATTATACTTAACACTATTTCAATTACTTAATACTAGCTTTAAGTAATAACTCAAGTCTCACAAACTTAGATCATTCATCTATCTCCTTTGGATTTTCAATGACCCGTTTCGACATAATGTGACCAATCTAGGAATTCAATCACATTCCACACAATCATAACATTTCAATCTATGTTAGACTATTTCAACTCAAACAGTTGACTATGTGTCAACCTTGATCTCAATCAACCAATCAATAAAATCTTCTAACTGCTGTTTCTCAAGTTTGACCTATCCTCAAACCAATCACAAGCAATTAATTTTATACACAATTCTCTATTCATGGTTTGACTTTCAAAGTTAACATACCATCCATATTAACTCATAACAAACCATTTCATCTTATATGTTCACCTTCAAACATATATTTTAAATTATTACATTCAATAATACTAGAAATTCCTCAAGCAAGGCAATATCAACCTATTTCAACCTTGGCATCATACAAGCCAAATACAAAATAGTGACCCCTTTAAACACTATCAAATTCCATTACAAGTAATCTATCAAAATCAATCACAATTACTCATTCAACAAAATCAAATTTGTTAATTAGGTTTATCATCAAAGCCTCTATCAATGACAACTATCATTTACACTCTCACCTTTACAGTCTAAAGGTCACAGTTCTATCAACTGATTGTTTTCTTATCAAAACAATTATTAAACAACTTAGCATACTATCATGCTCCATTTCCAAAATCACATTACATTTCTTTTATACCAAGTAGCCCCAACAAGTTCATGTGACACAACATAATATAACAACGGTGATCAGGCGTTGCAAGATTATGTTCTTCACAATCCATTCTCAGGCTACTCTACATTATAATTATCAATGTGATCTACTCTTATCTCATATATATTAAATATTTTATGATTTCAAATCAATCAACATCTATTTAATAGTTTCTAACAGCTGATACATACTCAAAATCAGCTTACTACTTTACATATTCAACCTTACATATGCAAGTCATCTCACATACACACAATGTTCTAATTTTCAACAACTGAATTACTCAGTATATCACTTATCTGAAACCTCAAACACATGATAACTCGTCATCATAGTTTCAATACTTAACACTAATCAATGTCCTTATTTACTCCAAAATTCAAGACACATCTTAATTAATTATCATCACTTTGACATATGCTATACTATCAAGCATCACTGTCACAACAAGCCTACTCAATCATGTTACTATTAAAACATTTCATCTATTAATTTACAATTGACCAGAAAGATCCATCACTTCCCAAATCAATTTCACTTTATTTTATTCTACACTCCTCATAAACCTATCAATCTCGGTTTAGATCAAGTGTTTAACTATAGTCAACACATATCATATAGTCACATAAACACATATTTTCTCAAATAGCAGTCATTATTAATTCAAATGACACAACCTTCCTTAAACAAGGATTTAGATCACACCTTGTGATTAATCCATTAACATAATACTATCAATTATTTTGTCTCACCAATAAAGACACTCTTAGGTTCTAACATCAATCATGTTAAACCTTAATCAACTCTTTATCTACTCATTTACTCACATTTCTGCATTTTTCAATTCAATCAGAAATAATCACCACAATGAGTATCCCATTCAATACCTCTATTCTCATGTCAACCTATAACAATCATTAGTTGACTCAAAACAGGAGAATCATATCAGTCTGACTCAATTAACTTCGCAACAATGCTTACTTAACATAACAGAGTAAACAATTCAAGTTAATTTAAATTAACACAGGCTTATCGAAGATTACCTGACAATCTTAAGCCCACAAGCGTTGAGGAAACATGAAATAAACCAACCAGTTACTCATGTCCCTCCGTCTCTGCATTCAAACAAGAACTTCACAACTTGTTATGGGTTAGTACATATTCAACTAATCACTTTCTCACACATTCACTAATCAACTAAACCCGCACCCACTGGAATGTTTGACTCAACTCATCAAAGTTTAGGATTGAACATACTATCATGCTCAATTCACCCAAACTATTGCTCTGATACCAACTTATAACACCCCTCGTTTCAACATAAACAATAATTGCGACTCGGAAGCGTATATTTAAAACATACTACCAATGTACTCAAAATGTCAATAAACTTTTTCAAACTTATTACATGACATTTCAACAAACTCGGTGTTATATAATTCAAAACATCCTTTTAGTTATCAAAATAACATCAGAGTAAAAGCCTGTCAAACATTCCATCCAGTCAAACACTTCCTGCCCTGCCCAATATGTCCCATCTATTTCAACCTGCAGGAAGAACTGTGGTGGGGTTAGCATAAAGCTAAGTGAATGAAACTATAAGCAACAGTCTAACCTAGCATAACAATCTGTTTACATCAAATAACAATAAACAGAAAATCAATTAATCACTTGACATCCAATCAATGTCAAGCTACACCAATCAAACATTATAAATCATCATGAGGACCGGTGGCTCCTGAGATACCCTAATACCGGTTTGGTACTCAGGGAACCCTTATCAATCATCTGTATTGGCCTATACAGAATTACCGGTAACCAGTTGTTAATCACACACGACCTAGATCTCCAAACCAACATTTCAAGTTTCAAGATCTCCTGTCGTCTACAATAACAACCAAGTCCAACTGTCAAGTCAAGTTGACCTCAGAATCTTACATACTAGCTCAAACAGCCAAGTAAGCAACTAGTCAAACTATCATGGCAAGATATCTCAACAATTACATTCTATCAAAGTAAGACTATAATTACTTGTTGTAAATCAAATCATTACAACTAAATCACACTGAGGTTACAGATCCACTCACCGACTACCTCAGGCCTCCACTCAGTAGTCTAATATCACTGAGTCTTCTCCACATCTGAGAATTTACAATCAAATATAAGTTAGTAATCCATATCAATACATAACTTATATTAATCCATACTATTAGGAACTTAACATAATAATATGAATATTACTAGTTCCTAATCATATATTAGTTATTACAACATAACTATTATCATATATGAATCTGAACATATATCAAATAACAATCACATTACTTATAAAAATCAAACAAGAAATGTGACACCAGCCTATCAAGCCGCCGGATTCCCTCAGAAGCCGCCGGCTTCCCACAAATCAGCCTGAATCCGCCGGATTCCCTGAATCCGACCGGATTCCCTAAATTTTGCCGGAATCCGCCGGATTCCCGTGAATCCGCCGGATTCCCTCGTCGTCCCAGCCCAGTTTCGAGCTGTAAAACCCTAACCCACGGGTTTATAATCCAAAACCTTAAAAACAAGGTTTCTAACCGTTTAAAACCACAATTATTATCACATAATCAATATGTAACACTTATAACATGATTTCTAACATCCAAATCTCTCAAATCATCAATTTACCCAAATTCAATCAAAATCAAATTCTTAAATACTCAAGAATACTTACTGATTGAAGAATCTAACGATGGTAATCTGATGATTATGAAGTTTTACGAGAATCACAACTTCCTGATTTGATTTCTAGATTGATTTGGAGGTTTTCTGAGAGTTTCTGTGAGTTTTGAAGTTTCTAAATAAACTTTCCTAAAGAGGAAAGGATATATATAAGTCGGCTCCTCAAACCGCCTTCAATATACGGGTATAATTTAATACCCCATCTCAATCTATTGTCTGGAACCCGAAAACCATTTGCGAGTCCAAACATTTTATTGCACCGTCAACTATATTAATTTACAACAATTAATAATTCACTTATCACATTGGAATATTCGGCTCCTATTCCAATTATTTCAACTATTTCAAACAATATTATTTCCAAACACATTTAAATCAAGAAATAATATAAAAACAACTAGGTCCATTTCGAGGATGTTACAGGTGGATACCCAAGTCCCGCTTTACTTTTATCTGTCCTCAGCTTGTCAACCATTTCATCGAAGAGTTTATGAGAATTTGAGAAACTTGTGACTCCCTTTTTAAAATTATCAGACTCAGATTTTAACTTTGAAAGTTCTTTATTTAACAGCTCAATTTCAACAAGATAGCTTTTAATAGCGTCTTGTTGACTAAAAACTTTAGCTTTGTATTTCTCAGGGTCAATCTGATGAGCCTTGATGTGCTGAAAGTATATGCAATTATAATCATAAGTTTTAAATAAGGAAATACTAAATAAATACTATCACACAATTCATGAAAGATTAACCTGTTCGTATAATATAGCTATCTAAGTAAGTCCAAGTTCGAACACAGGGAACGTGATTTAATCTTTAACTAATTATTATTCCTAATTACAACTAAATACAATTAAATACAATATAATACAAATAAGGATCCAATTTACAAATAATATACAAGATAAGGGGGACGTTTTAGTTCCGAACGAACATATTTATGTTTGATACAGATTCTAATAGATAAGTTTCAGGTACAGCTTAGATTACTCAAATGGATAGAAGATTATTCCTATTTAAACTATTATTATTTAATCTTATTATATAAGCTTATGTCTAGTTGCTTTGTTGGCTATTATTATTGGTGAATACTAATGTAGAAAATCACAATTCGCTAAGGTATTTTTTCATGATAACAATACAACCACAGGTTATGAGAAGTATTATTATTCCATTAAGTTCTGTCAACATCTTATTAATACAATCGCAGGTAACGTTGAATTACAGTGTTACTTAACATTGATGATTGATAATCATTACTCAATTTATAAAACCCACTAGGTTCGTAAAGTTATCTATATAAATCAATCAACTTTTACCAATATCAACATAACAAAGATAATTCTTGTATAATAAGCATACAATAATCTAGTTCCAACATAAACATATAATTCATATAATAAAATCAAATAATCATTCATTCAAATAATCATAACGAAAACATCTAATTAACAATCAAATCAGAATAACAATATCTTAAATAACGTATCAGGTCAGTAGCGTTACAAAGATAAAGAACCTAACCAAATTGATGAACCAGCGTTTCCTAGGGTTGAAAAGCTCAAAACCCTAGCTCCTTAGCCTCCAAAATCGCACCTAAAACCGACCTTAAACCCTAACAATCGACTTTGTATTCTCTGAATCGTATATCAAATGACCTAGCCTAAGCCTCTATTTATACTTTTTCTAGCCGACCTCCCAACCGCCGGTTGGACATCCCAACCGCCAGTTGGCCTAGTTTGAATACTATTCCAACTCCACGTTTACACCGCCTTTTGAAACCCTAGCTCCACCCGCCGGTTGACAATCCCAACCGCCGCTTGGATCATAATTCCAGAATATTCTATCTTCTGGCTTGGGCTCTCTTCTTGGGCTTCTATCTTCTTTAACCGATTTGTATCTTCATTTTGGCCCAATTCTTCAATATAATCATTTCGGTCTTCAATTCTTCAAGGTTTAAATGTCTTTTTCTTCAAATACTTCTTTTTCTTCAGTTTTGGCTCTCTTTTCATTCCTTTTTCTTCTTTCTTCAATTTAAATACATTTCTGCAAATATTAACAAATTAAGTATCTAAAACAATAGAAATGCACTAAAATGTATAAAAATATAGGGATAAATTACTATAAATATACTATGTATTTGATGCTTATCAAATATCCCCACACTTAAGTTCTGCTTGTCCTCAAGTAGATTACTGAATTTAAAATTAAATAAGCATCAAACTAATATTTAAGAATCAGAATACCAATACTAAAAACCTGTTTCATAAATTAAAAATTTAAACAATTTAATTAACATGGATAACTATAATGTATAAATAAAAATTATTATTATTCATGCAATATATAGCTTATGAACGATTACTAATATATTTTTTCCACTTTAAACAATCTATACTTTTATTTCTGAATATATTTTTATTATTAGTACGCATATTACTTATGATTTCCATATATGATATACTTTTAAACTTAATCATGCAACTTTCTTTTATATTCCCCTTAAATATATAAAATCCATTTTTAAGAATCAAGACATTGGTGACAGGTCTGCATTTTCATGCAACAGAGCGACATAACTTGATTCAGGTAAAGCTATTTTTAAATCAAACCAGCGGTGACAGGTCTATACCTTAGTATAACAAAGCGACATAGTTTGATTTTTATTTATTATTTTTTTATTTTCTTGAAAGATTTTTCTTTCTTTTGCTTTATTTAAGAATACTAATTAGAATCCAGGTCTGTACTTAGTACAACAGAGGAAACAGTTAGTAAACTCCCAAATGTTTTTATATAAGTAAAAAGATATATAAAATTATCGCATGATAAATCTAAAAATTAAGACTTTTATGTCATACATCATATTATGTACCATAAAATAATATACAAATTATTTATTCAGTTTATTAAAATTCAGAAATCTTCACATTGATTGCCTATTAGTACATCATATCATATAACTATATATCACTCCTTATTAAGTAGCTTACATTATATATACAAAATAGTTAATCCACATTAAAGTCTAAACTTTTAAATACAAAACAAAACTTTTAACAAGAGTATTCTAACTAATAAATACTTAGTTATTCACTTTAAAAATTTTAAATTTCTCAAAAATTCATATAATACAAACTTAAGTGTTAAATTAAAGAAATTCTTTCTCTTATGAACCCCTATCCCCACACTTAAATTATACAATGCCCTCATTGTATACAAATTGATAAATAAAAGTGAGTAAGGGAAAGAAAAATAGAACAGAAAAACTCCCCTGACTGAAATCTTGAATTTCATCATCGGCTAAGAATCTGCTTCAACGTTTAGTTTCTTCATCTCTTAAAAATAATATACAACATCCACACTTTCGTAGTTAATCACGATTGCATTTAGCATATGAAATAAGCCTTTAAACCCCTTGGTATCCCAAGTGGACGAGTTATAGTCTCGTGAGGGTTTCCAGGGAACACACCCACAAAGTTCATATATAAATAAGATAAACTTATTAAATAAAATGCTGAACTTAATGCCAGTCTAACGCTATCAAAATAAACAACCAAATTAGCATAATAACAATAATAATAACTGTTAAAAGTACATTCATGCCAAAATATAAATGTCAAATGTATCAAATAAAATATAAAGATAATCTAGTCATCATCGGAATCCTCCTGCCCTGGCTGTCTCGAGGGTCCAGCATCATCAAATATCAAAGGAACAAAAGGCTGGTAATGAATAGACCTGTCCCTCAACAACTGCTGTAGCAACTGATGCTGATAATCCGATCGATGATAACTCTATCTCTCAAACTGATCAAATCTCCTATCCAACTGCGTAAACCTCCTATCAATCTGGTCAAATCTCCTACCATGCTCCAACTCCAACCTCTCAAATCTCTGAGTAATATCTTCAGGAATCTTACCACGTCCACGGGCTCTACCTCGGCCTCTACCTCTACCTAAAGGCTGATCTGGTGGTGGTATATCTGCTGGTGGTGGAACTGGTGGTCCTCTCAATCTAGCTCTATGAATAGGCTACTGTCCAGGCGCAACCTCAGGCGTCCAAATCAAAATACCCTCCTGAATACCTGGCTCCAAAATACCTAACTCTATCAACTTGTCCTCACCCATCAAGGACATCCCAGGAGTAACAATAGTAAGGGTCGCTAAATCTGCAGGTCCCATCTGATAATACCTAGCCAACCTAGTCACATACTGGCCCCCACACAAACTACTTGTCATCCTATGGCCTGTAGCCCCTGTCATCATCCAATGAACCAACCTCCATGGCACAGACACAACAGTCCCCTGAATCAAAGTGTGCAAATAAAAGAAATCGGGCTGATAGACCTTCTCAGGTCCAGTGTGTCTACCACAAATAGAATAGGCCAACAACCTATGTAAAAGCCTATGAACTGGGCTCCTCATATGGATATCAGAAGGTGCTCTCTCTCCATAATCAACAATGGCTAAATCTCTCCAATACGCAGCAGTCTCAACAGACGAATACTGCTCAGTAATACCCGCAGCTAAATATGCCCTAAAATGAGGGTTGTGGAGCTCATCCAAAGTATGGAGCCCCACAGCAACACCAAACTCTACTAAACTCATGGATCTAGGTCGTCCTCCAAGATAAAATGAAATAGTCTGCTGGTCAAACTCCCTAGACGTAGAATCAAACCTAAGGGTAGTGTAAAACTCTATCACAAGCTCTCTATAAATAACCTCCCTAATCTGAAATAAACGAAACCAAGCCTCAGAAACGAAACCAACATCACCTGACGGCTGAAAGTAGCTCTGAGTCATAATCCTCCTCAGAGTAACATCTCCAGTCTCTCCACCATGATGGTGATCGATCACTCTCTCCATGACAGACCAGTCAAGAACATCTGGTGTCTCAACAGGCTGTGCAATAAGTCCTAGCAAATCATCAGCATACTCCGCTCTGCGCTCTGGAGTAATCGTCTCATGCTCAAAACGAAGGAATGGATGAAGCTAGAAATCATCCCTATCTAACAAGGCTCGTCCTCGCTGACGTCTAGTAGCCATATCTGTAAAATAAACTTTAAAATTTATTAGAATATAAAACTTTAAATCAAAATTTTTAGAAATTTGGGCAGCATTTCTGCTTATTATTTGATAGCCACCTGTTAAAATTCAAACTATATATAAATTCAACAGAGAATCTAACTTATTATTACGAAAACTATATCGAATCAAATTAATAAATTTATTATTTCGAAAGTGTTATCGAATCATATAATTCTATTTAATCAATTTATTTTTATATTTGTCCTAAATAGATAAAAATAACGTTTATTTATAAAAGTGACGTTTTATTTAAAATGTATGTAAAATTTGTTATATTATAAATTTAAATTTTATATATCGTTTTTAAATGAAAAATAATTTCTTTATATAAGTTTAATTTGATATTATACTCTTGTTAAAGAGTTTATTTCAAAATAAATATCGAATCCATAAAAATGTAATAAAATTCGTGTCGGATTATATAATTTAATTTCAAATATGAAATTTAAATTTTATTTCAAAATTTTATTGAATCAAAAATTGTTTTATTAAAATATTTTCATTAAAGTGTGGTAAAAATATGACTAATACCCGAACCGTACCACTAACCGACCCGCAACAATCCGCAAACAAACCTCGAATCGCAAAATCAGTTCCTAACTAACCTAAACTAATTTCTAAGCAATCCTAATCATTTAAACTAGCAAAATAACCACGGATTAATCTAGAAATTGCATAAAATTCAATAACATTCGGTTTTAAACTAAGAAAAACATAAAAACGAGTTTAGGTGTTACCTCTAACGACGAATATCGCAAAAACTCAAAGAAACAACGATGAAAATGCAATCCTCCGCTCGAATTCCGTAGTGTGTGCGTGTTTCGTGTGTGTGTTTGGGTGTGAAACCGAACAGACTTGGGGTCTGTGGGTTTTTGATCGCAAAAGTACCCAACCGCCGGTTGGGCTTCCCAACCGCCGGTTGGTTTGAATTTGGGCCGAGGCTTTTCCAGGCCCAATTTTAATTAATGGGTTTAAAATAATAAACTTTTCAGCCCAATATTTATTTTAGTTGTTGGACATTTAATTTTTAACTAGTCCATCTTATATTTAATTTTAACGATGACATTTAAAATGTATTTTTAATTTCTTAACATAATGAAAATTAATTAACAGGTAATTTAATATTTTTCTCATTAGCTACTTCTACTCATAATAATATCCTAAATCAAAGACAATAAACCTGTGCTTGAAGGATTCACAACCGTTGATTGCGTCGACTCAACCTCCGCTCGAATTTGTTTGTCCCTAACCTTGGATCTATACGGCACCGAGTCAATCTAATCGCTAGCAGAAATAACAATTAGATCACTAACAATCACACGAATAATCAAATACTCAATGAATATCAAACGAAACGTATTATATTGTATTATAATCGATCAGATTACAGGGATTTCGACAAATAGCGTTTAGGGTTTCGTCAAGCCTAAACAGAAAACGAAAATACGAATTTATACAAAATCTGGCACCTGCGACGTCGCAGGCCCAAGCCCATGTGACGTTGACTACGTCGCAGGCCCAATACCTGACGTCGCACCTGCGACGTTACGCGCTACGTCGCAGGAGTCAGGAAACTCAATCCAATTACAAACTACGAGCTAGACCAACTGACAGACACTAAACATGTACCAACAAACTTCCCCGTGTCTTCAGCTTGGTCTTCAAAAATCTTCTTTAAACCCAGCCCGCAGGAAATTGGCCATCGGCATGAATTCCATTAGCCACGCAAACTGTAACAACATTGTAAAATTGCTCGGCTAAACGTCTGTTGAACTCATTCTTCTGACCAACACGAATCCGATCATCATAGAGTTTTCTTAAATCTTTTTCATGAAAATTAATCAAACTCATCGGATCATACAGTCTAAACGTTGCTTGCTTCAAATTCCATATACCTCCAACTTCTAGCCACGGTTCTGAATCTGGTACAAAAGTAATAACCGCTTCACCAGTCTGTGAATCAAGTTCCCATTTTACAAGTCTTCTCAGAAAATAATAAGGAACTGGTTCCAGAGGTATCTCAGTCAAACAGTTTGCAGGCGGATAATGAACTTTAACCATAGGCTTCCTAGTGACTGGATCAATCTTCCTTTTCCATGTATACCGAGTTCCCAATGTCGGTTTCAATTTAGAATATGTCTTCGATAACACTTCCCGACGTAAATTTCTCTGAATGAACTCAGCATAATCATTTTCGAACGGATTAATCAATTTAAGCTGAGCTAATCGATTAATCTCTCCTTTTGGCAACGTACTTAATCTATCAAAACGCATTCTAAAGTACTGAACTCCATCTTCTCTCTTAATCATAAAAAGATTCCTCTGACACTTCCATCTTTTAATAACTCCGATATAATTTCGACTAACCCGGTATACTTGACATTTAACTGGAATAGGAACTGGATTTCGTCCCTTAGGCCACCATTTCTTATTTCTTTCTCTCTTTTCTTCAGCAGTTAATTTCTTCTTAGGAACATCAGAAGATTCAGTTTCAGGAACTGCTGAGTCCGGTGCCTGTGTCTCTGGAGCTGGAGTTGCAGCAGAACTAGATTCTCCATGTTGAGCTTTAGCTGGCATCTCATCTTCACTTGAATCAGATTCTATAATCGGTGCACCATCGTAAGCTTCCCCAGATTGTGCATCATCATACATTTCATCTGAATTCAACTGTTCCTCTTCAATCGAAACATCCTCATTCATCTCAAAATCATTATCCGTTTCTTCCTCAGAGCCAACTCCACTAGCCATTCTTTGGATAAACGATAAGTCCGCAAATGAATAGTCAACAGCCAGCGGTCTCGGTTGCCCTGGAATATCATCAACACAAAAGTAATCCAAAACAGAAATATTTTCATTAACAGTTTCAAGTACAGGGTTGGGATTTACAGACGCAGGTTCACTTGACTCTAAAGTGGGTATCCCAGACCCAGACTCCCCCGAGGCAAGTAACCTGCCTTCCAAAACATTAACCCTAATCTTCGTTTCCTCAAGCTCCTAAGATTGAACCTCGATCAGTGCAGCTTGTTCAGCAATCTTTTCGTCTTGAGCCTCCAGCTTTTGCTTCATCTTCTGCATATCATCCATAATCTTTTGCATGAATGCTGGAGTCGGTTGAATCTCAAAATCAGCTTGCGGCGATGGGTTGACTGAAGTTCTTGCAGACGAGGAACGACGAACACGACGACGAGGCTCAAAGTCTACATCCTTAGGATCATCACCGTCTCGAATACGTTTGCCAGTATTCTTTGGAACATACACACGCCCCTGTTTCAAACGACGCTGAATTCTTTTGTACCTCTGAGAAAACTGACGTCGAATTGTTTCCATCTGAGACGGGTGCGAGACCGCACCATCAGAATCCGAAGGCGTTGGCCCGCCATCATCAGGTTGTTGAACAGGATTTTCTTCAGAATCAGAACTTTCAACCGTGTCATGAGATGCTGGATTGTCCGAGTCCACGTGCCCGAATTGCTCAATATTCTCCAAAAGAGCATCTACATTCTCCCCCGCAGCTTGAACATGAACGTTCACAAATGGTTGCTGCGGTTGTTGGGGTGCCGGAATGTCCATATACTGAGGTTCCGGTGGCGGTACATAGTTCTCATCCACAATAGCACCAATTAAGGGAACATCCCTTGCCGCCTGAACCCCTTTCTCAAAACCTGCACAAATGGTAAAGATCCGACTCATCATCGGTGAAATCTTTAATTGTTGATCAATATCACCCTGTACCTGAAGGTCTGGATGATAGCGATTGATGTGCATCTGAATAAACCTCAGATACAAGATCCATTTCTGATCCCCGGCATTTGCATTGTCAACCATAGCTTTGAATATAAAACCCGAGAAGTTGAACGGCTTGTTGTACACTAATGCTAACATAGCAGAAGCCAAACTTCGGCTCATACCATCCGTTCCACCTTTCCTATTTCCCAAACAAACGATAATCACATGCATCAGATATCTCCAAACACGTGTGAGGTTCGCTTTCCTATACTGATCAGTAGGAATCCCGGGATATCCAATCCTTTGCATAGCTCCCGAAACGAAAACATGATCAAAACCGACTGGCATATTCGGTTGATCGTTCAGCTGTAACAGTTCTCGAATACTCTGTTCTGTAATAGTGACTTCCGTACCAGCAACCGTTGAAACCATTCTTCGAACGTCGTTATCAGTAACAACATTTGCGTTTCTCCAGAAAGGGTTAATCAGATTTCCAAAAGCCACAGTGTTATCCGAAATGGCGTGGAATACCCTTGAACGCCTCAAAAACGCAATCATCTGACGATACGGTGCAGCTTTATCAGAAGTATCATCAAGGTAAGCAGCAGTATTATGACGCGCTTCGAAAACAAGAGCCATATCTGCAAAAATAAAAACATACAAGATATTCTCGAAAAGCGTTAGAACAAACAAAGTATTCCAAACTTATCACAAACGAAAGGTTTCATTGATATGTTAAATAAGTACAAAGTTACAAACACACATATCAAATCCTAAACCCTAAACCCTAAACCTAAATCTAGACCGAAGATCCTGGTTAAACGAATACAGCCAAAATCCAAGACAAGGTCAGGCTAAAATCCAAGACAGGGATGGTATCCCACCAGACCAGAAGGCCGAGATCCAGGATAATAAAAGGAATTCCTCCAGACCATAAAACCAAGATTCATGACAAAGAGAGAATTCCACATAACGGTAAAGGGATTCCTCCAGACCAGAAAACCAAGATTCAGGACAAAGAGAGAATTCCACCGGATCATTAGCCAACTGAGACAAAAATGGTCATATCTAAGTGACCAGATAAAAACTTTAAGGTGCTAGACCACCAGAAAGCGCAAAAGAATCCATGACCGGAAGAAGATCCTTCTAGCCGCGGACGGGCGAGTAGTGACACTCTTTTGGGCTGAATCAGTAAGCACTATCTTTGTCGTTCAGCTAGGAACTGAAAGAAATCACTCGCCATTGCTGGACAGAATTTAAAAGTCAGAAAAACGTAACATTTGATTGTTAACAAAAAAATGTCATTTTTCTGTAATAAGCGACGTAGGTGATGACGTCGCATTTCAAATAGCGACGTAGAAAAGGACGTCGCAGAAAATCAGAATAATAACAATAGCGACGTAGACCGTGACGTCGCACAAAATTCGAGCGACGTTAAAGGGGACGTCGCATTTTGCTATTTATTGTGAATTTAATCACAGTAATAAAAGTAGCGACGTAGAGCGGGACTTCGCGTAGGACATCGCGGTAAAGGCGACGTAGGAAAGGGCGACGTAGGCAAGTAAGAATAACTAATTAGAGCGACATAGGCCACGACGTCGCAGCGTACGTCGCACTGACGAACAGTCGTCCCCAACCCAGAAACCTAACTTTCGAATTTAGGGGTTTTCAAAACAAAACACACCACAAGGTGCGGCTTTAAACGGTGATCACGAAAACATAAATTATACGATGTTTAGATCATGATTACACAACTAAATCAACCCAAACCGAGAACCCTAAAACCCGCAATATACATTTAACGATTAAAGCTAAAATACACGGTGAAAAAGGGTAAGATTGGTACCTAAGTGTGCGGAATAACGAGTAGAAGAAAACTACGAGAGTGAATCGGAGTGAAAACGGCTACAAATCACGAAAATGCTCGAAGAATTGCTACGTCGCAAATCGCCAAATGGTACGTCGCAGGCTACGTCGCAGGTGTATATTGAATAGTGTGACGTGTTACGTCGCGGTTGAGACTATATATAGTCTAACCCTATGTGCGACGTAGGCTGGGACGTAGCAGGCGACGTTGAGTGGGACGTCGCATAAAGCAGTTAGGATGTGATTTGAGTCGATTTCGAATTTTAAGAACCGTTAACTCGTTATTTTAGCAATGATTATCCAAATGACTTATGACTTGGAAAAATAACTTAGAATAAAATCAAGCATAAAATGAAATAAGTAAACTGAAAAATCTTTTTGGTATTTTCTTTAATATCGCAAAAAGTAAAAGTATAACAAAATAAAATTACTAACACTCTATTTTTGGTGACGGAGTTGTTTTGTCTGATTAGGGATCATATCGGAATAACATGCAATTATTAGGAATAGTAAGTGTTATTTCGATCATCAGTATATTTTGTCCACTTTAAATTTACGTGGCACATTTAAAAACACCTTTTATAAAAATTATTTCAAGACGATTATTGGTATTGTTTGTCCACCTAAACATGTTACATCCGTGTCTGCAAGCTAACCTTTTATTATTAGTATGAATATTTCACCGTGGTCCCCACCATAGACATACCCCTTTAGCCCAGACAAGAACATAGTTTCCAAATTTAGAAAGAATATAAGAGAATCAATTTTAAGAATCAAGCCAGCGGTGACAGGTCTGTACTTGCGTACAACAGAGCGACATACACTTGATTCAAGTTTAAGCAAAACTGATCGCAGTCAAACCAAACTTGATTTATTCAATTGGCGACCTTGACCAGTATCTTAAATATAAGACTTTGCAAGTACATTGACTCACGTTTGCTTAGTTTTGAGAGTAAGCTGAATCGAGACCAGGTCTGCACTTACGTACAACAAAGGAATCAATCAGCTAACTCCCCCAAGAGATCTCAGATATACGATCTAAAAATAGAAGTATGTCGAGCTACGCTAAGGAATTAAGACATAGAGTCATACATCACATGGTGTTTACCACAGGTTCATAGACATGTATTAGATATACTTCTTAACAACCCAGAGACCGGTGTGTAGCATGCCTACCAATACATCGTGTGATGAAGATAATTTAGATAGAAACTGTTTTAAATGTGTCAGATAAACCTACTGACACATCCAAGATAAACCTTAAAATTCCATTTTGTGCATGTCACCCGATGTACTATCATATCCCAAGTTGTTTACAGACACAACTTCAACGTCTATTTTAAAAATGTTGCAACCTCGCATTTTCTTTAATACTAAAGAGTATAAAGAGTGGCTGTTGCCCACTTTTTTTTTTTTAAATTGAATTTAAAAACTTAAAAATCCAAGTCACAAATCATTTCTTTGACTGAAAGAACCTTAAACCTATCAGATTGACCAGTTCAATAAAACGTGATCGCAAAAAGGCTTTTGTGAAAAGGTCCGCACACTGCTTAAGGGTCTCTATATGTACGACATCTATAAGGTGTTTCTCAAAGCAATCCCGTATGAAGTGAAACCTAAGTTCAATATGTTTGGTCTTAGAGTGCTGTACGGGATTGTGTGTTATAGATATAGCAGCTGTATTATCAATGTAAATAGGAGTCATAGAGAGATTGAACCCGTAATCACGCAGCTGATGCTGAATCCAGAGAACTTGAGAACAGCAACTTGCAGCAGCAACATACTCGGCTTCAGCTGTGGAAATAGCAACCGCAGTCTGCTTTTTGCACTGCCAAGAAACTAAGCGCGATCCAAGGAACTGACATCCTCCAGTAGTTGACTTCATATCTATCTTGCAGCCACCAAGATCCAAATCCGAATAGGCAGTTAACTCGAAGTTTTTCTCGTTTGAATACCATAGACCCAGAGATGGCCTAAAAGCGAGATATCCAAAAATGCGTTTTACTGCCTTCATATGAGACACCTTCGGATTTGCTTGAAATCGTGAGCAGAGTGAAACAGCAAACACTATATCTGGTCTTGAGGCAGTCAGGTACATGAGAGAGCCTATCATTGAGCGATAGTCTTTCTCCTTGCAATCTTCATCGTCCTCATTAGGTCCAAGATTGTGTTTTGCTTCAATTGGAGTGCCGTAGTGTTTACAGTTGAGCAATTCATATCGCTTTAACATGTCAGTGACATATTTTGACTGGTGGATATAAATTCCATTGTCAGATTGCTCAACCTGTAGTCCCAGAAAGAACGTGAGTTCCCCCATAGCACTCATTTCAAACTCAGATTTCATCAGTCTTTCAAAATCCTTGCACAACTGATCATTAGTTGATCCAAAAATTATGTCGTCCACATAGACCTGCACAAGTAACAAATCCGCTCCTTCCCGTTTGATGAAAAGCGTGCTATCAATCTGTCCTCTGTCAAAACCATTCTTCAGCAAGTACTTGGCAAGTCGCTCATACCAAAGTCGAGGAGATTGATGAAGACCATACAAAGCTTTCTTCAGCTTGTAAACATGATTAGGATGCTTTGGGTCTTCAAAACCAGGAGGCTGACACACATAAATCACTGCGTCGACATCTCCATATAGAAAGGCACACTTCACGTCAAATTGATACACACGGAATCCTTTAAAAGAAGCATAGGCTAGAAAAATCCGAATTGATTCCAAACGAGCAACAGGAGCAAAAACTTCATCATAGTCAATACCTTCTAATTGACTATATCCTTGAACTACCAGACGGGCTTTATTTCGAATAACCGCCCCACGATCATCCATTTTGTTACGGTAAACCCAACGAGTACCCGTCAAGTGAGCACCCTTAGGTAGAGGAACAATTTCCCAAACATTCATCTTGTTTATTTGCTGTAGTTCCTCCTGCATAGCCTCGACCCAAGATGGATCCTTTAAGGCTTGTTCAACCTTTTTAGGTTCAATTTGAGACAAATGACATGAATCGATATGAGCAATAAGTCCCAAAAGCTGCTGAGCTGAGTTCTGCTTTGCTTGTTGTCGTGTTTGAACAGATGCATGAGGATCACCAATGATATTATCAATGGGGTGATCCTTATGTATACGAGTTTCTGGTATGGCACTTGGCACAAGATCCACACCCAGATTGTTCAAATCTCCCTCAGTTTCAGGAGTAGCAGCAGACTCAGGAGAGACTAACTCTTCTTCTTCTCCTTCATCTTCAGGAGAAAATAAGTGAGAGTAGGCCATTGTTTCTTCCATTTCATCTTCTTCTTGAGGTTCCTCTAAAGAAGGCATGTTTGGATCATATGGAAGCTCGTTTGTGTAGTTATAAACTGTTTTAGAAGGAGCAGCCGAAGATGGTGGAGTAGGAGATGGTGTAGTTGGTGGTGATTTGGTTGTTGGTTGTGGTTGTGTGGGTGTTGTTTGTGAAGGTGTAGGTGTAGTTTGTGGAGGTGTAGGATTAGTCGGTGGAGGTGCGGGTGTTGCATTGGGAGATGGGTCGGATGGTTTATTATTAACAGGGGTATCTTGAGTAAGATCAAGTTCATGAAGTATAGAAACCAATTCTTCCGTATCATCCTCTTCAGGAATATTGAAAGAGTTGAAGAGGTTTCCATAGTTGAAAAACCAATCCGGACCCGTTCCTTGAGGAGGTTCCGTATACCTTAAATATTTCACTTCAAAATGTTCCTCAATCTGATTCGTTGATTTGTTAAAGACTCTTTTGTTCGGAGAGTTGACTGAATATCCAAGAAAAATCCCTTCAACAGCTTTATCACCAAACTTAGAGACCTTATCTTTTGTTATCATGATCAGGCATGGACACCCAAATGGTTCTAGGAACTGCAGATTTGGCTTACGGTTATTGAAAAGTTCATAACATGTTTTGTTCTTTTTCTTAACCATGAGTACTCTGTTGAGAACATAACAGGCAGTATTAACTGCCTTAGCCCAGAAGATGATTGGTAACTTGGAGTCAGCTAACATAGTCCGAGCTGTCTCGATGATTGTCCTGTTCTTTCTTTCTGCAACTCCATTCTGTTGTGGAGTCCTCGGAGCACTAAATTGATGTTCAATACCTCTTGTAGCACAAAACAATTCGAGAGTTGAGTTTTTGAATTCAGTTCCATTATCGCTTCGTATCCTTTTCACCTTCAAGTTGCACAGATTTGCTAACTTGTCCAACAAATACACCAGAATCTCAGGAGTTTCCCCCTTTGTGGTCAAAAAGTAAACCCACGAAAACCTTGAGTAGTCATCAGTAACTACCAAGCAGTAAGACCGACCACCAATGCTCTTTGTAGAGACTGGACCGAAAAGATCCATATGCAGTAGTTCCAATGGAGTATTTATGGAATTCACCTGCTTAGACTTATGAGACTTCTTACGTAGCTTTCCTTTTTGGCAGGAGATACAGTCATCCTTTAGAGCAAATGACTGTTTCGGAACTCCTAGCACTAGGTCATTTTTAGTCAAGAAATTCATTTTTCGGAAATGAATATGTCCCATTCGTCTGTGCCAAAGCAGTGATTCCTTTTCAGAAGCCTTAGACAAGAGACACGTATACTCGTTCGAGGTCTCAACAGTTCTCATGTTCAGAATGTATGTGTCATTCTTTCTTGGTGCTCTCAGTAACACCCATTCTTCCGGAATGACATACCCAGGCTTCAGTATTACACACTCTGTCTTTGTGAACACAGTGGTATAATCTTTATCACAGACCTGTGAAACACTTAGCAAGTTGTGCGTAAGCTGTTCCACGTAGTTCACATTTTCAAAACTAACATTGCCGTTAGTTAATGTTCCTCTTCCAGAAATGGTTCCTCCAGTATCTCCAGCAAAGGCAACATATCCTCCTGCGTATGGTTTAATATCCACAAGAAGAGATACATCGCCTGTCATATGTCGCGAGCAGCCGCTATCTAAATACCATTCACTATCTTTAACACGTTCTGACTGCTGCAACACACAAACGAAGGAGATTAGTGAGAAACGGTGACCCAAGCCTTTACAGACTTAGGTCGACCGTGGTCATCAACAATAAGCACGTCAGATAGGATTTTATCTTTAAACAAATTAGAGTTTTTATCTGATGTGTTATTGTTGACGACTGCAGAGTCAACATCAGACTCTTTTCGTTTCCAAACTTTAGAAGGTTCGGAATTGATATTAGAAGTAATGTTGGGCTTTTGAATTGGCAAAGATTTTTGCTCAACATTACTTGGCTTTAAAACAGGCTTGGGAGAGTTTGAGTGACGCCTAGGTGGAGATTTTGAAAAAGAATTTCTATAAACAGATGTCCTAGGCATCTCTCTCCCATAGCGCTGATTTGACAGCTTAGGGCATTCACGAATTAAATGTCCTTGTTTCTTGCAGTAGAAACAAGAACGAGTCTCAACAAACGGTTGAGGCTGAGGAATTACCACAGGAGGTGGAGAAACACTTCTAGAACATGAACATTGCGTACACGTCTTAGAAAATGTTTGTTTTGGTTGAGAGGTTGAAGTTGATGGTTTATGATACGAAACATTTTCATTTACTAATTTTCTTTGCAAAATCTTTACAGGTGACTGTAAAGTTTGTTGTTTCGAGTTTAAAACCTTGGCTTTTCCCTTATTTGGTTGAACCTTAATTTCAGGTTCAACCTTTGAAATCACTTTTTCAGGTTTAACTGCAACCTTCTTAACCTCAGGATACTCCTGATCCATAATGTCCTCAATCTCAACAATCTCCTCAACACAGATTGGAGATTCAATCTTTAGTTCAACACTCTCCTTAACACTAACAGGAGATTCATGCACAGACTTAACAAACGTTGGCAAGGGGTACTTTGGCCGCTTGGTTTTCTCCTTTGCCGGTTTGTTATGTTTGGTCTCTTTAGCATCTTTGGCTTTTATACCATAAAGCTTGGACCAATCAACTGGAATCTCTTCAAAGCCTTCCTTAACAGGCAGGGGACAATGAGTAGTAGGAGGAGGGACTGAGTGGTATCCCAATCCCTCATTCTTTTTCCCACTAGTACCATGCTTGCTAAGAATTTCATTAAAGACAACCGTTGAGGAATTTGAACCTAAGATTTTACTCTTATAATTCTCATACTCATTTTTTAAATCTGTAAGTTCTTTCTTTAGCAACTCAATTTCAACAAGATAGCTTTTAATGGCATCTTCTTGACTAAAAACCTTAGATTTATATTTCTGAGTATCTAACCGATGAGCCTCAAGATGTTTTTCATAAAGTTTCTCATTAGCTTTTAAAAAATTATTTGATTCGGTTAGTTTTTCATTCTTTTTCCTCAACTCAGCGGTGTCTGTCTGATATGCCTTTAGAGATTCAGTTAACTTAATGCATGAAATACAATTTAACGGTTCATCAGGTACCTCATTCATAATGTGAGCCATCAGACACTGTTGGTAATGCTGGGAGACAGCCGTCCAATCCTGACTTGTGGGCTCGAAAACAATCAGGGCATTATCAGCAGGCCCTTTCTTAGAAACTTCCTTTTCTTTGGTCTTTTGAGGAGTAGAAGGTGTTGTGAATCCTGATGCTGGCATTTTGGGTTTCTCGCATTCCCTGGCGAAGTGACCCAAGTTTTGACAATTGTAACATCGGACCTTACTCTTGTCAAATCCGAAGCCAGTTTTTTCCATCACCTTCCAAACTTTTACGCCCTGTCCTCTGCAAGAACTTTTGAATTCTTCGGGTGATCATTGCCACATTCCAAGTTAGATCCATTTGTTCCAGATCATCTTCATCAAGCTGAGCATAGTCTTCCTTAGTCAATTCCAAAGTAAGATTCGGTTGAGTAACCAAATCCTTGTATGAGCTTAAGAAAGCTGTATAAATTGCAGCTTGCTCCTGAATAGCAGGTGAGACTTGAACCTGTTGTTGATTTGAAGAAGGTCCAGACATGAAAACAGAATGAATCCCATCAGAAGAAGAAGAAGTCGATGAAGCATTTGTATTTGTTACAAAGGCGACTCCAGATCCATAAGTCTTTCCAGAGTTAAGCTGAACACCATAGACACTAGGATTCTGAACAGCAGCACCAGACCTAGTTTCTTTCTTCTTAATCTCCATCGCGTGAGCTTGAAGATCCCCTATCTAAGTATCCAAAGACATGTTTGCAAGTTCTTCATTTTCTTTTAAAAATTGGACTTTAACATCCCAAGAACTCGGCAACACATCCAGTAGCTTCTTATTGACTTCAATTGCAGGAAAAGTATAACCCCCTTCAAACAACTCACCTACTAACCGTGAGTACCTAGTGAATAAAGAAGTTGAGTCTTCATCAGGAAGGATGTCAAAGATATCGTACTGTTTCTTAATTAGTTCAAGCTTGGCTTCCTTGTACTTATCATTTCCTCCACAACGAGTTTCAATTGCCTTCCATAAATCAAAGGCTGTTTCATGAGTTCTGAAAAGCCATAGAACATCCTTAGTTAAACACATTTTAATAATTGAAAATGACTTTCTCTCAGTATCAAAATCTTTCTTCTCCTCGGGAGACATAGCTTTATAGGTCTTAGCAGGACGAATACCACGGTATTCCCCTTCAGCTAAAGGAGGTACATAACGCTCACGTAATGGTCCCCATAATTCTGGACAATGAAAATCAATGTATTGCTCAACTCGGTCTCTCCAGTATACATAATCCATGTCCGCAGTAAATAGTGGAGGTTTATTACTCGAACCTATGTCATTACTTTGTTTAATCATTTCTCTCAGACCTCTAATATCCTCTTTATCAGCTGCCATTGTAATTACTTAATCGAAAAAACAAGCTTCTGATCTTAGCGACGTAGGTGAGTACGTCGCACAACGATTATGCGACGGCGATAGGTACGTCGCAAAAAGCAAAGGATTCAATTAAGAATCAGAAATATGCGACGTTGAGAGGTACGTCGCAGATGACGTCGCAGAGGACGTCGCAGAAACACACTACGTCGCAACAAGACGTCGCAACACAGCGTCGCAGAAGACTAATTAAAGTCAAAATAGCGACGTCGCAGATGACGTCGCAACAGTACGTCGCACAGACTAATTAAAGTCCAAAACACTACGTCGGAGCTGACGTCGCAGGTAACGTCGTAAAACGCGCTGAGCAGCGGCCGCAAACCCTAAAAAACGAATTTTAACCCTAAAACCAAAACCACGAATGTTGAACGACGGAAACCTTCAATAATACCAGTAATAATGATCGAAAACCTGTAAAAACACAAAACAAACGTGATAAACACGAAAACTCACGAATATCACGTCCTTTTAAATCCCAAACTCGATCCGAATCGCCAAAACGAGCACTTTCTGCTCTGATACCAGTTGTTTGTCCCTAACCTTGGATGTATACGGCACCGAGTCAATCTAATCGCTAGCGGAAATAACAATTAGATCACTAACAATCACACGAATAATCAAATACTCAATGAATATCAAACGAAACGTATTATATTGTATTATAATCGATCAGATTACAGGGATTTCGACAAATAGCGTTTAGGGTTTCGTCAAGCCTAAACAGAAAACGAAAATACGAATTTATACAAAATCTGGCACCTGCGACGTCGCACACGACGTCGCAGGCCCAAGCCCATGCGACGTTGACTACGTCGCAGGCCCAATACCTGACGTCGCACCTGCGACGTTACGCGCTACGTCGCAGGAGTCAGGAAACTCAATCCAATTACAAACTACGAGCTAGACCAACTGACAGACACTAAACATGTACCAACAAAATTTTACACCGTCGACCGTGTATTATCCAAATGTTGCTTGATACCTAATTACCACAGAATTTGCTGTTTTTGTAATATTTTATTCTCATGAATAAGTAATAGACAATGATTTCTGTATGTCTATATCCCTGTTAAAATAATTCATAATTCTAACATAATAATTATTCACACAAAACTTAAAACAAAAACATAATTAAATTCAAACAATTAAACTTCAATTAATTACAAAATAACATACGTCTTTTGAAAAACAAATAAAAGAAATAATAACTAATAATAAAATGGAAATGGAAATGCCCTAAAGATGGATAGATGGTTCTTAAACAAGAATGATGTTTGTGTAATGCCCATTTGGAAGTTGAACTGTAATTGGTTCTGCTGCATTCTCTGGGTAGATACGGCGAAAGTGACGGAACAATTTATTAGTGATTTCAGGAATTGGTGACGAAAATTGAGAAAATCTTTCATGATGAATCTTTTCAGCATCTTCAACATCCATTAAACATTTCACTATCTGCTGCACCGTCTTTGCAAGTTGTCCATCTTCATCAGTTACCTTATACCCATCAACTATCTTTGTCTCACGTTCCTTATGATTACGTCTTAAAGCATCTATAAATCCATAAAACCCCAACTGCAAATCTTCATAGTCACTTGATCATCTTCTATTACTAACCATTTCTATCTCCTTATTGGTTTCAGTAAGTAATCCTTTTTGGTGATCAGTCAAAATGCCATAATACTCAAAGATTTCTGCAATTCGATAGTAAACTTCAGACAATCCTAAATGAAATAGGTCTATATGTGACTCATAACGGGTACCATCGTATGCTGATCGTAGTTCTTGTATCACATAAGTAGCAAGATTCACCATTGGTTCTCCTAAAAAGTGTTCAGGAATGCTTCTACGACTCTCATCTGCTTCAGCATAATAAAGCTCATCTATTATCTCTTGCACATAGTAATCCACAGTAGTATCAATATAAAACTTGTGAGCATTGATGTGATCTCTAGATTTCATCAAGTTGAGAAACTCTTGAAATTCATCCCACAAATTCTGATCATATTCATTATGCAAGTTTCCAGTAGCAAGTTCCACATCATGCTTAATAACTTCTAGTAAATTCAGCTGCTTCTCCGAATAGGGAAATGGTGAATTTTCAAAAACCTTGTGAACATAAGCAAACTTAAGCCTTTGTTCCTCGCAGAATTCTGGATCAAATATTGCTTGTACAATCAAATCGTCCTTCAAATCATCCGCAAGATATTCGAAAGGGTCAGTGCTACCAGTCTCATTTGAATTACACCATTTCAAATATTCTTCCTCCATTTTACCAATTATTTCCTTATGATAATCTGATAGTTCCACTGTAGTTATCCTAAGGATTGCCATAATTAAGTGGAGATTACACGAGTAATGTTCCAGGTAGAAAACTAATCCTTCAGCTTCTGAAATTACTGATGGTTGCTCTAAATCTTCATATGGGTCTGAGGTTCTAGCTTTCTTGTTTGGGTAAGAATTTTCATCTATCTCAATATCTTTAAATTCCATCTCATCTAAGTGCATACTTTCCATTTTACTATCAGTTACTTTTTGTTTTCTGTAAAAAGATACATTAAATAGTTTACAATCATAAAAAAATAATATTAAAAATTTATACATATATCAGTCAAAAGTCCTCAGTAGCTCCAAAGATTGTACACAAAAGCGGAGAAATAGGTCAGAGCGTAGCTTATTAAAAACCTACTTTCTTTCGAAAAGCACCTTATCTCTTATATGATAAATCAATGAGATAGGGCTGAACTCTCCTTATACCTTTGTTTTTGTTAGTACTCCCAATGGGTGAGCCGATTTTTCGATTGACTTAAATATATATAACTTATACAGGGGAAATAATTAGTTTTAATTAAAATACACCGCTCCCCGGCAGCGGCGCCAAAAACTTTGATCTGCTGAAAGTATATGCAATTATAATCATAAGTTTTAAATAAGGAAATACTAAATAAATACTATCACACAATTCAGGAAAGATTAACATGTTCGTATAATATAGCTATCTAAGTAAGTCCATGTTCGAACACAGGGAACGTGATTTAATCTTTAACTAATTGTTATTCCTAATTACAACTAAATACAATTAAATACAATATAATACAAATAAGGATCCAATTTACAAATAATATACAAGATAAGGGGGACGTTTTAGTTCCGAACGAACATATTTATGTTTGATACAGATTCTAATAGATAAGTTTCAGGTACAGCTTAGATTACTCAAATGGATAGAAGATTATTCCTATTTAAACTATTATTATTTAATCTTATTATATAAGCTTATGTCTAGTTGCTTTGTTGGCTATTATTATTGGTGAATACTAATGTAGAAAATCACAATTCGCTAAGATATTTTTTCATGATAACAATACAACCACAGGTTATGAGAAGTATTATTATTCCGTTAAGTTCCGTCAACATCTTATTAATACAATCGCAGGTAACGTTGAATTACAGTGTTACTTAACATTGATGATTGATAATCATTACTCAATTTATAAAACCCACTAGGTTCGTAAAGTTATCTATATAAATCAATCAACTTTTACCAATATCAACATAACAAAGATAATTCTTGTATAATAAGCATACAATAATCTAGTTCCAACGTAAAAATATAATTCATATAATAAAATCAAATAATCATTCATTCAAATAATCATAACGAAAACATCTAATTAACAATCAAATCAGAATAACAATATCTTAAATAACGTATCAGGTCAGTAGCATTACAAAGATAAAGAAACCTAACCAAATTGATGAACCAGCGTTTCCTAGGGTTGAAAAGCTCAAAACCCTAGCTCCTTAGCCTCCAAAATCGCACCTAAAACCGACCTTAAACCCTAACAATCGACTTTGTATTCTCTGAATCGTATATCAAATGACCTAGCCTAAGCCTCTATTTATACTTTTTCTGGCCGACCTCCCAACCGCCGGTTGAACATCCCAACCGCCGGTTGGCCTAGTTTGAATACTATTCCAACTCCACGTTTACACCGCCTTTTGAAACCCTAGCTCCAACCGCCGGTTGACAATCCCAACCGCCGGTTGGATCATAATTCCAGAATATTCTATCTTCGGGCTTGTGCTCTCTTCTTGGGCTTCTATCTTCTTTAACCGATTTGTATCTTCATTTTGGCCCAATTCTTCAATATAATCATTTCGGTCTTCAATTCTTCAAGGTTTAAATGTCTTTTTCTTCAAATACTTCTTTTTCTTCAGTTTTGGCTCTCTTTTCATTCCTTTTTCTTCTTTCTTCAATTTAAATACATTTCTGCAAATATTAACAAATTAAGTATCTAAAACAATAGATGTAACACCCGCCAAATTAGGACTAGTAATTAGTGCCTAATCATATGTTAATACATGTAATTAGTTCCTTGTTAGGCTAATTAATGTATCGAATTATATATATATATTGTTGAATATATACGAAAATGCGATTTGGTTAAATCGTACGCAAATTAAATCGGATGTATTTCGATTCAATTTAATACGGACGTTGGTGACCAATTTTATTAAATAACGCTTTTATGTCAAAAATATTATTATGATAATATTTCATATTTATTCGTATCGTACAAACTGAACCTACACAATTTAAAACATTAAAACACGCAAATTAAATAAACAAATTTACAACTTATAACTCAAATATAAATGACTAATAAAATATTTAAATAAAATATTGCGTAATAATTTGTATTTTAAAACGTACCTTTAATATTTAAAATAATTATTTACGATTAAACGACAGAGCAAACGAACACCGCACGGGACACGTAGACGGAGACTGAAAATGGGGCTTAACCCCACCTCCACCTCCCATTTCTTTCATTTCATTTCTTTCTTTCTCTCTCTCCTTCATCTTTTTCTCTCAACTTTCATCACCACCAAACTCATCAAAAATCACCAAATAAACGTACCAAACGGCCTTGGATTATACTACTCCTTTGGAAGAAAACGACCACCGCATCACGATCTATCATCCTATCTTTTCGGATTTCTCATCCGACACTTTGTAAGTTTCCGACAAATCCCAACATCTCTTGATTTCTAGTGTTTTCACTTTCTAGTTGTTTGTTTATGCTTATAATGTCCCTATAAGGGTTGGGTAAAAATATTGGACCGATCGGAAACCCGAAAACACGTTTTTTTCTCGAAATCCGTCGAACAGCCTTAAGTGTCGCAGGAATGCCAAAAACAGTACTAGCGTCACTTAAGTGACGCTATCACACATATACCGTCACTTCGATAGTGACGCATACCTATAGCTTTCAGCAGAAACCATGCGACACTTCGTAAGTGTCGCTATCATCAGTAGAAACCCGTACTTTCAGCAGAAACCATGCGACACTTCATAAGTGCCGCTATAACCCGTAGAAGCTTACACCTTCGGTAGAAACAAGTGACGTCCGGTTACTACCGATGACGTCACCCGAACCTCATACCGTCACTTCAAGAGTGACGCATACACTATTTAACGTCACTTCTCTAGTGCCGTCCTCGATGTTACCCGACACTCCTTAACGTCACTCCCCTAGTGCCGCCAAACTCTTTTACCCGACACTTCTTAAGTGTCGCTATGCTACACGTCACTTCTTAAGTGACGCCTAAATGTCAGAAAATCATTCTCTTATACGACACTGTTTGAGTGCCGCAATGTTACGGAACCCGTCACTTCTTAAGTGACGCATAAATATGATACACGACACTGTCCTAGTGACGCATACCCTCAAACTGACACCAATACCGACACTTCACAAGTGACGCATAGAACATATAAGTGACGCCTATAGTGTCGCATAAAACAGCAGGTTTTCTAACAAAAAATTTCACTAAGTGTCGAACTTTTACAACTTCAATTCCTTATACGATACGACTTATAAAACACTTTGGGACACTTTTGTAAGTGCAAAACATCAATAACTCGACAATAATACTTGAAGTTTATTATTTCAAACTCGTCACCAACGGGTCGTACACTTTTCAAACACTTAAACATATCAACCAAATAGTGGAAATTTGGACATTATAGTTGGACGAATAACTACAAGGGTGATCTTTTGAGATACCCAATCATATTTATAACCATCGCGTGTCGTGGACACCCTCAGGTTACAAGTCTTTGGACTTCTTTTCGGCTAATCAACTTACGTTTGTTTAAACGCATTCAGACTCAGGTGAGTCTCATAGCCCCTCTTTTTACTGTTTTACTCAGGGGTGTGATATACTGCTCAAACTTTTAACATGTGAACGCAAGTACCAACTTTTCATATACTACATGAGTTTTTCGAAACTAATCATTTGAAAGTCCTCCGTCAGCATAGTTGTTAATACGTTGTAGCGTGAATATTAGTATATGGTACCATATAGGATTGACCCTCCTCGTCCGGGTTAGCAAGCACTAACCGGGTAAACGGACGTACTAATATTTGGGAAGACGAATGTTGATTAGGCATTCGTGGAGGCACCTCGCCCGGAATTCTCTATAGGGGACCCGGCCCTCGAGTTAAGCTCAACTATGTGCTCATGGCTGTATACACGATGATTATCATTTAATTGCTGGATGCAATTCATTATTTAAATTGCTGGATGCAATTCACTATTTAATTGCTGGATGCAATTCATTATTTTAAATCTTGCGGTTCGTACTATATAAACTGATTTCAAACCTGTGAGCTCACCAGCTTTATAGCTGACCTTTTAGCATATATCGCAGGTACCCAGCAGTAGGATGTTTCTGCTCAGAATTTAGCTCGAGTCAGCATACAGACGATTGAGATTTTTTTGCATTAGTATATTTTGTATAAGTACTTATGTACTGAAATCTCATTTTATTAAACTCGAGCTATGTAAAGCTTTTAAATGTTGTAAACATTTCAATTATCAATATATATTTTGTTAACAACGACGCATATAGAGTCGTTTGCTATTTATCTTTGTGCTTTGTTATTGATTAGTAACACCCAAATCAAGCTTCCGCAAATCATCAAATTTGGGGGTGTTACAGATTGGTATCAGAGCCTAAGGTTATAGTGAACTAGGTTGCATTTAGTGAGCCTAGACTATGACCATTAGGCGGTATTCCTTATTAAGTATGACTGGTTCAGGGATTACAGCATACGAGTTTAATTTAACATAGCCTGATCAACTATGTACAATTAAGCAAAGATGATGTAAGATCTGAAAGTAGTTATGGCTGAACAGGATACAATAGAAGACTCTGACCTCGAGAGAACCGAGACTCAAACATGTTTATGCTAGACACTCAATAGGCTATATTATATAGGAGCTATATGAATATAGGCCTCAATCCTACTAACGATTTGTCTCAGAAATGGCAAACATCCCATCAAATTCATCTCGTTCTCAATCCGGGTCGCAGAACCCAAGGGTAGCAAGGAGGAACAACAGGTTGCCTCGAGCTGGCCCGTACCCCACTCATTCCACCTTACCGGCCTTAGCCGCTAGGGTGAATCAGGAAGCATATGACGTGCTTGCAGAAGGAAAGGTAGCTGAATTGAAATTAGAGTTGGAAGTATCATTCAGATTAGGATTCTGACTATTAGCTTCTGACATTTTTGCTTTCTTCTTCATGTCAAGAGCATAGACCTGTAATTTATCAATGAGATCTTCCAAATCCATGATTTCAATGTCTAGATCTTGTTCCAAAATTTCCACCTTGGTATCCCAATCCTTAGGTAATGCCCGTAATAGCTTCTAATTTACTTCTCCATTATTAAGTACTAATCCTCCATCAGCCATTTCACTTACGAGTTGGAAGTATCTTTTGAAAAGTTCTTCCAAAGATTCATTTGATAGTAAATCAAATGTCTCAAACTGTTTGCTGACAAGTTCCAATTTACTTTTCTTGTACTTTTCATATCCACCACAACTTTTTTCAATCGCATGCCAGAGGTCATATGCAATATCATAATGTTTGAAAAATTGTTTAACTTCATTTGACATACATTTTAATATTGTAGCATGGGTTTTCTTTTCAATATCCCAAACTTTTCTTTCATCGAGAGTCATACCTCTGTGTGGTTTTTCATATCTTTCAACCAATGAGTTCCACATATCTGGATGTTTTGATGCTATGAATGCTTCGAACTCAAATCTCTATGTAGCATAATCTGTATCTAATGTAAGCATGGGGGGTTCAATCTCATTAACAGCTCCACTAGTGTAACGCATAAGAGCGCTAGAAGACATCTTCAAATCAGAAAGTCTATACGGCCTCTTGCGATTTTTTTTTTTTTTTTTTAAGACTAAAATTGAACAAATTTTAGCCTATGAAAAAATATTTGAAAATGCGAATTTTTTTTTTTTATTTTTTTTATTTTTTTTTATGAGATACTAGATGAGACACTAAGTGACGCTCTGAATAGTGCTGAGTCACTTAGTAAGTGACGCTATGAATAGTGCTGAGTCACTTAGTAAGTGACGCTATGTTGAGTCACTTAGGAAGTGACGCTATGAATAGTGCTGAGTCACTTAGTAAGTGACGCTATGAATAGTACTGAGTCACTTACGAAGTGACGCATGGAAGTGACGCAAAAACGCACAGCAGCACCCAAAAAACCCTAAAAATCAAATTTTTCGAAACCCTAACGAATTTTCTGAAACTGAACGTCAAACTAACACCAAAACACCTCCAGAAAGCGATCTAATCAAGCAAATCAACACATAAACGATTAATAACAATTAATACCTTCGCAAATCAATCGAAAACGCCCAAAATAACGATCCGAAACCGACGAGTCCTAGACTCTACGGCTCTGATACCAGTTGAAAGTCCCGTAACTTAGATCTGATCGGATCGTTTGTTTGATTGTGAATGCGGAATAATAAACAATCAATAACTTGATTCACGAACACACGAATCTCTATAACGTTTTCGTATATATTAACAATTGAGTATAAACGTTTACACACACTTTCTCTCCTCTCTTCCTCTGAAAACGGCTCACTCTCTCTCAAAATGTCTAACCTACAAATGAACCCTAACACGCCTATTTATAGGCTGTCCAAACCCTATTGCGACACTAGCCAAGTGTCGCTATATGCGACACTAGCTTAGTGTCGCCTAAACACTAATTTGTGTATATTTTCTATTTCACTATTCGTTTACAGACTCGCATATACACACTAAACATTATACATATGCAGACTAATTGACTTTCACAATTACAAATGTTTGACCAACTGACTGACACACAAAATGCACCAACAAGATTAGAATTACATTACTGTGCTTTTAGCACTGCATTTTAGTACTTAGGGTACTACGCGTTGACACATTAGGGCTACACACAGTACGGGGATACCGTTTCATTGTCAGTTAGTCTAATACAATGGCATAGTCTTGGTTGACTACTACGAACACACTACGCAGTCGTTATTCCGGCTACACGATAAAACCAACAACTTCACTAACCACAACACTTGAAACGTGGTGAAACACGAAAACATAACAGAGGATTGACTTGACAGACTTACATACCATACGCGACACCGAGGACTTCGATTCCACCAGAGATAGAGTAAATCCACTCGTGATTCGTTCAGATTATAACAACTCCAAACACTAGTACAAATTTGCGCATTGGTCACACATGGTCGAAATCAAATCGTCACACATTAGAATATTTATGTGACTAAAGGTACAAAAATAAAACTAATGTCATTCGTTAGCCACATCTGAACTCCAATCGTGTGACCATTCTGAAATATATTGCCACACCCTCAAACATTTATGTGGCTAAAGAGCACTGCTATTTTTTGGCTCGAAGCATTAGTCACGTTATACACATAAAACGTGACAAATCAATGTCACACACTTGAACACTGTGACCAAATGCCACTATATGGTCACATGAAGTAATTGTTTATGTGACTAAATCATATAGTCGAGTTTGTCACACATGATTTCAGTGTAGCCAAAATCCGGTACTTATTGTCACATAACTTATTATGTGTGTCTAAAGTTTAGTGTGTGTTAGAATGTCAAAAGCTAATGTGTATAGTCACATTAATTTCTAGCACGATCATGTGACTATATGGCTTTATAATAGTCACACCATATCACAAATGTGTATCTAAATGATGTTTATGGCCACATTTTAGGTGATTATAAGTGACAAATATATTCACAACAGTTACGTTGGAAAATATTCATGTGGCTATTATTTAGAGCAAAAACGATTATCATTAAATTTGATATTAGTCACATTGAGTGTTAGTTTGTGTGTCTAAATCATGAGACTTTATATGGTCACATGAAGTAATTGTTTATGTGACTAAATCATATAGTTGAGTTTGTCACACATGATTTCAGTGTAGCCAAAATCCGGTACATACGGTCACACTAATTAACACTCTTGGCCACTTTTGTCTTAATTTTGTGTGACCAAAACCCAATATAAAACAATCGTTGTGTGACTAAATGTTACAAAAAGCCACACAATTATAAAATTCAAGTGGCCGTTGGATGAACAATAGTCACACAAAATACACGTTAACTTGAATTTAAAAAGCATATGGTCACACGTTTTATGGATTTGGTTACTCTTTTTAATGGATACGGCCACTAACCAGCTAATGTAACCGTATATACCCTATGGTCGCTCGACCTTTAGTCACACAGATGCTGAAAATGCAAGTGTGACTATATGCATATCGTCACACTATTCTGGTGTAACGAAATCGCAGATTTGTACCAGTGAAACATCTTTCATAAACTTCGAAGTCTGGAATCTTACGACGCATACCTTGAACGGTTTCTGATGCTTAGTGTCGCACATCATCAAACACCACGTTGTATAGTGGTACATTATTTCTTCTATGAATATTTATGATAAATTAATTTAAACCTCATGTATCCCTTCGTCCTTGTCATTAAGACTCTCATCATGACACCTCAACGACGATACTTTCGTCAAGCCGAGCTTGACCAATACGTTACCCAACGAGTGACTACTATTTTAACTACTCGAGACCTGTAAATATTCGGCGAGGAGACACCACACAACATATCTCCAGTCCGACCGTGTATGTACGAGGATTTTCTGAACTACGGACCTCTAAACTTCGAAGGCACTGAAGGTGCCATTAGCTTGTTACACCTCCTTATTCAATCATTGGCACTGCTGTGCCCATCCATAGTTGATCCGGAATCCATAAAGATCAAACGTCATGTCTGGGGACTTCCCCCGCATATTCAGAGTATGGTCACTACCTCCAACCATACAACTACTCTAAGAGTCGTTTATATGACACATAATCTTTTGGTACAAGAGGTTCACCGAGGAACACCTGCTGCCAAAGACACTTCAAACCCGTCTAGAGATAACCAACGTAAATGGATTGAGAACCTTAACCAGTCAATAGATAAAAAGCTTGCTGCTCCTGAGCCCTATAATGTTGACTCTAACGATTTAAAGTCATACAAGGGGAGCAACCTTTCTGCTTCTGTGCTACATGCTTTGACAAATCTTTTCTTACTACTCGGAATCTCATTCGTTTCCTTAGATCCTAAATACACGATAGAGTTAAGAAACGACAGACCTTTTCAACTGTCAGTACAGCCCCGATTTCACGATAGAACTCCCTTCCGCTTATCTATTACTGTTGAGACCAGAAACATCGGGACTACCCAGTAATACGCAACGACTATTCTAACACCGTACCATCATGTTTTATTCTAAGGAACCCTATACTTTCTTACTGCATTTTAGTAACGACCGTCATGCAAACTTGGGATAAACACAACCTGATTCGTGCAGCAAATTTTCCTTAAATTGACGAAGTCTATCACGAAAACCTGTCTTAACATGAAACAATCATTTCATAGGAAATGACCGCCACTTCATCAACAACCTCACATCGGACAACGATCAACCCCGTAAAGAAACAGACGATGTTTCCTTACCTCCTCACTTTGGAAAACGATACTGAAACCTTGAAATATGGACCAATAGAAGAAATGGTAGCATGTACACTGCCTACCGTCGAGGAAACTGTTGAACCAACTTGAGCAAGTTCCACTCCCAACCTCACCACTACTGACCGCGAGATCCGCTATCATCCAGGCAAGGAAAATGTGGTTGCCGATGCCCTCAGTCTAAAAGAATGTGTAAAACCCCTTCAAGTCCGAGCCCTCAGTATGACAATCCATAATGATCTTATCATTCAAATCATTACTGCTCAACTCGAAGCACTTAAACCTGAGAACATCAAAAGCGAGTCCTTGCGTGGCATGGACCAACATTTCGAAACCAAACCAAACTGGGCCAAATACTTCTCAAACCGAATGTGGTTGCCTAGTTTTGGGAACCTACGAGACTTGGTGATGGATGAAGCTCACAAGTCCAAATACTCCAATACATCCTGGATCTGACAAGATGTATCATGGCCATCAAAGAAACCGATAAAATGGAACGCCTCACACGAATCTACCTCAAGGAGATTGTATCCCGCTGTTATTCCCTGTGCGGATCTAGAAGCGTTGAATCACAGATTGTATATAGCGGAAATCAACAACCAATTAACAAGAACGTGAATCTAAATGAACACAACGATATAAATAATGTTTCTGTTTATTGATTAACAAAAACAAAACGATTAAGCACCAAACCAAACTGTCTGATCTCTCTCTGATTTTTGTTTTTCACACACACGAAAATGAACGAACTACTAACAAATGAAACCCTAGTTGACTATTTATACGTTGGACCATTGGACCCTGCGACGTTACACACAACGTCGCAGGCCCAAACCCATTGCAACATTGACAATGTCACAAGCCCAAATACATGCGATTTCGTTTGTTGATCAAGCTAAATATTCTATACAAGATATTGACAAACCATGTTGATTTTGCATCAACAAACTCCCCCTTGGCAATAGCTTGGATATGTCTTCAAATCTTCAACTTTAGCTTGAGTATCTTCTAGCACTTATCCTCTCTCTGATCAACAACTTCGCTGAAACCTCCAAGAATCTGTCTGTTCAATAAACAAGTATCAACAAACTCCCCCTGAACAGCAGATTCATCTCGAACTCTTGAAGGATTGTCAGATGCAAGCATTTTGTTGTTGATGATGATGGATTCTCCTTTCTCATCAAAATTTTTCCTTGGTCTTCTGATAAGTGTTGAACCGTGCTCAAATAACAGAAACAAAATTTAATTAAAATTTTTTTTTTTTTGGGTATATTGTATATTTGTATACTATATACAATTACAAAAACAAAAACAAAAAAAAAACTAAACTGTAACTTTCGGAACCCATTTGAGCACGGTCCCAATCTTTCTTGTAATCTTCGAGACCTTCCGATATGATTCATCAATAAAATCCAAAGACATCGAATTCCACCTGAAATTTAAACATTTTGTTTCATTTATGAATTCATTACGCCGAACCGATGTCCTCCAGGAGAAAGGAACAAAATCTTTTCGTCTATGTTGCACCATATGATGAAATCGGGGTGGTGCAAACGAAAACATTTGCTCACGAGTATAAGCATAAGGCTTCATGCGTCTCGATTCCGGTTGTTGTGTTGGTTTAAAATCTCTTGATTTCTTTCGAGATGTCGAAACCGAACTTTTCTTGCATTTAATGTGACCGGAATCATCACAACAATCAACCTTTTGATGATTACTTGATTTGGTTGATTGTATTTTCCCAGAACAGTTCAAACACCTCTTATTCTTTTGTAAAGAATAATTAGTGAACTGAGAAAATTTTTTCTTCTCACACGAAGAATTATTCTTCCCATTTGAAGAATTATTCTTCTCACACGAAGATTTAAGTTCGTAAACCTTCGTCACATCCTTTTCAGATACAGAGAGTCATTCACGAAGATCTTGAATAGTCTTTAATGCAAGCTCATGATCTTCTTGTAGCCTTATTAATTCCTTTTGTTGGCTCTCAAATTCCAGAATACATTCTTCCATCCTAGAAACCTTTAACAGTAATTCATCCCGTTCATTCTCCATGTTGAGCACTTGGGTTTGAATTACTTTCAATTCTTCTTCCCTATTCTCAAGATCGACAATTTTTAAATTCATGACCTCACCTTCTTTCTCCAATGTAAGTATATGAGCTTCAAGAGCGTTGATTTTATCTTCTTTCTGTATCAATTCCTCTTTTAGCTCTTTGTCCGAAATCGTCACTCTCAACTTAGTATTACTTGCTATAAGAGAGTCCCACAAATAAAACGATGTTTCCATATTTTTGTAACAAGAAGCCACATCGTCTGGTAAACACGCCAAAATTGTTTCAAATGTCTTCTTTTCTAAATTCAAATTCTTTCTTTCTGTATCAGACATTTGATTTACTGTTTTGAAACCCGTAGGTATCTCTGAGAAAAATATATTTCCTGCGATTGTCGGTCTTTCATACGGCTCAGTAATGAAAATCCTTAAATTTAGATCATGCAATGTAATCAAATCTTCAAAGATAGTATTCCATCGAGCAAAGTCCTTATTGAACAAGGACTTCAACCTTTCTCTCATGGTTGTACTTAAAAAATCCATACTCGAATTTAGCGACACAAAAAGTTCGTTCAAAAATTTCAATTTTTTTTTTTAAAATCTAGTGCGAAACTGAGGGTAATGTCGCACAATAGAATTCAACGTCGCAACGGTACGTCGCAGAAGGCAAAAGATTCAATTAAGAATCGAAAATGCGATGTAGTGTATAACGTCGCAACTTAATGTCGCAGAAATTAGCGACGTCGCCCGCAACGTCGCAACTAACGTCGCAATAACCAATTAAGGTCAAAAGTGTGACGTCGCACACAAGGTCGCAACTAACGTCGCTAGTAACATCGCAGAACTCAGCAACGTCGCAGCTAACGTCGCAAAAACGTAACAGACAGCTCCAAAAACCCTAAAAATCGAAAATTTTCGTAAACGTAATGAACTTTGAACGACGATCGACGAACTAGCCCAGAAATACCCTTCCAGAAACGATTTATTCAACCAACAAATCCCCAAAACGCGATTAATATACCAAAAACACCAAAATCTAAACCGAAAACGTTCAAAAACACGATCCGAAACCAACGAATCCTTGATTCTATGGCTCTGATACCACATGTTATTCCCTGTGCGGATCTAGAAGCGTTGAATCACAGATTGTATATAGCGGAAATCAACAACCAATTAACAAGAACGTGAATCTAAATGAACACAACGATATAAATAATGTTTCTGTTTATTGATTAACAAAAACAAAACGATTAAGCACCAAACCAAACTGTCTGATCTCTCTCTGATTTTCGTTTTTCACACACACGAAAATGAACGAACTACTAACAAATGAAACCCTAGTTGACTATTTATACGTTGGACCATTGGACCCTGCGACGTTACACACAACGTCGCAGGCCCAAACCCATTGCAACATTGACAATGTCCCAGGCCCAAATACATGCGATTTCATTTGTTGATCACGCTAAATATTCTATACATGATATTGACAAACCATGTTGATTTTGCATCAACAAACTCCCCCTTGGCATTCCCATCTCGATTATCTCCGACAGGGATAGTCGCTTCACATCTCACTTTTGGCAGTTACTTCAGGAATCATTGGGTACTCGTCTGGATATGAGTACTGCTTATCACCCACAAACCGACAGCCAAAGTGAACAAACCATCCAAACACTGGAAGACATGCTACGAGCTTGCGTAGTTGATTTCGATGCAAACTGGGAACATCACCTACCATTGTGCTAGTTTTCGTACAACAACAGCTACCATACCAGTATTGGAGCTGCACCTTTCGAGGCACTGTACGGTCGTAAGTGCCGATCACCTGTCTGTTGGACCGAAGTGGGAGACAGCCAACTCACCGGTCCTGAGATCATTCACAAAACAACAGGGAAAATCATTGGTATTCAAAATCGACTCAAAGCCGCGCGTGATCGTCAGAAAAGTTATGCTGACGTGAGACGCAAACATCTCGACTTCCAGGTTGGGGATCGAGTACTCTTGAAAGTCTCGCCTTGGAAAGGCATCATACGTTTTGGTAAACGCGGGAAATTGAACCCCAGGTACATTGGACCTTTTGAGATCCTTGAGAGTGTTGGGACATAGATTGTGACAACAGATCTAGCTTGAAATAGGACTAGTGTAATTATTATTATGTTTGTATATTGGTTTAGATTTGTAAATGAATATTTGTTTTGTTAGTGATATTCGTTAAACATATTGTTTTGCTAAGTTAGACGAATGTTAAATACGAAATAAATAAACAGACGTTTGATGCGAGGCGAGTCGAGATCTCAGGTCGCAGCGAGTTGAGCTGTGAGGTGAGTTCTGAATTCGTGAGGTATCAGTCTGGCGAGCCGAGCTCCGAGTTGGGCTTGGGCTGCGAGTTGGACCGAACTCGCAGGCCCATGCGAGCCGAGCCGGACAGAACTATTTAAACGATTTTCCTTAGAAAATCGTTAACAACTTTTGCATATTCCAAACCTGCGATTCCAGCAAACCAGAGAAAAACATAACCTATCGACTAGGCTTTGACGATTCGTTGTTTAAAGCTAAGTCTAGTTAAACGCAATACGAACATATTCGTTGTTAGTAAGATAACACCGTATTGAGGGATTCCGCACCTTAATACTACAGATAACGAAGTTATCGATCCTAAAACTAGGGGACTTACATCTGGTATCAGAGCTTTCGGGCTAGATACGAGTGTGTTCGTGAGTTTTAGTTTATTGCGTTTTTGATTCGGGTCGTTTTTACGTGCATTATTGCAATACTAACGATCAAAATCATTCTCTGGAAGTTTTAGGGTTAGTTTACAGTCGAATTTCTCAGTTTCGTTCGTAAAAATACCTTAAAATTCGTTTTTCGGGTTTAACAGCCGTTTCGCGAGTCGAGATTAGGGTTCCAGCGTCGCCTGCGAACCGAGTTGAACTAGCGAGTCGAACTGAGGCTTGCAAGTCGAACCGAGATCTCTCGCGAATCGACATCACTTGCGAATCGACATCTTTTAGCAATCCGAACTGAGGCTTGCGAATCGACAAATTCTGCGAGTCGAGCTGAGATTGCGAGTTGAGCTGAGTCTTGCGAGTTGAGATTTCTGAATTCGCTGAAACAGTTTAATTTTACGTTTTTAAGATGTCTGACTTAAGTAGAATGATCGAAATGGACCACGAGGTGGGAAAGTCAAACGTTCCACCTAAGTTGTTAAGAATCGAGGATTACTACAATTGGAAGGACAGATTTGAATCTTACTGTAGATTCCATGATCTGTCTATCTGGATGTGTATCAAGAGTGGATACACCCCACCTACTCAAACTGTTCAAAATGCTACTGTAGTTCTTACCTATGCAAACATGAGTGATCAAGAGAAGGAAGCGTACAGAAATGAGAATAAATCACATTCTTGCATAAAGATGTGTCTTCCTAAATCCCTTGCTCATCAACTCAAGTCTTTTCATACTGCTAAAGCGCTCTGGGAAGCTTTAGAGAAAAGAGGTGAGGGAAGTCCACAGGTGAGAGCTGGCAAGAAGAGTCTTCTTAAAAAGCAGTTTACTATGTTTAAAGCTTTAAAAGGAGAAGATCTTGATGCCTATGTTACACGATTCTACCATCTGCTAAGTGAATTAGAATACCATGAAATTTTTGAAGAAGAAGTATCTAAAACCGACAAGTTCCTTGAGGGTTTGCCTTCTAAATGGGAAATGTATGGTGTTATGATTAAGGATAACGAAACTAGGTATTCTACTATGACCTTAGAGCAAGTCATTGACAAGCTGAAAGGTTATGATTTCTCCAAGAAGTCAAGAGATAGTGATTCTGATCAGGTTCAGAACCCTGGGCTGTATCATGGAAAGTCAAGTCTTTCGACTGCGTCATCGAGTTCAACCACTGCACTGTTAGTTGGTGATACTAATGAAAATGGAGAGATGATCACTGAAGATCTGTGCTTTATTTCCTCCTCTGGTGATGAGACAAAGGGAAAGAATTCTGAGAAGTCACCTCAAGAGCATCAGAAGATGCCGATGAGTGTGAAATCTGCTGAACAGCAACTGTCTGTTCTTGCTTCCTTTGTGGCATCATATGAGAACTACATAGAAGGAAAGATCAATGATCCTATTCTATTTGATGAGGATTATGAGCAGATAGATTCTGATTATCTTGAGGAACTGGAACTTCAAGATCAACTAGCGTTGATATCTAGAAAGGTGAAGAATTTCCTCAAGAAAACTGGTAGAAAGGTGTTGGGCAATAGATCAGGGTTTGATAAAACCAAGGTCAGATGCTTTAACTGTCAGGGTATTGGTCATTTTGCTAGAGAATGCCAAAGACCTAAAGTAGAAGCACAAGGAAAACAAGGTTCGGGAAGTACTCTTGCTTCCAAAGCCTTAGTGGTGAAGCAGTTGGATGGCTCGTATGATTGGCAAGCTCATTCTGAAGAAGCTTTGATGGCCGAGATCGAAGAAACAACTGCTGGATCAGTGTCCTACATGCCCACTGACATGGAACAGAGAGTAGAGGTGGCTGAGTCTGAAAAAAGGGCAAGTGATGATGATGTGCTATATATGGATTCAACTCCAGATATGAGTCCTGAAGAATTAGTGGCACGTATGGCTGAATTACAAACTGACAAGAAGAAGGTATGTTTAGATATTCTTAATCTTGCTGATGTTTGTTACTTAGTTACTGATTTACAGTCTCAGAATAGTGTCTTAACTGTGTCAAATAGTAATCTGTCATCACAATTAAATATGGATAAGGAATCTTATAAGACTGTTAGATCTGAACTTGATCAAGCTATTATGGATGTTCGTAGATTAAGTGATGATAAACAGGTCTTAAAAGATAAAATTAAGTCTGATGCGTTGGATAGAACAAAACTTAGAGATACCATAAGTGAAAAATCTGTTGTCATAGATGGTCTCTATATGAATATCAAAGACTTAAATGAGACGATTGCTAGTAAGGATCAGGAAATAGTGAACCTTAATTTAAGGTTAATTGAGCAAAACCGTAAACTTGAGAATTATAGGACATCTCAAATGGATAAAATGTTAGATGCTCAACGTAGTGTAAAGGACAAGACTGGGTTAGGTTACAATGATGTATCCCCGCCTTTTAATGCCAATTACACTCCTATTCCTGAGGACTCTGAGATGACTGAAGTTAATCCTGAGATTTTAGTAGCTGATAAACCTGAACAGTCAGAGGCACAGAAAGATGTTATTAAGAACGTATCATTAGATAATAGCAAGGCTTCTCAGTTCACCAAAATACATTTTGTATCGGGTGGAGTGATTAACGATGCTAAGATTAATGATGAAGTTGATAAGGAACAGCTTAAACCTTTAGTGCCTAAGACTCCGGATGAGAAAGCAAAAGTGAGCAAATCACGCAAGCAGATGTCATGTTTCAAATGTCATCAAAAAGGACACGTGGCTTCGTGTTGTCCTAACAAAAAGCCTGAAGCACCACATAAGCTTGTGATTGAGGAAAAGACACAGACCGACTCTGATATGACTGTAGACGGGTTAGATACCAAACCTAAGTTAGGTAATAAACCTGTGAACATTCTTAAAAGAGATGGTAAGCATAGTGTCTCCCCACCTAAACCTAAACGGTCATATACTCAAAGTGATAATTATGTCCATAAGTCTAGGGATGTGACACCGTCGAGGTTTAGAACTCCAAGTAGAGGCCATAGTCATTATGAAAGTGGCACTACTTCGCGATCACATGAGTTTAATTATAATTATCATAATAGAGCTCATACTTTTATGCCTAAGAGGTTCTCCTCAAATTCACCTCTTAAGGCTGATCGTCCACAAACTCAAGCTACTTCGAAAGTAACCAAAGCTCCTGATGGGAAGAATGGTTATTTTAAAGAGCTTAAGTTTGTTGATGATAAGGGACAAACCAAGACCGTAATGGCTTGGGTCCCTCTTGATAACTGATCGTGTTTTGTGTTATGTGCAGGAGCATGCTGTGAACAAGGACAGTTGGTGGTATGTAGACAGTGGATGCTCGAGGCACATGACCGGTGAAAGAAGTCTACTGAAGGACTTCAAGGATAGTCTCAAGCAAAAAGTAAATTTTGCAGGAGATAAAGGAGGAGTAATTTCGGGAAAAGGAAAAGTTTCAAATGGAACTTTGACTCTTGAGGATGTGAACTATGTTGAAGAACTTACACACAACCTAGTGAGTGTTTCCCAAGTCTGTGATAAAGGTCATCCAGTTTATTTCAATGAAAAGGAGGCCTTAGTCCTGAAGCCAGGTTTTAAAATTCCTGATGAATGGATATTGATGAGGGCGCCAAGGAAGAAGGACATCTATGCTATCAACATGGGTGTTCCTAACTCTTCAATGGTGTCTACATGTTTATTGTCCAAGGCTTCGGAAACAGATGCTCTGTTATGGCATAGGAGAATGGCACATCTGAACTGGAGAAAAATGAATTATATAACCAAAAATGGTTTGGTTCTAGGTGTACCACAAAAACGTTTCGAGTCTGAGGATAAGTGTGTTCCTTGCATGAAAGGAAAGCAGCACAAGAAACCACACAGACCTAAGACTGAAAACTCTATCTCCTCGCCATTTGAATTGCTACATATGGATCTCTTCGGCCCTATAAGCAAGAGAAGTCTAGGTGGCAAATGGTACTGTTTGGTTGTCACAGATGACTATTCTAGATTCTCATGGGTATTCTTTTTGGGATCAAAGGATGAGACTCCTGGAATTCTAATTGAGTTCTTTGATCTAGTAGAGAATGTCTATAAAAAGAGAGTTAAGCGTATTCGTAGTGACAATGGAACAGAGTTTAAGAATTCAACGTTGAATATCTATTGCTTAAGCAAAGGGATATTACATCAATTCAGTGCACCTTATGAACCTCAACAGAATGGTGTTGCTGAAAGGAAGAATAGAACGTTGATTGAAGCTGCTAGAACAATGCTTGCTGATTCAAAGCTTCCGGTCATCTTTTGGGCAGAAGCAGTGAATACAGCATGTTATGTTCTTAATAGAGTTCTTACGGTTAAGAGACATAACAAGACTTGTTATGAGCTTTTGAACAATAAGAAACCTAACTTAAAAGGGTTTGAACCCTTTGGAGTTTCATGCACCATATTAAAGACTGGACATCAAGCAAAATTTGGTGAGAAGGCTGACGAAGGATTTTTCCTAGGTTATATGCCCAATTCGCCAAATAAGAGAGTCTTTAATAAAGTCACAGGACGTTTGGAGGTAGTTTATAATATTGAGATTACAAGCTATTCACCGGATGTTCATAAGGGCTTAGATTGGCAATTTGATTATTCTGATCTTTTTGCATCATTTAAAGTTCCTATTAGTGACTATGTCAGTGATTCAGAGATAGCTGAACATTTAGTGTTTGAAGATGAGAATATTGGTCCCGCTTCAACATCGAGTGTTAAGCAGTCTGGAATCAAGACTACTGTTGACTCAGATAAAGCTTCCACAAGTGAGTCACAAAAACCTTCAGAGGATAAGTCTCTAGAAACAGAAGATCTTGATGATCTTCATACAAAGTTTGATGACATACTTACTCCTTTGAAACATCTAAGAATATCTTCAGCACGTACGGAAGATGTACCTGAATTGGAAGAAATTGGTACTAATTTGGAAGATGAGATACCAGTTGAACCAGTTACTACAACTAGAACGAGTAAGAATCATCCAGTTGAAAACATCATCGGTGATATTAATACTCCGGTTCAAACTAGGCATCAATCCAGAACTAATACGTCTGAGAATTCTGAATACCAAAGCTTGTATACTGCAATGAAAGAGACAGGGATTCCTAATCAATGTCTATATTCATGCTTTATCTCACAAGTCGAGCCTAAAAATGTTCAAATGGCTTTAAAAGAAAACTCGTGGGTAGAAGCAATGCAAGAAGAACTATCTCAGTTCTCTAAATTACAAGTATGGGAGTTGGTTGACCTACCAAAGGGAGAATATCCAATTGGAACTAGATGGGTATTTAAGTGTAAGAGAGATGATAAAGGTATCGTTACTCGCAATAAAGCTCGTCTAGTGGTTCAAGGTTTTAATCAACAAGAAGGTATTGATTACAATGAAGTGTTTGCACCAGTTGCTAGGCTAGAAGCAATTAGAGTATTCTTAGCATTCGCATCATATTATGGTATAAAAGTGTATCAGTTGGATGTTAAGAGTGCCTTTTTGTATGGCAAAGTGGAAGAATTGGTGTATGTTTCACAACCGCCAGGGTTTGCTAATCCTGAGTATCCAGATAGAGTATATCGTTTGAATAAGGCTCTATATGGATTACATCAAGCACCTAGGGCATGGTATGGAACACTATCAACGTATCTACTTGAGAATGGATTTACAAGAGGATCAATTGATAGTACACTATTTGTGAAGTGGAAAAAGAAAGACTTTCTTCTTGTACAAGTGTATGTTGATGACATTATCTTTGGATCGTCTGATGAAAAGATGTGTCAAGAATTTGAGAAAGTCATGAGAAAAAGGTTTGAAATGTCTGCAATGGGAGAGTTGAATTTCTTCTTAGGATTACAAGTTGATCAAAAGAAGGATGGATTCTTTATTCATCAATCTAAATATACATATGAGCTATTAGAACGTTTCAAGATGGATGAAAGTAAGGTCTACAATACTCCAATTCCAGTCAATCATGGATTAGGTCCAGATACATCGAGTGATAGCGATGTGGATCCAACTCTTTATAGAGCCATGATCGGATCACTAATGTATCTTACAGCCTCTAGGCCTGACATCACGTTTGCTGTTTGTTTATGCGCAAGATATCAGGCTAATCCGAAAGAGTCACACATGCAAGCTGTTAAACGAATCTTTCGTTACCTCAAAGGGAAACCTAAGCTGGGTCTTTGGTATCCGATTGATGGAGACTTAGATCTCGTAGCTTATACTGATTCGGATTATGGAGGATGCAATCAGAATAGGAAATCTACGACTGGAGGATGTCAATTCTTAGGAGGTAGATTAGTATCCTGGCAGTGCAAGAAGCAAACCTCGGTAGCCATTTCTACATGTGAAGCTGAGTATGTTGCAGCTGGCAGCTGTTGCTCGCAAGTTCTTTGGATTCAACAGCAACTGCGGGATTACGGGTTAAATATAACCAATACTCCTATGATGATTGATAACGAATCTACTATGTCGATCACCAATAATCCAGTAAAGCACAGTAAAACTAAGCATATTGATATTCGACATCATTTTATTAGAGATTGTGCTGAAAAGAAATTGATAAAGTTAGTTAAGGTTCCATCATTGGATAACTTAGCAGACTTATACACAAAGGCGTTCGACAGAGCAAGATTTGAGACGTTGGTTCAACTAAACGGAATGAGAAATCCAGAGTGATTAGTCTTCCAAGGGTATTCTTGTAATAGTTAGTATTTATGTGTTTATTATTAAAAAAAAAAAAAAAAAATATAAAAAAAAAAAAAGGGCGTATGGCATTCATTTGCTTGTTACCTAAGGGGAATCGCCTTCATTTAAGTTTTTATTTGCAAAAACTACGGGAAATGATAGTACATTAGGAGAATAAGCTTCACAATAATAAAGCTTAAGTCCTAAGTATGATATGGTAGTAGGTTCAAATAAAGTTGCTTTAGAACTACAGCGGTTCTATCAGGTATGTGTTTATATTTATTTGATTATACACCTATATCCACAAGTTATAATTTGTCTATTTTTAGTAAAATTTTAGATGGCTTCATCATATGATGTACTGGTAGGCAAATTATATGAAATTTTCTAAGTCTTAAGAATTTAATTAACTACTTGTTTATTATTTTGTGTAACTATTCTATGATGTATGACATTAAGTCTTAAATGTTGAATGATGGTATTACCATACACTGTTATCATGCATTTTAATTAAAGTGACAAATAGTAGCAATATGGGTATTAATTTAATTACTGGTAACTATGTTGTACTATGTACAGAACTGAAACCTTTAATTAAATTAATATTCTCAAATATATTTTGAATTATGCTAGAAGGAATCTTCTGTTGTACTACGTACAGACTTAGATAACATAGCATATTCAAAGTATGTTTGATATTTGTCTAACCGTAAAAATTCAAGTGTATGTTATATGTTTCGAAAAGATACATCATTTAGTAACCGCTACCTTGAAAATTTAATGATGCAGTGTTATGTGTTTTACTTGAATTCTTCAGTATGTCATATAATAGGAAGCACTTGATAATTCTCATACTAACAATAAAGAGTTTGCTTAGAAAATTGAGTATAATTTGTTTATGTGGATCATATACTGGTAATCGTCTTGAACTATCTATAATTAAAATATTTACTTTATGTGCGTAATGCATTTATTAATTATGCTATGTGGATAAAGGTACCTAAGATATAGTTTTATAAATATAAATGTATAAATGATATATTTAGTTGTAATTTTATAGTAATTTATTTGAATTTCATGAGGTATGTATACTACCAATCTGCTTAAACTTTTTAAATATATCATGAATTGCTTATTCTTACTAATATGATCCCTAAGCAGATAAATTCTTATTCATTTTGTGTATGTATTTTATTTTGTTTCAAGTGTTTAATAAAATGGTACTTGATACCTATGATTATGTAATTTTGTTTTAGTTTTTAATTTTTGTGTTAATTATGCTTACCCTTCGGAATTAAATCATACTGAATGTTTTTGAGTTGAACAACGTAACAAATACAAGTGAAAATTAATTATAATTTAGACTTGTGAAAATATCGGGTTTTTATTTATACTTAGAATTAAAATTCGCGTTTTTAATTATTTCTGCGAGTTGACTTCGACTTGCGAGTCCGCTTCAAATCTCGCGAATCGAATGTAAAGTATAAAGGTGGTCAAACGAGTCAGACCAACCCACCGAACCCACATACTTCGCGAGTTCAGTAAAGCTTGCGAATCCGTCAACAAGGCGAAACGAGGCGATTTATTGTTTTCGTTTGATTTCGATTCTTAGATTACGGGAACGAGTTATTCAATCCGAGGACTTTATACACCTTCATATTGCGAACATTTTGAGGTATAAACCAACGGATTTCACCGTGTAAATAACAAGAAATTGAAGTTTTTATAAAACTTAGGGTTTCGGGTTAAAAACTAAACTATTTGCGTCGATTACGATGTTATTGGACATAGATCTTTAGGGTTTATGTTAAACGAACATTAATGAACGTGAATCAATCGATAGATCATGTTAAAATTACAAGATTAATCGATTTTAAGTGTAACCTCGCGACGGCAGTTCATCGAACGAGTTGACATTTTGAATCAACTCGCAGCGAGTTGACTAGCGAATCCATGAGATTAGCGAGTTCACTTAAATAACTTTAGCGAGTTGATCAATGTAGCGAGTTTATAAGTTTAGCGAGTTCATAAGCAAAACGAGTTGACCTCACCTCGTTAGGCCAGTTTATGCGAGTCCAGTACTTAGAAAAATTTTATTTTTAAAAGTAGTGATATAAATGTTAAGACTTTTTAAGTAATAACTTTTATGAAATGGATTTGTGTTAATTCTTATATGATTATATCGAAAGTCTACTAATTTAAGAAGAAAATTAGTGGCGTGTCCTAATTTCACATTAGCGGTATAATTTTTAATGTTAACGACTTGAGATTTTTATTAAAATAACAAGTACCTAACGTGATTTAAATTAGACTTAAGACTTTTTAGTTATAAGTAAAATTTTTATATACGACTTGAGATTATTTTTGTATCAAGTTATATATAATTACAATTTTAAACTAAGATGTTTGATGAATCTCGATTCATAATACATAATAGTTTAAATATTTTTTATCGTGCATTAAATTATATCTGTTGTTTGTATTTATTACAGATATGGCTAGAGCATTTGATAAGGGTCACAACATCCTGGTTGATCTGAACCTTGAGGCCAAACGGGCTGACAGGGTTGCTGATATATTACGTTTTCTAGCACGATCAAGGATTAGATATGCCATTACGGCCAATCCTCCTATCTCACAGACTATACTGAACGATTTCTGGACGGATATTGTTTATGACGAATCTGTCACTCCGCCAGAGATTCGAGCTACAGTTGGTGGACAACCTGTTACCTTTTCAGCTGGTAATCTTCGTGAGATTTTGCAGCTAGGTACGGTAGAACAGGAGAACGGGGATATTGAGTATCCTATGGACTTTATTGAGGGTGCTATTGGACGTATGGGATATACAGGAGACAGGCGTGGACGTCAGTTCCAGAAGCCTCTGGTCATTGGTCAGTGGAGGTTTCTTTGGCACGTGATGAATATAGTCTTCGCAGCAAAGAAAGGTGGCTTTGATGAGTTGAGCCCTGCGATTCTATCGGCTGTACTGTCACTGGTTTATAATAAACCATACAGTTTTTGTGATTACATTTTTGGAGAGATAGCTAGACAGATATCGGGTTCTGTTAGATCTAGATTTATGATCTACCCGAGGTTTTGTATGCTTATCATACGTGCGCGTCTACCGAACTTGGTTATTCCTGAGCCGTTTTTATCGGTGAATACCATTGATCAACGTGGTTATAATGCCATGTTTATGCAGACGATTAGGAAGGAAGGAGTGGTGAAACCGGAAATTAGACCACTTTTTGGATATATTGTTGATCCGAACTACGTTGCACCGCCAAATCATGGGTGGTTGGACGTAGCTCCTGCTGCTGTTGTTGCTCCTGCTGTTGCTGATGTTGTACCTGCACCTGTAGCTGAGGAAGCTCAACCTGAAGATCCACAAGGGCTCCTTGAGGATGTTCTTATTCAGGCTGGTCAGGTGGATCAGCAGGTGAATCAAGAGGTTGCTGCACAGGTTGTGCAAGAAGTTTTGGAGCAGAATGATGATGAGACAAATCCTTTGCTTCAAGACATTGAGAGTTACTTGGCACCACCTGAGGTAATCTGTTACTTATGTAATAATATAGATGCTTAGTTGATAGATTGTTTTTATTGATCATAGATGCATAATATTATTATATAATGATTCTGATATTAGATATTTAGTAAATTGGATATTATTTCTGATTTTAAAAATATAAATATCATTATACGAACAGGAAGCTGAAGCTGAGGCTGCACATCCAGAAGTTATATTACTTGAGGATGAGCAGATACAGCTTGATAGATCAGTTGTTGTACCAACTGAGGTATTATATCTGATTAATCTTAAATATATAGAACTTGTATGATAGAGCTTACGCTAATCATAAATGTTTAATATATTTAAAATTTAGGATCCTGTTAGATCATCTAGAGGTCGTGATGGTGAGACGGCTTCAGATAAAGTTTCTGACAATACACCTTCTCCTCCTCCATCTGCTTCTGAAAAGAAGAGGAAGGGTAAGAGTATTCTGGAGGAAGGTACTGAGGAAGTTGAGATTCCTTTGATGAAGCGTCCGAGAACGCTTACTATTCGAGAAGGTTAGTATTAATTAAAGTTAAATAATCTTAACTTGTTGTTTATCAGGAGTTGAACTGAGACAGTTAATTCTGTATACAGTTTCTCAGGATACACCACAGGTAGAGATGGTTGCACCGGTGGTTACGGAATCGATGTCTTTACCGCTTCAAGTATGAGATATAAATTCTATAACTATGAGTGTTATGCAATTAATTAGAGTTTGAGACGGAGTAATCTGTAACAATAACTGATTTTAATTGTGTTTAACTTTACAGCATGAGGTTGCTGATCTAGTTCATGGAGCTAATTTTCCGACGAACAAAGCAGCTAGATTTGCGACAAGTTTGCTTACGCAAGCTTTGTCTCAACCTCATACACCGCTTACCAGAGACTGGCATATTGAGTCTCTTACACCGCCTGGACCAAGAACGATACCTGTTACTCCAACGACTGATGCAGAAAGGATTACATCCTTAGAGTCGAGGGTAAAGGATTTGGAGAAGCTTACTTCTCAGATTCCAGAACTGGTGTCGAGTAATCTTCTTCTTTCACAACAGATACTCAAGCAGAGTGAATCGTACAATCTGTTGATGAAGACTCATGAGACGTTACTTGCGGACTTCACTGTACAGAGACTGAAGTTATCTTCTTTAGAGAGTCTGGTCTTGAGATCGCATTCAGGACAGCCTGCTCAGGGGGAGATATTGGTATATCTGGAGTCTTGCAAAGAGGATGAGCTAAGGAGGAAGAGAGATTCAGACAAAGACGATGATCCCAATGCACCGAGTGGTGAGCAGACTGGTCCTTCAAAGACTGGTGACCAAGCTACTATTCAGGGGGAGTCTGGTGCTGGTGCTAGTGGTTCTGGAGCTGGTACAAATGCTGATAAGACTGCACAGGTTGATACAGAAGCTGGTAAGATAGCTTAGTATTAGCATAGTGTAGTAATTATTGGTAGTAATTTGTACAGAATAATTGTAACTTAATATTGTGATAATATATTCGGCTTGAGATTTGTAATTACAAGTTAAATGTATTAGATATTGTTAAGTTATTTGATTTTATAAATGTTAAGATAAAATAGTGATCGAAAGACTTCCGACTCATTGAGTAGTCGAGCGGCGTGTTCCGATTAATTTCGGCGGTCATAATTTTATGATAACATATGCATTTTAGATTTGATTATGGACTTAAGACCGTAAGGTATATAAGTAATTAACAAGTTAAAAATGTATTCGTATTAACTAGACAAATGATATATAATTTAAAGGTTAAATTGATAATGAATGAGATCAATTAACACTTGGAAATTATATAAGGTAATTAATAGTAAATTTAAATGTTTGGTGATTATTCACAATGCATTAGAATTTAAAATTAATTAATATTTGTTAAGTAGACTTAAGAGATTTTAGATTGATTCAGGGTAATCAATAAAAGATTTTATAAGTTATATTTATATTGCGTTTATATGTTAGGTTAAAATATACAAAAGAATTAATAAAGAAATTCTTAGATTGGTTCAGGGAAATCAATAAAGAATTTGAATTATTAATATATTTGTATTTATGTTTTTCTCTAGGAATGGAAATGCTAGATCTATCAGATTCGGAAGATGATATTCTGGATGAGATAGATGAAGAGATTGATTATGATATTGAAGAAGGAGAGTTCAAACTTCCTGAAGATTGGACTGCAGTATTTGAATCAGTGATAGATGAAGGTGTTGATCTGGATGCAAATGTAGATGAACATGTTGTGAATCCATCAACGACTGAATTTGTTTTTGTAAATGAACAAGGAGAATCAGTTATTGATTTAGAAGCTTTTGAGAATGCTTCTGAAGATTCAGATACTGAAGTTGAAGAAATAGAGGACAAATACAAACATATGGTTGGTAATCCTATGTTTATCCAAGAAATGCTGAAAAAGAAAAAGGAAAATAAGCCACGCATTTTGAAAGAAGTTGATATTACTGGAAAGCGTGTACTTAAAACTGGCATTATTGGATGGTATTATGACTCTGACCTGAAGCTCTTCGCGATCAAAAGGTTTGACGGAGTTCAATATTTTGAGAAGAAGCTTACAGTGTTTAGTTCGTTGCCTCGATATGAGATTCGAGACTTGGCTAGATTAGATATGATAAATCCAAGTGATGATGACTATGCTAAGTATGTTGAGCGTATCATTAGGACTGAAGGATTATCTATGAAGTTCTCGAAGATTAAGCCAAGGAAAGGTAAAACAATAAAGCTGAACGAACTCAGTCAGAGAACTGGAAGAAGAAGAAGAAAGAAGGTTTATCCAGCGGTCAACTGTATTAAGCAAATACCAATGAAGACTATGCCTCAGAATATTTTGGGAAAATTGAAATATTGGGGGGTAGATGCTGGAACAGGAGAAGCCTTTATGATTGAAGCTGATGATGATTATCCTAATGGCGAAAAAGAAATTCTTCGTGTATATGATCACAGACATCTGATGAATTTATCAAAGGAAGATTTGATTATGTTGTACAAGAACAAGATCATATCTACTGTTGGTTGGGGTGATTTAGCACGAGATTATCATAGGATGGTTAAAACATGCATCAAGCTTAAAATTTTTGCAGGAAGTAAGATTTACAAATGAAGACCAAAGACAGCGTGAAGATAAAGACGCTAGAGCTATTGTCAAGGGGGAGTCTGTTGGGACATAGATTGTGACAACAGATCTAGCTTGAAATAGGACTAGTGTAATTATTATTATGTTTGTATATTGGTTTAGATTTGTAAATGAATATTTGTTTTGTTAGTGATATTCGTTAAACATATTGTTTTGCTAAGTTAGACGAATGTTAAATACGAAATAAATAAACAGACGTTTGATGCGAGGCGAGTCGAGATCTCAGGTCGCAGCGAGTTGAGCTGTGAGGTGAGTTCTGAATTCGTGAGGTATCAGTCTGGCGAGCCGAGCTCCGAGTTGGGCTTGGGCTGCGAGTTGGACCGAACTCGCAGGCCCATGCGAGCCGAGCCGGACAGAACTATTTAAACGATTTTCCTTAGAAAATCGTTAACAACTTTTGCATATTCCAAACCTGCGATTCCAGCAAACCAGAGAAAAACATAACCTATCGACTAGGCTTTGACGATTCGTTGTTTAAAGCTAAGTCTAGTTAAACGCAATACGAACATATTCGTTGTTAGTAAGATAACACCGTATTGAGGGATTCCGCACCTTAATACTACAGATAACGAAGTTATCGATCCTAAAACTAGGGGACTTACAGAGAGGATTAGTCCAGTGGCATATCGATTGCAGCTGCCACCTGAGCTCAGCAGCGTGCATCCCACATTCCACATTTCTAACCTGAAGAAATGTCTGTCTGATGAGACACTTATCATTCCTCTTGACGAAATTCAAATCGATGATAAACTTCATTTCGTCGAGACACCAGTGGAAATCATAGACCGTGAGGTCAAACAGTTGAAACAAAGTCGTATTCCCATCGTTAAGGTCCGGTGGAATTCGTGGCGTGGTCCGGAATTCACTTGGGAACGGGAAGACCAAATGCGACTCAAGTACCCACAGCTATTCACAGACTCCACACCATCTACGACTCAGAGCTAAATTTCGGGACGAAAGTCTCTTAACAAAGGGAGAATGTGACACCCGACAAATTCGGACTAGTTATTAGTACCTAATCACGTTTTAATACATGTAATTAGTTCCGTGTTAGGCTAATTGTATGTATCATTATATATATTGGGATATATATACACGTACGCGATTAAGTTTAATCGTGCATTTTCATATCGGGCGGATCCCGATACATTAATACGGACGTTGGTGAACTCAAATTATTAAATAATGCGAGATTATTTGATAAACGTATTTATATCCAAATATTATTTCGATAATATCATACAAGTATTTCGTATCGTATAAAATACTCAGAAACGACCGAAAACGCGCAAAACGCGCCTGACAAATGAAATTTATAAAAAATTATATTTTTATAACTCATCTCTAAGTATTTTGATAAAATACTTCAAGTAAAATCAACGCGATTACGCACAATCATAAATAACGTTTAAAAACGTTACGCAACTCAATAATCGAAATACGAGCACGTAAATCAATACCGACACTCCAATTAAACATTTTTATAAATGTTTTTCAAGTATTATAAGTAATACTTCAATGTAAACTGATGTGGTGAAAGTATAGGCAATTATAATCACATGTTTTAAATAAGGAAATACTAAATAATACTATCACACAATTCAGGCAAGATTAACCCGTTCGTATAATATAGCTATTTAAGTAAGTGCAAGTTCGAACACAGGGAACGTGATTTAATCTATAACTAACTATTTATTCCTAATTACTACTATTTACAATTAATTACAATATTATACAAATAAGAATTCAATTTACAAATAATAAACAGGATAAGGGGGACGTTTTAGTTCCGAGCGAACATATTTATAAATGATACAGATTCTAATAGATAAGTTCAGGTACAACTTAGAATACTCAAATGGATAGAAGAGAATTCCTATTTAAACTATTATTAATTAATCTTATTATATAAACTTATATCTAGTTGCTTTGTTGGTTATTATTATTGGTGAATACTAATGTAGAAAATCACAATTCGTTAAGATATTTTTTCATGATAATAATACAACCACAGGTTATGAGAAGTATTATTATTCCATTAAGTTCTGTCAACATCTTATTCATACAATCCCAGGTTAGGTTGAATTACAGTGTTACTTAACATTAATAATTGACAATCATTACTTAATTTATAAAACTCACCAGGTTAGTAAAGCTATCTATATAAATCAATCAACTTTTATTAATATCAATATAACACAGACAATTCTTGTATAATAAGCATTCAATAATATAGTTCCAACATAAACATATAATTCATATAATAAAATCAAATAATCATTCATTCAAATATTCATAACGAAAATCTAATTAACAATTAAATTAGATAAACAATAACCTAAATAACCCACTAGGTTCGTAAAGTTACAAGGATAAAGAAACCTAACCAATTGTTGAACCAGCTTTTCCTAGGGTTGTAGGCCTTCAAACCCTAGCTTCGTAGCCTCCAAAATCGCACCTAAAGTCGACCTTTAACCTTACAAATCGTATTTCTTATTCTTGAATCGTATATCCCTAAGTCTGGCCGAAGCCTCTATTTATAATATTGCTGGCCGACCTTCCAACCGCGGGTTGGGTACTCCAACCGCCGGTTGGGGTTACTTTTCGTACGCTCCAAGGTTTCTAGAATGCTCCGTAGCCGACTCGTTGTAAAATGTAGAATCGCGACGCGAATGATGTATAATCGTGACGCGTTTACCATTGGATCGCGACGCGATTTGTTCTTTTTCAGATCTGCTCACTTCATGCCCCTATAACTTATTTGGTTAAAGCCCATTTGTATTTATTCCGACTTTGTCTTTCTTTTGAGGCCCAATCATATTAATCTTCTAGTGTTTTCTTTACTTTAGACCCTGAAGTCTTTGTTTTTCTCCATTTTCTTTATTTTTAGGCTTGTTGTCTTCAAATGCTTATTTTTCTTCAGTTTTGGCCTTGTTTTCGTTCCTTTTTCTTCTTTCTTCAATTAAAATACATTTCTGCAAATTTTAACAAATTAAGTATGTAAAACAATAGAAATGTACTAAAATATATAAAAATATAGGGATAAATTACTATAAACATACTATATATTTGATGCTTATCAAATATCCCCACACTTAAGTTCTGCTTGTTCTCAAGTAGATTACTGAATAAAATTAAATAAGCATCAAACTAATATTTAAGAATCAGAATACCCATACTAAAAACCTGTTTCATAAATTAAAAATTTAAACAATTTAATTAACATGGATAACTATAATGTACAAATAAAAATTATTATTATTTATATAATCCATGAATGATTACTAATATATTTATCCACTTTAAACAATCTATGCTTATATTTCTGAATATATTCTTTATTGTTAGTATGTATATTACCTATGACTTCCATATATGATATACTCTTAAACTTAATCATGAAATTTACTTTTATATTCCAAATAAATATATCAAATCCATATTTAAGAATCAAGACATTGGTGACAGGTCTGCATTTCCATGCAACAGAGCGACATAACTTGATTCAGGTAAAGCAATTTTACACTTTTTTTTTTAATCAAAGCAGCGGTGACAGGTCTGTACAATCGTACAACAAAGCGACATAGTTTGATTTTTATTTTTCTTGAAAGATTTTTCTTTCTTTTGCTTTATTTAAGAATACTAATTAGAAATCAGGTCTGTACTTAGTACGACAAGGAAAACAATTAGTAAACCCCCAAATGTTTTTATATAAGTATAAAGATATATAAAATTATCGCATGATAAATCTAAGAATTAAGACTTTTATGTCATACATCATATTATGTACCATAAAATAATATACAAATTATTTATTTAATTTATTTAAATTCAGAAATCCTCATATAGATTGCCTATTAGTACATCATATCATGTAACTATATATCACTCCTTTATTAAGTATCTTACGTTATATATACAAAACAGTTAATCCACATTAAAGTCTAAACTTTTTAAATACAAAACAAAACTTTTAACAAAAGTATTCTAACTAATAAATACTTAGTTATTCACTTAAAAATTTAAAATTTCTCAAAAATTTATATAAAACAAACTTAAATGATTAATTAAAGAAATTCTTTCTCTTATGAACCCCTATCCCCACACTTAAATTATACAATGTCCTCATTGTATAAAAAAATGATAAATAAAAGTGAGTAAGGGAAAGAAAAATAGAACAGAAAACTTCCCTGACTGAAATGTTTAATTTCATCATCGGCTAAAAATTTGCTTCAACGTTCAGTTTCTTCATCTCGTAAAATAATATACAACATCCACACTTTCGTAGTTAATCACGATTGCATTTAGCATATGCAATAAGCCTTTAAACCCCTCGGTATCCCGAGTGGACGAGTTATAGTCTCGTGAGGGTTTCCAGGGAACACACCCACAAAGTTCATAATTAATAAGATAAACTTATTAAATTTCCAAAAATTAAGCTGAACTGACTGTCAGCTTTTTCCCAATTGGTAACTCCAAGCATGCAATCCTAAAACATAACATAATAATAATAAACTTGATAAAGTAGTGTTGTACATAAGTAAACACAGACTTATCCAGAGTTTAAGTTAGTTATTACAGAACATCACACAAATAAAAATGTCAAACATAAATAAGAAAGTTCATAATAAAACTAGGTCGATAACTCTACTGATCATCATCATGCTGCTGCTGCTGCTGGTGGTACTGCTGCCAATACTCCAAACTATACTCGGCTGAAAAATCATAAGGTGGGGGTGTTTAAGGGAACCAATCAGTACCATACGGTGGAGGAGGATAATATGATGGCATCCTAAAACCTGGAGGCGATTCTGGCTGTGAATCTACCCAACGCTGTGAATACTCTCTCTGCCATCCCATATCAAAACTCATTATCCCCATCTCATACACCAATCTACTATTCATCTCCTGCATCTGATCCTGTACCGACTGCAATGTAGCTCTGGGTCCAGCTGCTCGTCTCTGTGGCTGTTGTCATGCTGCCTGGGCTCCAATAATCCTCTATACTAAACTCCTATCAAGATAACCCATATCCGGCTCCTTGTGCAGCCCAGCAAGTCTAATCCCTAATCTCTTAGCTATCCTAGTAACATACTGTCCACCACAAATGGGACTCCTAGACTTATCACCCGCAGCTATACTCAGAAATGATGCAACCAGATAAGGAACATTTAAAGTATCCTCTGGACTAGTCATAACAGATAAAATCCACAAATCAGTATAATTCATCTTCTCAATCCCTGATCCACGTGCAGCTACAGAATGCACAAAAATCCTATGAAGAAGGCGATGAAAAGGATCTGTAATCTGACTCTCCAAGGAACTACCATAATGCCACTCAGTATCCGAAAACCTACTCCAAGCTGCTCTAAAGTCAAATGTATCCGGAGCAGTAGTAAGAGCAGTACGGAAGTAATCAAGAAAATCATCATCAATGACCTGGTCATCCTCATATAAACCCAACAGTGCTCCAAAACCAGCTAAACTGTAACTGTGTGGATTACCTCCCAAACGGAAAGTAATCGTGCCAGGTGTTGTCACATCCTCATAATCAGCAGTAAAGACAAAAGTAGCAAAGAACTCATAACAGAGTATGGTATAAGATGGCTCCCTGATACTTAAAAGTTTAATCCAAGCGTCATCACTAATCTCAAAGTTATCCGAAACAAATCCATTTGAAAGCGCATTTGAAAGTCCCTTGTGGGTCGGATCTAAGTGTTGATCGATAGTAATAGATTGGCGAAATCAATCAATTACACAAACAAGTAATAAACTCAAACCTAAACGAATGATTAATCAAAGTAAACGAGTATATTAGCTTGTGAATTGTATTGGAACTGTTTACAGAAGTGTGTAGTTGACAAATGGTGCTAGGGTTTCGTCAACCCTAGCCGAAAACCCGTAGGTTTGTATTTATACTAAAACAAAATCGGCAGACATGCGTCACTTGGGAAGTGTCGCATGTCGCCGCCTTCATGCGTCACTTACCTAAGTGTCGCTATGCGTCACTAAGGCAAGTGTCGGCTAATGCTAAACTTAAGTGTCGCATATACAAAAAATGACTTTTCTATTAAAACTAACTAACGACACTTACAACTCGATAGACCAACTGACAGAAACACAAACATGTATCAACAAACTCCCCCATGTCTTCAGCTTGGTCTTCAAAAACATCTTCAGTTTAAACCCAACCTGGTGGAAACACTCCACCAGCATGAATACCCACTCGAACACAAATCTCGACCACCTTCTCGAACTTTGAAGCTTCTTCTTGATCATAACGATGATACTCCATTTTGCTTTTGTGAAGAACTTTCAAATCTTTCTTCGTCAAATTGATAAGGCTGATCGGATCAAAAACACGAAGAGTTCTTCCATACTTTGCAGATAAACTCCAATTACCCTTCTCAATCACTGGATCTTCAACCGAAAGATATTCAATGACTGCTTCTTGAGTAACAGAGTCAAGCCACCAATATCGTAATCTTTTCAGAAAATCAAGTGGTAAAGACTGCAAAGGCACAGTTTTCTGACTAGCAGCTGGAGGATAATGATATTTCACAATTGGTTGCTGAGTTCTTGAATCCAACTTTTTCTTGTATGAATAGCGAACTCCCAGCTCTGGTCTAACCCACAAATACTTCTTGCTGTAAATATCTCTTCTGAGAATCTTCTGAAACATATTACCACGAAAATCATCAGTGTGGTTAACGATGTTCAGTTGAGCAAGACGATTTAATTCCTCCTTCGGCAACGTGCTAATACAGTTAAATCTTGGCCGAAAATACTGTACTCCATCTCTTCGCTTAATAAGAATCAGAAAGTTGACTTCATCAAACTTCCAACTTCTGATCAATCCAGTAAAATCACCTCGAACCTGATATGTTTTGCAAATCTTCAATTCAGGCTTGAGCTTTCGAAACATTAGGCGCTCTGAAGATGTAGACGGTTGCGCTTGTTCAGGAACAGATTCAGCAGTCGGTTGTTCCTGAGTAGTATCTGTTTGAGGTTCTTGATCATCATCAGAATCATCGGACTCAATGATCGGTGCATCAAAATCATACTGTTGAGCCGGTTGTTTCTGAACTGGTTCCGATTCTCGCTCAGGTGCTGGTTCCTGATGAGGATTATCCAAATATTCTTCGTCTGACCCTGGAACCTCAGCATCCATCTCTATATCATCCGGATCGACTGATCTATCTTCTTCACCATCCGGATTTATCAAACTCTGAATGTATGTGAGATTAACATTCGAATAATCAACCGAAATGGGTCTCGGTTGTCCTGGAACATCAACGAAATATCCAAAGCAAAGTTTTCATTAATAGAATCTGGATTTACATTTTTGGATTCTGGGGGAGGGGTTACATTTGTTTCTAAGGTTCTCTGACCTTCCTCCCCCGAAACAACAGTAACCGCTTCCAATTCTAACAACCTGGACTTCACATCCTTCAATTCTAGCTGCAATTCCTGCACACGAGCTGCCTTGATCTCCAAATCTTTAATTTGAGCAGCTTGAGCTTCAATCACGGCAGCCTGATCATCAAAACGCTTGTTCATCTGACTTATCTGATCCAGGAACTGCTGAAGCATCGCAGGCGGCGGTTGTTGTTGTTGTTGTTGAGCTTGGTGACCAGGTTCCTGAATAGTAATTCCTGTTCTCTGGCGTCTCTTATAAGGTAAATCAGCATACGAAGGAGAAGACCCAGCTGGTCGCTTGCCAAGATTAGGCGGTACATGAACATGCCCCGCAGAAATCCTTCTCAAAATACGCTTAAAGCGTCGAGGATCAGCCAACTGTATTCCATCCAATGCATCCTGAGGTGGTACGTCACCTGGAGAATCAGGTGGTGTAGGACCACCATCAGATTCCTCAGCTGGAACCTCTTCAACTTGCTCAATATCCTCCAAGTCTTGAGCCACAGCAGCATCAACTAAATCTGCTTCATTGACCGGAGGAGCAACAACATCCTCATAACCATCCCCAGGCGGCGCAACATAGTTTTCGTTTACTATGTGCCCAAATAACTCACGATCAGGCAAGATCTGAGAATCTTTTGGTGGCAGCTTACAGTCATTGAAAACGCGTAACATCATTGGCGTTGGAAATAGTAACGACCTTAGATCCGGAGTGATTCCCAAATCCAAATCATTTAACAACAACTGAACAAAACGAGGATATAACAGCCATTTTTCTTTTCCAGCTCGAACATTATCAACCATATTCCCGAAAATATAACCGCTGAAGTTATACGGCTTGTTATAAACTAACGCCAGCATCAGAGATAAAGTCATGTGACTTGCAGCATCATATCCTCCTTTTCGCGGAGATAAACACACGATTACAATGTGAGCTAAGTATCTCCAAACCCTACAGAGATACTGTTTACGAAAATCAGTAAGCTGATCAGCCGGATAACGCATTCTCTGAAGACCCCCATAGATAAAAGCGGTCTCAAAAACGGTCGGCATATTGTTTGCATCATCAAACCGCAGAACACGGCGAACTGAATCCTGTGTAATCTGAATCTCACGACCAAACATAGTGGACACAATCCTCGGAGTGTCGTTCTCTATTCTGATAAATGCGTGGTCATAAAACTCCTCTATTTGATTCATATACACTGGTACTGAAGCTGTAATAGCGTAATGAATCCTCGAACGTCTAAGAAACTCGATCATCGGCCGAAAAGGCAACGAGTTCTTGTGCGTAGATTCCAAAAATGCAACAATGTTGTGCCTGGTGTTTGTGCGACGATAATAATCCTGAAGATTCTCCATCTGTAACTATAAACAGGACAAGAACACGAAAAATCGTTACAGAATAAGCCCAAAATCATAATCGAAAAATCTGATTTTATAGCGTCACTGAAGAAGTGACGCACGTAACACATCCGACACTTAAGAAGTGACGTATGAAAATCAGAAATCAGAAGGATGCGTCACTTGAGGTAAGTGACGCATTGAAGGCGTCACTGGTGTAAGTGACGTTGCCACAACATGTATCATTCAAGCGGTACTGATCAAGTGACGGGTATGCGTCATTTAAAAAGTGACGGTTAGTTATAGCGGCACTGATAGTGTCATTTAAGGAAGTGACGGAGCGAAGCGTCACTCGGTAAGTATTATGTGGGAGTGACGCATAAAGGCGTCACTTCGCAAAGTGACGTTTAAAGGCGTCACTTAAGGAAGTGACGCTTGAAGTGACGCAACGATGAAGATCATCGTGTCACTGTTCAAGCCCAGAAATCACGACGAACCAAATTTGGGGTTTTTTGAAAATGAGTTAACCAAACGGTGCGGCAAGTGAAAACGAGTAAAACACACCGTTTATTAACACAAAACAATAACAAAAAGATCCCCAATAATCGTGATTTCATAAACCCTAAAAACCGAAACGTCAATCGACGAATAAATCGTGAATACGCAATGACAGATGATAAAATTAGTACCTAATGATGCGTATGAATGAGATGAACAAGGTAACGGAGGCCGATTGCACGCAAAACGCTTCAAAATCCACGGATCGATCGAAAAGTTCAAACAGTCGAAGTGACGCAACGAAAGAGAAGTGACGCACGAGCAGTGGAAGTGACGCGTAATGAATAGGGTTGGTGGTGAAAATAAGTGCCGGATACGGACTATTTATACCAAAACCCTAATCGGCGTCACTTAGAACGACTCTTAAAGCGTCACTTTTATGCGTCACTATGAGCGTCACTTATGAAGTGACGCATATCGACAGTTTTTTGAAAAATTTTAAAATTTTATCGATCTTTTGCGTAGTGCTCAATTTGACAGTAAATGTGACTTGTTTAAAAATAAAATTAAAAGTAAGAATAAAATATAATTTCACAAAATTACAAAAATAAAAACCAAACTAAGTACATTCTTTTTGGTGACGGAGTTGAGTAAGTCTGGTTAGGGATCATATCGGAATAACATGCAATTATTAGGAATAGTAAGTGTTATTTCGATCATCAGTATATTTGTCCACCTTAAATTTACTTGGCACAATTAAAACACCTTTCATAAAAATTACTTCAAGACAATTATTGGTATTGTTTGTCCACCTAAACATGTTACATCCGTGTCTGTGAGTTAACCTTTTATTGTTAGAATGAATATTTCACCATGGTCCCCACCATAGATATACCCCTATAACTTAGACATGAACATAGTTTCCAAATTTAGAAAGAATATAAGAGAATCAATTTTAAGAATCAAGCCAGCGGTGACAGGTCTGTACTTGCGTACAACAGAGCAACATAACTTGATTCAGGTATAAGCAAAACTAAACGCAGTCAAACCAAATTTGTGGCGACCTTGTTTAGTACCTTAAATTTAAGACTTTGCAAGTGCATTGACTCACGTTTGCTTAGTTTTGAGAGTAAACTGAATTGAGACCAGGTCTGCACTTACGTACAACAGAGGAAACAATCAGCATACTCCCCCAAAAGATCTCAGATATACGATCCAAAAATAGAAGTATGTCAAGCTATGCTAAGGAATTAAGACTTAGAGTCGAACATCACAAGGTGTTTACCACATGATCATAGACATGTATGTAAACTACTTCTTAATACCTCAGAGACCGGTGTGTACCATGCCTACCAATACATCGTATGATGAAGATAATTTAGATAAAAACTGTTTTAAGTGTGTCAGATAAACCTACTGACACATCCAAGATAAACCTTAAAATTCCATTTTGTGCATGTCACCCGATGTACTATCATATCCCAAGTTGTTTACAGACACAACTTCAACGTCTATTTTAAAAATGTAGCAACCTTGCGTTTTCTTTAATACTAAAGAGTATAAAGAGTGGCTGTTGCGGATATTTTTTTTTTTTTTTTAATAAACACACATAAAAGCAAATAACGTTAACTATCCAAGTCACACATTACTTTTTAGACCCAAAGAATCTTAAACCGATCATGTTGACCAGTTCATCAAATCGAGCACGTGAAAAGGCTTTGGTGAATAGGTCGGCATTTTGTTTAAGGGTGTCTATGTGGACCAGGTCTATCAAGTGTTTTTCATAGCAATCCCGTATGAAGTGGAACCTAAGTTCAATATGTTTTGTCTTAGAGTGTTGTACGGGATTGCGTGTGATAGAAATAGCAGCAGTGTTATCTATGTGAATGGGAGTCATAGTAAGAAGTAACCCGTAATCACGTAATTGGTGCTGAATCCAGAGAACTTGGGCACAGCAGCTAGCGGCAGCAACATACTCAGCCTCTGCTGTAGAAAGAGAGACTGTAGTCTGCTTCTTGCACTGCCACGAGACCAAACGCGATCCCAGAAATTGACATCCACCCGTTGTAGACTTCTTATCGATACTGCAACCTCCATGATCCGAATCTGAATAGGCTGTGAGAGCGAAAGTCTTCTCATTTGAATACCAAAGACCAAGGGTAGGTCTAGCTCTGAGATAACCAAAAATTCGCTTTACTGCCTTCATATGTGACACCTTTGGTTTAGCCTGATAGCGCGAGCAAATCGACACGGCAAATACAATGTCCGGTCTTGAGGCAGTCAAATACATAAGAGAACCTATCATTGAACGATAGTCCCTCTCCTTGCAATCTTCATCTTCCTCAGCAAGTTTGAGATTGTGATTAAGCTCGATGGGAGTCCCATAGGTTTTACAAGTGAGCAGGTCATACCTAGTCAACATGTCATTGACATATTTTGACTGATGTATATAAATACCTTTTGCAAGCTGCTCAACTTGTACACCTAAAAAGAAAGTGAGCTCCCCCATCGCGCTCATCTCAAACTCAGACTTCATGATTTTCTCAAAGTTCTTGCACATTGCCTCATTAGTAGACCCGAAGATAATATCGTCCACGTAAACCTGCACAAGTAGCATATCTTCCCTATCCTCTGACTGTTCACGAAGAATGAATAGCGTGCTATCGATGTTTCCTCTCACAAAACCATGCTTAATCAGATGTGTAGTTAGCCTCTCATACGAAAGTCTTAGTGCTTGGTGAAGACCATACAACGCCTTGTTCAATTTACAGACGTATTCAGGATGCACAGGGTCTTCAAAACCAGGAGGCTGCTTAACGTACACATTATCAACTTTTCCATACAGAAACGCACTCTTCACATCAAGTTGATTGACTCGAAATCCCTTAAAGGACGCATATGCCAGAAAAATGCGTATGGATTCCAATCGAGCAACAGGGGCAAATACATCATCATAGTCCAAACCCTCAATTTGGCTGAAGCCTTGAACTACAAGACGTGCTTTATTACGAATCACAACGCCCCTGTCATCCATCTTATTACGAAAAACCCAACGAGTACCAGTCAAGTGGGCACCCTTGGGTAATGGAACTACTTCCCAGACTTGCAACTTTTCAAATTGCTGTAGTTCCTCTTGCATGGCCTCGATCCAGGATGGATCTTTTAAGGCCTCTTCAACTTTCTTAGGTTCATTCTGCGAAAGATAACATGAGTTAATATTAGCTACCAGACCCGAAAGTTGTTCAGTATCAGTTTGTTTCGCTTGATGTCTTGTTTGAACCTTTGCATGAGGATCACCAATGATATTATCAATGGGGTGATCCTTATGTATCCGAGTCACTGGAATTTGATCTGGCACAAGATTCTGTTCCAGGTTACTCAGATCTCCCTCATTTGCAGAAATATTCGGAGAAGCATCATCATCTTCATCTCCTTGAGAAAATAAATGAGAATAATTCATATTTTCTGCTTCCTCTCCCTCATCACTTACCTCATCCTCTCCTCCTTCCTCTAATGATGGCATGTTTGGATCATAAGGAAGCTCCTTGGTGTAGTTATACACTGTTTTAGAGGTAGAAGGAGCATCTTTCGAAGGTGTAACTTGAGAAGTAGATGTTGGATTAGGTGTTGTTGGTGGTGGTGTGGGTGTTGGTATTGGTGTAGTATCAGTTGGTGGTGGTTCGGGTGTTGCATTAGGAGATGGGTCGGATGGTTTACTAACTGGTGTATCTTGAGAAAAATCAAGTCCATGAAGCATGGAAACTAACTCTTCCGTTTCATCATCTTCTGGAATATTGAAAGAGTTAAAGAGGTTTCCATAATTGAAAAACCAATCCGGACCTGTTCCTTGAGGAGGTTCCGTATACCTTAAACATTTTACTTCAAACTGTTCCTCAATCTGATTCGTTGATTTGTTAAAGACTCTTTTGTTCGGAGAATTGACTGAATATCCAAGAAAAATCCCTTCAACAGCTTTGTCACCAAACTTAGAGACCTTATCTTTTGTAATCATGATCATGCATGGACACCCAAATGGTTCTAAGAACTGAAGATTTGGCTTACGGTTATTGAAAAGTTCATAACACGTCTTGTTCTTTTTCTTAACCGTGAGCACTCTGTTGAGAACATAACAGGCAGTATTAACTGCCTCAGCCCAGAAGATGATTGGTAATTTGGAGTCAGCTAACATAGTCCGAGCTGTCTCGATGATTGTCCTGTTCTTTCTTTCTGTAACTCCATTCTGTTGTGGAGTCCTTGGAGCACTAAATTGATGCTCAATTCCTCTTGTAGCACAAAACAATTCGAGAGTTGAGTTCTTGAATTCAGTTCCATTGTCGCTTCGAATCCTTTTCACCTTTAAGTTGCATAGATTTGCCAACTTATCCAACAAATACACCAGAATATCAGGAGTCTCCCCCTTTGTAGTCAAGAAATATACCCATGAAAACCTTGAGTAGTCATCAGTAACTACCAAGCAGTAAGACCGACCACCAATGCTCTTTGTTGAAACTGGACCGAACAGATCCATATGCAGTAGTTCCAACGGAGCTGCAATAGAATTCACAACCTTAGACTTGTGGGACTTCTTGTGGAGTTTTCCTTTGTGACAAGAAATGCAGTCATCTTTTAGAGCAAATGACTGTTTTGGAACTCCCCTCACTAAATCATTATTAATCAGAAAATTCATTTTACGGAAATGAATATGCCCATCCGTCTGTGCCAAAGGAGTGATTCCTTTTCAGAAGTCTTTGAAAGGAGACAAGTATAGTCACTTGTAGTCTCCACAGTTCGCATGTTCATCACATAGGTGTCATTCTTTCTTGGTGCCCGCATCAATACCCAATCCTCAGGAATGACATACCCCGGCTTCAATATTACACATTCCGTCTTTGTGAATGACGTGGTGTAGTCCTTGTCACAAACTTGTGAAACGCTCAGCAAGTTGTGAGTCAGCTCAGCCACATAATTCACATTTTCAAAGCTAACTTTTCCATTTGTTAGCGTTCCCTTTCCCGAAATCGTTCCTCCTGAATCTCCCGCGAAAGCAACGTATCCTCCTGAGTATGGTTTAATATCCGTCAGAAGAGACACATCGCCAGTCATGTGTCGCGAGTAACCACTATCCATATACCATAAACTATCCTTCACACGTTCCGACTGCTGCAACACATCAAAGAAAGAGATTAGTGAGAAACAGAGACCCAAGCCATTACTGACTTAGGTCTTCCATGGTCATCAACAATAAGCACGACAGATAGGACTTTATCTTTAAACAAATTAGAATTTTTATCTGAAGTATTATTGTTGACGACTGAAGAGTCAACATCAGACTCTTTTCGTTTCCAAACTTTTGAAGGTTCGGAATTGATATCAGAAATAATGTTGGGCTTTTGAATTCGCAAAGGTTTTTGCTCAACATTACTTAGCTTCAGAACAGGCTTTGGAGAGTTTGAGTAACGCCTAGGTGGAGATTTTGAAAAGGAATTTCTATAAACTGATGTCCTAGGCATCTCTCTCCCATAGCGCTGATTTGACAGCTTGGGACAGTCACGGATCAAATGTCCTTGTCTCTTGCAGTAGAAACAAGAACGAGTCTCAACTAACGGTTGAGGCTGAGGAATTACCATAGGATGTGGAGAAACATTTCTAGAACATGAACATTGAGTACATGTCTTAGAAAATGTTTGCTTTGGTTGAGAGGTTGAAGTTGAAGGTTTATCAGACAAAACTTTTTCATTTACTAGTTTTCGTTGCAAAATCTTTACAGGTGACTGTAAAGTTTGTTGTTTCGAGTTTAAAACCTTGGCTTTTCTCTTATTTGATTGAACCTTAATTTCAGGTTCAACTTTTGAAACCACCTTTTCAGGTTTAACTTCAACTCTCTTAACTTCAGGATACTCCTGATCCGTAATGTCCTCAATCTCAACGATCTCTTCAAAACAAACTGGAGATACATCCTTTTGCTCAACAATCTCCTCAGCACTAACAGGAGATTTATTCAGTGGCTTAACAAACTTAGGAGTGGGATACTCTGGCCTCGTGGTTTTCTCCTTCTCCTGTTTGTTAGATTTAGCCACTTTACCCTTGATACCCAACAACTTAGCATAATCAACTGGAATCTCATCAAGGCCTTCCTTAACAGGTAAAGGAGTATAAGTAGTAGGAGGTGCTATTTCAACAAAACCTATTCCTTTTCCTCCCTTACTCTTCCTATCTTGCTTATGGTTGCTAACAATTTCATTTAAGATCATTGTTGCAGAAGTTGAACCTAAGACTTTATCTTGATAATTACCATACTCACTTTTTAAGTCTGAAAGCTCTTTGTTTAACAGTTCAATTTCAGTAAGATAACTTTTAATTGCATCCTGTTGACTAAAAACTTTTGCTTTATAAGTTTGAGTATCTAACTTATGAGCTTCAATATGTTTTTCATAGAGTTTTTCATTTTCTTTCAAAAACTTATTTGACTCATTAAGTTTTGCAACTTTATCTCGCAACTCTTGGTTATCCTTTTGAAAAGCCTCTAGAGATTCAGTTAGATTAATGCATGAGATACAGTTTAAAGGTTCAGGTGATTCATTTTGTACCTCAGGTGTAATATGAGCCATGAGACACTGTTGAAACTTTATAGCCTCCGCATTCCAGTCATGAGTAGTTGGCTCAAAAACCACCAAAGCATTGTCCACAGCTAACGTCTTGCCCTCTTCTTTCGCTTTTGGAGGATCAGGTTTAGTAAGGCCCGACGGTGGCATTTTGGGTTTCTCGCATTCCCTAGCGAAATGACCCAAATTATGGCAGTTATAACAACGGACCTTGCTTTTATCAAAACCAAATCCTGACTTCCCATTGCCTTCTAAACTCTTGCGTCCAGTTCGTTGCAAGAATTTTTGAACCCTTCTTGTTATCATAGCAATGTTCCAATTCAAGTCCATCTGTTCTAGATCATCTTCATCCAGTTGTCCGTAATCCTCTTTGATCAGCTCCAAGGTTGTGTTTGGTTGAGTAACCAAATCTTTGTAAGATCTCAGAAAAGCTGTATAAATTGCAGCTTGCTCTTGTATTGCTGGTGAGACTGGAGCCTGTTGTTGATTTCCTTGAGATGTACCAGAAAGATAAGCTGTATGTTGACCTCCAGAAGAAGCAGAAGATGAATTGGTATCCGTTATAAATGCCACTCCACCATAACTCTTGCCAGAATTGACTAGTCCACCACCACCAGTTGTGGAATTATGTACAGATCCACCTGACTTACATTCTTTCTTCTTCAATTCCATTGCATGAGCTTGTAGAATACCTATCAATTGATCCAAAGTCATCCTCTGTAGTTCTGGATTTTCCTTTAAAAATTGGACCTTCACATCCCAAGCACTTGGCAACACGTCCAGCAACTTCTTGTTTACCTCAAGTGCAGGGAGATTGTATCCTCCTTCATTTAACTCACTAACCAGATGTGAGTATCGGGTGAATAGACTGGAAGTCAGCTCATTAGGAATCATGTCAAATAGATCATACTGCTTTTTGATTAACTCTAGCTTTGCCTCCTTGTACTTTTCATTTCCTCCGCATCTTGTCTCAATTGCCTTCCACAAATCATAAGTTGTGTCATGAGATTTAAAGAGTCTCATAACATCCTTTGGCAAACACATACAGATAGAAGAGTGAGCCTTTCTTTCAGTCTCGTACTCTTTCTTTTCTTGAGGTGACATAGCATTGTATGTCTTAGCTGGAGGAACACCACGATAATTTCCTTCAGCCACTGGAGCAACATATCGTTCTTTTAAAGGTCCCCACAGTTCAGGACAGTGGAAATCTATATACTGTTCATATCTATCTCTCCAATACACATAATCCAAATCTGGTCCAAAGAACGGAGGTTTATTACTGGAGCCAATATCATTGCTCTGTCTGAGCATCTCTCTGATTCCTCTAATATCTTCCTTATCAGACATTGAAGCGTACCTGTAAAATCAACTTAAAACAAAAACTAGGAAGCTGATTAGTATCACAGGCGTCACTTGGTAAGTGACGCACCTTAGTGTCGCAAAGAGTAGCGGCACTAGACAAGTGACGCTATCGAGTGACGGAAAAACAAACAGAACGACACTAGAGATTAGTGTCGTATAAACACGTAAGTGACGTACTCAAGTGACGGACTTGAGTGTCGCTTAGCAATAACAGGCGTCACTAAAGTAAGTGACGCTTTAAGTGACTGACAGAAGTAACGCGTCACTCGTAGTAAGTGACGGATGATACACAAGTGTCGTATCAAATGACGCAGTAGAGTGTCGGAATGAACAGTAGGTGTCACTAATGTAAGTGACGTATAATACTCAAGTGACGTTACTAAGTGACGCACTTGAGTGTCGTAAAAACCCTAATTGTTCCTTACAGAAGTGTCGCTCGAAGTGCCGCACAAAGTGTCGAAGTGACGCTCCAAGTGACGCAGAAACGGCTGTGAACGCCCAAAAACCCCAAAAATCGAATTTTCGTAAACCTAACGAAAATTCTTGAGTCCCAATCGTACGAAACCTGTAAATCTTTACTTAAAACACGGTAATAGCACCAAATCGATCCTAATCTTGCTAGAATGTCTTTGATCTTCACAAAATCGAACCGAAAACTCTCCAATACACGTACACACGTCGATCAAATCAACTCCGAGGCTCTGATACCAGTTGAAAGTCCCTTGTGGGTCGGATCTAAGTGTTGATCGATAGTAATAGATTGGCGAAATCAATCAATTACACAAACAAGTAATAAACTCAAACCTAAACGAATGATTAATCAAAGTAAACGAGTATATTAGCTTGTGAATTGTATTGGAACTGTTTACAGAAGTGTGTAGTCGACAAATGGTGCTAGGGTTTTGTCAACCCTAGCCGAAAACCCGTAGGTTTGTATTTATACTAAAACAAAATCGGCAGACATGCGTCACTTGGGAAGTGTCGCATGTCGCCGCCTTCATGCGTCACTTACCTAAGTGTCGCTATGCGTCACTAAGGCAAGTGTCGCCTAATGCTAAACTTAAGTGTCGCATATACAGAAAATGACTTTTCTATTAAAACTAACTAACGACACTTACAACTCGATAGACCAACTGACAGACACACAAACATGTATCAACAGCATTCTTAACCCGTTGTTCTAATCCTAGCTCAGCTAAAACTCCCCAAGAAACAGACCTTCCTAGTTCAATTGATTTATCCTTCAAAGATACCAGATTTGCATACCAAACTTCACGAATATCCCAAGAAATATCATTTGGAAACTGTAACCACTCATGGTTATTCGCAGGTGGCATAAATACTTCAGCATTGGGCGTAGAGCTTGTGCTACCACGCCCTCTTTTGCTACTACTTCCTATTTTGAACATCTGAAATAAAATATTTAAAGTGATTGCAAAACAGCAATTATATGAGTTCATAAGTAAGTTAGTACCAACAAAACAGCATCAACAAAACAATATTAATACAAAGTGCCATAATAAATAATTTCTACCTAAATAACACTTACTAGTATATTTTTATAAGACAAGATAACATCACCATTCATAATCATTCTGGTAATAAAAATCCATACTAGTAAGGTAGCATGTCAAATCTTAAGAAATTATCTATTTTCAAGTTTATATATCTATGGCATCATATTTGATACTTATAACAAATATCTCCTTAATCATATTCACGACCTTAATCAAACTAGTTAATAATATTCTCTCCTTTTATAAAAATGTGTCTAAATTTTATAATCAATATTCCAATATTCAACATTTACAACAATTGCTTCCTAATTCCTTCTCAAACAATCATCAAGCATTTTTAATAATATGAACTTCTAATTAGCATGTATAACAAATCTTTATTGGATAGCATTAGAACCCTAAATATATTTTCATAAAATAATTAATACTAATTAAGCACCAAAATCGCGTAATCCTAATAAAAGTAGTTGCTAATCATCATATTATAACAATGTAGGACTAAGCAACCTATTATAAGCATCAAGCAATTAAATTCTATCAAATCCCCAATTTCCATTTGAACCCTAATTTTTCATATCCTCACAATAACCGCATAAACAACAAATTAAGAATAACATGATGTTAAACACATATAATGTGAGCAATGTATACATATTTAAGCACTAGATTCATACAAAAATGGTGAATTCGGACCTAGGGATTATAAACCCCCAAATTCGGATTTAAACCAAGCAAATACAAATTAAACATATAAAAGCAAGTCAAATTAAGGTTAAAGTTCAAGAAATCATACCCTTCTCATGTTTGTGTGGCCGAATTTCGCGATTATAGAATTAGGGTTTCTGTTTTTAGAGAGAAAAATAAGAATAGAGGAGTGAAAATGAAGAAGAAAGGGTTTAAAACGCGTTTTATCCGCTGGTACCCAAATTGCATCGCGGTTTGGGTTAAATCGCTTCGTTTTTCATACAAAATCGCGTCGCAATTTTGAGTTTGACCCGAATCTTGACCCGTTTGACCAGTAGGTTTGACCCGTTTTTTTTTTTTTACTAGTTATAGTAATAATAAAAATAATAATAATAATATGATAATAATACTAAATGATGATAGTAATACTAATACTAATACTAATACTAATAATACTAATACTAATAATACTAAACCTAAATCTAAATTTACCTAATGGTTATACAAAATATATAAGCACGGGCTGCCTCCCGAGAAGCGCTTGTTTTTGTTCGAGTCACTAGCTTGACTCTAACTTTATTTACCTAAAAATCTAGTAATTTTCCCCACACTTAGTGTAAAGCATGGATGGTAATATCGATAAATATTATTTAAATGTAAATTTAATAAAAGTAAAATACGAAGATACTTATCGTTTATAGCAGGTAAATGTCCATTCTGAGACGCTCCATGATTTTCCAAAAATTGCGAGAAATTTTCCTTCTGCTCAAATTGCCAAAAAGGATCTTCATATTGGTAAAACAGTGAACTTGTGCTTACAGATACTCCAACCGTTGGTTGTGTCAACTCAACCACCGTTCGAATCTCAACTGTTGACATTGTTTCAATCTGAATGTTGTTTGATATCTGATTACCGCAAATTCTGTTTTTGGTTTCTTCTCCAATCCTTATCACTGCTTGATCATTTTCCTTAAAATGTTTCACCTTCGGGCGAAATGATAAAAATTCATCAATAATCGTCCTCATTTCCTCTTCCGTCATCATCCCATTCTGGTTTCCCAATTCAAGGATTTCTTCGTCAGGATCATAGTAATCAAATTTTGGCAAAATTGACCAATCTACCTCCATATCTTCTTCCTGTTTAAATTCACTAAAAATTTCGTTAGAAAATAAGAGTTTAGAAAATTGAGGGTACTTATCTATTTGGTTGTTAATCCCTTTAAGTTGCTGAATGGAGATTCCTCCACTGTGATCAAGAGTTTCGGTCTCTTCCGTTCTTTTACTTGGAGTTTCCATAAATCTTTTCATATACTCCTCAATCGTCATGTTGGCAATATCTTCATTCATATGATAGTTTCTCGAGTTTTGAGAAATTAATGGAATACTATTCATTGGTTGGTACATACCTGATAAACTAAGAGAAAAAGAAAAGAGTAGAAAAGAAAAGATAATAAAAACTAAATAAAAATTAAAAATTGATAGACCCGGATATGTTAGAATCAGGTTTGTGTAGACTAATCACAATAATCTAATAATAAAACACATTCAAAATTAAATAATTGAAAAATAATACCCAACCCAACCTTAGAAATGGTTTAATTAGTAATGCAAGTTAGTTGTTATATAAATGATTTTTTTTTATTTTTATTTTTTTAAAGTTAGTTTGTTGAATTTCTTTTACAAAGCTAGTCAACAGATCTCGGTAGCTCCATTGATAGTAAACAAAAGCGGAGAAACAGGTCAGCGCAAAGCTTATTAAAAACCTATTTCTTTCGAGAAGCACCTTACCTCTTATATGATAAATCAATGAAGTAGGGTTGAACTCTCCTTATACCTTTGTTTTTGTCAGTATTCTCAATGGGTGAGCCGATATTTCTTATTGATTTTGCGAAGTGCCAGAATTAAAAATTATACAGGGAAAAATAATTAGTTTAAATAAAAATGCACCGTTCCCCGGCAGCAGCGCCAAAAACTTGATGTGGTGAAAGTATAGGCAATTATAATCACAAGTTTTAAATAAGGAAATACTAAATAATACTATCACACAATTCAGGCAAGATTAACCCGTTCGTATAATATAGCTATTTAAGTAAGTCCAAGTTCGAACACAGGGAACGTGATTTAATCTATAACTAACTATTTATTCCTAATTACTACTATTTACAATCAATTACAATATTATACAAATAAGAATTCAATTTACAAATAATAAACAGGATAAAGGGGACATTTTAGTTCCGAGCGAACATATTTATAAATGATACAGATTCTAATAGATAAGTTCAGGTACAACTTAGAATACTCAAATGGATAGAATAGAATTCCTATTTAAACTATTATTAATTAATCTTATTATATAAACTTATGTCTAGTTGCTTTGTTGGTTATTATTATTGGTTAATACTAATGTAGAAAATCACAATTCGTTAAGATATTTTTTCATGATAATAATTCAACCACAGGTTATGAGAAGTATTATTATTCCATTAAGTTCTGTCAACATCTTATTCATACAATCCCAGGTTAGGTTGAATTACAGTGTTACTTAACATTAATAATTGACAATCATTACTTAATTTATAAAACTCACCAGGTTAGTAAAGCTATCTATATAAATCAATCAACTTTTATCAATATCAATATAACACATACAATTCTTGTATAATAAGCATTCAATAATATAGTTCCAACATAAACATATAATTCATATAATAAAATCAAATAATCATTCATTCAAATATTCATAACGAAAATCTAATTAACAATTAAATTAGATAAACAATAACCAAAATAACCCACTAGGTTCGTAAAGTTACAAGGATAAAGAAACCTAACCAATTGTTGAACCAGCTTTTCCTAGGGTTGTAGGCCTTCAAACCCTAGCTTCGTAGCCTCCAAAATCGCACCTAAAGTCGACCTTTAACCTTACAAATCGTATTTCTTATTCTTGAATCGTATATCCCTAAGTCTGGCCGAAGCCTCTATTTATAATATTGCTGGCCGACCTTCCAACCGCCGGTTGGGTACTCCAACCGCCGGTTGGCGTTACTTTTCGTACGCTCCAAGGTTTCTAGAATGCTCCGTAGCCGACTCGTTGTAAAATGTAGAATCGCGACACGAATGATGTATAATCGCGACGCGTTCACCATTGGATCGCGACGCGGTTTGTTCTTTTTCAGATCTGCTCACTTCAGGCCCCTATAACTTATTTGGTTAAAGCCCATTTGTATTTATTCCGACTTTGTCTTTCTTTTGAGGCCCAATCATATTAATCTTCTAGTGTTTTCTTTACTTTAGCCCCTGAAGTCTTCGTTTTTCTTCATTTTCTTCATTTTTAGGCTTGTTGTCTTCAAATGCTTATTTTTCTTCAGTTTTGGCCTTGTTTTCGTTCCTTTTTCTTCTTTCTTCAATTAAAATACATTTCTGCCAATTTTAACAAATTAAGTATCTAAAACAATAGAAATGTACTAAAATATATAAAAATATAGGGATAAATTACTATAAATATACTATATATTTGATGCTTATCATAAACCTATCGAAATTCAATTGGTATTTAAAACGTATACGTATAACGTTAAACGCTTAATTATACGTTCAAACGACCGGGGAAACGAACACCGCACGGAGCGCAAAATTGGAGAGCAAAGTTGGAGACTCCCACCACCTTGTGGGGCCCCTAACAAGCCGTCCAAGCCACCTCCCCAAAATGGGGAAGGTGTTTGTTGACAACAAAGAAAAACAAGATCCACAAAGTTCTCATTCTTGCACCCTTCCTCTCACTCTAACTTCTCTCACTAAAAACACATTCCCTCACATCCTCTCCACTCCATAAGCTGCTCCACCACCATCCACCACATCACCACCATTATCCACCACCATCATCTTGAAGAAAAGCAAGGGAAGAAGAAGGAGGAAGCAAAACCGAGCAAACCATCACCATCTCCGCTCTAGATCACGATTTCACCTTGTAAGCTCCCACTTTTCTTTGCTAGATTTACATGGTTTTCATATATATGCATGTCTAGTAGCTCAAACAACAAAATGATGTCCAAACCTTAAGCTTAAAAACGTTTTTGAAGTAGTTATGTAAAAACAGGAAACCTGACCAGAAATTTCGTCGCACTAAAACGGCCATAACTTGAGTTGTAGGATGAATCAACCCACAAATCTTATACCGAAATGTCCGTATGGATGTCGCCTACAAAAAACTCTCTCTGAGACGTTTTCCAAAAATACACGGTTTTTAGTGTAGAGGCTAATCTTTGAGCCGAGGTCTGTTTTGAGCCGAAACCGACCAGTCTTCATATTTCTTTTTGTTAAAAATAGTAAACGGACATGTAAAAATACCGTAAAATGCAGAAATACACGGGGTTTTTTTTCCAATCTTTTAGCGACGATGAGGCTGACGTCGCAGGTTATGTCGCACTTGAAATTGCGACATCGTAGATGATGTCGCAGAAAACAAAAGATTCAATTAAGAATTGAAAAATGCGACGTTGAGGATAATGTCGCACCCAATGCAAGTGACGTCGCAACCTACGTCGCAACTTACATCGCAACGTAACGTCGCAAAGACCAGTCAAGGTCAAAATTAATAACGTCTCAAGCGACGTCGCAACCAACGTCGCAGATAACGTCGCAATGTTGCGGCAGCAGCTGCAGAAAACCCTAAAATCGGAGTTTTTCGAAACCCTTACGAATTTTGACGAATATGCGATGAACAAACCCCAAAAATTACTCCAGAAATCGATCTGATCACCCCAATAAACTCAGAAACAATGAATAACCAATTAATCTTCAATACGCACCTTTGTTTAACCCAAAAACACGTTCAATAATGATTCAAACAACTCCTCCCGCTCCGATACCACATGTTATTCCCTGTGCGGATCTAGAAGCGTTGAATCACAGATTGTATATAGCGAAAATCAACAACCAATTAACAAGAACGTGAATCTAAATGAACACAACGATATAAATAATGTTTCTGTTTATTGATTAACAAAAACAAAACGATTAAGCACCAAACCAAACCGTCTGATCTCTCTCTGATTTTCGTTTTTCACACACACGAAAATGAACGAACTACTAACAAATGAAACCCTAATTGACTATTTATACGTTGGACCATTGGACCCTGCGACGTTACACACAACGTCGCAGGCCCAAACCCATTGCAACATTGACAATGTCACAGGCCCAAATACATGCGATTTCATTTGTTGATCAAGCTAAATATTCTATACAAGATATTGACAAACCATGTTGATTTTGCATCAACACCCGCCACGGCATTCCCATCTCGATTATCTCCGACATGGATAGTCGCTTCACATCTCACTTTTGGCAGTTACTTCAGGAATCATTGGGTACTCATCAGGATATGAGTACTGCTTATCACCCACAAACCGACAGCCAAAGTGAACAAATGATAAGCATCAAATATATACTATATTTTATACTATTTATCCCTATGTTTATATACATTTTAGTGCATTTATATGATTTAAGATACTTATTTTGTTAATATTTGCATAAATGTATTTTAAAGTGGAGATTGAAGAAAATGAACGAAAACAGGGCAAAAACTGAAGAAAAAGAAGATTAAATGAAGACTCGAAGAAAATGTAGCTAAAACCTTGAAGAAATAATGAAGATGGCTCAAAAGTAAAGTGATAACATCAATTAAGTGTTTTAAATGAAGCTTGGATGAAAGGAACGGAATTTGGATCAAAAACCGAAGAGAAGTGTAAATGCTGAGTTTTCTGCGCTGTTAGTATTTTGGGCATAACTCCCTCATACGGAGTCCAAATGAGTTGATTCAAGCGGCCAAATTTAGCTAACACATAGGGCTACAACATATCAGAAATTCAGACCATTTGGAGAAAAACTCAACCGCGGTTGAGCCTTTCAACCGGCGGTTGGAACCGAAAATTCTAGAATCTGGTGGAAACGAAGAGTTTGACTTGGAGACAAAGTAACCAACCGCCGGTTGGACCTTCCAACCGCCGGTTGGGACCGCCACAGCTCAATTATAAATAGAAAACACCTTACAGCTTCGAATTATAACCCAATAACCTTAATCGTTCGTAGACTACGAATTATTAACCCCCAAATTCGACTAGAAACACTTTCTAGGGGTTTTAGGAGCAATTTAGAGTCGCGGGTTCGTAAGGGTTTGTCTATGATCAAGCGTACGGAGCGTAGTTCACGGTTTTGGTTTGTGTATCTTATTCTTTATTTAATTTTGAATGTGTTTTATTATTGAATATTGATGATGATTATGTTTAACTTAACTATGAACTAATAATTATTGTATTTGCTTAGATTTATATTATTGTTGGAACTAAGTTATTGAATGCTTTATCATACAAGAATTATCTGTGTTATGTTAATATTGATAAAAGTTAATTGATTTATATAGATAGCTCTACTAATCTGGTGAGTTTTATAAATTAAGTAGTAATTGTCAATCATTAATGTTAAGTAACACTGTAGTTCAGCCTAATCTGGGATTGTATGAGTAAGATGATGAAGAGTACTTAATGGAATAGTAATACTTCTCATAATATGTGGTTGTGTTGTTATCATGAAAATTAGCTTAATCTGAGTAATTTTCTATATTAGAAATTCACCAATAATAATAGCCAATAATAAATAATCTAAGTAAATACATATTTATCTCTAATTGTTTACTATCCCTTAGTTAATTGTTTTCTATAGAATTGGTTATAATTTTAGTATTCTTAAATACGTTCATACGGAACTAAAACGTAAACCCCCTTATCTGTATATTGTATATTTTAGTAGAATTATAAATTCTATTTTAATTATAACCACCATTCCCAGTGTTCGACTCGGACTTACTTTAAAAGCTATATTATACGAACGGGTTATTCTTGCCTGGCTTGTGTGATAGTTAATTTAGTATTTCCAATTATTTAAAACTTGTTATTTTGTACTCTATTCACACGACATTAAATTTTTGGCGTCGCTGCCGGGGAGTGGTTGCGTTTATTTAATTTGGAATTTATAGTTTTTATTTTAAATTTACCCTGTAAAAATTTCTGTACATTGCAAAACTAATAGAAATATCGGCTCACCCATTGAGAATACTGACAAAAACAAAGGTATAAGGAGAGTTCAGCCCTACCTCATTGATTTTAATCATATAAGAGGTAAGGTGCTTCTCGAAAGAGATAGGTTTTTAATAAGCTTCGCGCTGACCTATTTCTCCGCTTTTGTGTACAATCATTGGAGCTACCGAGATCTGTTGACTAGCTTTGTAAAAGAATTTTTATTGGAATTTTTTTTAGTTTTTATTTTATTTTCTTTTCTACTCTTTTTCTTTTTCTTTTATTTTGACAGGTATGTACCAACACACGTATAATATTCCTGTGATTTATCAAAATGCGAGAAACGATCCTATGGATGAAGAGGAAGATATGGAGGCAGTATTTTTGAAAGTACTTATACAAAATAATGAAACTGCAAGGAAGCGAATGGAAGAATTCAAAGTAGAAGAACTGCAGAACAAAGATCGAATTGTGAAGGATATGGAAAGCAACAAGGCAGAAAAAATAGAAATCACTCTTGAGGAGAATCTTAGCAAAATCGAGATTGAAGGAAACGTGACAAATGAAAGACCAAATTTCAACAATTATAAGACGAATACTGTTCCTGTGAATTTTAAAAACTCGAGAAACATATATAGGACGTCTAAGAAGCAAATGAAACGAGAATTAAAGGAAATGATAGCATTTTGGAACAAAGATCCAATTGAGTTGGATATAGGTGATCCCATTCAAAGACTTTGGAAAATGGTAGAAGACATGGAAGGTAAACAGAAAGAGAATCTTCAGAGTGAAGGACACGTGATAAAGGAGAAACCAAATTTCAAGCCTTCTGATCCACAAGCCTTAACGGAAGAAATCATTAAAAAGTACACACCTCCACCTCCTTTTCCAGCTGCATTGAATAGAGATTACGATGAAGTACAAGGATCGATTTTTCCAAAGCTAAAGAAAGGTAAAGTTAAAAGTTTATCTCAACCAGTGATTGTGAAAGCTACGCAATCTATGGAGATTTCAAATGAAAAAGTGGAAGACACCGTAACTATTGGCCATAGTCAAGGAAATTCCATTCAACAACTTGAGGAGATAAATCAAAAAGATAAGCGTTCTCATTCCTGTGAATCCTTAATTACTAATGAAATTTTTAGTGAATATAAACAAGAAGAAGATATGGAGATAGATTGGTTGCCTTTGCCAAAATTTGATCACTATGATTCTGATGAGGAAATACTCTCGCTACTTGATTGTAATGAAGATAAAATCCTTGAATTGAGAAACCAATATGGGGTTATGAAGGAAGAAGAATTGATAGCTATTCTAGATCCAGTTATTGAAGAAAGTCCATCATTGCATCCGAAGGTTAAACAATTAACAGAAGATGATCAAGCAATGGTAAGGATTGGAGAAGAAATAGACAACAGAATTTGCGGTAATCTGATATCAAGCAACATTCAGATTGAAACAATGTCAACAGTTGAAATCCAAACGGTGGTTGAGTTGACGCAACCAACAGCTAAAGTATCTATAAGCACAAGTTCATTGTTTTATCATTATGAAGATCCTTTTTGGCAAGTCGATCGAAAAGAAAGTTTCTCACAATTTTTGGATAATCATGGAGTATCACGGTCTGGACAAATGCCTGCATTAAACGATAAGTATTTATTTTCTTTAATTTTATTAAATTTAAATTTTTGGATTATTTATAGATATTACCATCCATGCTTACTTTTAAGTGTGGGGAAAGTCACTAGATTTTTAGGTAAATAAGGTTGGAGTCAAGCTAGTGACTCGAACAAAAACAAGCGCTTCTCGGGAGGCAACCCGTGCTTGTATATTATTTGTATAAATTATTAGGTAGATCTAGATTTAGGTTTAGTTTAGAACATTTTTATTTTCATTTTTAGAGTTAGTATTTTATTTTTGAAGATAGGAATAAGAAATCATAATACTGCTAAATACATTAAATTAAAAAGGGCCAAATAAATGGGATATAATATAAAAAGCCGTTTTTGAAAGAATTCAGCAGCAGCTATCAACCGGCGGTTGATCTCCTCAACCGACGGTTGGACTGTAATTATAAATCGGGTTTTACTCGTTTACATGGACTTTTCATTGATTTAAATATAATTGAATTTTCAAATGATTTGTACTGAATTTTTAATATGTGCTACTCCAGTTGGGCTATCTTTTAAAATTCTTTCAATCAAAAAGGCAACGGTAGTAGTAGCAATATGTTGATCAAAATTATTATCATCAATTTATTAATTGTTATCAGATATACTTTAATTTAGTATTTCATAATCTGAAAATTTTTAATTACGAAGTGTTAAGTTTTCGTGACTGTGAAATTCATTATTAGGATTTATTCTAACAATGTTATTTTGCTTAAATTGATTCTAACATTTGCAATTCTTGATTAGAGATTCTTATTAGGTGATAAGAATTTTTTGGGGTTTTAATCTAGAACTTATTTATGTTAATGGCTTATAAAATAATTGATAAATTTTCATAATAAATTAAGAACTTAATTTTAGTTAACCCTAGTGGATGATTTTGAGTGATAAAGTGGTATTTAAATTGGTTGATATTGGTATAATAATTTAGTAAATCTAAGTTACGATTTAAGTTGGAACTACATTGAATGTAATTTTATCTAAGACTCCTGCCAGTAATTGAATTTGGAAGTCAACGGTTGTAGGTACCCAACTAGCGGTTGAATATTTTTGGCTTTATTAGGAGATAACCTTACGAACAGCAGTAGTTTCATAAGTTTTTATCACCACACCAGCTCTTTAGAAATGACAAAATTTAGTGGACTTTAAATTACTAATTAATTACACTCGGTAAGCGTAAATAAAATAGACTTTAAGACCATGGGTCGGGTTTAATTCACTAGTGAATTAATTCACTAGATTGCTTTTTGGGTTTTAAATATTAAATTTGGGCTTTATCTTTTAATTTCCCTTAATTGAAGCTGTTAATTGGGGGTAAAATGATTAGAAAACTTAAATGGCCAGATTTTAACATTAAGCTTAAATTGTTTTCAGGCTTTCAATTGTTTTGGAGTTTTAATTATGAAATCGGGCTTTTAAAAGTTTGTTTCTTAAAGGAAGATTAAGTTGAGTTTAAATATTGACAAACTTTGATTGGGCCATGAATTGAAATTTGGGCCTAAAATTAAATATAAATATGGCATGTTATAAATATTACGATTTGGGCTATTTGCATTTAATTAAATACAGGCCCGTTTATGGGGTTTGATTAGCAACAATTTTTGGGCCTAAGACAAATCGACAGGTGCTAGGCTCACACGATTCAGATTTTAGAATGCAGATATTTTTTATTTTTTTTCTAATTTTGATCAACTTGTCCCTAATTAAATACTTAGATCTTGAATTGATTTTATTTAGTAGCTTTTGTGTTTCTTTCCAATCTTTTAACTTTTAACTTTTTGTTCTAATTTTATTTTATTTATTTTGTCTTTTATTTTGATGTATATTATTTGGTACGTTTAATTTGTTTGCTTGTTTATTTTTAGAATATCGTTGCCACTTTTCTAAGTTGGCATGAATTAACATAGTGCACTTTGAATTTTTGGAGAACTTTGTGGGTGTGTGTTAGTCCCTGTTTAACTTAATAAACAATCTTACGTAATAAGCTTTGAATATATTATTGAGAAGTTGCGGAATCACACTCAATAATATTAAGAAGATCAATGAATATTAATTAATTTAATGAACACACAATATACCGAAAGCTTCAATCTTATTAATGATATAAGACGAATACACTTGATGTATTAGGGTTACAGAAAACCTTGAAGCTGCGCAAAAATCATTAACTTATCTAGGTCTAAAGGATCTCTATTTATAACATATAGAGTCCTATACAATCTCCTACAAATATGGAATAAAATAACTTCCATAACCGACTCATACTTATCACAAAATCATAAACAGTTTTAACTACCATTCTGATGTAAACAGTTGTAACTGTTACACATTCAGTGGTAACTGCTTCAATTGTAATATGCGACTAAGTACAAATATATAATCAGTGTTAACTGTTTCATATATAACTAACAGTTACTAATACATAAGCAGTTTTAACTACTTACAGACACATAACTATCAGTTGTAATCTATCTTCAATCAGTTGTAACACTTGTCTTCTCATCAGTTTTCTTCTATCAGTTGTAACTTCATAAAGACAGTTTTAACCTTCAAAGCAAACAGTTTTAATCACTTATATTCTGTCTTCTCATCAGAACTTCAACTCAGACCTGAAACAGTTTTGACCCAACAGTGTGTTCCCTGGAAACCCTCACGAGACTATAACTCGTCCACTCGGGATACCGAGGGGTTTAAAGGCTTATTGCATATGCTAAATGCAATCGTGATTAACTAAGAAAGTGTGGATGTTGTATATTAATTTTCAAGAGATGAAGGAACCAACCAAGATGAACCAGATATGATATTCTAGCCGATGATGAATTCAACAACCGTATTACCATTGCTGACGACATTTGCTTCTAAGTCAGGTGAGTTTTTCTGTTCTACTTTATCTTTCCCTTACTCACTTTTGTTTATCAATTTTTAGACAATGAGGGCATTGTATAATTTAAGTGTGGGGATAGGGTTCATAAGAGAAAGAATTTCTTTAATTAAACACTTAAGTTTGTTTTATATAAATTTTTGAGAAAATTTAAAATTTTTCAGTGAATAACTAAGTATTTATTAGTTAGAATACTTTTGTTAAAAGTTTTGTTTTGTATTTAAAAAGTTTAGACTTTAATGTGGATTAACTATTTTGTACATATAACGTAAGCTACTTAAATAAGGAGTAATATATAGTTATATGATATGATGTACTAGTAGGCAATCTATATGAGGATTTCTGAATTTTTTAAAAATAAATTAATAAAATAACTTGTATATTATTTTATGGTACATAATATGATGTATGACATAAAAGTCTTAATTCTTAGATTTATCATGCAACTATTTTATATATCTTTATACTTATATAAAAACATTTGGGGGTTTACTAATTGTTTCCTCTGTTGTACTAAGTACAGACCTGGTTTCTAATTAGTATTCTTAAATAAAGTAAAAGCTAAAGAAAGAAATTCTTTCAAGAAAAGTTAATGAAAATAAAAATCAAACTATGTCGCTTTGTTATACTAAGGTATAGACCTGTCACCGCTGGTTTGATTTAATATTACTTTACCTGAATCAAGTTATGTCGCTCTGTTGCATGATAATGCAGACCTGTCACCAATGTCTTGATTCTTAAAAATGGATTTTATATATTTATTAGGAATATAAAAGTAAATTGCATGATTAAGTTTAAGAGTATATCATATATGGAAATCTTAAGAAATATACATACTAACAATAAAGGTGTATTCAGAAGTATAAATATAGATTGTTTAAAGTGGACAAATATATTAGTAATCGTTCATGAACTATATATTACATAAATAATAATAATTTTTATTTATACATTATAGTTATCCATGTTAATTAAATTATTTAAATTTTTAATTTATGAAACAGGTTTTTAGTATGGGTATTCTGATTCTTAAATATTAGTTTGATGCTTATTTAATTTTAAATTCAGTAATCTACTTGAGGACAAGCAGAACTTAAGTGTGGGGATATTTGATAAGCATCAAATATATACTATATTTTATACTATTTATCCCTATGTTTATATACATTTTAGTGCATTTATATGATTTTAGATACTTATTTTGTTAATATTTGCATAAATGTATTTTAAAGTGGAGATTGAAGAAAATGAACGAAAACAGGGCAAAAACTGAAGAAAAAGAAGATTAAATGAAGACTCGAAGAAAATGTAGCTAAAACCTTGAATAAATAATGAATATGGCTCAAAAGTAGAGTGATAACATCAATTAAGTGTTTTAAATGAAGCTTGGATGAAAGGAACGGAATTTGGATCGAAAACCGAAGAGAAGTGTAAATGCTGAGTTTTCTGCGCGCTGTTAGTATTTTGGGAATAACTCCCTCATACGGAGTCCAAATGAGTTGATTCAAGCGGTCAAATTTAGCTAACACATAGGGCTACAACATATCAAAAATTCAGCCCATTTGGAGAAAAACTCAACCGGCGGTTGGAACCGAAAATTCTAGAATCTGGTGGAAACGAAGAGTTTGACTTGGAGACAAAGTAACCAACCGCCGGTTGGGACCGCCACAGCTCAATTATAAATAGAAACAACCTTCCAGCTTCGAATTATAACCCAATAACCTTAATAATTCATAGATTACGAATTATTAACCCCCAAATTCGACTAGAAACACTTTCTAGGGGTTTTAGGAGCAATTTAGAGTCGCGGGTTCGCAAGGGTTAGTCTATGATCAAGCGTACGGAGCGTAGTTCACGGTTTTGGTTTGTGTATCTTATTCTTTATTTAATTTTGAATGTGTTTTATTATTGAATATTGATGATGATTATGTTTAACTTAACTATGAACTAATAATTATTGTATTTGCTTAGATTTATATTATTGTTGGAACTAAGTTATTGAATGCTTTATCATACAAGAATTGTCTGTGTTATGTTAATATTGATAAAAGTTAATTGATTTATATAGATAGCTCTACTAATCTGGTGAGTTTTATAAATTAAGTAGTAATTGTCAATCATTAATGTTAAGTAACACTGTAGTTCAGCCTAATCTGGGATTGTATGAGTAAGATGATGAAGAGTACTTAATGGAATAGTAATACTTCTCATAATATGTGGTTGTGTTGTTATCATGAAAATTAGCTTAATCTGAGTAATTTTCTATATTAGAAATTCACCAATAATAATAGCCAATAATAAATAATCTAAGTAAATACATATTTATCTCTAATTGTTTACTATCCCTTAGTTAATTGTTTTCTATAGAATTGGTTATAATTTTAGTATTCTTAAATACGTTTATACGGAACTAAAACATAAACCCCCTTATCTGTATATTGTATATTTTAGTAGAATTATAAATTCTATTTTAATTATAACCACCATTCCCAGTGTTCGACTCGGACTTACTTTAAAAGCTATATTATACGAACGGGTTATTCTTGCCTGGCTTGTGTGATAGTTAATTTAGTATTTCCAATTATTTAAAACTTGTTATTTTGTACTCTATTCACACGACATCAACAAACCATCCAAACATTGAAAGACATGCTACGAGCTTGCATAGTTGACTTCGGTGCAAACTGGGAACATCACCTACCATTGTGCGAGTTTTCGTACAACAACGGCTACCATACCAGTATTGGAGCTGCACCTTTCGAGGCACTGTACGGTTGTAAGTGCCGATCACCCGTCTGTTGGACCGAAGTGGGAGACAGCCAACTCACCGGTCCTGAGATCATTCACGAAACAACGGGGAAAATCATTGGTATTCAAAATCGACTCAAAGCCGCGCGTGATCGTCAGAAAAGTTATGCTGACGTGAGACGCAAACATCTCGACTTCCAGGTTGGGGATCGAGTACTCTTGAAAGTCTCACCTTGGAAAGTCATCATACGTTTTGGTAAACGCGGGAAATTGAACCCCAGGTACATTGGACCTTTTGAGATCCTTGAGAGGATTGGTCCAGTGGCATATTGATTGCAGCTGCCACCTGAGCTCAGCAGCGTGCATCCCACATTCCACATTTCTAACCTGAAGAAATGTCTGTCTGATGAGACACTTATCATTCCTCTTGACGAAATTCAAATCGATGATAAACTTCATTTCGTCGAGACACCAGTGGAAATCATAGACCGTGAGGTCAAACAGTTGAAACAAAGTCGTATTCTCATCGTTAAAGTCCGGTGGAATTCGCGACGTGGTCCGGAATTCACTTGGGAACGGGAAGACCAAATGCGACTCAAGTACCCACAGCTATTCACAGACTCCACACCATCTACGATTCAGAGCTAAATTTCGGGACGAAATTCTCTTAACAAGGGGAGAATGTGACACCCGACAAATTAGGACTAGTTATTAGTACCTAATCACGTTTTAATACATGTAATTAGTTCCGTGTTAGGCTAATTGTATGTATCATTATATATATTGGGATATATATACACGTACGCGATTAAGTTTAATCGTGCATTTTCATATCGGGCGGATCCCGATACATTAATACGGACGTTGGTGAACTCAAATTATTAAATAATGCGAGATTATTTGATAAACGTATTTATATCCAAATATTATTTCGATAATATCATACAAGTATTTCGTATCGTATAAAATACTCAGAAACGACCGAAAACGCGCAAAATGCGCCCGACAAATGAAATTTATAAAAAAAAATATTTTTATAACTCATCTCTAAGTATTTTGATAAAATACTTCAAGTAAAATCAACGCGATTACGCACAATCATAAATAACGTTTAAAAACGTTACGCGACTTAATAATCGAAACACGAGCACGTAAATCAATACCGACACTCCAATTAAACATTTTTATTAATGTTTTTCAAGTATTATAAGTAATACTTCAATGTAAACCTATCGAAATTCAATTGGTATTTAAAACGTATACGTATAACGTTAAACGTTTAATTATACGTTCAAACGACCGGGGAAAACGAGCACTGCACGGAGCGCAAAATTAGGGAACAAAGTTGGAGACTCCCACCACCTAGTGGGGCCCCCAACAAGCCGTCCAATCCACCTCCCCAAAATGGGGAAGGTGTTTGTTGACTACAAAGAAAAACAAGATCCACAAAGTTCTCATTCTTGCACCCTTCCTCTCACTCTAACTTCTCTCACTAAAAACACATTCCCTCACATCCTCTCCACTCCATAAGCTGCTCCACCACCATCCACCACATCACCACCATTATCCACCACCATCATCTTGAAGAAAAGCAAGGGAAGAAGAAGGAGGAAGCAAAACCGAGCAAACCATCACCATCTCCGCTCTAGATCACGATTTCACCTTGTAAGCACCCACTTTTCTTTGCTAGATTTACATGGTTTTCATATATATGCATGTCTAGTATCTCAAACAACAAAATGATGTCTAAACCTTAAGCTTAAAAACGTTTTTGAAGTAGTTATGTAAAAACAGGAAACCTGACCAGAAATTTCGTCGCACTAAAACGGCCATAACTTGAGTTGTAGGATGAATCAACCCGCAAATCTTATACCGAAATGTCCGTATGGATGTCGTCTACAAAAAACTCTCTCTGGGACGTTGACGCGCCACCGACGGTCACGCGTCGTCGGACGCGACCGATGCGGCGGCACGCTCGGTTAAGAGAGGAAGTTTTAAAGATCTATATTTTGCTGGGGACCTAAGTTCTACTAGGGCTGTATAGCTCAAGTATGACCTAGGGTCGTTCCAAGAGTTAACCGTATTGTAAAACAATTTGTCAAGACGAACAATGCAAATTAGTGATGGGTTTAAAATAACTTTTGAGTGGGTTTTATACTTAGGTCAGTAAAAAGTAAAGCTTAATTAAAAAAAACAGTAAATAAAACAGTAGGATAATCAGTAATAGGGGACTTGTGTTTGTTATGACTTCGTTAGCTTTTACGTGGGGTGATGCTGTATTAGGGTTTTATTTATTGAAAACATCTTTGTAAGATTTGTGTCTTGCGTTCACGTAAATACCTTGTGGTGTAAACACTAACACCCTACTGATCAGGTGAACCCGATCAGTATGTCACTGAGTGCTAGGCTGTCATGATTCTGATCCTCTTCTTAGCTTCTATCTTTTCTCTTTTTTCTTTTTCTTCCTTTTCTTTCAATTTTCTTTCTGTAACAACCGGCAAATTAGGACTAGAATTAGTGCCTAATTCTTGGTTAATACATGTAATTAGTTCTGTGTTAGGCTAATGAATGTATCGAATTATATATATTGTTGAATATATACGAAAATGCGATTTGGTTAAATCGTACGCAATCTAAATCGAATGTATTTCGATTCAATTTAATACGGACGTTGGTGACCAATTTTATTAAGTAACATTGTTATGTCAAAAATATTATTATGATAATATTCCGTATTCATTCGTATTGTACAAACAAAACGTACACAAATTTAGATATTAAAACGCGCAAATTAAATAAACAAACTTACACTTTATAATTCAATATATAAATTGATTAGTAAAATATTTAAATAAAATATCGCGTAATAATTTATATTTTTAAAACGCACCAGTAATATTTAAAATAGTTATTTAACGAAAAACGACGGAGAAAACGAACACCACCCGGAGCGCGGAGCGGAGACTGAAAGTGGGGGAGTTTCATCAAAACCCCCCTCCTCTCTCTCTTTTTCCCTCATTCACCACCACACCCTCTCTCTCTTACTTTTCTTCTTTCTTTTTCTCTCTAAAAACTAAACCACCACCACCACACAAAATCGCCAAATAACACCACGAAACATCGCCGAAGCATACCACCCGTTTGGAGAAAAGTGACCACGACAACACGATCTACATTCCTATCTTTTCGGATTTTTCATCCGACACTTTGTAAGTTTCCGACAAATCCCGACATCTCTCGTTTTTGATCATTTTTACTAGTTTATGGTTTCTATAGGCTTATTATGTTCATATAAGGGTTGGGTAAAAGAATCGGACCAAACGGAAACCCGAAAACATGTTTTTGGCTCAAAATCCGTCGATCAGACGTAAGTGACGCACTGATGAACCCAGATATGCGTCACTTCGTGCGACACTGACTAAGTGTCGCATAAGCCCTCTTTTCCCGTCACTACCTAAGTGACGCATTTTCAATATCCGTCACTACTAGCGTCACTTGCTTTAGTGACGCCTATGATCGAAACCAAATTTTTATACGACACTCTTGCCCGACACTACTCTAGTGACGCCTAGAACCTTTAACCGACACTCGTTACCGTCACTGCCTAAGTGTCGCCACCTTATGCGTCACTTACCTAAGTGACGCCCTAAACTCATATTTCGCAATTTTATGCGACACTTCCTAAGTGTCGCCTAAACCTTAAGTGTCGCTATAAGTGACGCTAAAAACAGAGAGTTTCAAACCATTTCTACTAAGTATCGAGACCAAAATTTACCACTTGATTTCACCCAAATTCAAGTCCAGATGCGTTTTTCACTATAACAATATTATAGAAATAAGAATTTTCCAAGCTGACCTGGCAGCTCGACCCCAGCCAGGGGCTCTGCCCCTTGGACCCCGCCAGGGGCTGCCGCCCCTTGGACCCCGCTACCAGGGGCGCTGCCCCCGGACCCCCGTCATTAAATGTTGTAAATACTTTTCACACTAAGTGTTGAACACTTACAAATAACGAAACCTGATTCAACGATACATATAATGATAACACTTTGAATCATTATTACAAACCGTCACCAACGGGCCATATTTGCTTTCAAACTACAAACGGATTACTAAACAAACACTTGGACATAACGAGTTATGTAGACAACTAGCCTAGATGGTCTTGCGAGACATCTACTTACTTAACTTTATATGTTTAGGCATTTGAAGGTTACGGGTTCGGAGAACCTACGGTTGATATTACTTACTCGTTTATTGATATAAACGTACTTGCAAAGACTCAGGTGAGTCTTACGGCCCCACTTTTACTGTTTTATCTTATTGGGGGAGATACATGCTACTTATTTTTCCTGAACACAAGTACTAAACTGATTTCTATACCAAACGGAATTGCATGAGTTAATTACTATTTACTGAAGTCTCTCCATCATATATCGTTAGTTATGGACTTAAGCGCGAACAGTAGTTAATGGATCCATTAGGGAAATGACCCTCCCTGCCCGGGGTAGTAGCGCTACCACGTACTGATTTACACGTATAAACGGGTGACTATTATTTCGTTACTTATGCTTGCTCAATTTCGAGCATGTCACGGGAGCAACTGATTATTTAAGGGTTAAGCTTCGATTATGAGCCTCATGGCAACGGTATAACTTGATTACTCTACATTTGCGAGATTTGCAAATACTTGATATACGCCTACGGGCACTACTGATGAAATCTTGTGTTCAAACTGATTATTTACTTTCTGATAAACCTGTGAGATTCACCAACCTTTTGGTTGACCCTTTTTAGCATGTATTCTCAGGTACACTTACGGAGTAGGATCACTCCAGGATTACTAGCTAGAGTCGCATGATTTCCAAACTGCATCTAACGGAGATTCTTTGGCATTATCTTTTGTAGCTATGATTATGTAATAGAATCTCCCGCCACATACGCGGACTCTAGGCTTACATATTTTTGTAAAGAAAACTATATGTTTTCAAACGATTTAATTATGAAATGTAATTATTTTACAAAACGTCTCATTTAGAGGTCGTTTGCTGTATATCTTGTGCTTTGTATATTGATTAGTAACACCCAAAGTATGCTTCCGCAAATCATTAAATTTGGGGGTGTTATAGATTGGTATCAGAGCCTAAGGTTATAGTGAACTAGGTTGCATTTAGTGGGCCTAGACTATGACCATTAGGCAGTATTCCCTTACTAGGCATGATTGGTTCAGGAATTACATCATACGACTTTAATTTAACATAGCCTGATCAACTATGTACAATTAAGGAAAGATGATGTGAGGTCTGAAATGGCTGTGTCGAACAGGAATGCGTTAGTTGACTCTGACCACGAGAGAACCGGACCATTACTCGATACGTGCTAGACACTAGGCTGGATATTATATTTATATATATTAGCCTCGTCTTACTTACACTCTGCCACAGGAATGGCAAACACACCACCTAATCCGACACACTCTCACTCACGTGGGTCACGGAACCCACGAGTAGCCAGGAGGAACACAAGGTCACCTCGAACCAGCCCTTATCCTGTACATAACTCTCAGAACTCGGCACATCTCACGTTGCCAGTATTGGCTACCCAATCCCGCCGTCAGGAGCAAAGACTCGAAAACCTGGAACTGGAACAACACCGAACGACTTACCTGCTTCGTCAAGCTCTCGACTGCATATCACAACTACAGCAAGAACAAGAGGATACCAACCTATCTGTAAGCATAATTCAGGATTCCATGACCGCCGAATTAGGTGCGGATGAACTTGTAAGAAACCGATTAGAAGAATGTGAACAGCGTTCACAGGAGACTGCGGATCACTCTCGAACAATAACACAACGACTGGCCTTGGTGGAAGACAACGCCAGGCAAACCAACCGACTAGCAGAAACCGTGGACCGCCTTGTCGCGCTAATGGAACAAATTAATCTACAAGACTAGCGTAGCCTTTGTCTTGTAATCTATCTCGTAATCTAGGGACTATCTAGCACTACTCTATAAACTAGTCGGATGTAACCATTCCCGACACCTTTTGTAATATCTCTGTAGGATGTAACTTTTGAACTCACTTTATCTATCAGATATCCTTTGTTATCTCAACTCACATTAATTGTCATTTTCCATGTTGATGTTATGTATTACTGCTTTCATACATGTACATCTGTGACAATTACAAGTTCATACAAAATCTCATGTATCTTCATTTCTTTTATTGAAGAATCATGCCGCCAAAGACACGACCATACACCGACGCCCAGATTACCTCCCTTATAACCCAGGCTGTTACTGAAGCCTTGGCTCGGAATACACCACCAAATTCCTCGAGAAACAGCGATGCCGTTGAAACCTCTGCTGCTAAACCTTGTTCTTACAAGGACTTCCAGAACTGCAAACCTCTAAACTTTGCAGGTACCGAGGGAGCTATTGGTCTGATACGTTGGATCGAGAAAGTTGAATCGGTATTTCTTATCTGCAACTGTGCGGAGGGGGACAAAGTTAAGTTCTCTGTTAGTACTTTTACCGACACCGCACTCACGTGGTGGAACACCTATGCCCAAACTGTGGGCGTTGCCGATGCTTACAAACTCCCGTGGGAGGAGTTGAAGGAGATGTTAAGGGGTGAGTATTGCCCCAAGGATGAACTGAAACAACTGGAGCTGGAATTCTGGAACCATAAGATGCAAGGTAATGATATCACCGGTTACACCAACCGTTTCCACCAGCTGGCACTTCTGTGCCCAACCATGGTCGATCCTGAGTATAAGAGGATCGAGAAATACGTTGATGGATTACCCGAAAAACTTCAGGACCTGGTGACTTCATCCAAACCAGGTACTATCCAGAACGCCATCCGTATGGCCCATGAACTCACGGCAAACGCTGTCCGCCGTAACACAACCTCAGCCCCACCTGCAAACAACAAACGAAAGTGGGAAGGAAACCCCAACTCATCCAACCAAATCACCAACCGAAAGCCTGAGCCCCTTAGGGCTTATTCATCTGGCACTTCAGAAAGGAAAGGGTACGTTGGAAGCAGGCCCTACTGTCCCAAATGCAATCGTCACCATGACGGTTCCTGCCCTTGCACAAACTGCAAACGCTTTGGGCATCTGGCCAAGGATTGTCGAAACACCAGTGCCCCGAAGACTTGTTATGGGTGCGGAAGTCCTGGGCATTTTCAGAATAATTGCCCTAAGCAGAGAAACAACAACAACAACAACAACAACAACAGCAACAAACGGAACAACAACCCAGCGCGTAGCAGAGCATTTGTCATCAAAGCTGGGGAAGCTAGAGAAGACCCGAATGTTGTAACGGGTACGTTTCTTCTCAACGATCTTACTGCTTCAGTATTATTTGATACCGGTGCTGATAAAAGTTTCATATCTGATGAGTTTTGCCCACTACTTAATATCACCCCTTCGGCCTTAGATGTTAAGTACACTGTAGAGCTCGCAAATGGTAAACTCATAGAAACCAGTAGTGTGATACCTAACTGCACTTTAAACCTCGCAAACGAAACTTTCTCAATCGATCTAATGCCTGTTGAACTAGGAAGTTTTGATGTCATCGTGGGTATGGACTGGTTGTCCAAGCACCGGGCCGAAATTGTTTGCCATGATAAAATCGTCCGAATTCCTCTCGCCGCCGGTAGTACCTTGATCATACAGGGGGAGACTGGTGGGTCGAGACTAAACTTAATCTCCTGTTTAAAAACCCGAAAATTTCTGAGAAAGGGTTACCCAGCAATACTCGCGCACATCACGGAGAAAAAGTCGGAGGAGAAGCGACTTGAAGATGTGCCAATCGTTAGAGACTTTCCCGAAGTCTTTCCAGAAGAACTACCTGGTTTACCTCCACCTAGACAGGTTGAGTTCTCGATTGATCTCGTGCCGGGTGCCGCACCGGTGGCCCGAGCACCGTACCGCCTAGCCCCATCCGAACTTCAGGAGTTGTCCACTCAGTTACAGGAACTCTTGGATAGAGGATTCATTAGACCGAGTTCTTCACCTTGGGGAGCTCCAATCTTATTTGTCAAAAAGAAAGACGGTTCATTCAGAATGTGCATTGACTACCGAGAGTTGAACAAACTAACCGTCAAGAACCGATACCCACTCCCCCGAATCGATGATCTGTTCGATCAACTGCAAGGATCAAGCTGTTATTCAAAGATTGATCTTCGATCAGGTTATCATCAGTTGCGTGTTCACGATGCTGACATCCCAAAAACCGCATTCAGAACCCGTTACGGGCACTACGAATTCCAAGTAATGCCCTTTGGCCTAACCAACGCACCGGCTGTATTCATGGACCTTATGAATCGGGTGTGCAAACCATACCTCGACAAGTTTGTCATTGTTTTTATCGATGACATCCTTATCTATTCGCGAAACGAACAAGAACACGCACAACACCTCAGAACCATCCTAGAACTACTTAGACACGAGGAGCTTTACGCCAAATTTTCTAAGTGTGAGTTCTGGATAAACACCGTTCAATTCCTTGGACACATTATCGACAGTCAGGGAATTCATGTAGACCCGTCAAAAATCGAGGCAATCAAGAACTGGCAAGCTCCAACCACTCCCACCGAGGTACGCCAATTTTTGGGATTGGCCGGGTACTACCGCCGCTTCATCGAAAACTTTTCAACAATTGCCAAACCCCTCACCGTGCTGACTCAGAAGGAAAAGAAATTCGAATGGACCGAGAAACAAGAGTCGGCATTTCAACTGTTGAAATTCAAGCTTTGCAGTGCACCCATTCTATCTCTACCCGAAGGCACCGATGACTTCGTGGTATACTGCAATGCTTCTCACCAAGGTCTCGGTTGCGTGCTGATGCAACGAGATAAGGTCATTGCTTATGCCTCCAGACAACTTAAAGTTCACGAGAAAAACTACACAACTCACGACCTCGAGCTAGGGGCCGTGGTGTTCGCCTTAAAAATCTGGAGACATTATCTTTATGGTACCCGCAGCACTATATTCACCGACCACAAAAGCCTCCAACACATTTTCAACCAGAAAGATCTTAACATGAGGCAACGTAGATGGGTTGAATTACTCACCGATTACGACTGTGAGATCAAATATCATCCGGGCAAAGCAAACGTGGTTGCTGATGCTCTCAGCCGTAAAGAACGAACAAAACCACTTCGAGTCCGGGCACTCAGTATTACCATTCATAACGATCTCACCACCCAAATACATCTTGCCCAACTCGAAGCCCTGAAACCCGATAACTTCAAGAACGAGGCCTTGCGAGGCATGGATAAACAATTCGAGACCAGACCCAACGGAGTTAGGTATTTCTCTAACCGAATCTGGATGCCTAATTTCGGGAACCTTCGGGACTTGGTGATGGATGAAGCTCACAAGTCCAAATATTCTATCCACCCGGGATCCGACAAAATGTATCACGGCATCAAGGAGTTTTACTGGTGGCCGAATATGAAAGCTGACATTGCTTTGTACGTCAGCAAATGCTTAACTTGTTCCAAGGTCAAGGCCGAGCACCAAAGACCTTCCGGATTGCTCCAACAACCTGAAATTCCTCAATGGAAATGGGAGCAAATTACCATGGATTTCATAACCAAACTACCTAAATCGGCGAGCGGTTGCGATACCATTTGGGTGATCGTCGATCGTCTCACCAAATCGGCTCATTTCTAGGCAATCAGAGAAACCGATAAAATGGAACGCCTTACACAAATTTACATCAAAGAAATCGTTTGCCAACATGGTGTCCCTATCTCGATTATCTCTGACAGGGATGCTCGATTCACATCTCGCTTCTGGCAATCACTCCAAAAATCACTGGGTACCCGTCTCGATATGAGTACCGCGTACCATCCTCAGACCGATGGCCAGAGCGAACGAACTATTCAGACACTGGAAGACATGCTACGAGCCTGCGTAGTTGATTCTGGTACAAATTGGGAAAGACATCTACCGTTGTGCGAGTTCTCGTACAACAACAGCTATCACGCCAGCATTAAAACTGCACCATTTGAGGCACTGTACGGTCGTAAGTGCCGATCACCGATCTGTTGGACTGAAGTGGGAGAAAGTCAACTCACTGGTCCTGAACTCATACATGAAACCACAGAGAAAATCGTTGAAATCCAAAACCGACTGAAAGCCGCGCGTGATCGTCAGAAAAGCTATGCTGACGTGAGACGCAAGCCACTCGAGTTCCAAGTTGGGGATCGAGTACTCTTAAAGGTATCGCCTTGGAAAGGCGTAATCCGATTCGGCAAACGCGGAAAATTAAACCCCAGATACATTGGACCTTTTGAGATCCTCGAGAAGATAGGTCCAGTGGCATATCGATTGCAGCTGCCCTCTGAACTCAGCAGCGTGCACCCTACTTTTCACATTTCTAACTTAAAGAAATGTTTGTCTGACGAGACACTCATTATACCTCTTGACGAGATTCGCATCGATGACAAACTACATTTCGTTGAGGAACCCGTCGAAATTATGGACCGTGAGGTCAAACAACTGAAACAAAGTCGTATTCCAATCGTCAAAGTCAGGTGGAATTCGCGGCGCGGTCCGGAATTCACTTGGGAACGGGAAGACCAAATACGACTCAAGTATCCCCACTTATTCACCGATTCTACCCCTAACGTGACTTCGACTTAAATTTCGGGACGAAATTCTTTTAACAGGGGGAGAATGTAACAACCGGCAAATTAGGACTAGAATTAGTGCCTAATTCTTGGTTAATACATGTAATTAGTTCTGTGTTAGGCTAATGAATGTATCGAATTATATATATTGTTGAATATATACGAAAATGCGATTTGGTTAAATCGTACGCAATCTAAATCGAATGTATTTCGATTCAATTTAATACGGACGTTGGTGACCAATTTTATTAAGTAACATTGTTATGTCAAAAATATTATTATGATAATATTCCGTATTCATTCGTATTGTACAAACAAAACGTACACAAATTTAGATATTAAAACGCGCAAATTAAATAAACAAACTTACACTTTATAATTCAATATATAAATTGATTAGTAAAATATTTAAATAAAATATCGCGTAATAATTTATATTTTTAAAACGCACCAGTAATATTTAAAATAGTTATTTAACGAAAAACGACGGAGAAAACGAACACCACCCGGAGCGCGGAGCGGAGACTGAAAGTGGGGGAGTTTCATCAAAACCCCCCTCCTCTCTCTCTTTTTCCCTCATTCACCACCACACCCTCTCTCTCTTACTTTTCTTCTTTCTTTTTCTCTCTAAAAACTAAACCACCACCACCACACAAAATCGCCAAATAACACCACGAAACATCGCCGAAGCATACCACCCGTTTGGAGAAAAGTGACCACGACAACACGATCTACATTCCTATCTTTTCGGATTTTTCATCCGACACTTTGTAAGTTTCCGACAAATCCCGACATCTCTCGTTTTTGATCATTTTTACTAGTTTATGGTTTCTATAGGCTTATTATGTTCATATAAGGGTTGGGTAAAAGAATCGGACCAAACGGAAACCCGAAAACATGTTTTTGGCTCAAAATCCGTCGATCAGACGTAAGTGACGCACTGATGAACCCAGATATGCGTCACTTCGTGCGACACTGACTAAGTGTCGCATAAGCCCTCTTTTCCCGTCACTACCTAAGTGACGCATTTTCAATATCCGTCACTACTAGCGTCACTTGCTTTAGTGACGCCTATGATCGAAACCAAATTTTTATACGACACTCTTGCCCGACACTACTCTAGTGACGCCTAGAACCTTTAACCGACACTCGTTACCGTCACTGCCTAAGTGTCGCCACCTTATGCGTCACTTACCTAAGTGACGCCCTAAACTCATATTTCGCAATTTTATGCGACACTTCCTAAGTGTCGCCTAAACCTTAAGTGTCGCTATAAGTGACGCTAAAAACAGAGAGTTTCAAACCATTTCTACTAAGTATCGAGACCAAAATTTACCACTTGATTTCACCCAAATTCAAGTCCAGATGCGTTTTTCACTATAACAATATTATAGAAATAAGAATTTTCCAAGCTGACCTGGCAGCTCGACCCCAGCCAGGGGCTCTGCCCCTTGGACCCCGCCAGGGGCTGCCGCCCCTTGGACCCCGCTACCAGGGGCGCTGCCCCCGGACCCCCGTCATTAAATGTTGTAAATACTTTTCACACTAAGTGTTGAACACTTACAAATAACGAAACCTGATTCAACGATACATATAATGATAACACTTTGAATCATTATTACAAACCGTCACCAACGGGCCATATTTGCTTTCAAACTACAAACGGATTACTAAACAAACACTTGGACATAACGAGTTATGTAGACAACTAGCCTAGATGGTCTTGCGAGACATCTACTTACTTAACTTTATATGTTTAGGCATTTGAAGGTTACGGGTTCGGAGAACCTACGGTTGATATTACTTACTCGTTTATTGATATAAACGTACTTGCAAAGACTCAGGTGAGTCTTACGGCCCCACTTTTACTGTTTTATCTTATTGGGGGAGATACATGCTACTTATTTTTCCTGAACACAAGTACTAAACTGATTTCTATACCAAACGGAATTGCATGAGTTAATTACTATTTACTGAAGTCTCTCCATCATATATCGTTAGTTATGGACTTAAGCGCGAACAGTAGTTAATGGATCCATTAGGGAAATGACCCTCCCTGCCCGGGGTAGTAGCGCTACCACGTACTGATTTACACGTATAAACGGGTGACTATTATTTCGTTACTTATGCTTGCTCAATTTCGAGCATGTCACGGGAGCAACTGATTATTTACGGGTTAAGCTTCGATTATGAGCCTCATGGCAACGGTATAACTTGATTACTCTACATTTGCGAGATTTGCAAATACTTGATATACGCCTACGGGCACTACTGATGAAATCTTGTGTTCAAACTGATTATTTACTTACTGATAAACCTGTGAGATTCACCAACCTTTTGGTTGACCCTTTTTAGCATGTATTCTCAGGTACACTTACGGAGTAGGATCACTCCAGGATTACTAGCTAGAGTCGCATGATTTCCAAACTGCATCTAACGGAGATTCTTTGGCATTATCTTTTGTAGCTATGATTATGTAATAGAATCTCCCGCCACATACGCGGACTCTAGGCTTACATATTTTTGTAAAGAAAACTATATGTTTTCAAACGATTTAATTATGAAATGTAATTATTTTACAAAACGTCTCATTTAGAGGTCGTTTGCTGTATATCTTGTGCTTTGTATATTGATTAGTAACACCCAAAGTATGCTTCCGCAAATCATTAAATTTGGGGGTGTTACACTTTCTTTTTCAGCCTCTTTCTTTTCCTTTTCAACTTCCTGCTTTTTCTTCTCAGCTTCTTTCTTTTCTGTTTGTTTCTTTTCAATCACATCAGGATTCAACTCATCTTTATCCCATAACTCCTGCAATCTCTCTAAACTCATCTGTTTCAATGCATTCAAAGGAATATACCCACCTTTCAACTTTGCAATTAAGTTCTTCTTCATTTGAGCTTTTGTTGGTGGTTTTGCAGCTTTTTTCTTTCTTGCTTCCTCTGCTTTCCTTTTCTTAACCTGCTCAACAAGATATTCAATATCATCCTGTCTCTGTTCTTTCAGTAAATATTCATCCCATTCTGCTACTTGCTCCTTTGTCATTTTCACAAACTTTCCTTCTTCAATCTCAACATCAATCAAGTCCTCTGCATTTAGCTCAGCCTGTAACCTTTGAGCATATTCAGTATCATGAGCAGTTACTTCTGGTGGCACTGGTTTTTGCTTTTTCTTCTTTGGTTCTTCTACCAGTTTTCCCTTGCCTTTATCTTTTGGATCAATCTTTGGCAATTCTTTCTGTTGAACAGGAGCAGCAGCAGGTTCTCTAATTTGAAATCCAGGCAAAGATGTTTGTTGTGAAGATTTCTTCTTTGGAGTTTCAACCTTCTTTCCTGTACCAGTCATTTTAGCAGTTTTAACTGGAATGCTCTTCTTTCTAGTCTTTTCAATTTGTTGAGCATCAGTTTTATCATCAGTCTTTACTTCTTCTTTTTCAACTGCTATCTCAGGTTTACTCACCTCTCATCATCCTCATCAATCTTTAACTCCTCAGTCTTATCATCCAAATTCACCTCTTCAGTTTGCTCCACTGACCCAATAACCTCAGTATGATCAGACTTATCCTCATCTGCCACTGATTCCTTCATTTCTGTTTCCACTGTTTCATATACTGATTCATTTATTTCTGGCTCTGGCTCTGTAGATGGTGTTAGAGGTGTATGCACAAAATCATCATCCACTGGTTGTTCCATTTCAATCTCTTCATCATCTTTTTCATCATCAGACACAACCTTATCATTCTTATTCCTCTTATTACCCAAATTTGTCCAGACCTTCTCCCCCTTTTTGAAAGCATTTTGTTGAAAGTTATAAGTCTCCTCAGGTTCTGAAGTATCATGAACCACATATTTCCTCCCTTTCTTCAAACATTTAATAACAATCCTCTCTAACTGCTGCACTCTCCTCTGCAACTGAGTGATAATATCATCTTTAGCCTTATTCTTCTTCCTCTCCTTTACAAACTCAGCCCATACATAATCAACCATTTTCGTCAATTCCAAGTTAGTTCTAGCCTCAACACCTTCAGGATGTGACTCCTTTGGTGAATCATTGACATCATCAAACTCTGACTCATGCCTAGCATGATCATCAAAGTCCCCTTGGTTCTTGGTACTGGGACCACTAGGATCATCTACAGGTGTAGAATCATGTCCATGTGGTGCCTCTGATTGGGTCTTATTAATGTTACTTCTGTCCTGCTCTGCCAGTGGGCTAGAAGCAGTAGAAGCAGCCCTCTCAGAATGATCATCCTCCTCCTCATTGATCATCTGCTGTGATGAATCATTTGTCTGAGATACCTGAGCAGCAACAGCCTCAGATGCCTGTTTTTTAGCCTTTTTGGCTTTAGAAGGTTTAGCTGTTGTGGTCCCTTGTTTTCTTTTAGTACCCCCAACTACTGTGGGATGAGAAGTGGTGGGTGGAACCATTCTCTCAGTAGTTGGTTCAGCTTCAGTTGGTAGTACTGATGCTGTGGTGGAAGGTGCAGGAAGCATTGTAGAAAATAATGCTGTAATCTTCCCAGAAAATTTAGTATCTCTCTTCATATTTACAAAAACTTTTGGTTTAAAAGAGACAATACCAATAATCTTGTCAAGTGCAGTTATATTAGGAATTTGTTCATTTAAGAACAACTGCACAAATCGTGGATACATCAAAAATTTAATCTTTGGCTGCTCAATATTTCTAAGCATACCAGAAAATATCAGATTTGAAAAATTAAACCTTTGACCAGTTGCAAGACAAGCAATTGCATAAGCAATGTTGCTTCCAAACTGCTCAAAAGATGATCTCTTAGATGATAAGCAGTGTAAAATTATATGTATTAAAAACCTCCACTGATGAGAAAATAAGGTTTTCTGAAAAGTAAAAATTTCAAAAGAACCCTCATAACCCATCAATCGTAAAGTATCATACATAACAGTATCCTCTAAAGATGATATACCTGCCTCATCATCTAGTTGTAATGAAGCTCTAACAGTAGCTTCTGTGATTACAACACGTGTATCCATAACTGCTGAAACGATTCTTTTAATCCCCTGTTCCTCTTCTATTGATGCATTCACCCAGAAATTGTTGATATGGTCGTGAGATATTCTGGGTGCTACAGTGAGAGCATGACGAATATGTGAAGCACGAAGGAAATCAATGATTTCCACATACTCGTTTGCCTCTGCAGGTTTCATTAAGAATGCAATCATATTGTGATCTTTTCCAATCGGTAGTTGAACAGTAGACGAAGTCGATGCCATGATAAGAAATCAAGTAATCGAGAAGAATCGAAGATGATTTTACAGAATCGAAAATCGATGAGACTTAGCGCAGTTGTTTGTATGTGTAATTTTGAAAGCGTAATGAGAAACCCTAAGTGTTGAGAGTTAAGTACTGAAATTAAATCAGTTGTAAACCCTAAATTGACCAAATCCCCAATTATAACTAAAACAGTGTTAATTAAGAAAAATAACACGTTCAGTGATAATTGTGAAAATGACCATCAGTGGTAATCAACACTTGGTTTCTCAAATGCATCATTTACATAATAAACCTAGCAGTGCTAACTTGTACAAGCAGTACCAACCGACCAAGGCAGTGCTAACTTAATACAAGTAGTACTTCAGTTCTAGCAAAATCATATAAACAAAGCAGTGGTTGAAATTTTATTTTTTTTTATTTATTTTTTTTTTTTATCGAAAGCAAACTCCACAAGCAGTAAAACTTCATAAACACCTGCATAAGTTAGACTCCAAGACATAGCAATATAACCTGCAGTGGTAATTCCAAACAATAATACAAGTAAACAGTGTTAACTATACACCAACAGTGGTGAAGTGATTATTACCACTGTTTATAATAAAAGTAAGAAACAGTGATAACGATACACATTACACACAATCAGTGTTTAATTAACAAATCAGTATTAACCCAAATTGAAATCACAGTAGATATTATTCACAGAAAGCAGTGATAAGAAAAATAACTTATGACAAATTGATCATTCTAATACTAGTAACCAAGAATGTGAATCTGCCTACATCAAAAGCTTTTGTAAACAGATCAGCAAACTGATTATCAGTATGAACTTTCAAAATTTGAATAAGTCTTTTCTCATTACAATCTCTAATGAAATGATATCTGATTTCAATGTGCTTTGTTTTAGAATGTTTTACTGGGTTATTAATAATACTGATTGCAGAGCTATTATCAATAAAAATAGGAGTATTAAGAAAGGTAAAACCATAATCTAGCATCTGATTCTGAATCCATAGCACTTGAGCACAGCAACTTGCAGCTGCTACATATTCTGTCTCTGCTGTAGATGTAGATACAGTGGTTTGTTTCTTGCATTGCCATGAAACCAATCTTTCTCCTAAAAATTGACAACCTCCTGATGTAGATTTCCTGTCCAGATTAGCTCCTCCATAATCACTATCTGTGTAAGCTATCAGGTCAAAAGAATTAAACTTTGGATACCAAAGGCCCAACTTTGATTGACCCTTCAAATATCTAAATATTCTTTTGACTGCTAGAAGATGTGATAGCTTTGGATTAGCTTGAAATCTTGCACATAAACACACTGCAAACATGATGTCAGGCCTTGATGAAGTGAGATACATAAGAGACCCAATCATTGATCTGTAAAGATGTTCATCCACACTCTCCCCCTCAAGATCTGCATGTAATTTCTTGTTTGTCTCAACTGGTGTGCTTGCAACTTTAGCATCTTTGTACCCAAACCGATCCAGTATATCATTCACATACTTACTTTGATGAATAAAGATTCCTTCTTTTTGTTGCTTTACTTGCAGCCCCAAGAAAAATGTTAATTCCCCCATGGAGCTCATCTTGAACTTTTCATGCATCAATGATTCAAACTCCTTGCAAAGACTATCCTTTGTTGAACCAAAAATGATATCATCTACATAAACTTGAACCAGTAGTATATCATTCTTAATTCTTTTAGTAAACAAAGTTTTATCTATTGCACCCCTTTTGAATCCATTCTGCAACAGATAATCTGAAAAAGTATCATACCAGGCTCTAGGTGCTTGATGTAAGCCATAAAGAGATTTATCCAGTTTGAAAACTTTATCAGGAAATTTAGAATCTTCAAACCCTGGTGGTTGACATACATAGACCTCTTCCTGTATAGTGCCATACAGAAAAGCACTCTTAACATCCATCTGATACACAATGAATCCCTTGAATGAAGCATAAGCCAAAAACAATCTAATTGCCTCTATCCTTGCAACAGGTGCAAAAACCTCATCATAATCAATCCCCTCTTCTTGTGAATACCCCTGTGCAACCAATCTAGCCTTGTTTTTGATCACTATACCTCTTTCATCCTTCTTGTTCTTGAAAATCCATTTAGTACCAATTGCCCTCTTCTCTTTAGGCAAATCAACCAATGTCCAAACTTCTTGAATCTTAAACTGAAGCAACTCCTCTTGCATAGCTTCAATCCAACTAGGATCTCTCAAAGCTTCAGTAACCTTCTTTGGTTCTGTTTGAGATAGAAAACAGGCAAACAAAGAAGTATTAACAGCTTCTGTATCAAGATTTACTTCTTCCTCATTTGCTGAAGCTTCAAACACCTGACTTTGATTTCTTGTTTTAACAGCTGATTCAATATCTCCTATTACATTCTCAAGTGGATGATCTTTATGAGTAATGTATTTAGATGCTGCTGTTTCTTGAATACTCTCCTCTAAGTTGGTAAAATTTCCTTCTTGACCAGACTCACTACTTGACACTTCTCTTGCAATTCTCTTTGACAAAGGAGTAGAACTCATCAAATGTAGATAATTCAATTGTTCCTGCTCTGTGTCAAGATGCTTTGTAGGTGTCTGATCAACATTCACACCTGCCTTTGTATACTTCTGTACTGGACTCATATCACTGTCTTCTGTACTGTCTTCAATAACAGGTCTATCAGAATCATCAACATGAGAAAATGATGTTTCATCTGATTTTCCTGTTTCCACATCCTGTGATATCGTTGGTTGATCAGTATCAAACACTTCTGGGGGATCAGGAGACCAAATTGGAAATAATATATATTCCAATGAATCATTCTTCTTTCCAACTGATATTCCTGATTTTGCTCTACCTTCTTCATCACCTGTTCCTACATTTGTACCTGCACTTGTACCTGCACTAGTATCCACATTTGTATATCTAAAAGCAGTATTAAGTGCATCAATATCAAACAGTGATTCAGGACCTTTTCCCTCAGGATTAACAGTGTTTTCATTAAAAGTAATGTGCACTGTTTCTTCTATGATTCTGGTCCTTTGATTGAATACCCTATAAGATTTACTTTGAATAGAATAACCAACAAATATCCCCTCATCAGCCTTACTCTGAAACTTACCTAAGTGATCTTTGGTATTTAAGATTGTACAAGGACACCCAAAAGATTTTAAGAAACTAACCAAAGGCTTTCTCTTAAACAACAGTTCATATGGTGTCTTGTTATGAGGCTTAACAACTAATACTCTATTCTGAACATAACAAGCTGTGCTAACTGCCTCTGCCCAAAAAGACATAGGTAGCTTTGCATCAGATAGCATGGTTCTAGCAGCCTCAATCAGTGTCCTATTTCTCCTTTCAGCTACTCCATTTTGTTGAGGAGTTCTAGGTGCACTAAATTCTCTCTTAATACCTTTAACTTCACATAATTTATCCATCTCATGATTTTTAAATTCTGTTCCATTATCACTTCTGATGATCTTTACTCTTTTATCCAATTGATTCTCCATCTTAGTTATAAATGATCTAAGTATTTCACCTGTCTCATCCTTTGTCCTAAGAAAGAAAACCCATGTAAATCTAGTATAATCATCAATAATCACAAGACAGTAAGACTTTTTCCCCATACTACTTATACTGGTTGGTCCAAATAAGTCCATATGCAATAAGTGTAAGGGTGTGCTATTTGTGTTCACAGATTTGGGCTTAAATGAGGATTTGTGTTGCTTTCCCTTTTGACAAGAAACACAATGATCATCACATGAATAGACCTTTTCAGGCAAACCTCTAACAAGCTTGTTTTTGACAAGTTTATTAATGGTTTTGAAATTCATGTGACACATCCTCCTATGCCACAGTTCAGATTCATTTACACTTGCTTTAGAAATAAGACAGTTTAAATCAGGTTGAGGTGTCATATTTACTAAGTCACACTTATATACATTATCTTGTCTTGGAATTCTCATCAAAATCATGTTTTCTGGTATTTTGAATTCTTTGGACAAGATAAGGCATTCAGTGTCAGTAAAATGAACTGGGTTCTTTTTATCTGTGATTTGACTCACACTTAGTAAATTATACCTCAGTTGTTCCACAAAATAAACATTATCAAAACTTAGCTTTTCACTCTGAACTGTTCCTTTCCCTGTGATCCTTCCTCCTTTTGGATTGCTTCCAAAAGCTACATATCCTCCATCAAAAGATTTAAAATCCTGCAGCTTTTCTTTGTCTCCAGTCATGTGCCGTGAGCATCCACTATCAATATGCCATAAGCTCTTAGGCTTGCCCTGCACAAACAGTCAAAAAGAGAATTAATTTCTCTTGGGAACCCAAACCAATTTGGCTTTGGGTTTCCCATGTGCATTCACATAATCAACTTTCTTAAAGATTATTGATTGTGAAGCACTGTTGGTATTTGGATCTGTTAATTTATCAGACTTAATAGGTGTCCAAATCCAACTAATTTTAGACTTAACAGTGTTCTTTGGCTTAACAGTTTTAACTATTTTACCAATTGAAGATTCAGTGTTAATTTTGTTAACACTGTTTTTGAATTCAGTTACCACTGTTTTAGTCTTTGAGCTTTTGGCTAATTTTGTTATTACTGCTGCAGTAGATTTACCTGTAACAGTGTTTAACATGGTAGCCTTTGAGTTTATCTTCTGAACTCTGGCAGTATGATCAACTTTTGATTGAAAATTTTGTTTGTTAATCATATTTGCTTTCATCCATGACTGTTTTCTAATCCTTTGAACATTCTCAGGATTATGATAACAGTCATATTTAAGATGACCCATTTTTCCACATATAAAGCAAGACATTTCTTTAATCACAGTAACATTATTACCCAGTTTTTGTGAAATCATTTGATTCCAATTTCTTTGATTACCTCTGGGTTTTTGATTTTGAAAACTCTGTGAAGAAGAAGCACTTGCTTTACATTTACAATTCACACAGTTATTCACAACAGATTCAACAACAGGTTTAGTAACTGAGTTAACTGTATTACTAACATATCCTAACCCATGTTTAGATTTGTTAGTATTCAAGCTCACCTTCTCTAAGTCCAGTTTAACCTTTTCCTTAAACATTTTCTTACCCTCTTCTAGTTTATCAGTTTTAAGATTAACAACTAGATCAGTAATTACTCTCTTCACATCCTCACATGTTGACTCAGACTTAGATGATTCAGATTTCACACTCTTCTCACTATCAGATGTCCTATCACTCTGATCATCTTCTTCAGTCCAGTCACTAACTTCACCTTCTACAAACAGATCATCATCAGATAAACTTTTAATTGGATCAGCCTTTTTAACCTCATCTACCATTCCTCTTTTAAGTGAATTGATATCAATTTCACTTTTGGGAGGAAAGTAGGTGTGATTATAAGGTGGAGGTACATTATTGTATCCTAATCCAGTCTTAAGTTTATCATGAATCTGTGAATTAATAAGTTTATTTACACTCTTTGAAGCATGTTCTAATTTACTTACATCAAGCCTTATACTATCTCTTTCACATGTGACCTCAGTAAGTTTCTTAGATAACAAATCAACTTTATCTTTAAAAGAGTCTCTCTCCCACCTAGCATATTCAATGTCATACTTAAACTGTGTTGCATTGACTTCATATGCCTTTATTTGATTTTCCAGATTTTCAATGACTGCTATGGTGTGTTTACTTTTGATTTCCCATTGTTTTAGTTCCTCACACACTTTTATATTATGATCTCTGTAGTGTTTAACAGTTTGTTTACAAACAGCAGAACATAACTTATTTTGTACCTCTGTAGGAACTTCTGACTTTTTGTCAGATTCTGCAATGGCCATGAGACATTGATTCTTCACAACATGCTCTTCTTGATCACTCCAATCCCATCCACAGCCATCCATAGACACCAAAGCATTTGCTGAAGCCCCCTGAATTGGAATGTTTCTTGTCTGTGTTCCAGTGCTTCCAGATCTCTGACCATTACCATTCTGCTCTTGCCTAGGGTTTCTGCATTCTCTTGCAAAGTGTCCCATCTTGTGACAGTTGAAACACTCAATCTTGCTCTTATCAAACCAATTTGCATCATTCCTCTTGTATGCAAAGTTATTTCTACCAGTCCTCTGCATGAACCTTTTTGCTCTCTGAGTAATCAATGCAATTTGCCACTTGATGTCCATCTCTTCTAAATCATCACCATCAAATTGTTCCAGATCTTCATTAGTAAGTGAAGAATTCACATTACTTGCAAAGAAAGATTCCAATATTTGATCATTAGAATTATTTGATGATGATCCTGCTCCCCCTGAAACATGAGTAGAACCCATTTGACTTGATTCTGCTTTTGTTCCAGCCATAGACATAAAAGCAGCATTATGACTGTATCCAGTTGCTTGCTTCTTACTTTCCACCTCAGACTCAAAGTTCCTCAGATCATTGTATATATCTTCTAGTTCCTTAACTTCAATGTCTGAACTCTGCCTCAATCCAACAGTATAGATTGTCCAGTCATCACCTAATGATCTCAAGAACTTTCTGTTAAGATCTTCTTTGTCAATCTTAACCTTGTGATTTTCCAATTCTCCAACTAATTTAGTAAACCTATCAAAGGTTTGAGTTAGAGTTTCAGATTTCACATGGCTAAAATTTTCAAATTGTTGTTTTAACAGAGATCTTTTATTCTTTTTGGTGTTATCATTACCACCAAACCTCTTCTCAATTGCCTCCATTAATAACTTGGGATCTTCACAATTATCAAATCTGCTCTGATGCTCATTCGGAATGGATAGCAACAGAGTACTAAGTGCTTTGTACTCAGTAGATCTGATTTTCCTCTCTGCTTCAGATGTTGGTGGTGCTCTTGGTTGTTTTACTCCATCACCATCAAGCGTTACTGGTATACCATTAACAACAACTTCCCACATCTGATAATCCGTGAGAAGCATATATTGCCTGATTCTGACCTTCCATAGGTCAAACTCATCAGGTTTAAGCATCGGTATCTTTGTTGCTTGAATTCCTTCATTGCCTTCAGTCGCCATTGAAATCAAAACTTAATATCTGAACTAAACTCAATTACTAATACTAATAATCCCAGATCTTCCTGTCTTCAAAGCTACACAAGCTCTGATACCACTTTGTTAGTCCCTGTTTAACTTAATAAACAATCTTACGTAATAAGCTTTGAATATATTATTGAGAAGTTGCGGAATCACACTCAATAATATTAAGAAGATCAATGAATATTAATTAATTTAATGAACACACAATATACCGAAAGCTTCAATCTTATTAATGATATAAGACGAATACACTTGATGTATTAGGGTTACAGAAAACCTTGAAGCTGCGCAAAAATCATTAACCTATCTAGGTCTAAAGGATCTCTATTTATAACATATAGAGTCCTATACAATCTCCTACAAATATGGAATAAAATAACTTCCATAACCGACTCATACTTATCACAAAATCATAAACAGTTTTAACTACCATTCTGATGTAAACAGTTGTAACTGTTACACATTCAGTGGTAACTGCTTCAATTGTAATATGCGACTAAGTACAAATATATAATCAGTGTTAACTGTTTCATATATAACTAACAGTTACTAATACATAAGCAGTTTTAACTACTTACAGACACATAACTATCAGTTGTAATCTATCTTCAATCAGTTGTAACACTTGTCTTCTCATCAGTTTTCTTCTATCAGTTGTAACTTCATAAAGACAGTTTTAACCTTCAAAGCAAACAGTTTTAATCACTTATATTCTGTCTTCTCATCAGAACTTCAACTCAGACCTGAAACAGTTTTGACCCAACAGTGTGTTCCCTGGAAACCCTCACGAGACTATAACTCGTCCACTCGGGATACCGAGGGGTTTAAAGGCTTATTGCATATGCTAAATGCAATCGTGATTAACTAAGAAAGTGTGGATGTTGTATATTAATTTTCAAGAGATGAAGGAACCAACCAAGATGAACCAGATATGATATTCTAGCCGATGATGAATTCAACAACCGTATTACCATTGCTGACGACATTTGCTTCTAAGTCAGGTGAGTTTTTCTGTTCTACTTTATCTTTCCCTTACTCACTTTTGTTTATCAATTTTTAGATAATGAGGGCATTGTATAATTTAAGTGTGGGGATAGGGTTCATAAGAGAAAGAATTTCTTTAATTAAACACTTAAGTTTGTTTTATATAAATTTTTGAGAAAATTTAAAATTTTTCAGTGAATAACTAAGTATTTATTAGTTAGAATACTTTTGTTAAAAGTTTTGTTTTGTATTTAAAAAGTTTAGACTTTAATGTGGATTAACTATTTTGTACATATAACGTAAGCTACTTAAATAAGGAGTAATATATAGTTATATGATATGATGTACTAGTAGGCAATCTATATGAGGATTTCTGAATTTTTTAAAAATAAATTAATAAAATAACTTGTATATTATTTTATGGTACATAATATGATGTATGACATAAAAGTCTTAATTCTTAGATTTATCATGCAACTATTTTATATATCTTTATACTTATATAAAAACATTTGGGGGTTTACTAATTGTTTCCTCTGTTGTACTAAGTACAGACCTGGTTTCTAATTAGTATTCTTAAATAAAGTAAAAGCTAAAGAAAGAAATTCTTTCAAGAAAAGTTAATGAAAATAAAAATCAAACTATGTCGCTTTGTTATACTAAGGTATAGACCTGTCACCGCTGGTTTGATTTAATATTACTTTACCTGAATCAAGTTATGTCGCTCTGTTGCATGATAATGCAGACCTGTCACCAATGTCTTGATTCTTAAAAATGGATTTTATATATTTATTAGGAATATAAAAGTAAATTGCATGATTAAGTTTAAGAGTATATCATATATGGAAATCTTAAGTAATATACATACTAACAATAAAGGTGTATTCAGAAGTATAAATATAGATTGTTTAAAGTGGACAAATATATTAGTAATCGTTCATGAACTATATATTACATAAATAATAATAATTTTTATTTATACATTATAGTTATCCATGTTAATTAAATTATTTAAATTTTTAATTTATGAAACAGGTTTTTAGTATGGGTATTCTGATTCTTAAATATTAGTTTGATGCTTATTTAATTTTAAATTCAGTAATCTACTTGAGGACAAGCAGAACTTAAGTGTGGGGATATTTGATAAGCATCAAATATATACTATATTTTATACTATTTATCCCTATGTTTATATACATTTTAGTGCATTTATATGATTTTAGATACTTATTTTGTTAATATTTGCATAAATGTATTTTAAAGTGGAGATTGAAGAAAATGAACGAAAACAGGGCAAAAACTGAAGAAAAAGAAGATTAAATGAAGACTCGAAGAAAATGTAGCTAAAACCTTGAATAAATAATGAATATGGCTCAAAAGTAGAGTGATAACATCAATTAAGTGTTTTAAATGAAGCTTGGATGAAAGGAACGGAATTTGGATCGAAAACCGAAGAGAAGTGTAAATGCTGAGTTTTCTGCGCGCTGTTAGTATTTTGGGAATAACTCCCTCATACGGAGTCCAAATGAGTTGATTCAAGCGGTCAAATTTAGCTAACACATAGGGCTACAACATATCAAAAATTCAGCCCATTTGGAGAAAAACTCAACCGGCGGTTGGAACCGAAAATTCTAGAATCTGGTGGAAACGAAGAGTTTGACTTGGAGACAAAGTAACCAACCGCCGGTTGGGACCGCCACAGCTCAATTATAAATAGAAACAACCTTCCAGCTTCGAATTATAACCCAATAACCTTAATAATTCATAGATTACGAATTATTAACCCCCAAATTCGACTAGAAACACTTTCTAGGGGTTTTAGGAGCAATTTAGAGTCGCGGGTTCGCAAGGGTTAGTCTATGATCAAGCGTACGGAGCGTAGTTCACGGTTTTGGTTTGTGTATCTTATTCTTTATTTAATTTTGAATGTGTTTTATTATTGAATATTGATGATGATTATGTTTAACTTAACTATGAACTAATAATTATTGTATTTGCTTAGATTTATATTATTGTTGGAACTAAGTTATTGAATGCTTTATCATACAAGAATTGTCTGTGTTATGTTAATATTGATAAAAGTTAATTGATTTATATAGATAGCTCTACTAATCTGGTGATTTTTATAAATTAAGTAGTAATTGTCAATCATTAATGTTAAGTAACACTGTAGTTCAGCCTAATCTGGGATTGTATGAGTAAGATGATGAAGAGTACTTAATGGAATAGTAATACTTCTCATAATATGTGGTTGTGTTGTTATCATGAAAATTAGCTTAATCTGAGTAATTTTCTATATTAGAAATTCACCAATAATAATAGCCAATAATAAATAATCTAAGTAAATACATATTTATCTCTAATTGTTTACTATCCCTTAGTTAATTGTTTTCTATAGAATTGGTTATAATTTTAGTATTCTTAAATACGTTTATACGGAACTAAAACATAAACCCCCTTATCTGTATATTGTATATTTTAGTAGAATTATAAATTCTATTTTAATTATAACCACCATTCCCAGTGTTCGACTCGGACTTACTTTAAAAGCTATATTATACGAACGGGTTATTCTTGCCTGGCTTGTGTGATAGTTAATTTAGTATTTCCAATTATTTAAAACTTGTTATTTTGTACTCTATTCACACGACATCAACAAACCATCCAAACATTGAAAGACATGCTACGAGCTTGCATAGTTGACTTCGGTGCAAACTGGGAACATCACCTACCATTGTGCGAGTTTTCGTACAACAACGGCTACCATACCAGTATTGGAGCTGCACCTTTCGAGGCACTGTACGGTTGTAAGTGCCGATCACCCGTCTGTTGGACCGAAGTGGGAGACAGCCAACTCACCGGTCCTGAGATCATTCACGAAACAACGGGGAAAATCATTGGTATTCAAAATCGACTCAAAGCCGCGCGTGATCGTCAGAAAAGTTATGCTGACGTGAGACGCAAACATCTCGACTTCCAGGTTGGGGATCGAGTACTCTTGAAAGTCTCACCTTGGAAAGTCATCATACGTTTTGGTAAACGCGGGAAATTGAACCCCAGGTACATTGGACCTTTTGAGATCCTTGAGAGGATTGGTCCAGTGGCATATTGATTGCAGCTGCCACCTGAGCTCAGCAGCGTGCATCCCACATTCCACATTTCTAACCTGAAGAAATGTCTGTCTGATGAGACACTTATCATTCCTCTTGACGAAATTCAAATCGATGATAAACTTCATTTCGTCGAGACACCAGTGGAAATCATAGACCGTGAGGTCAAACAGTTGAAACAAAGTCGTATTCTCATCGTTAAAGTCCGGTGGAATTCGCGACGTGGTCCGGAATTCACTTGGGAACGGGAAGACCAAATGCGACTCAAGTACCCACAGCTATTCACAGACTCCACACCATCTACGATTCAGAGCTAAATTTCGGGACGAAATTCTCTTAACAAGGGGAGAATGTGACACCCGACAAATTAGGACTAGTTATTAGTACCTAATCACGTTTTAATACATGTAATTAGTTCCGTGTTAGGCTAATTGTATGTATCATTATATATATTGGGATATATATACACGTACGCGATTAAGTTTAATCGTGCATTTTCATATCGGGCGGATCCCGATACATTAATACGGACGTTGGTGAACTCAAATTATTAAATAATGCGAGATTATTTGATAAACGTATTTATATCCAAATATTATTTCGATAATATCATACAAGTATTTCGTATCGTATAAAATACTCAGAAACGACCGAAAACGCGCAAAATGCGCCCGACAAATGAAATTTATAAAAAAAAATATTTTTATAACTCATCTCTAAGTATTTTGATAAAATACTTCAAGTAAAATCAACGCGATTACGCACAATCATAAATAACGTTTAAAAACGTTACGCGACTTAATAATCGAAACACGAGCACGTAAATCAATACCGACACTCCAATTAAACATTTTTATTAATGTTTTTCAAGTATTATAAGTAATACTTCAATGTAAACCTATCGAAATTCAATTGGTATTTAAAACGTATACGTATAACGTTAAACGTTTAATTATACGTTCAAACGACCGGGGAAAACGAGCACTGCACGGAGCGCAAAATTAGGGAACAAAGTTGGAGACTCCCACCACCTAGTGGGGCCCCCAACAAGCCGTCCAATCCACCTCCCCAAAATGGGGAAGGTGTTTGTTGACTACAAAGAAAAACAAGATCCACAAAGTTCTCATTCTTGCACCCTTCCTCTCACTCTAACTTCTCTCACTAAAAACACATTCCCTCACATCCTCTCCACTCCATAAGCTGCTCCACCACCATCCACCACATCACCACCATTATCCACCACCATCATCTTGAAGAAAAGCAAGGGAAGAAGAAGGAGGAAGCAAAACCGAGCAAACCATCACCATCTCCGCTCTAGATCACGATTTCACCTTGTAAGCACCCACTTTTCTTTGCTAGATTTACATGGTTTTCATATATATGCATGTCTAGTATCTCAAACAACAAAATGATGTCTAAACCTTAAGCTTAAAAACGTTTTTGAAGTAGTTATGTAAAAACAGGAAACCTGACCAGAAATTTCGTCGCACTAAAACGGCCATAACTTGAGTTGTAGGATGAATCAACCCGCAAATCTTATACCGAAATGTCCGTATGGATGTCGTCTACAAAAAACTCTCTCTGGGACGTTGACGCGCCACCGACGGTCACGCGTCGTCGGACGCGACCGATGCGGCGGCACGCTCGGTTAAGAGAGGAAGTTTTAAAGATCTATATTTTGCTGGGGACCTAAGTTCTACTAGGGCTGTATAGCTCAAGTATGACCTAGGGTCGTTCCAAGAGTTAACCGTATTGTAAAACAATTTGTCAAGACGAACAATGCAAATTAGTGATGGGTTTAAAATAACTTTTGAGTGGGTTTTATACTTAGGTCAGTAAAAAGTAAAGCTTAATTAAAAAAAACAGTAAATAAAACAGTAGGATAATCAGTAATAGGGGACTTGTGTTTGTTATGACTTCGTTAGCTTTTACGTGGGGTGATGCTGTATTAGGGTTTTATTTATTGAAAACATCTTTGTAAGATTTGTGTCTTGCGTTCACGTAAATACCTTGTGGTGTAAACACTAACACCCTACTGATCAGGTGAACCCGATCAGTATGTCACTGAGTGCTAGGCTGTCATGATTCTGATCAGATCGGACTGTCTTAAACCCACCTCACCATCTCTTGTGACGAGATAAGGTGACCCTCTGAATGGAGTATAGGAATAGGGCGACAGTCCGCAATTTATCCACTGATCTTTCTTAACACAGACAAAGGTATCTAAGCTAGGCAAGGCATTTAAGATTTAAGACAGGTGATGTTCGATTAACATATACATTAATGGTTGTGATTGAGTTCAGAGATGTTCGGCTGTGATACAGTCTTTGACCCACAGGGTTTTCCACAGTTTGTATGTAATTGTACTGCACAAGAAGTGTTTCCAATGTTATACTGTGTATTTGCCCGTATTACGGTCTTTCCTGGATCACAGACTATGCTTAGGATGTAATACAGTATACAGCCTTCGACCTTTCCATAGTTCTTCCACGAGTAATCTCAGTGCTAAATCGGATACTCAGTCGTATTATGGCTTTAACTGGATTACATACTTTATAGCCATCTGAACTCAATATTTCTAAGCTTGTATTACATTAAAACCATCTATGATAACTAAACATCCCGTTCACTTTATAATCCCAAACCAATAAATCCCTGATTAATCCACAGTGTACTATACAATAGGTAGACAGTATTTCCATTGCTTCGAAATCAGACCATGTTAATTTAAGACAACACAGATAGGTAGTGACCGTTTGACTAAGGTTCGCGACTCCTTGACATAAAGGTTCTAACCACGTTTATTGGAGGAAAGGCGGTAGTTTAGTTTAAAATCATAAATGTATAGTTAATAGTTCATCGGTTTTCAATGTTTAACAATTGAGATCATTATTCCACAACGGATTGTGCCCACGACTTTCATAGCTTCCACGTTCCGTACTACACACATTCGTGATGATTCCGGCGCTATACAAATGAAAGCCGTATAACGTTACCTCTGTTGTTTCATAATGGTGTTATCTCAATTGTATTTAAAGTAGCATCACCCCAAATATTTATATGCTAACTACATCATAACAAACACAATAGCTAATCTACTCACTAATCATGGCAATGTATCCTAAATCAATCATAATAATAGCATGCAACATTATGAGAGATAAGGATAGAAATAACCGAAAGTAATGCGTAGATTGAATAGTAGCTGAAAGATTACACGGACAGAGCTCCGAAATATCCGAACAATATTACATAGGAGATCCTCCAAGAATTCCAACTCTATTACAAAAGCTACCCTACTAATCCTCCTCTAACTCCTAAGAGTAGTGCTAGAGAGAGGATGCTAATTACCTACTAATTCTCCTCTAACTCCTAAGAGTAGTGCTAGAGAGAGAATGCTAACCTAAAACTAGAGAGAGAGAGTTTAGAGAGAGAAAGTAAAGAGAGAATGTGAATGAGGTGTGTTTGAAATGAGTGGGAGAGCCCTCTATTTATAGACGGAGAGGTGAAAGCTTGGTACAAGCCTTAAAGCACAAAGAACAAGCATTAAAGCGCATACGGGGGTATCGGACCAAGGGGGGTCAAACAGCACCATCCAAGGCACAAGGCCCCGTATACGGCACCCTTAGGGCCGTATACGGTACCCTAGGGGCCGTATACGGCACCCTTGTGCCCAGGGGGGGGGGGTTGGTGTCCCGTTTGCCCTCTGCTGATTCTCCGGTTGCTTGGTTCGTCCGTATCTTCTTCGTTCGGGCTCCGTTTTGCTTGATTCTTGCGCCGTTGGATTCGTTTTTCCGTTACGCTTCTAATGACACTAAGTTTTCCAAATTTGGAAGTGGTTAACTTTTATGCATTCCGGTTGACGAACGGCGAGCTTCCGAGCTGCATATCTTCTCCGTCTTTCGTCCGTTTCTTCTGATTCTTTCACCACCGATCTTGTAATTACCTATAGAATCATAAAATATGAATTAAGATCCAATTCCATAAGTGATTCAAGGAGGGTATTTTAAGGTGACGTTATTTGCCTTGTTTTGCGTGATAAACGGTTGTTTTTGGTGATTTTAACAGCAACGCCCATAATCAGACCACTTTGATGATTTTAAGTAAATAATAGATGTTTTAAGATGTTTTCACCAAAAATAAGTCCAATAAGTGTAGAATAATGTGCCTAAAAACATGACTTTTTAGGTCACATCAAGTATCCCACACTTAGGCGTTGATTGTCCTCAAGCAACACATCCATGCCTCGTGAAAAAAAGTATTTTGAAAATCTGATTTTTGGGGTGAGTCAAAACATTTCAAAAAGTTATCATTTTCTCATACTCATAATTTTGCTTTTAAAAACATCAGAAAAGATAAGATAATCATTTCAGAAACAAGTAATGACTCTCTTTTAAGCATACATCCAAATCTCGTGATCTTGGAGTATACATGACCAGGCGATCTCACTAAAGTGGTCACTCAATTCACTCAAGAGTGTTTCGGGTTTCCTATCATTCTAAACAAAGAAATCGCTCAATTAGCCAGTCATGCAGTACTCATCGTCATAAGCTTGATCGAGAATCGGATCTCCACCACTTAGGTGAGAACGATGCTAATTATCCCAAGACATTTAGGGGTTGTAGTGTTTGTGAGGGTTAAGGGGTATGGATAGAGGAAATTTTTGGGTGTAAGGGTGTTGCTTATCTTAGGACTCCTAAGGTCACGGAAAACTTAATTTAGAAACGGATGAAAGTGCAGTAGCTTTTGTCTTCTATCGGATTTTCTTCTTTTAGGGCGATACTCCGAAGCACTGAGCTTTATTATGCGGAACTTCTTCTTTTCTTTTTTTCTTTTTTCTTTTTTCTTTTTTCTAAATTTCTTTTTTTTCTTTTTCTTTCAGAACTTCTTTGCCAGAGAATTTCCAAGGATTATTAAATGCAGAAATCCTTCTTCTCATCTTTCTTCTTCGAGTCTTTTCATGGTGTCAATTTTTCACACCAAGGATATTTCTTTTCGGAGATCACGAGATAGCAAGACAATTTGAAGGGATGTTTCTAAAAATCGTTTTTGTAACCTCAGAAATTCTAAAATAAGGTTTTGGGGAATTTTGGGAAAGTGAGGGTTTAAAATGTGGGTTTTATGAAACGAAAAGGTTTAGGCTCAACAGGGTTTACTAAGGGGATCATCGACACTAAAAATGAGCATCGGAAAGGGTTTTGGGCTTGAAAGAGAAGGCTAAAAAAATGGGTTAAATCCTAAGGAATGTCAAGGTCATTTAATTGCATCTATACTGCGTACGGTACTCACCAATATGGTCTTGAAGCGTATGTCAGGAGCAAGTTCTAATTCAGAAATACATGCATCGGCACACACAAGAAATGAACAATGTAGCATTAAAAATGAATGCTTTTAATGCTCAAGTCCTCACTGCAAATGGGTTGTATGTGCCTAGTCATGTTCTTATTAGATTATCATTTCTTGCTTAAGCAATTATTAACTTATTTTCCTTAGATTTTAAAAACAAAATATTCATATTTTGAAAATGACTTCTCTTAAAAACATTAAGACTCAAAAATTCAGAGTTAATCGGATGATTGAACTCGTTTTTGTTTTGAAAAAGGTTTTGAAAATTGAAAAACTTTGAAAATTTTGAAAAATTTGAAAAATTTTGAAAAATTAAGAGGAACATTTTCTGTGTTAACTATTTTTGGACTAAAATCATAAAAACAAACCAAGGTATTCTATACCTGCTATCCCACACTTAGAGGAACATTGTCCCTAATGTTCTCTTGAGTTGAGGTTATACTTGAAGAGTATAATCCCACACTTAGAGTTTGAACATGTAAGAAAATGTTTCTCAAGTGTTTTACTTTGGGCTGGAATCCCACACTTAGTGATAAGTTTAGGGTAGAGTATAGACTACTTTTATTTAATACTAACAAAACAAATAAGCATGAATCATGGCAAAACAGATAAAAGAGGAAAGGATCAGATACTCCCCAGATAATAAGTTGCGTAGAAGCTGAGTTTCTGAATTTTTGTAGAAGGAGATGTGGCCAAGATCTTCTTCTATTCTTTTCATGATTGTCTCGGCTTCAAGCGACTTGTTTTTCTTCATCTCAACTTCTCAATTTCATTCTCATGAAGAGATCTCTTAAGTGTGAACACGTTGGATGAACCCTTCTAAAAACTCGGATTTGTTTTTGCAAATGAAAAGAAATCACTGTCTCAGATTTTGAGAGATATTTTCTACTGCAAATCAGTTTCATAAATCATGTGTTTTTAAACGAGTTCGAGCATAATGCATAAAAGTAGTATGCAAGTACCTCAAATGCTCGAAACACAAGATTCGTTTGTCATTTTTAAAATGATTTTCCTTTTTATCTGAGAACAGTGGTTTGTTTGCAAAACGAGTTGTATCCAAAAGATGTTTGGTAAAACAGTGGGGTTTATCCAAGTGTGAAGGATAGTCGGAGATCATCTTCATTTCTCAGATTCTCTTTCTTTCTATGATTATTCCATGGGTTGCCTCCCAAGAAGCGCTGCTTTTAACGTCGATAGCCTGACTTTATTCCACGGGTTGCCTCCCGAGAAGCGCTGCTTTTAGAGTCGAGAGCCTGACTTTGCCTTCCTTCAGTTTAGTTAGTGTTGGAACCTCCAGGGTCGGAAGTACTGAGAAGTGGAACCCTGAGATTGCGTGGATAGATCCTCAGAAAGTGGCGAGAAATGATTTCAACGATGTTCGGATACCCAGATGAGAAGATTGGGAAACTATCAAGATGCTGTTCAGTAACCCTTTTCATGTGCAGAAGGTTCCAAGTGATGTCTCTAATTATCTTGGAGACAGTTCCACATGAATCAACTACAGAGAATCCGTCAGCTTCAATCATTTCTCTCTGAGGGTGCTGCCGTCTAAGTGAGTCCATGAATCCAAGAAATTGGAGGTGTAGAGTGTCATGATCTGCTAAGCTGGAACTTCCTCTTATTTCTCGAATAGAATCATGGATATCCTGGAGGAGCTTGGTCTGGTAGTTGGTGAACGTGAGATTTGAGTCTTTGAAGGTGTTGCACACTATATCGTATACCTCATGCAAACCATAGTGAAATATTTGTCGATGCTCGTCCGGGTTATCCTCAACAAAGATTTCTTGGATCCGTTCTGTGAGGAAGTTCGCGATGTTAACCATCGAACCTTCTGGTATAGAGGAAGGGATGTCACGCGACCTTTCGGTAAAACTCACATACTCGAGATCTTCGGCAATCTTGTGAGCATGGAACTCAATAGTGTAGTCAATGTAGAACCTGTGAGGAGAAGTTTCGTCAATGTGGTCATTCCTTGCCATAGAATTAAGTATGCCCCGAAGATTATTCAGCAGTCGAATGTCAGCATCTGCATCAGGATTTCCAGTAGCACGGTACATTTCCTCGTGGAATGAGTGTAGAAACTCACTTTGCTCCCGGGAAAATGGAAATGCGGATCTGATCAGAGTGTCATAGATCTTCCTGTAGATGCGCTTCTGTTCTTCAAAGAACTCCAGCTCTTCAGATGTAGGTCTAGTGCTTTGCTGTAGGAGCTGAGCAGCGAGATCTTCGGCGAAGGCATTAAGACGATTGTGGAAGAATCTGTAATCTTGAGAATTCTCGGCTTGGTTGACTTCAGACTCGGCTATGATTTCCTCGATCAGGGCATGTTGTCGTGGAGTGTACTCGTTGGTAGAGTTGAGGATAATGCTAGTCATCATAGGAATGTCATCTTCAAAGTTTTCGATAGCACTTATCATCTCCTCATGGTTGGTGATAATCTGAATTTCTGGAGAAGGTGGATCAGTTGGAGGTGTAGGATGATGGATAGACCGGATATCTATTGGAATGTCAGCGTAGACGACATCATCTACGTCACTTTTCATCAAGGGAGAATCCCTAGCCTAGGAATCAGGGAATTCCACATGATCAGATGGTGGCGAGGTGTCGTTAGTGAGTTGAGATATCGATTGTGAAGAATGCATTACTATATCTCTCTCCTCCTGAGAGTCTTGGCTTGATTCAGAGGTGCCACCAATTTCGAACATGGTTTGAGGCGTAGATACGTCGGAGGATTGAATCCTATTGTTTGGTGGATCTGAATATAGCCCCGGGAATCGGTCAGCTTTATAGGCCTTGATTCTCGTCAGGAGTTTGTCACTTAGCTCTGGGTGCTGTTTTGCTAATGCAATGGTTTTCTCGATATTTAGCAGAGCGTCGAGTCGAGGTGAGATAAGAGGTTTAGAGGGGTCTAAGGCAGAGGCCATGAGCTTCTCCAAAGTTATGCCAAATCCTGCATCGGATGGTTCATCAGTAAGTGGGTCGTCTTCTGATTCATTATCTGACAGGGGAAAAGTGTTCTCGATCTGCATGATCTCTTCTGTCGGATAGTGGGAATCAGGTAAGCTGTGATGCGGCGGAGTGGATTGGTATAAGTCCTCCTCTTCTTCAGGGTCTTCTTCCATTTCTTCTTCGTATTCCTCCATTTCTTCTTGTTCAGCTTCAGTTTCTTCCTCCATTTCTTCCGGTTCTGATTCTTCAGATGCTGAATCTTCCTCGTCTTCCTCTGACTCCGACTCTTCTGTTGATGAGATTAAGCAAGTGTGTTCATCAGGCACATAGGTGTATGATGGCTCTGAATCAGAAGTGTCATCGTCTGAAGTGATCCTGCCCATAGATTTGGCATATATCTCTGCATACTCAGTCAGAAGTTCATCAGCCTGATCGATCCTGTATGCAATAGTCTGTCCATGTGCTCTGAGGCTGATAGTCTGCGAGTAAACATCAATAATAGCACGAGCAGTATTCATAAAAGGCCTTCCTAGGATAATGGGGATATTAATGTCTTCCTGAATATCCATCACTACGAAGTCAGTCGGGAAGTAAAACCTATCCACTTTTACCATGACGTTCTCAGCTATGCCTCTAGGATATCGGATAGTTTGATCGGCAAGCTGGACGCTCATTCCAGTGGGTTTCAGTGGTCCTAATTCAAGTCTGGAGTAGAGTGAGTAGGGCATGAGGTTGATGCTCGCTCCGAGATCGGCCAAGGAACGGATCATGCCAGAGTGATAGATAGAACAGGGCAAGGTGAATCGGCCCGTATCTCCAAGTTTTTCCGGAAGGGAATTTTGAATGACGGCGGAGCATTCAGAGTTAAGAGAGATTTTAGGTACTTCGGGTACCTTGTCCTTAGTAATCAACATGCGTCGAATGTACTTGGACCCGGAAGGGATTCTAGACACGGTGTCTAAGAATTTTCCGTCGAGTTTGAAAGATTTTGCGTTAAATCTTTATCCGATATGATTTGGGAAGGGGACTCGAACTGCTTGAGTAGGGGTAGGCACGGGTTTGGTCTCTACTGTCATCGGGACAGGAGTAGGGCTCTTCATTGGAGAAGAAGCTTCAGAATGGCTCGGTGCCTTCTGGGAATCCGTGGAGATCAGAGTCTTCGCCTCCTCAACGTGGGGGTTGTGAACAGTATTGCTCGGTAGCGATCCTTGGGGTCGAGTGTCAAGACGGTGGGCTAACTGACCAATTTGATTTTCAAGGCTTTTGAGAACCGAGAGTTGGTTTCGAAGGAATAGGTCGGTTTGATCTTGTCGAGCCGTCGTCTTCTGGTTGAAAGCGTTCTGCCCCTGGATAAACTTGTTCAGGTTGTCATCAGTACTCGTGACTGGGACGATAGTCTTCACCGGTTCAGCAGGCTGCGTATCCTCAGTGGCGGTTAGTGGAAGCGGTTGATTGTATGGAAGTTGTGGTTGTTGTGGGTACATCGGATAGCGAGGCTGAAACTTGGGTGGTTGATTGTTCCGTGGAGGATATTGGTTTCCTCGTGCTCTTGGCGGAGATGTTCTAGCGAAGCCAGGTGGATTTTGTTGTCTGGTTGGGAATTGAGCATAGTAGACAGTTCCGTCGGTAGGATCTTCATACTCCACAGCATACTCCTCGGTAGGATGATGGGCACAGTTCTGGCAAGCCTGAACTTGGTGAACCTGCTGTGGTTGCTTTTTCAGTTCTCCAATCTGCTTCGTAAGAGTTTCAATCTGTTCGCTTAGAGACTTGATGGCTTCAGCTTGAGCGGTGCTGGCAATAGGCAGGGATGAGGATTGCTCATCGGACTTCCAATCATGATGGTGCATTGTCATGTCTTCGATCAGGGCCCATGCTTCATCGTCAGTGAGTTTCATGAAGTTACCTTGCGCAGCGGCATCAAGCGTGATGCGATGGATAGGGTTGAGACCATTATAGAAGGTATAGAGTTTATCGGTCTTGGTCATTTGGTAGTTGGGACATCTTCTCACCAAACTCTTGAATCGCTCCCATGCCGAGTAGATTGATTCATCGTGAGCTTGTAAAAAGTTCGCGATGTCATTCTTGGCTTTAGTTTGTATGGACGGAGGGAAATATTTTGTGAGGAATTTGTTTCTCATGTCCTCCCAAGAGGTAATTGATCCGGTGTCAAGTTCCTCAAACCAGCTCAAAGCATGTAAAGCGAGAGAAAAGGGGAACAGGTATAGGCGGACTATGTCCTGGTCAACCCCATTCTGCTTATACGAGTTGGAGATTTGGATGAATTTGTTGATGTGGGCGTTCGGATCTTCACGGGGTAAACCGTGGAATTGGCAATTGTCCTTGATGAGTTGGACAATGTGGTACTTGAGTTCGAAAGATGCTCCGTCGATCACTGGATAGCTGATCGGTCCTCCTCGTCCTTCGATTGATGGTTTGGTACTGTCGGCGAGAGTAACACGAGCGGCCATTGGTGGAAAACGGGAACGTCTTTCTTTGCGGATGGTGTGGATAATCGACTCAGGATCAGGTACAAAAATGAAAGGTTCAGATCCGGATGATCGGGTTGAATATCGTTGTGGATTGTGGGAACGAATTTTCGGTGGTTACGAGAGAGAGATCTAATCTACGGTTATCACTAAAGAGAAAGTTCGTCTGGACGCTTCAGAATCTTACGATTAACTTCCCCGGCAGCAGCGCCAAAAACTTGACGCGCCACCGACGGTCACGCATCGTCGGACGCGACTGATGTGGCGGCACACTCGATTAAGAGAGGAAGTTTTAAAGATTTATATTTTGCTGGGGACCTAAGTTCTACTAGGGTTGTATAGCTCAAGTATGACCTAGGGTCGTTCCAAGAGTTAACCGTATTGTGAAACGATTTGTCAAGACGAACAATGCAAATTAGTGATGGGTTAAAAAATAACTTTTGAGTGGGTTTTATACTTAGGTCCGTAGAAAGTAAAGCTTAATTAAAAAAAACAGTAAATAAAACAGTAGGATAATCAGTAATAGGGGACTTGTGTTTGTTATGACTTCGTTAGCTTTTACGTGGGGTGATGCTGTATTAGGGTTTTATTTATTGAAAACGTCTTTTAAGATTTGTGTCTTGCGTTCACGTAAATACCTTGTGGTGTAAATACTAACACCCTACTGATCAGGTGAACCCGATCAGTATGTCACTGAGTGCTAGGCTGTCATGATTCTGATCAGATCGGACTGTCTTAAACCCACCTCACCATCTCTTGTGACGAGATAAGGTGACCCTCTGAATGGAGTATAGGAATAGGGCGACAGTCCGCAATTTATCCACTGATCTTTCTTAACACAGACAAAGGTATCTAAGCTAGGCAAGGCATTTAAGATTTAAGACAGGTGATGTTCGATTAACATATACATTAATGGTTGTGATTGAGTTCAGAGATGTTCGGCTGTGATACAGTCTTTGACCCACAGGGTTTTCCACAGTTTGTATGTAATTGTACTGCACAAGAAGTGTTTCCAATGTTATACTGTGTATTTGCCCGTATTACGGTCTTTCCTGGATCACAGACTATGCTTAGGATGTAATACAGTATACAGCCTTCGACCTTTCCATAGTTCTTCCACGAGTAATCTCAGTGCTAAACCGGATACTCAGTCGTATTATGGCTTTAACTGGATTACATACTTTATAGCCATCTGAACTCAATATTTCTAAGCTTGTATTACAGTAAAACCATCTATGATAACTAAACATCCCGTTCACTTTATAATCCCAAACCAATAAATCCCTGATTAATCCACAGTGTACTATACAATAGGTAGACAGTATTTCCATTGCTTCGAAATCAGACCATGTTAATTTAAGACAACACAGATAGGTAGTGACCGTTTGACTAAGGTTCGCGACTCCTTGACATAAAGGTTCTAACCACGTTTATTGGAGGAAAGGCGATAGTTTAGTTTAAAATCATAAATGTATAGTTAATAGTTCATCGGTTTTCAATGTTTAACAATTGAGATCATTATTCCACAACGGATTGTGCCCACGACTTTCATAGCTTCCACGTTCCGTACTACACACATTCGTGATGATTCCGGCGCTATACAAATGAAAGCCGTATAACGTTACCTCTGTTGTTTCATAATGGTGTTATCTCAATTGTATTTAAAGTAGCATCACCCCAAATATTTATATGCTAACTACATCATAACAAACACAATAGCTAATCTACTCACTAATCATGGCAATGTATCCTAAATCAATCATAATAATAGCATGCAACATTATGAGAGATAAGGATAGAAATAACCGAAAGTAATGCGTAGATTGAATAGTAGCTGAAAGATTACACGGACAGAGCTCTGAAATATCCGAACAATATTACAAAGGAGATCCTCCAATAATTCCAACTCTATTACAAAAGCTACCCTACTAATCCTTCTCTAACTCCTAAGAGTAGTGCTAGAGAGAGGATGCTAATTACCTACTAATTCTCCTCTAACTCCTAAGAGTAGTGCTAGAGAGAGAATGCTAACCTAAAACTAGAGAGAGAGTTTAGAGAGAGAAAGTAAAGAGAGAATGTGAATGAGGTGTGTTTGAAATGAGTGGGAGAGCCCTCTATTTATAGACGGAGAGGTGAAAGCTTGGTACAAGCCTTAAAGCACAAAGAACAAGCATTAAAGCGCATACGGGGGGTATCGGACCAAGGGGGTCAAACGGCACCATCCAAGGCACAAGGCCCCGTATACGGCACCCTTAGGGCCGTATACGGTACCCTAGGGGCCGTATACGGTACCCTAGGGGCCGTATACGGCACCCTTGTGCCCAGGGGGGGGGGGGTTGGTGTCCCGTTTGCCCTCTGCTGATTCTCCGGTTGCTTGGTTCGTCCGTATCTTCTTCGTTCGGGCTCCGTTTTGCTTGATTCTTGCGCCGTTGGATTCGTTTTTCCGTTACGCTTCTAATGACACTAAGTTTGCCAAATTTGGAAGTGGTTAACTTTTATGCGTTTCGGTTGACGAACGGCGAGCTTCCGAGCTGCATATCTTCTCCTTCTTTCGTCCGTTTCTTCTGATTCTTTCACCACCGATCTTGTAATTACCTATAGAATCATAAAATATGAATTAAGATCCAATTCCATAAGTGATTCAAGGAGGGTATTTTAAGGTGACGTTATTTGCCTTGTTTTGCGTGATAAACGGTTGTTTTTGGTGATTTTAACAGCAACGCCCATAATCAGACCACTTTGGTGATTTTAAGTAAATAATAGATGTTTTAAGATGTTTTCACCAATAATAAGTCCAATAAGTGTAGAATAATGTGCCTAAAAACATGACTTTTTAGGTCAAATCAGACGTTTTCCAAAAATAAGTCCAATTAGCGTTTCCTAGGGTTGTAGGCCTTCAAACCCTAGCTCCATAGCCTCCAAAATAGCACCTAAAGTCGACCTTAAACCCTAATATTCGACTTTTTGTTCTAAGAATCGTATATCCCTACGTCTGGCCGAAGCCCCTATTTATAATATTCTGGGCCGACCCACCAACCGGCGGTTGGTGACCTGAGCCGGCGGTTGGCTGCTTTTTATCGTAGCCTCCAAGCTACATCTGCACCGCCTCATTTATTTGTGGCCACAATTCCTCCTTCTCGAATCTTCTGCCATGCTCCCACGTGGACCAAACTTTGGCCTTTAACTTCATTCTTGTTTATTGTTGTAACAACCGCCAAATTAGGACTAGTGATTAGTGCCTAACTCTATGTTAATACATGTAATTAGTTCTGTGTTAGGCTAATTAATGTAACAAACTATATATTGGTGAATATATACGAAAATGCGACTTGATTTGATCGTACACAGTTTTAAGAATTGAGTGCAATTCGATTCAGAAAATACGGACGTTGGTGACACCTGTTAATATAAATACGAGCCGTTATTTAAAAACAATATGACATCCGGAATAACATCTTAATAATAATCGCAAATTGTCCTATTTCGTACAATTGAAATTTCGCAATTTAAAAACAAACTACCCAAATTTATTTAAAGTTTTAGAAAAATAATTCAATTAAATAACTTAACAAAATTTGTATTATTAAATGAATAATTAGGGCGCAAAATGAATACTGTACATTTAAACGACGGAGGAAAACGAACACCGCACGGAGCGCGGAGGCGCGGACTGAAAATGGGAGGTTAACCTCCCACTCTCACTCTCTTTCTTCTCACTTTCTCTACTCTTTCTCTTTCTTCCTCCTTTCTCACTCAAATTTCCTCCTTTGATTTTTTTTTTTTTTCTTTTGAAAGATATTTCTTTCTTTTGTTTTATTTAAGAATACTAATTAGAATCCAGGTCTGTACTTAGTACAACAGAGGAAACAATTAGTAAACCCCCAAATGTTTTTATATAAATAAAAAGATATAAAATTATCGCATGATAAATCTAAAAATTAAGACTTTTATGTCATACATCATATTATGTACCATAAAATAATATACATTTTATTTTATTAATTTATTTATTAAAATTCAAAAATTTTCATATAGATTGCCTATTAGTACATCATATCATATAACTATATATTACTCCTTATTAAGTAGCTTACATTATATATACAAAATAGTTAATCCACATTAAAGTCTAAACTTTTGTATACAAAACAAAACTTTTAACAAAAGTATTCTAACTAATAAATACTTAGTTATTTACTTAAAAATTTTAAATTTCTCAAAAATTCATATAATACAAACTTAAGTGTTTAATTAAAAAAATTCTTTCTCTTACGAACCCCTATCCCCACACTTAAATTATACAATGCCCTCATTGTATACAAATTGATAAACAAAAGTGAGTAAGGGAAAGAAAATAGAACAGAAAAACTCCCCTGACTTAGAAGCAATTTTCGTCGGCTATGGCAATACGATTGTTGAATTCATTATCGGCTAGAATATAATATCTGGTTCATCTTGGTTGGTTCCTTCATCTCTTGAAAATTAATATACAACATCCACACTTTCGTAGTTAATCACGATTGCATTTAGCGTATGCAATAAGCCTTTAAACCCCTCGGTATCCCAAGTGGACGAGTTATAGTCTCGTGAGGGTTTCCAGGGAACACACCCACAAAGTTCATAATTAATAAGATAAACTTATTAAATTTTCAAAAATTCCAATTTCAATGCATTGTTCTGAAATACTAGTCGCCAACTTCGAAAAGGGGCAATGTTACAAAAATAAACAAGCAAACAAATTAAACGTACCAAAAATTAAAATTAAAGTGAAAAATAAAAAATACGTATTTAAAGATAGTCAAGAAACATATAAATATATGCTACTAATTTTTGTCATTTCTAATGGGCTAGTTGGGTGCAATAAAAACTTATGAAGCTACTGCTATTTATCAGATTATCTTCAAATAAAGCCAAAAAGTATTCAACCGCTAATTGGGTACCTACAACCATCGATTTTCTAATTCAAGTACTGGCAGGAGTCTTAAATGCAATGTAGCTTCAATTTCTCATTTTAAAATCTGAACTTAAATCAAAGTATCTACTGGGGTTAACTAATTTGAAGATCTTAACTTATTATGAAAACTATGTTATCAAATATATTATAAACCATTTATATTAACATTAATAAGTTTTAAGTTAAACCCCAAAAGTTTTACACTTATCACCTAATCTGAATCTCTAAACAAGAATTGAAAATATTAGAATCAATTTTTAAGAGAAATTATTTTACTTGAATGAACCCTAAATAACAAATTTCTCAGAAACTAAATATGACAATTTCGTAATTAGATATTCCCAAAATATGAAACCTTAACAAATATTGCAATTATTTATTATAATAACAATTTATTTCAAGAATAATTGTATGGTGTTCTTTGGTTTTTGTTAAAAAGTGTAGTAATTATAACTGTTGCTTTTAGTGTTTAACCGAAAAAGTGTCCAACCGCCGGTTGAATATATCAGCCGCCGGTTGGTTGTTGCAGCGATTTGAAAATAACGACTTTGATCATATTTTATTCAATTAGCCCTATTTAATTTAATTTACGTAGCAACGTTTTCTAGTGATTATGGTTTCTTAAATCTATCCTTAATAACAAATTAAAAAGAAAAATATAACATACTATACTAAACCTAAATTTACCTAAAATATATACAACATAATATACAAGCACGGGTTGCCTCCCGAGAAGTGCTTGTTTTTGTTCGAGTCACTAGCTTGACTCCAACTTCATTTACCTAAAAATCCGGTGACTTTCCCCACACTTAGTGTAAAGCATGGATGGTAATATCGATAAATATCATTTAAATATAAATTTATTAAAAGTAAAGTACGAAGATACTTATCGTCTATAGCAGGTAAATGTCCCTTCTGAGATGCTCCATGATTTTCTAAAAATTGCGAGAATATTTCCTTTTGATCGAAGCGCCAAAAAGGATCTTCATAGTTATAAAACAATGAATTTGTATTTACAGATACTTCAACCGTTGGTTGCATAGACACAACCTCCATTTGAATTTCCACCATAGACATTGGTTTGATCCAATTAGTGTGTAATATCTGATTAACGCAAATGTTGTTTTTGTTTCCATTTCCAATCCGTTGATCATTTTCCTTTAATTGTTCCTCCTCTGGGTGCAATGATAGAAAGTTATCAATAATCGTCATCATTTCCTCTTTCGTCATTACTCCATTATGATTTCCCAATTCAAGTTTCTCCTCGTCAGGATCATAGTAATCAAATTTTGGCAAAATTGACCAATCTACCTCCATATCTTCTTCCTGTTTAAATTCACTAAAAATTTCATTAGAAAATAAGGATTTAGAAAATTGAGTATACTTATTGATTTGATTATCCATCTCTTCAAGTTCTTGACTGAAATTTCCTTCACTATGGCCATTAGTTTTGGTTGCTTCCATTCTTGTACTTGTTCCAGAAATTGTATAGCTAATACAATTGATGGTCGAGATATATTCATCAATCTCTTGATTCTCAATCGTCACTTGGTAAATAGGATTATTACTCGAATTTTGATAATCCTCATGAATGTAATCCATGGTAAATACATGTAAAAATTAAGAAAAAGAAAAAGAGTAGAAAAGAAAAATAAAATCTAAATATATATATATATTTTTTTTTAACGATAAATAATTTTTTAATTAAAAATTAACTTTTTTTTTTTTATTTAACAATAAATAAATTTTTTTTTTTTTTTTTTTTAAAATTCCGATGTTATGTCCGGGTCATATAATCAGTAAATGCAATGTTAGTTATAAGCAGGTTGATGTAAACTACTCACAATTATTTAATAATAAAACAAATTCAAAATTAAATGACTGAAAAAGAATACTCAACCCAACTTTCCAATTGAATAGTTATGCAAGTTAGTTATTTATACAACAGCTAAAGTTAAAATTAATTTGTTAGAAATCTTGTACAAAGCTAGTCAATAGATCTCGGTAGCTCCATTGATAGTACACAAAAGCGGAGAAACAGGTCAGCGCGAAGCTTATTAAAAACCAATTTCTTTCGAGAAGCACCTTACTTCTTATATGATAAATCAATGAAGTAGGGCTGAACTCTCCTTATACCTTTGTTTTTGTCAGTATTCTCAATGGGTGAGCCGATATTTCGTATTGATTTTGCAAAGTGTTAGAAATAAAATTTTATACAGGGAAAATAATTAGTTTAAATTAAAATACACCGCTCCCCGGCAGCGGCACCAGAAACTTTGATGTGCTGAGAGTATATGCAATTATAATCATAATTTTTAAATAAGGAAATACTAAATAAATACTATCACACAATTCAGGAAAGATTAACCTGTTCGTATAATATAGCTATCTAAGTAAGTCCAAGTTCGAACACAGGGAACGTGATTTAATCTTTAACTAATTATTATTCCTAATTACAACTAAATATAATATAATATAAGTAAGGATCCAATTTACAAATAATATACAAGATAAGGGGGACGTTTTAGTTCCGAACGAGCATATTTATGTTTGATACAGATTCTAATAGATAAGTTTCAGGTACAACTTAGAATACTCAATTGGATAGAAGAGAATTCCTATTTAAACTATTATTAATTAATCTTATTATATAAGCTTATGTCTAGTTGCTTTGTTGGTTATTATTATTGGTGAATACTAATATAGAAAATCACAATTCGCTAAGATATTTTTTCATGATAACAATATAACCACAGGTTATGAGAAGTATTATTATTCCATTAAGTTCTGTCAACATCTTATTCATACAATCCCAGGTTAGGTTGAATTACAGTGTTACTTAACATTGATGATTGATAATCATTACTTAATTTATAAAACCCACTAGGTTCGTAAAGTTATCTATATAAATCAATCAACTTTTACCAATATCAATATAACACAGACAATTCTTGTATAATAAGCATACAATAATCTAGTTCCAACATAAACATATAATTCATATAATAAAATCAAATAATCATTCATTCAAATAATCATAATGAAAACATCTAATTAACAATTAGATTAGAATAACAGTATCCTAAATAACGTATCAGGTCAGTAGCGTTACAAAGATAAAGAAACCTAACCAAATTGTTGAACCAGCGTTTCCTAGGGTTGTAGGCCTTCAAACCCTAGCTCCATAGCCTCCAAAATCGCACCTAAAGTCGACCTTAAACCCTAATATTCGACTTTTTGTTCTAAGAATCGTATATCCCTACGTCTGGCCGAAGCCCCTATTTATAATATTCTGGGCCGACCCACCAACCGGCGGTTGGTGACCTGAGCCGGCGGTTGGCTGCTTTTTATCGTAGCCTCCAAGCTACATCTGCACCGCCTCATTTGTTTGTGGCCACAATTCCTCCTTCTCGAATCTTCTGCCATGCTCCCACGTGGACCAAACTTTGGCCTTTAACTTCATTCTTGTTTATTGTTGTAACAACCGCCAAATTAGGACTAGTGATTAGTGCCTAACTCTATGTTAATACATGTAATTAGTTCTGTGTTAGGCTAATTAATGTAACAAACTATATATTGGTGAATATATACGAAAATGCGACTTGATTTGATCGTACACAGTTTTAAGAATTGAGTGCAATTCGATTCAGAAAATACGGACGTTGGTGACACCTGTTAATATAAATACGAGCCGTTATTTAAAACAATATGACATCCGGAATAATATCTTAATAATACTCGCAAATTGTCCTATTTCGTACAATTGAAATTTCGCAATTTAAAAACAAACTACCCAAATTTATTTAAAGTTTTAGAAAAATAATTCAATTAAATAACTTAACAAAATTTGTATTATTAAATGAATAATTAGCGCGCAAAATGAATACTGTACATTTAAACGACGGAGGAAAACGAACACCGCACGGAGCGCGGAGACGCGGACTGAAAATGGGAGGTTAACCTCCCACTCTCACTCTCTTTCTTCTCACTTTCTCTACTCTTTCTCTTTCTTCCTCCTTTCTCTCTCAAATTAAACACCACCACCACCTCATTAAATTCACAAAATACTACCTCAAAACGCACTCGGATTTACTCGGTCATTTGGAAGAAAAGCATCACCACTTCACGATCTATCATCCTATCTTTTCGGATTTTCAATCCGACACTTTGTAAGTTTCCGACAAAATGACGAAACCTCTCGATTTTTAGTATTATTACTTGTTTGTTGTTTATTATAACTTGTTATGTCCCTATGAGGGTTGGGTAAAAGCTTTAGGTCGATATATGGCCGGAAAATATGTTTTTGGGTTAAAAATTCCGATCAGACTCGTAACGTCGCATCTGACCAGGGGTCTCTGCGACGTCGCGACCTATGTCGCATAAAAACCTCAACGTCGCACTAGCGACGCAGCCCATTACGTCGCATTAACATGCGGACGTCACACATGGCGACGTATACCTTAACGTCGCAAACCGAACCAACGTCGCACTAGCGACGCCACCACCTACGTCGCATTGATTTGCGAAAGTCGCATCACGCGACGTACATGCCCACGTCGCACCTTACGTCGCTTGCAACGTCGCATGCGACGTCGCACCAACCAGAACCTTGAAAACACAGATTTTTACTAAGTGTCGGAACCAAGTTTTTACCGCCCAATTTTACTCCAAATTCGGATTTCGGATACGTTTTCGCTAAAGGAAAGTAGTAGGAATAAAAATTTTCCAAGCTGACTTGGCAGCTCGACCCCAACCAGGGGCTCTGCCCCTTGGACCCCGCTACCAGGGGCGCTGCCCCCGGACCCCCGTACTTAGATTCCGTAAGCACATTTCTCACCAAGTGTCAAACTTGTATAACACTACGAAATTAAAATAATAATAGTTGAGATTATTAATACAAACCGTCACCAACGGGCCAACCATGTTTTCTAAGAACAAACGATAACGAACCAACATTGGACATAACGAGTTGTGTAGACAACTAGCCTAGATGGTCTTGCGAGACATCTACTTACTTAACTTTATATGTTTAGGCATTTAAAGGTTACGGGTTCAGAGAACCTACATACTACCTACCATTTGCTACTGCTTACTACTCGACTCAGGTGAGTCTTACGGCCCCACTTTTACTGTTTTCATTGGGGGAGATACATGCTACTGTTTTTCTTGAACACAAGTACTAAACTGTTTACTATACCAAACGGAATTGCATGAGTTATTTACAAACAGAAGTCTCTTCATCATATATCGTTAGTTATGGACTTAAGCGCGAACACTAGTTAATGGATCCATTAGGGAAATGACCCTCCCCGCCCGGGGTAGTAGCGCTACCACGAACCGTTATGTATAAACGGGCGACTATTATTTCGTTACTTATGCTTGCTCAGTTACGAGCATGTCACGGGAGCAAACTTATTACTTACGGGTTAAGCTTCGATTATGAGCCTCATGGCAACGGTATAACCTATTTACTTTACATTTGCTGGATTTGCAAATACTTGATTTACGCCTGCGGGTACTACCAATGAAACCTTGTGTTCAAAACTGATATTACTTACAAACCTGTGAGATTTACCAACATTCGTGTTGACCTTTTAGCATGTACTCTCAGGTACCCAGACGGAGTAGGATTTCTCCAAGATTAGCTAGAGTCGCATGATTTCACTAAACTGCATTAACGGAGATTCTCGGCATTACCTTTTTGTACATTTTGGTTATGTAATAGAATCTCCCGCCATACGCGTGGACTCTAGGGATTTACATTTTGTATACAAAAACCTTGGGTTTTCAAACACTTATTATTTATGAAATCTTTTAAAACGTCTCATTTAGAGGTCGTTTACTGTTAATCTTATGCTTTGTGTATTGATTAGTAACACCCAAGTTTGCTTCCGCAACTCATTAAATATGGGGGTGTTACAGATTGGTATCAGAGCCTAAGGTTATAGTGAACTAGGTTGCATTTAGTGGGCCTAGACTATGACCATTAGGCAGTATTCCCTATTTGGTATTATTAGTTCAGAAATTACATCATACGAAGTTAATTTAACATAGCCTGATCAACTATGTACAATTAAACGAAGATGATGGGAAATCTGAAAGAGTATACTGGGATAGGAATACACTAGCTGACTCTGACCACGAGAGAGACCGAACTCGAAACATGTCTGTGTTAGACACCATAGGCTATTATGTGCTATATACCTATATATACATAAGTAGGCCTCATCTTTTCTAACGCTTTGTCTCAGAATGGCAAACACACCACCCAGTTCGTCATACTCTCATCCGTATGGACCACGAAACCCGAGGGTGGCTAGGAGAGACAGCAGGTCACCTCGAGCTAGCCCGTATCCTGCTTACCCCACTCTACCAGACTTAGCCGCCAGGGTACATCACCACGACCAACAAATCCAAGAGATGGATTTCGAGCTGCAAGAAACTCGCGAGCTCTGGAGACTTACAGCAATGGAACGAATCGAATAAGTCTCCGAATATCACGAGAACACCGTCACCACTATGGAAATCCTTCAAAATCAAGTAGGGGAAACAGTCGGAACCATGGAGGTTGTCCACAACCAAGTGATTGGTGTCATACCCCGTCTAAAGCGGAAACAACGGGATACAACAATGATAGGATCACAACACATTATTATAAAGAAATACTAAATGAAATAAAATAATCAATGTGTCATGATGTCATTAACATGAAAAACGGTTCATGTCATGCATTCATTCCAACAATGAATCCAAAATAACCAACAATGATTCCACAAAATAGAGGTTAAGGCAAAACACGCCTTTCCAAATTATTAAAAATGCAAAAGTTCCACCTCAACCGGTAGTTTCAAAGTTTAGCTTAAATGCAACCTAGAGGTCCACTAAGCTTTCTTGTCCTCTATCTTCAGTCCACTAGAATTACCTGAAAAGTTATGCTCAAAAACGTCAACAATAATGTTGGTGAGTTTCGTAGGTTTGAAACCAAACACCACAATAAAATATTTTTGCTGTGATAATGATAAGTTAGGACAATGCATATAGAAATGGTACATATAAGTGAAATTAGTGTAAGTGAACAAATCTCAACCAATCAATCATGCGTGTTGTCATTACTCCCGCAGAGTAAGACGAATAGCATATAAGTCGGCGTGTTGTCAATACCCCCAAGGAGTAAGACGAATAGCCTCAATGATGTCAATGTATCCAACTGGCGTGTTGTCAAAACCCACAAAGGAGTAAGACTAATAGCCCCAACAATGTTTCCAAGTAATGCAACATAATTCCACATAATGTAACACATTTCAAGCATATGTCCAAAAAATAATAGTAAACAAGTTCACAGCATGAAAAACAATTGATAAAACATGGAGCATACTTTTCCCCCAATTTAAAAATATGTAAAGGAAAATGGGGCCACAAAAACTCACCTTGATTAACAAAGTAAATTACGCTCCCAAACAAGTCCACTAAACAGTTCTTCAATCTACAAATAAATTCATATATATTAATAACCTAGGCAAAACTATACCTTTTATTATATCCTAGTTGATTTAATAATCCCATGAAATCCGACTTCACATAAAAGTGGTATGTGGAGTACTTTGTTTAAGTGGATTTTATTGACATCAATATATCACTAGCGTTATGCTCATATAATTAAAGTATAATACTTGTTAATAACCATTTTACATTATTCATTCTTTTTAAATCAAATATATATATTAAATCTTAAAATTTTATAAAGGTGATTTGTTTACAGAAAAAGTTTATTCTTGAACATCCTTTACAACTCCCAAAATATTAGAAAACAATTTGGTCAAACCGAACTAAGTTTATAAAAGTTTTTCTCAAATTTCGTCACTCCTAACTGCAGTTTACGAAATAATTTTTATAAAATCGTACGTTGCGTTTCAGAGGCTGAAACATCGAGATCTTAAGTAAAATTTCGAGATCTACAACTTTCGTGTTTTGACCGAAGCTTGAAAACGAATGGAAATAGGTCAAAAACGCCGTCGATCACAACAGAAAATTTTAGGCAGATTTTGCGTTTAACGATACTAGACTTTCGGTTTGCAAAAACTTATTTTACCAAACATATTTATACCCCAAACATATAAATCGATCCTAGCATTTATTTATTTCAGAAAAATTAAAATAAAGTAATTGATTATAGTTTATGAAAAATACCTACACGATCACACAAACACGTAGTACACGGAAGAAATTATTGAACTTGACTTTGGTTCTTTCTTGTTGTTTATGTCGACACACACAGAGGCAAAACCCAAAACTACTTTAAGACAACAAAATGCTAAGTAATAAAAACTGCATCAAAACTCTATATTTTTTTTTTGTTTTTTACAAACTTAATCCAAAGTTTCATCTCCACCACCACTATAAACGGTTTCAATCGACATCACTTGTATACTAAAAGAGTAGTAACTTTATTCATTCATGTATTATTTTCAGAAACCAATTTTTTTTTTAAGCAGCCTCAACATTATAAGTTTAATCATGATCAGTTTCGAAACCCGAAAATCAATTTATTCAATCAAAACGAACTTATTTACCAAAAGACGGGACATGATGTTCAACAAACGTTCAATACAAAACTCTATGATTCTTTGATATATACTGACTTCAACTAGAAGAATTTAAAGCTAATAAGCATCGTTACCTTATCGTGACTACCGACTTGGAATCAAGAGTTCAGACTAGATTATCGTATGTTTTGCCGCTACTATGACTCTCCACAAAATTCTTGTTTTACTCACATTAGGTTTTGTTCTTGAACAAATAATGAAAGTAACTCTCGGTCTTTATCAATGAGTTTGTTACGTACATTTAAGGAATGATTATCATTTATTTATTATCACCTAAGGAAATCAAATCACCTCCTATATATGATTACACGTATAAGATCATGAGTATTCACAATACTACCATTTACTTCATTTAATTGGCAATATTCTTCCTCTTACAAATTAACTAAATTTGTAACCTTAATAATAATAATAACCATGAAGTTTAGTTATTACATAGTTCACGTACTTTAAATCAACTAGACCTGTATTTCTTTTTGATATTCATAGTAAACTCTATAAAAAAAATTTTATTTATTTTTTTTTTTTTTTTTTGGGATGTTACAATATATTACTATTATTATATTACTAATTATTATATTACATGATTTCATTATTATTATCCTAACTTTTACTCCAACTGCATACAAACATTAATTCGAGTTTTGAATACTATACGAGAATTAAATTTCTCATATAGTTTAAAATATAAAGTACTTGATAAATTTCTCAAATAATTCCACTTAAGTAAATGAAAATGAGAAATGATTATGAGAACGAACCTAAGAATAGAGCTTTTGGTGACGGATGTCACAATTGGCAACCGAAATGAGATCGCTTTCCTAGAATCAAGGCTGCGTGAGTGCGAAACACGTCTCAGGGAAACCGAGGACGCCCTTCGAACGGCCAACAGACTTGCAGAATCTGTGAACCATCTCAACGCACTGCTGCCACAACTCAATCTACGCCGGAATTAGCGTAGGCTGAATCTGTATCCTATTACGCTTTCGTAGGACTTATGTAATTCGACCGGATGTAATAATTCCCGGCACTTTTGTACTACTACTTACTCTGTAATATTTTGGAAAACTCGTACTTTGTAACCACTAAGTATCTAAATGAAATGTGATTATCACGCCGTACTGTTATCGTGTATCTCATCATATACACTTGTGATATGTCATAAATTCATGCTCTTATCTCATTACTTTTTATTGTCCTTTTCTTGTCAGCATCATGCCTCCTCGCCGACAGCCCAGACAAGTCACCCTCAGCGAAACTGAAATCGCGGGACTGATTGCCCGCAGTGTAGCACAAGCCTTGGCTACTGTTGGTACATGTTTAGTGTCTGTCAGTTGGTCTAGCTCGTAGTTTGTAATTAGAATTAGTATTCCTGACTCCTGCGACGTAGCGTGCAACGTCGCAGGTGCGACGTCAGGTTTTGGGCCTGCGACGTAGTCTACGTCGCATGGGCTTGGGCCTGCGACGTAGCGTGCGACGTCGCAGGTGCCAGATTTTGTATAAATTCGTTTTACGTTTTCTGTTTTAGGGTTGACAAAACCCTAAACGCAATTAGTCGAAATCTCTGTAATCTGACCGATTATAATACAATATAATACGTTTCGTTTGATATTCATTGCGTATTGATTGTTCGTGTGTTTAGTATTTAACTTAATCGTTGATTCCGCAAACGATTGAGTGACTCGGTTCGTACTAGATCCAAGGTTAGGGACAAACAACTGGTATCAAAGCAGAAAGTGCTCGTTTTGGCGTTTCGGATCGAGTTTGGTTTTTAAAAGGAAGTGATATTCGCGTGTTTTTGTGTTTATCACATTTGTTTTGTGTTTTTACAGGTTTTCGATCAGTATTACTGGGATAATTGAAGGTTTCTGTCGTTCGGCATTCGTGGTTTTGGTTTTTAGGGTTAAAAATTCGTTTTTAGGGTTTGTGGCCGCTGCTCAGCGCGTTTTGCGACGTACCATTGCGACGTAAGCTGCGACGTCGCGTGCGACGTAGTGATTTGGACTTTAATTAGTCTGTGCGACGTCGTGTTGCGACGTAGTGTGATTCTGCGACGTCCTCTGCGACGTCAGCTGCGACGTACCTCTCAACGTCGCATATTCTGATTCTTAATTGAATCCTTTGCTTTTGCGACGTACCTATCAACGTCGCATAATCTTTGTGCGACGTACCCATCTACGTCGCTAATATCAGAATTTTGTTTTTTCGATTAAGTAATTAAAATGGCAGCTGATAAGGAGGATATTAGAGGACTGAGAGAAATGATTAAACAAAGTAATGACATAGGTTCAAGTAATAAGCCTCCACTATTTACTGCGGACATGGATTACGTGTACTGGAGAGACCGAGTTGAGCAATACATTGATTTTCATTGTCCAGAATTATGGGGACCATTACGTGAGCGTTATGTACCTCCATTAGCTGAAGGAGAATATCGTGGTATTCGTCCTGCTAAGACCTATAAAGCGATGTCTCCCGAGGAGAAGAAAGATTTTGATACTGAAAGAAAATCTTTTTCAATGATTAAAATGTGTCTAACCAAGGATGTTCTTTGGCTTTTCAGAACTCATGAAACAGCCTTTGATTTATGGAAGGCAATTGAAACTCGTTGTGGAGGAAATGATAAGTACAAGGAAGCCAAGCTCGAACTGATTAAGAAACAGTACGATATCTTTGACATCCTTCCTAATGAAGACACGACTTCTTTATTCACTAGGTACTCACGGTTAGTTGGTGAGTTGTTTGAAGGGGGTTATACTTTTCCTTCAATTGAAGTAAATAAGAAGCTACTGGATGTGTTGCCAAGTTCTTGGGATGTTAAAGTTCAATTTTTAAAAGAAAATGAAGAACTTGCAAACATGTCTTTGGATACGTTGATAGGGGATCTTCAAGCTCACGCGATGGAGATTAAGAAGAAAGAAACTAGGTCTGGTGCTGCTGTTCAGAATCCTAGTGTGTATGGTGTTCAGATCAACTCTGGGAAGACTTATGGATCTGGAGTCGCCTTCGTGACAAATACAAATGCTCCATCAACTTCTTCTTCTGCTTCCGATGGGATTCATTTTGTTTTCATGACTGGACCTTCTTCAAATCAACAACAGGTTCAAGTCTCACCTGCTATTCAGGAGCAAGCTGCCATTTACACAGCTTTCTTAAGCTCATACAAGGATTTGGTTACTCAACCAAATCTTACTTTGGAGCTGACTAAGGAAGACTATGCTCAGCTTGATGAAGATGATCTGGAGCAAATGGATTTAACTTGGAATGTGGCGATGATCACCAGAAGAATTCAAAAGTTCTTGCAGAGGACAGGGCGTAAAAGTTTGGAAGGTGATGGAAAGACTGGCTTCGGATTTGACAAGAGTAAGGTCCGATGTTACAATTGTCAAAATTTGGGTCACTTCGCCAGAGAGTGCGAGAAACCCAAAATGCCAGCATCGGGATTCACAACACCATCTACTCCTCCAAAGGCCAAAGAAACGGAAGTTTCTAAGAAAGGGATTGCTGATAATGCCCTGATTGCCTTTGAGCCTACAAGTCAAGATTGGACGCCTGTCTCCCAGCATTACCAACAGTGTCTGATGGCTCACATTGTGAATGAGGTACATGATGAACCGTTAAATTGTATCTCATGTATTAAGTTAACTGAATCTCTAAAGGCATTTCAAAATGAAACCGTAGAGTTAAGGAAAAAGAATGAAAAACTAACCGAGTCAAATACTTTCTTAAAAGCTAATGAGAAACTTTATGAAAAACATCTTGAGGCTCATCGGTTAGATACTCAGAAATATAAATCTAAGGTTTTTAGTCAAGAAGATGCCATTAAAAGCTATCTTGTTGAAATTGAATTACTAAATAAAGAACTTACAGATTTAAAAGCTGAGTATGAGAATTATAAGAGTAAAATCTTAGGTTCAAATTCCTCAACGGTTGTTTTTAATGAAATTCTTAGCAAGCATGGTACTAAAGGGAAGAAGAATGAGGGATTGGGATACAACTCAGTCCCTCCTCCTACTACTCACTGTCCCTTGCCTGTTAAGGAAGGCTTTGAAGAGATTCCAGTTGATTGGTCCAAGCTTTATGGTTTAAAAGCTAAAGATGCTAAAGAGACCAAACATAACAAACCGGCAAAGGAGAAAACCAAGCGGCCAGAGTACCCCTTGCCAACGTTTGTTAAGTCTGTGCATGAATCTCCTGTTAGTGTTAAGGAGAGTGTTGAGTTAAAGAATGAATCTCCTGTTATTATTGAGGAGATTGTTGAGATTGAGGACATTACGGATCAGGAGTATCCTGAGGTTAAGAAGGTTGTGGTTAAACCTGAAAAAGTAATTTCAAAGATTGAACCTGAAATTAAGGTTCAACCAAATAAAGGAAAAGCCAAGGTTTTAAACTCGAAACAACAAACTTTACAGTCACCTGTAAAGATTTTGCAAAATAAAATAGTAAATGAAAGAGTTTCGTATGATAAACCTTCAACTTCATCCTCTCAACCAAAACAAACATTTTCTAAAACATGTACGCATTGTTCATGTTCTAGAAATGTTTCTCCACCTCCTGTCGTAATTCCTCAGCCTCAACCGTTTGTTGAGACTCGTTCTTGTTTCTACTGCAAGAAACAAGGACATTTAATCCGTGAATGTCCAAAGCTGTCAAATCAGCGATATGGGAGAGAGATGCCTAGGACATCTGTTTATAGAAACTCTTTTTCTAAATCTCCACCTAGGCATTACTCAAACTCTCCCAAGCCTGTTTCGAAACCAAGTAATGTTGAGCAAAAACCTTTGCCAATTCAAAAGCCCAACATTACTTCTAATATCAATTCCGAATCTTCAAAAGTTTGGAAACGAAAAGAGTCTGATGTTGACTCTTCAGTCGTCAACAATAACACATCAGATAAAATTTCTAATTTGTTTAAAGATAAAATCCTATCTGACGTGCTTATTGTTGATGACCACGGTCGACCTAAGTCTGTAAAGGCTTGGGTCACCGTTTCTCACTAATCTCCTTCATTTGTGTGTTGCAGCAGTCAGAAAGTGTTAAAGATAATGAATGGTATTTGGATAGCGGCTGCTCGCGACATATGACAGGCGATGTATCTCTTCTTGTGGATATTAAACCATACGCAGGAGGATATGTTGCTTTTGCTGGAGATACTGGGGGAACCATTTCTGGAAGAGGAACGTTAACTAACGGCAATGTTAGTTTTGAAAATGTGAACTACGTGGAACAGCTTACGCACAACTTGCTAAGTGTTTCACAGGTCTGTGATAAGGATTATACTACTGCGTTCACAAAGACAGAGTGTGTGATACTGAAGCCTGGGTATGTCATTCCGGAAGAATGGGTGTTACTGAGAGCACCAAGAAAGAATGACACATACATTTTGAACATGAGAACTGTTGAGACCTCGAACGAGTATACGTGTCTCTTGTCTAAGGCTTCTGAAAAAGAATCACTGCTTTGGCACAGACGAATGGGACATATTCATTTCCGAAAAATGAATTTCTTGACTAAAAATGACCTAGTGCTAGGAGTTCCGAAACAGTCATTTGCTCTAAAGGATGACTGTATCTCCTGCCAAAAAGGAAAGCTACGTAAGAAGTCCCATAAGTCTAAGCAGGTGAATTCTATAAATGCTCCATTGGAACTACTGCATATGGATCTTTTCGGTCCAGTGTCTACAAAGAGCATTGGTGGTCGGTCTTACTGCTTGGTAGTTACTGATGACTACTCAAGGTTTTCGTGGGTTTATTTTTTGACCACAAAAGGGGAAACTCCTGAGATTCTGGTGTATTTGTTGGACAAGTTGGCAAATCTGTGCAACTTGAAGGTGAAAAGGATACGAAGTGATAATGGAACTGAATTCAAGAACTCAACTCTCGAATTGTTTTGTGCTACAAAAGGTATTGAGCATCAATTTAGTGCTCCGAGGACTCCACAACAGAATGGAGTTGCTGAAAGGAAGAACAGGACAATCATCGAGACAGCTCGGACTATGTTAGCTGACTCCAAGTTACCAATTATCTTCTGGGCTGAGGCAGTTAATACTGCCTGTTATGTTCTCAACAGAGTACTCACGGTTAAGAAAAAGAACAAGACGTCTTATGAACTTTTCAATAACCGTAAGCCAAATTTGCAGTTCCTAGAACCATTTGGGTGTCCATGCCTGATCATGATAACAAAAGATAAGGTCTCTAAGTTTGGTGATAAAGCTGTTGAAGGGATTTTTCTTGGATATTCAATCAACTCTCCGAACAAAAGAGTCTTTAACAAATCATCGAATCAGATTGAGGAGCATTTTGAAGTGAAATGTTTAAGGTATACGGAACCTCCTCAAGGAACAGGTCCGGATTGGTTTTTCAACTATGGAAACCTCTTCAACTCTTTCAATATTCCAGAAGAAGATGAAACAGAAGAATTGGTTTCTATACTTCATGAGCTTGATCTTACTCAAGATACACCTGTACATAATAAACCATCCGACCCATCTCCCAATGCAACACCCGCACCTCCACCGACTAATCCTACACCTCCACCAACTACACCTACACCTTCACAAACAACACCCACACAACCACAACCAACAACCAAATCACCAACAACTACACCATCTCCTACTCCACCATCTTCGGCTGCTCCTTCTAAAACAGTTTATAACTACACAAAGGAGCTTCCATATGATCCAAACATGCCTCCTTTAGAGGAACCTCAAGAAGAAGATGAAATGGAAGAAACAATGGCCTACTCTCACTTATTTTCTCATGAAGATGAAGGAGAAGAAGAAGAGTTAGCCTCTCCTGAGTCTGCTGCTACTCCTGAAACTGAGGGAGATTTGAACAATCTGGGTGTGGATCTTGTGCCAGGTGCCATACCAGAAACTCGTATACATAAGGATCACCCCATTGATAATATCATTGGTGATCCTCATGCATCTGTTCAAACACGACAGCAAGCAAAGCAGACTTCAGCTCAACAGCTTTTGGGACTTATAGCTCATATCGATTCATGTCATTTGTCTCAAATTGAACCTAAAAAGGTTGAACAAGCCTTAAAGGATCCATCTTGGGTCGAGGCTATGCAGGAGGAACTACAGCAAATAAACAAGATGAATGTTTGGGAAATTGTTCCTCTACCCAAGGGTGCTCACTTGACGGGTACTCGTTGGGTTTTCCGTAACAAAATGGATGATCGTGGGGCAGTTATTCGTAATAAAGCCCGTCTGGTAGTTCAAGGATATAGTCAACTAGAAGGTATTGACTATGATGAAGTTTTCGCTCCTGTCGCTCGTTTGGAATCGATTCGGATTTTTTCTAGCCTATGCTTCTTTTAAAGGATTCCGCGTGTATCAACTTGACGTGAAGTGTGCCTTTCTATATGGAGATGTCGACGCAGTGATTTATGTGTGTCAGCCTCCTGGTTTTGAAGACCCAAAGCATCCTAATCATGTTTGCAAACTGAAGAAAGCTTTGTATGGTCTTCATCAATCTCCTCGACTTTGGTATGAGCGACTTGCCAAGTACTTGCTGAAGAATGGTTTTGACAGAGGACAGATTGATAGCACACTTTTCATCAAACGGGAAGGAGCGGATTTGTTACTTGTGCAGGTCTATGTGGACGACATAATTTTTGGATCAACTAATGATCAGTTATGCAAGGATTTTGAAAGATTGATGAAATCTGAGTTTGAAATGAGTGCTATGGGGGAACTTACGTTCTTTCTGGGACTACAGGTTGAGCAATCTGACAATGGAATTTATATCCACCAGTCAAAATATGTCACTGACATGTTAAAGCGATATGAATTGCTCAACTGTAAACACTACGGCACTCCAATTGAAGCAAGACACAATCTTGGACCTAATGAGGACGATGAAGATTGTAAGGAGAAAGACTATCGCTCAATGATAGGCTCTCTCATGTACCTGACTGCCTCAAGACCAGATATAGTGTTTGATGTTTCTCTCTGCTCACGATTTCAAGCAAATCCGAAGGTGTCTCATATGAAGGCAGTAAAACGTATTTTTGGATATCTCGCTTTTAGGCCATCTCTGGGTCTATGGTATTCAAACGAGAAAAACTTCGAGTTAACTGCCTATTCGGATTCGGATCTTGGTGGCTGCAAGATAGATATGAAGTCAACTACTGGAGGATGTCAGTTCCTTGGATCGCGCTTAGTTTCTTGGCAGTGCAAAAAGCAGACTGCGGTAGCTATTTCCACAGCTGAAGCAGAGTATGTTGCTGCTGCAAGTTGCTGTTCTCAAGTTCTCTGGATTCAGCATCAGCTGCGTGATTACGGGTTCAATCTCTCTATGACTCCTATTTACATTGATAATACAGCTGCTATATCTATAACACACAATCCCGTACAGCACTCTAAGACCAAACATATTGAACTTAGGTTCCACTTCATACGGGATTGCTTTGAGAAACACCTTATAGATGTCGTACATATAGATACCCTTAAGCAGTGTGCGGACATTTTCACAAAAGCCTTTTTGCGATCACGTTTTATAGAACTGGTCAATCTGATAGGTTTAAGGTTCTTTCAGTCAAAGAAATGATTTGTGACTTGGATTTTTAAGTTTTTTTTTTAAATTGAATTTTAAAAAATAAAAATAAAAATAAAAAAAAAATTCGCAACAGCCATTCTTTATACTCTTTAGTATTAAAGAAAATGCAAGGTTGCTACATTTTTAAAATAGACGTTGAAGTTGTGTCTGTAAACAACTTGGGATATGATAGTACATCGGGTGACATGCACAAAATGGAATTTTAAGGTTTATCTTGGATGTGTCAGTAGGTTTATCTGACATACTTAAAACAGTTTTTATCTAAATTATCTTCATCATACGATGTATTGGTAGGCACGGTATACACCGATCTCTGAGATATTAAGAAGTAATTTAAATACTTGTCTATGATCATGTGGTAAACACCTTGTGATGTACGACTCTATGTCTTAATTCCTTAGCATAGCTTGACATACTTCTATTTTTAGATTGTATATCTGAGATCTTTTGGGGGAGTATGCTAATTGTTTCCTCTGTTGTACGTAAGTGCAGACCTGGTCTCAATTCAGCTTACTCTTAAAACTAAGCAAACGTGAGTCAAAGTACTTGCAACGTCTTAAATTTAAGGTACTAAACAAGGTCGCCACACAAATTTGGTTTGACTGCGTTTGGTTTTGCTTACACCTGAATAAAGTTATGTTGCTCTGTTGTACGCAAGTACAGACCTGTCACCGCTGGCTTGATTCTTAAAATTGATTCTCTTTTATTCTTTCTAAATTTAGAAACTATGTTCATGTCTAAGTTATAGGGGTATATCTATGGTGGGGACCATGGTGAAATATTCATACTAACAATAAAAGGTTAACTCACAGACACGGATGTAACGTGTTTAGGTGGACAAACAATACCAATAATTGTCTTGAAATAATTTTTATAAAATGTGTTTTAAATGTGCCACGTAAATTTAAAGTGGACAAATATACTGATAATCGAAATAACACTTACTATTCCTAATAAATGCATGTTATTCCGATATGATCCCTAATCAGACAACTCAACTCCGTCACCAAAAATAGAGTGTTAGTAATTTTATTTTGTTAATTTTTACTTTTTGTAAAATTAAAGAAAATACCAAAAAGATTTTTTAGTTTTATGCTTTATTTTTATTCTGAGTTATTTTTCCCAAGTCACGAGTTATTTGGAAATTATTTGCTAAAATAACGAGTAAACGGTTTGAAAAATTCAAAATTTGATCAAAATTGTTTTATGCGACGTCCCATTCTACGTCGCCTGCGACGTCCCAGTCTACGTCGCATCTAGGGTTAGACTATATATAGTCTCAACTGCGACGTAACACGTCACACTATTCACTATTCACGTGCGACGTAGCCTGCGACGTACCAGTGGCGATTTGCGACGTAGCAATTTTCGAGCAATTTTCGTGATTTGTAGCCGTTTTCATTCCGATTCACTTACGTAGTTTTGATCTACTCGTTATTCCGCACACTTAGGTACCGATTTTACCATTTTTAACCGTGTATATTATGTTTAATTGCTATGTGTGTATTACGGGTTAAAAGGGTTTCGGGTTTCGGATAAATTAGATGGTCTATCGTGTAATTTACTGGTTATAAATCATGTTTTCGTGATCACCATCGTTAGCCGCACCTTGTAGTGCGTTTGATTTTGAAAACCCCTAAATTCAAGGGTTAGGGTTTCTGGGTTGGGGACGCCTGTTCGTCAGTGCGACGTACGCTGCGACGTCGTGGCCTACGTCGCTTTAATTATTTATTATTAATTTCCAACGTCGCCCTTCCCTACGTCGCTTTTACTGCGACGTCCGATGCGACGTACCACTCTACGTCGCTGTTTTAATTAAAGTGATTAAATTCACAATAAATTGCAAAATGCGACGTCCCCCTTGACGTCGCTCGAATTTTCTGCGACGTCAGGCCTTACGTCGCTTTCCAATTTATTTTGAATTTTAGCGACGTACAGTTCTACGTCGCTCTGTGTTGATGCGACGTACATGGCTACGTCGCTAGTTCCAGGGAATTTGAAAAGGTTTTGTTTAAAAATGTAACATTTTTTGCTAATCTTTTTCGAGTTGCAATCTGTTTCTGTTCTTGCAGATATGGCTTTGATTTTCGAAGCTCGTCATAATACGGCTGCTTACCTTACTGACACTTCTGATAAAGCTGCACCGTATCGTCAGATGATCGCGTTTTTGAGACGTTCAAGGGTATTCCACGCCATTTCCGATAACACTATGGCGTTTGGAAATCTGATCAACCCTTTTTGGAGAAATGCGACTGTTGTTACTGATAACGACGTTAGACGATTGGTCTCTACCGTTCTGGGTACGGAGATCACTATTACAGAACAGAGTATTCGGGAACTTTTACAGCTGAATGATCAACCGGATATGCCTGTCGGTTTTGATCATATTTTTGTTACTGGAGCTATGCAACGGATAGGATATCCCGGGATTCCCTCTGATCTGTATAGAAAAGCGAATCTCACACGCGTCTGGAGATATTTGATGCATGTGATCATTGTTTGCTTGGGAAATCGGAAAGGTGGAACGGATGGGATGAGTAGAAGTCTGGCTTCTGCTATGTTAGCATTGGTATACAACAAGCCGTTCAACTTCTAGGGATTTATCTTCAAGGCTATGGTTGATAATGCGAATGCCGGGGATCAGAAATGGATTTTATATCCGAGATTTGTACAGTTGCACATCAATCGTCATCATCCGGAGCTTCAGGCACAGGGTGATATCGATCAGCCGCTCAAGATTTCACCGATGATGAGTCGGATTTTTACTATTTGTGCAGGGTATGAGAAAGGGGTCGAGGCACCAAGGGATGTTCCCTTATTCGGTGCTATTGTGGATGAAAATTATGTACCGCCTCCGGACCCTCAGTATATGGATATTCCAGCACCACAGCAACCGCAGCAACCGCTTGTGAACATTCCAGGTCAACCTGCGGGGGAGAATGTAGATGCTCTATTGGAGAACATCGAGCAATTCGGGCACGTTGACTCAGACAATCCAGCATCTCATGACACGGTCGAGAGTTCTGATTCTGAAGAACCGGCCAATGTAGGTCCTCAGGATGGGGGTCTGACGCCTGAGTATTCGGATGGTACTGTTCCGCATCCCTCTGAGATGGAACGTATCAGGCTTTCCGATTCATTCAGATATCTGAGAATTCAAAGTCGGATCCGGGCAGGACGCAAGTATGTACCTCCAAGGGATACTGGGAAACGTACACGAGACGGTGATGATCCTGCTGATGAGACTTATCAACCGAGTCGTCGTGTTCGTCGCTCTTCGTCAACACGAGCTCCAGTCAATCCACAGCAGCAGGATGCTTTTGAGATTCAACCGACTCCAGCTTTCATGCAAAAGATCATGGAAGATATGCAGCAGATGAAGCAAAAGCTGGAGGCTCAGGACGAGAAGATTGCTGAACAAGCTGCGTTGATCGAGGTCCAATCTAAGGAGCTTGAGGATACGAAGCTTAGGGTTAATGTTTTGGAAGGCAGGTTACTTGCCTCGGGGGAGTCTGGGTCTGGGATACCCACTTTAGAGTCAAGTGAACCTGCGTCTGTAAATCCCAACCCTGTAATTGAAAATGTTAATGAAAATATTTCTCGTTTGGATTATTTTTGTGTTGATGATATTCCAGTGCAACCGAGACCGCTGGCAGTTGACTACTCATTTGCTGACTTATCATTTATTCAGAGGATGGCCAGTGGAGTTGGCTCTGAGGAAGAAACAGAGAATGTTTTTGAGATGAATGAGGATGTTTCGATTGAAGAAGAGCAGTTGAATGCAGATGAAACGTATGATGATGCACATTCTGGGGAAGCTTATGATGATGCACCAATTATAGAATCTGATTCAAGTGAAGACGAGAGTCCTGATAAAGCTCAACATGGAGAATCAAGTTCTGCTGCAACTCCAGCTCCAGAGACACAGGCACCGGACTCAGCAGCGAAGAAATTAACTGCTGAAGAAAAGAGAGAAAGAAATAAGAAATGGTGGCCTAAGGGACGAAATCCAGTTCCTATTCCAGTTAAATGTCAAGTGTACCGGGTTAGTCGAAATTATACCGGTGTTATTAAAAGCTGGAAGTGTCAGAGGAATCTTTTCATGATTAAGAGAGAAGATGGAGTTCAGTATTTCAGAATGCGTTTTGATAGATTGAGCACGTTGCCAAAAGGAGAGATTAATCGATTAGCTCAACTTAAATTGATTAATCCGTTCGAAAATGATTATGCTGAGTTCATTCAGAGAAATTTACGTCGGGAAGTGTTATCGAAGACTTATTCGAAATTGAAACCGACGTTGGGAACTCGGTATACGTGGAAAAAGAAGATTGATCCAGTCACCAGGAAGCCTATGGTTAAAGTTCACTATTCGCCTGCTAAATGTTTGACTGAGATACCTCTGGAATCAGTTCCTTATTATTTTCTGAGAAGACTTGTAAAATGGGAACTTGATCCACAGACTAGTGAAGCGGTTATTACTTTCGTTCCAGATTCTGAACCGTGGCCAGAAGTTGGAGGTATATGGAATCTGAGGCAAGCAACGTTTAGACTATATGATCCGATGAGTTTGATTAATTTTCATGAAAAAGATTTAAGAAAACTCTATGATAATCGGATTCGTGTTGGTCAGAAGAATGAATTCAACAGACGTTTAGCACAGCAGTTTTACAATGTTGTTACTGTTTGTGTGGCTAATGGAATTCATGCCGACGGCCAATTTCCTGCGGGCTGGGTTTAATGAAGATTTTTGAAGACCAAGCTGAAGACACGGGGGAGTTTGTTGGTACATGTTTAGTGTCTGTCAGTTGGTCTAGCTCGTAGTTTGTAATTAGAATTAGTATTCCTGACTCCTGCGACGTAGCGTGCAACATCGCAGGTGCGACGTCAGGTTTTGGGCCTGCGACGTAGTCTACGTCGCATGGGCTTGGGCCTGCGACGTAGCGTGCGACGTCGCAGGTGCCAGATTTTGTATAAATTCGTTTTACGTTTTCTGTTTTAGGGTTGACAAAACCCTAAACGCAATTAGTCGAAATCTCTGTAATCTGACCGATTATAATACAATATAATACGTTTCGTTTGATATTCATTGCGTATTGATTGTTCGTGTGTTTAGTATTTAACTTAATCGTTGATTCCGCAAACGATTGAGTGACTCGGTTCGTACTAGATCCAAGGTTAGGGACAAACAGCTACCCGAACCAACAACCCTGGTAGCGAAGACACCGCTAACAATGCACCGCCACCTAAGCCCTGCTCATATAAAGACTTCCAAAACTGCAAACCTCTGAACATCCATGGTACGGAAGGAGCAATCGGCCTAGTACGCTGGGTCGAGAAGGTCGAATCTGTTTTCCTGATCTGCAACTGTGCAGAGGGAGATAAGGTCAAATTCTCTGTCAGCACTTTTGCCGACACCGCCCTCACCTGGTGGAACACTTATGCCCAAACTGTGGGTGTTGCAAACGCTTACCAACTCCCGTGGGAGGAGTTGAAAGAAATGTTGAGGGGCGAGTACTGTCCCAGGGATGAATTGAAGCAACTGGAAATCGAATTCTGGAATCACAAGATGCAGGGTGATGACATCACAGGATACACCAACCATTTCCACCAACTGGCACTTCTGTGCCCAACCATGGTCGATCCCGAGTACAAGAGGATCGAGAAATATGTCGATGGACTTTCTGACAGACTCCAGGACCTGATAGCCTCTTCAAAACCAAGCACCCTTCAGAGCGCCATCCGTTTAGCCCATGAACTAACGGCATACTCCACCCGTCGTGGTACCACAGCAACTCCACCATCAAACAACAGATGAAAATGGGAAATGGTTCCCCACCCATCCAACTAAACCTCCAACAAAAAGCCTGAATCTGTTAAGGCTTACTCATCGGGGACTGCTGAGAAGAAAGGGTACGCCGGAAGCAGACCCTACTGTCCCAAATGCAACCGCCATCATGACGGTTCCTGCCCTTGCACCAACTGCAAACGGTTTGGACATCTAGCCAAGGATTGTCGTACCGTCATTCCCACCCCCAACACCAACGCACCAAAGACCTGCTTTGGGTGCAGGAATTCTGGGCATTTCAAGAGTAACTGCCCCAAACTGAAGAACAACAACAACAACAACAAGAGCAGCAACAACAACACACGAAGCAGAGCCTTCGTCATCAGCTCAGGGGACGCCCGTCAAGACCCGAATGTGGTCTCGGGTATGTTCCTCCTCAACAACTTATCTGCTTCTATTCTATTTGATACTGGTGCGGATAGGAGCTATATTTCTGATGAGTTTTGCCCACTACTTGACATCACCCCCGTGGCCTTAGATGTTAAGTACACAGTAGAACTTGCAAATGGTAAACTCATAGAAACCAACAGTGTGATACCAAATTGCACTTTAAACCTAGCCAACGAAATCTTCTCAATCGACCTTATGCCTGTTGAACTAGGAAGTTTTGACGTCATCGTGGGTATGGACTGGTTGTCCAAGCATCGGGCCGAAATTGTTTGTCATGATAAAATCGTCCGTATTCCTCTCGCCGTCGGTAGAACCTTGATCATACAGGGGGAGACCGGTGGGTCGAGACTAAACATAATCTCCTGTTTGAAAACCCGGAAATTTCTGAGAAAGGGTTACCCGGCAATTCTCGAGCACATCACGGAGAAAAGGTCGGAGGAGAAGCGACTTGAAGATGTGCCAATCGTTAGAGACTTTCCCGAAGTCTTTCCGGAAGAGCTACCTGGTCTACCTCCACCTAGACAGGTTGAGTTCTCAATTGATCTCGTACCGGGTGCCGCACCGGTGGCCCGAGCACCGTACCGCTTAGCCCCATCCGAACTTCAGGAGTTGTCCACTCAGTTACAGGAACTCCTGGACAGAGGATTCATCAGACCGAGTTCTTCGCCTTGGGGAGCTCCGGTCTTGTTTGTCAAAAAGAAAGACGGTTCATTCAGAATGTGTATCAACTACCGAGAGTTGAACAAGCTAACCGTCAAGAACCGATACCCACTTCCTCGAATCGATGATCTGTTCGATCAACTTCAAGGATCAAGCTGTTATTCAAAGATTGATCTTCGATCAGGTTATCATCAATTGCGTGTTCGCGATGCCGACATCCCAAAAACCGCATTCAGAACCCGTTACGGGCATTACGAATTCCAAGTGATGCCGTTCGGTTTAACCAACGCACCGGCTGTATTCATGGACCTTATGAATCGGGTGTGCAAACCTTATCTCGGCAAGTTTGTCATTGTCTTCATCGATGACATCCTTATATACTCACGAAACGAGCATGAACATGCGCAACACCTCAGAACCATCCTAGAACTACTTAGACACGAGGAGCTTTACGCCGAATTCTCTAAGTGTGAGTTCTGGATAAAAACCGTTCAATTTCTTGGACACGTGATTGACAGTCAGGGAATTCACGTAGATCCATCAAAAATCGAGGCCATCAAGAACTGGCAAGCGCCAACCACTCCGACTGAGGTACGCCAATTCTTGGGATTGGCCGGTTATTATCGCCGGTTCATCGAAAACTTCTCAAAAATAGCACAACCACTCACGGTACTGACTCGGAAAGAAAAGAAGTTCGATTGGACCGATAAACAGGAGTCAGCCTTTCAACTGTTAAAACTCAAGCTTTGCAGTGCACCCATTCTGTCCTTACCCGAAGGCACCGATGACTTCGTGGTATACTGCGATGCTTCCCACCAAGGTCTTGGTTGCGTGATGATGCAACGAGACAAGGTCATTGCTTACGCCTCCCGACAACTTAAAATCCACGAGAAGAACTACACAACTCACGACCTCGAGTTAGGGGTCGTGGTTTTTGCTCTCAAAATCTGGAGACATTACCTTTTTGGTACTCGAAGTACCGTATTCACCGACCACAAAAGTCTCCAACACATCTTCGACCAGAAAGATCTTAACATGAGACAATGTAGATGGGTCGAACTACTCACCGACTACGACTGTGAAATCAAATATCATCCGGGCAAGGCAAACGTGGTTGCCGATGCTCTCAGTCGTAAAGAACGAATAAAACCACTTCGAGTCCGAGCACTCAGTATGACCATTCACAACGATTTGAACGCCCAAATTCTCTCCGCTCAACTCGAAGCTGTCAAACCTGAAAATGTCAAAAACGAGGCTTTACGCGGTATGGATAAACAATTCGAAATCAGACCTAATGGAGTTAGGTACTTCTCTAACCGAATCTGGTTGCCTAGCTTCAGGAATCTGCGGGACTTGGTGATGGATGAAGCTCACAAGTCCAAATATTCTATCCACCCGGGATCCGACAAAATGTATCACGGCATCAAAGAGTTTTATTGGTGGCCGAACATGAAAGCTGAAATTGCCACGTATGTCAGCAAGTGTCTCACTTGTTCGAAAGTAAAAGCCGAATACCAGAAACCTTCCGGCTTACTTCAACAACCCGACATTCCCGAGTGGAAGTGGGAACAAATTGCCATGGATTTCATAACCAAACTTCCTAAGTCATCGAGCGGTTGCGATACCATTTGGGTGATCGTCGATCGTCTCACCAAATCAGCTCACTTCTTGGCAATCAAAGAAACCGACAAAATGGAACGTCTCACACAAATCTACATTAAAGAAATCGTTTGCCAACACGGCGTCCCTATCTCGATCATCTCTGACAGGGATGCTCGTTTCACATCTCATTTCTGGCAATCACTTCAAAAAGCATTGGGTACCCGTCTCGATATGAGTACCGCGTACCATCCTCAAACCGACGGCCAGAGCGAACGAACCATTCAAACACTGGAAGATATGCTACGAGCTTGCGTAGTTGATTTCGGTACAAATTGGGAAAGGCACCTACCGTTGTGCGAGTTTTCGTACAACAACAGCTATCACGCCAGCATTAAGGCTGCACCTTTTGAGGCACTGTACGGTCGTAAGTGCCGATCACCGATCTGTTGGACTGAAGTGGGAGATAGTCAACTCACTGGTCCTGAACTCATATATGAAACCAATGAGAAAATTGTTGAAATCCAAAACCGACTCAAGGCCGCGCGTGATCGTCAGAAAAGTTATGCTGACGTGAGGCGCAAACCACTCGAGTTCCAAGTTGGGGATCGAGTGCTCTTGAAAGTATCGCCTTGGAAAGGCGTAATCCGATTCGGTAAATGAGGGAAGTTAAATCCCAGGTACATTGGGCCTTTTGAGATCCTAGAATGGATTGGCCCCGTGGCATATCGATTGCAGCTGCCATCCGAACTCAGCAGCGTGCACCCTACCTTTCACATTTCTAACTTGAAGAAATGTCTGTCTGATGAGACACTTATCATACCACTTGACGAGATACGTATCGATGACAAACTTCATTTTGTCGAGGAACCTATGGAGATCATGGACCGTGAGGTCAAACAACTAAAACAAAGTAGTATCCCCATCGTCAAAGTCAGGTGGAATTCGCGGCGTGGTCCGGAATTCACTTGGGAACGGGAAGACCAAATGCGACTCAAGTACCCTCACTTATTCGCTGATTCTACATCAAACACGACCTCGACTTAAATTTCGGGACGAAATTCTCTTAACAGGGGGAGAATGTAACAACCGCCAAATTAGGACTAGTGATTAGTGCCTAACTCTATGTTAATACATGTAATTAGTTCTGTGTTAGGCTAATTAATGTAACAAACTATATATTGGTGAATATATACGAAAATGCGACTTGATTTGATCGTACACAGTTTTAAGAATTGAGTGCAATTCGATTCAGAAAATACGGACGTTGGTGACACCTGTTAATATAAATACGAGCCGTTATTTAAAAACAATATGACATCCGGAATAACATCTTAATAATACTCGCAAATTGTCCTATTTCGTACAATTGAAATTTCGCAATTTAAAAACAAACTACCCAAATTTATTTAAAGTTTTAGAAAAATAATTCAATTAAATAACTTAACAAAATTTGTATTATTAAATGAATAATTAGCGCGCAAAATGAATACTGTACATTTAAACGACGGAGGAAAATGAACACCGCACGGAGCGCGGAGGCGCGGACTGAAAATGGGAGGTTAACCTCCCACTCTCACTCTCTTTCTTCTCACTTTCTCTACTCTTTCTCTTTCTTCCTCCTTTCTCTCTCAAATTAAACACCACCACCACCTCATTAAATTCACAAAATACTACCTCAAAACGCACTCGGATTTACTCGGTCATTTGGAAGAAAAGCATCACCACTTCACGATCTATCATCCTATCTTTTCGGATTTTCAATCCGACACTTTGTAAGTTTCCGACAAAATGACTAAACCTCTCGATTTTTAGTATTATTACTTGTTTGTTGTTTATTATAACTTGTTATGTCCCTATGAGGGTTGGGTAAAAGCTTTAGGTCGATATATGGCCGGAAAATATGTTTTTGGGTTAAAAATTCCGATCAGACTCGTAACGTCGCATCTGACCAGGGGTCTCTGCGACGTCGCGACCTACGTCGCATAAAAACCTCAACGTCGCACTAGCGACGCAGCCCATTACGTCGCATTAACATGCGGACGTCACACATGGCGACGTATACCTTAACGTCGCAAACCGAACCAACGTCGCACTAGCGACGCCACCACCTACGTCGCATTGATTTGCGAAAGTCGCATCACGCGACGTACATGCCCACGTCGCACCTTACGTCGCTTGCAACGTCGCATGCGATGTCGCACCAACCAGAACCTTGAAAACACAGATTTTTACTAAGTGTCGGAACCAAGTTTTTACCGCCCAATTTTACTCCAAATTCAGATTTCGGATACGTTTTTGATGATCCCAGCTAGAGATCTTAGTATGTATTACTTTGATGGATTATTAATAAGCTTGCGGAATAGTTTATTAATAACTTGAAGATCAAACTTGTATATAACAGAATATCTAACCAAAAGCTTCAATATTATTAACAATAATACGAACACACAACTTGTGTTAGGGTTTACAACCTTGAAGCTAATAACTAGAATGAATTCGTCTCCCCTCATCTAGGGCTTTACAGAATCTCTATTTATAACATATAGAGTCCTTTACAGAATCAAACTATTATGGAAATCCTATCTATTCCATAATTATCTCTAACCGACTAACCAACAGTGGTTGAGTATATAACTAACAGGGGTAGTACTCGTATATTATCAACAGTGGTTGAGTACTTATAAAATACAAACTATACACTAACAGTGGCCCTGTTAGACAAATGTACTAACAGCTGTTGTCTTCTTCTAACAGTGGTTGACTTCTACTAACAGTGGTTGAAGTCTTATACCAACAGCGGCATGATACTTGTATTCTGAGCAAATCTAGCAGTGTCTCAGGTCTCAACAATCTCCCCCTAAACTTGATCATTCAGAGTAATGATTCAAGTTTCAATCCTTCTTTTCTTCTTCTTTCTCCTTCATTGTTTGCCGCTTATGCAGTTGATTAAACACCATGTATAAAGCTCTGTAAGCTCCTTCAGTAATGATGGTTGTAGATAACTTCAAATCAATCAATCTATTCAGCAACCCTGTTCCCAGCACATAATGTCGATCATCAAACATGTAGATCACCTGCCCATTGTTGAATACTACCATGTGTACTCCAGCTCTGGCAAAATATCTCCAGGTTATAACCCTTTGATAACAATGAAAGAATAAGTGATACAAACTGGCTGGTTCAAACAGGCTTTGCAACAACTCCATCATTTGTCGTTCAATCACTGCTTCAGAGTTCTTTCTATTTCTGATTCTGCTCACTTGATACAACTCCATAAGATCATCTCTTGTACAAATTCTGAGCAAATCAACCATACTCCCAATATGATCATCAAATCCTCTTTCCCTTTCAATCTTGATCTCAAGGATCATTTTTCTGAAACCATAATCAATTGCTACTCCTTCCCAATTTACAATTCTAGCCTTTCTTGGTCCTTCAGAAATCTCCTTGCTATCAGTCAGAATCTTGATTCTCTTTTTCAGCTCTGGATCAAATCTTGGAATATCAGGAATAACATTATCTTTAGAAATCTGATTTTTCCATGAATTTCTTCTAACTTCATTCTGCTTATCCTCTAAAGCTTTCTCTGCTGCTTCAACAGCTGCCTTTTCTCTTCTTTCTTCTTCTTCTTTCAAAAACTTTTTCATTTCCCTATCTGCCTTTTCTTTCTTCTCCTTCATCAATGCATTCAAATGTCTATTCTCTTCCATTTTCTTTGTCCACTCTTCATCTCTTCCCATATACCTATCATATGCCTGTTGCAGCTTCTGCATATTCCATCCTCTAACAATTTTAGCTGGGGCATAATTTTCAGACAGTGCATTAATCATTTGTCTTCTCCTTTCAGCATATGGTAAAGGTTTACTTCTCTTCTTGGCTAATTCCTCTTGCTTTTTCTTTCTAGCCCTTTCCTCATTTGCCCTTTTCATCAACAAAAATCCAGAAGATAACTCTTCCTCTTCATTATCTTTCTTCTTCTTTAAATAATCATGAACTCTCTGAGCAGGAAGCTTTAATCCTTGTGCAGTCTTTTCTTTAACAATCTCTGCAGCTTTCTGTGTAATAGTCACTACACTCAGATCGTCCAAAATCATTTCAACATTATCACCCTCTTCTTCAGCTCTAGCTTCTGCAGCTCTCCTTATCAACCTTTCTCTTTCTTCTACTTGCATCCTCAGCATATCATGAGACTCAATATGAGGTTCTTTAATTTCTCTCACCTTTGATTTTTCTTTTAACTTTCCTTTACCTTTGTCTTTTGGATCAATCACAGGCAATGTAGACTTAGGTTTAAGTGGTGAAGTTGGTTCTCTTATTGTAACAGGTACCTCTCTTGGTCTTGTTGTTGTTATAGTTGTGGCAGGGATTGATATGACAGCAGTGGTTATTGGTGTATTAACAGTGGTAGGAGTTGGTGTACTAACAGGGGTAGATGTAACAGTGGTTGGGTTAGTGTTGACAGGGGTTGAAATTGCAATAACAGTGGTAGAAGTTTTGACAGGGGATAAAGTTTTAGTTGACTTTCTTCTGGGAATAGATTTCTTTCTTGTAAAGGTTTGCAACTTCTTCTCTTCAGCAATTGACTTTGATTGCTCCCCCTTAACCTCAACTTCTCCTTCTTTTTCAACATCATCAACCACCTCATACACTGGCCTATCACTGAAACTGACTCTTTTCTTATCATCCAGGTTAGCACCCATCACATCCCAAACATATAATCTAAGTGCAGCTTTCTCAGGCAACCCTTTATTCAATGGAAATACCTGATAAACTGTCTCATCAGTCTGCTCTGCTCCTGCACCATCAACCACCTCATCATCTAAATTTTCATGTATCACATAATCAGATACATTTAGCTCCTCCTCAGCCTTATCCCTGCTTTGCACATAATCATCATCTTTATCATCAAACACTAACTCCACAGTGTCTTCTGATTGTGCCACATTATGCTCACATACATTCATCTCAACTGTATCATCATCAAGCTCAAGCACCTCTGTAGCTGTATTATCATCAAACACCTCTGTAGCTGCAGAATCATCATTCATCTCATCAATATTGATCATTTCTCCATCCATATCATCATGAGGTCCATATGAATCATCATCATCATCATCACCTGCTCTTGAACCATCATCTTCAGGCATAATATCATCATCTGCTTTCTTCTCCCCCTTGCCTGAAGATTCTTTTAACCTATTTGCAGGTAGAAGAATATTATTGACAGCCTCCTCAAGCACTAACAACCTATGCTTCACATCAAGCAACTCTTCCTTCTGATGATCAATGAGCTCCTTCTGTTTAGCAATGAACTCATCCTGAGCTTGAATTTTCTGTTGAGCCTCTTTTCTATAAGCCCTTTCCCTCTCATATTTGCTCCATAGTTTATTGACATCATGTACAAGATAAGAAATCGTCAATTCATCAGTATCACTAGGCTCATCAACATTAGAGTGTGACCTCTTAGTTGAATCCTTGCCCACATCTGCCACTGCAGATGTCCCTTGGTTATTGGTACTGGGACCTACATTTGAATCATCACCCATAGGTTCATCAAACATAGTTGCCTCTGGTTGGGTCTGATTAATGTTACCACTATCCTGCCCTGCCAGTGGGCTAGAAACAGTAGTGGCAGCCCTTCCAGAATGAACATTTTCATCAAGTATGTTCACCTGTTGTGTTGGAACATTTGACTGAGACTGTGGAGAAACAGGAATCTCCATAGCCTGTGTAGCCTTCTTGGATTTCTTGGCTTTAGATTGGGTAGGCTGTTTGTTCCCTTGTTTTCTTTTGATGCCACCTCTTGATGTGTGTTCAGAACCAACTTGTGTTGTTGGTCTGTCATCATTTGGTCCAGATGGTGTTGGTAATACACCACCAGTGGCAGAAGGAGTAACTAGCATTGTAGAAAATAATGCAGTTTCCTTCTTAGAAAAAGCATTCTGATACTTATTCATAGCCTGAATAGTCCTTAAAGATAGAGTAGAACTAACAATGACACTATCCTCTGCTGGCAGATTTGACAATTGATTATTCAACAAAAGCTGAACAAATCTAGGGTACATAACGAATGTATCACCCTTTACATTCCTAATCATATTATCTAAGATAAATCTAGACATATTAAATTTAATACCCTGTGCCAAGCAGATAATAGGATATGCAATCGTAGAACTAAATTCATTAAAACTAGTTCTCTTTTGAGACAAACATACCAGAAAAGTATGAATGTAGAACTTCCATTGAGGACAAAACCATGACTTCAAGAAAGTATATTCTGATCGTGTCTTTCCTGAACCTTCATACCCCATATCCATAATGCCTTTAAACAAATCTTCTCTCGATAACTCCAGAATTCCACCTTCATCATCAAACTGTAAAAGTTCTCGTAGAACAATCTCAGTAACCATTACCTTCTGACCCTTGACAGTGGAATGAATATGAGTAATGCCATTAACATTCCCTTCCTTTGCATTCTTCCAAAATTCCTGAATATGTGATCGAATCAATCGTGGAGCTACAGTAAGGGCATAAGTAACTGGACAATTACTCAAGAAATCGATGATAGGGTGAAAATACTCATCGGCAAGTTCTTTATTCAAGAAAGCCCTCATATTGTGTTCAGAATGAACACTTAGCGTAGAATGATCAGAATCAGATGATGATGAAGATGCCATTGATGTAATCGATGAACGAACGAAGAGTGAATTACAATAAACAACTCAAAGCGAGAGCGATTATTGAAGGGTTTTGAAAATTTTGAAAGCGTAATTGAAAAAGTGAAGTATTTGAGTATTTATTTGATGACAGTGCCAAGCCCTAAAAATAGAACTAGCAGTGGCACTTCTGGTTATACCCAACAGGGGCACAATTTACAAACAAACCCAACAGGGGTACCTCACTTGATCAATTTATAGTCAACCTTTTTTAACCATCTAACAAAGCTAGCAGCGGCTGATAGTCTAGCAGGGGCATCCGACCAAGGAAACGCCAACTTAGAACTAACAGGGGCATAAACTTAGCTTAGTTAGACAACGAAAAATTTTTTTTTTTTTTTTTTTTTTTTTTTTAACCAAAACAAATAAGAAGAAACAAAGAAAACATTAAATTCCAGCTCAAGTGATGTCTCTTGACAGTGGCTGAAACCTGCAATATTAAACTAAGAAAAACAACTAGCAGGGGTTAAATTACACACATATACAGCAGGGGTTTAAAATACATTGACAGTGGCAAAGGTAAACTAACAGTGGCACCATCTGTTATCATGATGAAGCTAACAGTGGCAACACCTGACCCTGTCACATACAATATATTTTACCCCTGTTAGTATCAAATCCAGACCAAAACACTACGTGAGATTGATCATACCAATATTAGTTATCAAAAATGTAAATCTTCCTACATCAAATGCTTTTGTAAAAAGATCTGCAAGTTGATTATCAGTATGAATTTTAAAAATATGAATCAATCTTTTATCATAACAATCTCTTATAAAATGATATCTGATTTCAATGTGTTTGGTTTTTGAATGCTTAACTGGATTCTGAATGATACTAATAGCAGAAGTATTATCAATATAAATAGGAGTGTTCATGAAAGTCAAACCATAATCCAGCATTTGATTCTGAATCCAAAGAACCTGTGCACAGCAACTTGATGCTGCAACATATTCTGCTTCTGCTGTAGAAGTGGAAACTGTGGTTTGCTTTTTACATTGCCATGACACTAACCTATTTCCAAGAAATTGACAACCTCCACTAGTCGATTTCCTATCCATATTCTCACCACCATAGTCACTATCTGTGAAGGCCTTTAGCTCAAAATCTGATCCTTTAGCATACCAAAGACCCAAGTCTGGTTGACCTTTCAAGTATCTAAAGATCCTCTTCACAGCATACATGTGTGACTGCTTTGGATTGGTCTGATATCTAGCACAAAGACACACTGCAAACATTATATCAGGTCTAGATGAAGTTAAATACATCAATGAACCAATCATTGACCTGTATAAGTGCACATCTACTTCCTCCCCCTCAGGATCAGAATTAAGATGTTTATGTGCCTCCATGGGAGTGCTAGCTACCTTCACGTCTTTATAACCAAATTTATTCAAAATGTCTTTCACATACTTCCCTTGGTTAATGAAGATTCCATCTAACTTCTGCTTGACCTGCAATCCTAAAAAGAATGTGAGTTCACCCATTGAACTCATCTTGAACTTCTTATGCATTAAATCTTCAAACTCTTTGCACAATGAATCCCTTGTAGACCCGAAAATAATATCATCAACATACACCTGTACCAGCAATATATCTCTTTGAATGTAACATCCTCTCCAGTGGCCTGGTATTTTTCTATTTAAATTGAGTATTTAATTGTTTTAGAAATTATTTGATATAATTGTTTAATTGTGGAAGTTGGTAAAATAGGTCTCAGGATTTATTGTGGTTAGTGAAATGTTGCTTGTTTTAAACTATTAAAGTTGACGGTATAATAAAATAAATTTCTCGTAGTTGATTTTTAGGTTCCAGGCAATAGATTTAGAGCGGGTATAAAATACCCAAAATGTTAAGTCGGCTCAAAAAGGAGGCCGACCTTTATTTTGATCACTTTACCCATTTCTTTCTTATCTCTTTTCATCTCAAGAACAAATACATAAACCCTAAGTAAAATCAAGATAAATTAATCAAGAATCATAAACAAGAATTGTGGATTGAAGTTGTGATTTGAGCTAGTTGTTGTCATCCTTTCTATTCATCATCTTTTTCATTTTGAAAGGTAAATGAGGTTTATTTCAAATGTTAGGTTTGATGAATAATTGGTTAATTGAATTTGTTCTTGAGTTTATATGATAACTACTTGTGATATATGATGCCATGTGATGATTATTGATTGATTATATGGATTAAATTCAAGTTCTTGAGCTATGATTGAAGTTAATCAAAAATTTAATTGGGTTTCATGATTTTGGTGTGAATTTAGTGTAATTGAATGTTATTGTTGTTGGTTATTGTTATATAGGTGTAGTATGATTGTATTTGATGTTAAAAGCATGCCTAAGTCGAATTGTAACTGAAACTTGGTGATTTGGTTAAGTTTGGTTCAAGCTGAAATGTAATTGCAGGTCTGTACTTGAGCTGAAACGCAGCTCAACGCGATCCCAGCCTCGAGTCCGGATCGCGTTCACTAGTGTTAAAATGTCCCAGTCAGGATTTGGCCTTGGAAACGCGATCCTGGCCAAATATCCGGATCGCGTTTGCTAGTGTTTTTCGGTTACAGAACTTTTTCTACTGAAGAACGCGATCCCACCACGCCTAGTCCGGATCGCGTTTGTCTGTTAAATTTTGAGGATTATGATAGTTTGTGAATCTGAGTTATATAATACAAATAGTTATTATTGTTATTTATTGTAACTTGAATTGTGAAGTTAACTATTATTAGTTAGGAACAAGTTACTAACTTGTTTGTTGTGTGATGTTTCAGATACCCCAAAGACTCAGTGAGTAGAAGCTGAGTGTAGCCACTTCTGAGGTATCGGTGAGTGGATTCAAACTCACCATTTAATTTAGTTGTAATCATTTGATTACAATGGGTAATTGTAGATATGATGATAGAGTTGTTTAATCGTTATTGTTGATTGTATCACTATGTGCTATATGTGATCTTTGGTTATTGGTTGCTAATGAGGTCGACGAGTTGATGAACTGTTGGTTGGGTTAGTTGGTTATCATGTGAATGATACAGGGATATGCTTCATATGTTGTGTGTATTGAACTGTATCTGAGTAGGATAATCACTAGCTATCGGTCTCGTCCGTATGGCCATACGGATATGGTTGGATAAGAGTTCTTGGGGAGCCGCCCGGGTATTATGGTTATCCCCAGAACCACCGATCCTCATTATTAAGATGTTGTTGATTGTTGTAGTTAATGGTTATGCTAAGTTGAATGTTGGGTGTTGAACTCTCTCACTTAGCTATGTGCTAATCCCTCATCTTTCTTTCCTGCACATTTGTAGTTTAATGAGTAGCAGGATTGAGATGCTTTTGGTGCAAGAACAGTTTGACTGCAAGCTACTCTGATCTTTTGTACTAAATCAGTTTGTTTTATATAATACCCCGACATATGTTGTATTATGAACAGTTTCACTTTGATGTAACTTAAAGTTGTAAACTTTTGATGTAAATTAATAGTATGTATAAATATAAATATGGTTAAAATTCCTACGCTTCCGTGTGTCTAACATTATATTGATATTGTAAATGAGGGGTGTTATAAGTTGGTATCAGAGCGTGGTTTTGGGTTAATTGAGCATTGAAGAATGTTCAATCCCAAAACTGGAGCATGGTATGTCAAACTTTTCTAGTTATGGGATTTAGCATTGTTGATAACTGTTAGTAGATAGGTACTAACGATTAACAGATTTCAAGTGTTGTGTTGATTTCAGAAATGGCAGATAATGAGCAACCGACCACCAACCCCAATAATGCTTCCCGGATTGAAGCTCCGCCTTTTGAAACAAATACTGAGCAACATGATCAAGAGGGTGTCCTTCATATGGGTGGAGAAGAAGCAAATAGGGATGAGTATATACATGAAATGGAGGATGAGTTGATAATTCTTAGGGAATTTAAGAAGAAAGCTGAGGAAGATGCAGCTAGACTACTTGCTCAACAACGAACTTCTGTCCTTGGTGCTAGTCCATCTTCTCAAACTAGCAAGGTGTGTTCTTTCAAAACTTTCATGTCTAGTAAGCCACCAGTGTTTCATGGAAGTACAAATCCAACTGTGACCTTAAATTGGTTAAGAGATATGGAACGCAAATTTAGTGTGACACGTTGTGAGGAAGAATCCAAGGTTATGTTTGCTGTCCAGTGTATGAAGGATGAAGCAATGGTTTGGTGGGATTCAGTGACAGGTCATTTAACCGAACAACAAAAAGATTCTATCAAATGGAAAGATTTTCACCAAGCGGTGTGTAATCAATACTGTTCTGACTTTGACATGGCACGGATTAGGAGAGAATTTGTGAATCTTCAGTTGAAGGATAATATGACAATTGATGATTTAATAGGTCAATTTACAGAAAAGCTTCGGTTTGTTCAACATTGGGTTCCTGATGATAAAACTCGAATTGAGCAGTTTGTAGATACCTTACCTCATCATTACCGTACTACTGTAAGATTGGCTAATAGTTTATCACATGCTTTTAATCTTGCACGATCGGTAGACAGTGATATTAGAGGTTTCCGTGAAGCACGATCTAGAGATAATGCTGCAAAGTCTAGAGGTGATTCTTCTAGTAAAGGAAAGTCAAGTTCTCAGGGCAGTCGACAGAGTAAGAAGTATGTTAGTAAAAGTGGTTCAGCGGGCAGTTCTAATTGGTGTGGTTCATGTAGATCTAGGCATGATGGGCCTTGTACTGTACAAACGAATAAATGTTTGAAATGTGGAGAACTGGGTCATGAGATAAAGAGTTGTCGGTACCCAAATTTTGTGTGTTGGTCTTGCAAGAAGGAGGGGCATCGAGTGGGTCAATGTCCGGAAGCAGGGAAGTCAGGGTCGGGTTCGGTCGGAAGCTCTGCATCTACAGGTCAGAAGCGTAAAAATCCTCCACCTGCAAATAGTAGAGCTTTTCAAATGACAGTTGATGAGGCTGTGCGCACTGACGATGTTATAACTGGTACATTTCTTATAAACTCTGTACCGGCGCGTGTGTTGTTTGATTCGGGTGCTAATTGTACTTTCATATTTGTGAATTTCTGTGACAAGTTGAAATTAGTACCTACAGTGATAATCAAGCCTATAGAAGTAGAAATTGCTAGTGGTAAGTTGGTTCCGGTTACCACATCGGTAACTGGAGCTAACATTGTGATTGATGACCAGACTTTCCTTATTTCTTTCTTGTTGATGCCAATCCCTAGTTTTGATGTGATAATTGGTATGGATTGGTTGAGTCAGAATAAAGCTAGCATTGATTGTCATCAGAAGTTGATTAGGATCCCAATCTCTGAAAAGTCATATGTTGTGGCTCGAGGAGAACGGGATAGTTTGGTTTTTCCTTTGATCACTATGATGAAGGCTAGGAAGTCATTATCCAAAGGTTGTGAATCATATCTAGCCTATGTAGTTGATGTCAAACTTAAAAAGAAAACTGTTTTAGATGTTCCAGTAGTTTGTGAATATCCAGAGGTGTTCCCTGATGAATTACCTGGTTTACCACCAGTTAGGGAAGTAGAATACCGTATTGACCTTGTTCCTGGCTCGTCACCTATCGCTAAAGCTCCCTATAGGTTAGCTCCATCTGAAATCCGTGAGATGATGAATCAGATACAGGAGTTGTTGGATAAAGGTTTCATTAGACCTAGTTCTTCGCCGTGGGGTGCACCGGTGTTGTTTGTTAAAAAGAAAGACGGGTCTTTTCGTATGTGTATCGATTATAGAGAACTGAACAAGAGAACGGTAAAGAATAAATACCCTCTGCCCAGAATAGATGACTTATTTGATCAGTTGCAGGGTTCTTCAGTTTATTCTAAAATTGATCTAAGGTCGGGTTACCATCAGGTTCGTGTTCGTGATGAAGATATTTCTAAAACTGCTTTTCGGACCAGGTATGGTCACTATGAATTCCTGGTTATGCCTTTTGGTTTGACGAATGCACCTGCAGTGTTTATGGATTTAATGAACCGTGTTTGTCGACCCTTTTTGGATAAATTTGTTATTGTCTTCATAGATGATATTCTTGTATATTCGAAATCTGAAGCTGAGCATGCTATACATTTAAGACTGATTCTAGAAACGTTGAAACGAGAACAGCTTTATGCCAAGTTTTCTAAATGTGAGTTTTGGATTAGAGAAGTTCAGTTTTTGGGTCATGTAATTTGTAATGATGGTGTGAAAGTTGATCCATTGAAAGTTGAGGCCGTAATGAATTGGAACGTCCCAAAGTCTGCTTCAGAAATTAAGAGTTTCTTGGGTTTGGCGGGTTATTATCGAAAATTCATAAAAGACTTCTCTAAACTTGCTGGTCCATTAACTAAGTTGACCCGAAAAGATGAAAAGTTTATGTGGACTGATCAACAGGAACATGCTTTCCAGACTTTAAAACAAATGTTGTGTCAAGCACCTGTTTTAGCCTTACCAGATGGTACAGATGATTTTGTAGTTTACTGTGATGCTTCTTATTCTGGTTTGGGTTGTGTAATTATGCAAAGGGATAGAGTTATCGCCTATGCTTCTCGACAGTTGAAACCACATGAACGGAATTATCCAACACATGATTTGGAACTTGCAGCGGTTGTATTTGCCCTAAAGCTTTGGAGACACTACTTATATGGTACTAGATGTGTTGTTTGTACTGACCATAAGAGTCTGCAGTATGTGTTTTCTCAGAAAGAGTTGAATATGCGACAGAGGCGGTGGTTAGAGTTAATCAAGGATTATGACTGTGAAATTAAATACCACCCAGGCAAAGCTAATGTGGTCGCTGATGCCTTAAGTCGAAAATATACTTCTGATCGAATTTATTACTTAAGAGTGGATGTTTCTTCTGACTTGATTTCTCAGATTAAAGTTGCTCAAATGGAAGCTTTGAAAGATGTTAATTTGAAATCCGAAGTCATGTTGAAAAGAAAAGATGAATTAGTGGAAGATTCGAGAGGATTATTAACTTATCAATCTCGAGTATGGATTCCTTTATTTGGTAATATTCGTGAATTGATTTTGAATGAGGCACATAAGTCTAGACTATCTATTCATCCTGGAAGTACTCGAATGTATAACGATTTGAAACTGTTGTATTGGTGGCCTACAATGAAAATTGACATTGCTAGATTTGTTGGTACTTGTCATATTTGTGCTCAAGTTAAAGCTGAACATCAAAAGCCGTACGGATCACTGAAACAGTTGGAAATTCCCGAGTGGAAATGGGAACATATAACGATGGATTTTGTGACTAAACTTCCTCGCACCAATCGAGGTAATGACATGGTTTGGGTCATAGTTGATCGGTTGACTAAAAGCGCGCATTTTCTTGCTACTAGCGAATCTGCCTCGTTGACTAAGCTTGCTCAGTTGTACCTAAATGAAATTGTCACTAGACATGGTATACCTTTGTCAATTGTGTCAGACCGAGATTCTCGTTTTGTTTCTCATTTTTGGCAAGGGTTGCAACAAGAGTTGGGTACACGTGTAAATCTTAGCACTGCCTATCATCCTCAGACAGACGGTCAGTCGGAACGTACAATTCAAACTTTAGAGGATATGCTTCGTGCTTGCATTTTGGAATATGGAGGTTCATGGGACTCTCATCTCCCATTGGTTGAATTTACTTATAACAATTCGTATCATTCCAGTATTGGCATGCCTCCGTATGAAATGTTGTATGGTCGACGTTGTAGAACACCGACATGTTGGTTGGAAGCCGGTGAGAAACAGTTTGCTGGACCCGACATTGTACAAATAACAGCTGACAAAGTTGCAATCGCACGTGAAAAGTTGAAAGCTGCTCGCGACCGACAAAAACAGTATGCAGATCCGAAAAGGCGACCAGTTGTATTTTCTGAAGGTGAATTAGTTTACCTCAAAGTTTCTCCATGGAAGGGTGTAATCCGTTTTGGAAAACGTGGAAAGTTGGCGCCTAGATATATTGGGCCATTCAAAGTTCGCCAAGTTGTAAATGAGCAGTCTGTTTCATTAGATCTTCCACCTGAACTTGCTGGTATACATGACACTTTTAATGTGTGTTATCTTAGAAGATGCAATGTTGAAGACCAGTCGCAAATTCTTCCTTTGCAGGAGTTAAAAGTTGATCAAACTCAGAAATTGGTTGAAGAACCTGTTGAAATCCTAGATAGGAAGATTACTAAACTTAGGAAGAAACAAATTCCTATGGTACTAGTAAAGTGGCGACATAGTTTAGGTCCTAATTTGACCTGGGAGACCGAGGAGTTGATGAAATCCAGATATCCTGGATTGTTTGTTGATGTTGAGATTTCGGGGACGAAATCTCTTTAAGGAGGGGAGATTTGTAACATCCTCTCCAGTGGCCTGGTATTTTTCTATTTAAATTGAGTATTTAATTGTTTTAGAAATTATTTGATATAATTGTTTAATTGTGGAAGTTGGTAAAATAGGTCTCAGGATTTATTGTGGTTAGTGAAATGTTGCTTGTTTTAAACTATTAAAGTTGACGGTATAATAAAATAAATTTCTCGTAGTTGATTTTTAGGTTCCAGGCAATAGATTTAGAGCGGGTATAAAATACCCAAAATGTTAAGTCGGCTCAAAAAGGAGGCCGACCTTTATTTTGATCACTTTACCCATTTCTTTCTTATCTCTTTTCATCTCAAGAACAAATACATAAACCCTAAGTAAAATCAAGATAAATTAATCAAGAATCATAAACAAGAATTGTGGATTGAAGTTGTGATTTGAGCTAGTTGTTGTCATCCTTTCTATTCATCATCTTTTTCATTTTGAAAGGTAAATGAGGTTTATTTCAAATGTTAGGTTTGATGAATAATTGGTTAATTGAATTTGTTCTTGAGTTTATATGATAACTACTTGTGATATATGATGCCATGTGATGATTATTGATTGATTATATGGATTAAATTCAAGTTCTTGAGCTATGATTGAAGTTAATCAAAAATTTAATTGGGTTTCATGATTTTGGTGTGAATTTAGTGTAATTGAATGTTATTGTTGTTGGTTATTGTTATATAGGTGTAGTATGATTGTATTTGATGTTAAAAGCATGCCTAAGTCGAATTGTAACTGAAACTTGGTGATTTGGTTAAGTTTGGTTCAAGCTGAAATGTAATTGCAGGTCTGTACTTGAGCTGAAACGCAGCTCAACGCGATCCCAGCCTCGAGTCCGGATCGCGTTCACTAGTGTTAAAATGTCCCAGTCAGGATTTGGCCTTGGAAACGCGATCCTGGCCAAATATCCGGATCGCGTTTGCTAGTGTTTTTCGGTTACAGAACTTTTTCTACTGAAGAACGCGATCCCACCACGCCTAGTCCGGATCGCGTTTGTCTGTTAAATTTTGAGGATTATGATAGTTTGTGAATCTGAGTTATATAATACAAATAGTTATTATTGTTATTTATTGTAACTTGAATTGTGAAGTTAACTATTATTAGTTAGGAACAAGTTACTAACTTGTTTGTTGTGTGATGTTTCAGATACCCCAAAGACTCAGTGAGTAGAAGCTGAGTGTAGCCACTTCTGAGGTATCGGTGAGTGGATTCAAACTCACCATTTAATTTAGTTGTAATCATTTGATTACAATGGGTAATTGTAGATATGATGATAGAGTTGTTTAATCGTTATTGTTGATTGTATCACTATGTGCTATATGTGATCTTTGGTTATTGGTTGCTAATGAGGTCGACGAGTTGATGAACTGTTGGTTGGGTTAGTTGGTTATCATGTGAATGATACAGGGATATGCTTCATATGTTGTGTGTATTGAACTGTATCTGAGTAGGATAATCACTAGCTATCGGTCTCGTCCGTATGGCCATACGGATATGGTTGGATAAGAGTTCTTGGGGAGCCGCCCGGGTATTATGGTTATCCCCAGAACCACCGATCCTCATTATTAAGATGTTGTTGATTGTTGTAGTTAATGGTTATGCTAAGTTGAATGTTGGGTGTTGAACTCTCTCACTTAGCTATGTGCTAATCCCTCATCTTTCTTTCCTGCACATTTGTAGTTTAATGAGTAGCAGGATTGAGATGCTTTTGGTGCAAGAACAGTTTGACTGCAAGCTACTCTGATCTTTTGTACTAAATCAGTTTGTTTTATATAATACCCCGACATATGTTGTATTATGAACAGTTTCACTTTGATGTAACTTAAAGTTGTAAACTTTTGATGTAAATTAATAGTATGTATAAATATAAATATGGTTAAAATTCCTACGCTTCCGTGTGTCTAACATTATATTGATATTGTAAATGAGGGGTGTTATATTGAACCCTCTTGGTAAACAATGTCTTGTCAATAGTGCCTCTCTTGAATCCATTCTTGAGCAAGTACTCAGATAGAGTATCATACCAAGCTCTTGGAGCTTGATGTAATCCATACAATGCTTTCTTCAATCTGCACACTCTATCTGGATATGTTGGATCTTCAAACCCTGGTGGTTGGCAAACATACACCTCATCATCAATTAGACCATGAAGAAAAGCACTCTTCACATCCATTTGATAGACTTTGAAATCCTGATAAGATGCATAAGCTAAAAATAATCTAATAGCTTCTATTCTAGCAACAGGGGCAAAGACATCATCATAATCTATGCCTTCTTCCTGTGTGTACCCCTGTGCTACCAACCGAGCCTTATTCTTGATCACTATACCTCTTTCATCTCTCTTGTTCTTGAAGATCCACCTTGTGCCTATAGCTTTCTTTCCTTTTGGAAGATCAACCAAATCCCACACATCTTGCAGTTTGAATTGCAACAATTCTTCCTGCATAGATTCAATCCAGCTTGGATCTTTGAGAGCCTCCACTGCCTTCTTTGGTTCCATCTGAGAAAGAAAACATACATATAATGAAGTATGTACATCTTCTTCTCTTACCTTGGTTTGATGTCTAGTCTGAACAGGAGTACTAATGTCACCAATGATCAAATCCAAGGAATGATCTTTATGAACCACATATTTAGAGGTAGAAGGATCAAGTAGTTCTCTTTCCAAATTAGACCCTAAAAGATTATCTATCTCAGAGTCTGAAAAAGACTCTCTTTCCTCTCTTTCCTTTGATGGCTTTGGAGTTGCTTCAGAATCTGACAAAGAAGTCCTTTCCAAAACTTGAAATGGAGGACTTTGTTCAACAAATTTTGGAGAATTGTGCTCTCCTTCTGAATCATGCTCTGAAACTATATGAGAACTCTTTGAGATAAATGGTTGATTTTCTGTTGGAATTGAACCATCTTCATCCTTTGAACCATTTGTGCTACTTGACCCACTTGAATCATCTGAAGGTTCATCTTGCTCTAACTGGAATACTTCTGGAGGATCTGGAGACCAAATAGGAAACAAGACATACTTCAAGTCATCCTTTTTAGTTTGACTTGAGGTTGATTTCCCATCTTTACATGCATCATTACCTGCATCTGTACCTGCATCTGTACCTGCACTAATAGACAAATCTGGATATCTAAAAGCATGGGTTAGTGCATCAATATCAAACAAAACTTCTGGACCTTTTCCTTCTACATTTGATGTATGTTCATTAAAGGTCACATCCATGGTCTCTTCTATGATCCTAGTCCTTTTGTTAAATACTCTATAAGCCTTGCTTTGAATAGAGTATCCAACAAATACACCCTCATCTACCTTACTCTGAAACTTACCAAGATGATCTCTGGTATTTAAGACAGTACAAGGACATCCAAATGGTTTTAAAAAGCTAACCAAAGGTTTTCTCTTAAAGAATAACTCATAGGGTGTCTTGTTATGAGGTTTAATAATCAAAATCCTATTCAAAACATAACAAGCAGTGCTAACAGCCTCTGCCCAAAAGGACATTGGTAGTTTAGCATCTGCTAGCATGCTTCTAGCAGCCTCAATTAGTGTCCTATTCCTCCTCTCAGCTACTCCATTTTGTTGTGGAGTCCTAGGTGTACTATACTGTCTTTCTATACCTTTATCCTCACAGAACTTATTCATCTCATGATTCTTAAATTCTGTCCCATTATCACACCTGATGATCTTAACCTTTTGATTAGTTGAATTCTCAATCCTAGTTATGAATGATCTAAGTATTTCACCTGTCTCATCCTTAGTCCTAAGAAAGAACACCCAACTCATTCTAGAGTAATCATCAGTTATTACCAAACAGTAAGATTTCTTCCCTTGACTAGCTACATTGGTAGGCCCAAACAAATCCATATGTAACAGGTGTAAGGGAGTGGTATTGGTATTCACAAGCTTGGTCTTATAAGAGGTCTTGTGTTGCTTGCCTTTGAGACATGCTACACAGTGGTCACTACATTCAAATAACTTTTCAGGTAAGCCTCTCACTAGCTTATTCCTAACAAGTTTATTCATGGTCTTGAAATTCAAGTGACACATCCTCCTATGCCATAGTTCAGATTCAGATACAGTAGCTTTAGAAATGAGACAGTTAACATTTTGAGATTCCATCTTGTTTAAATCACTACAGTATACATTATCCTTTCTTGGAACTCTCATTAAAATCTTATCTTCAGGTATTTTGAGTTTTTCAGAAAGTATGAGGCATTCTGTGTCAGTGAAATATACAGGATTTTGCTTATCTGTGATTTGACTCACACTAAGCAAATTGTATCTCAATTGCTCAACATAATAAACATCATTGAAAGTGAGCTTACTGCTTCTTACCTTACCTTTACCTGTGATTTTACCACCTTTAGGATTGCTTCCAAATGCTACATCTCCTCCAGAAAACGCTTTAAAGTCCTGTAGCTTTTTCCTGTCTCCAGTCATGTGTCTTGAACAGCCAGAATCAATATGCCATAAGCTTGGTGGCTTGCCCTGCACATATATGAGAAAAACAATTAGTTTTTCTTGGGAACCCAAACCAATTTGGCTTTGGGTTTCCCATGAGCACCTTTGACATCAACCCTTTTAACAGTGATTGATCTCAGTGCTGCATTGGTTTTGGACACTTCAGATTTACACTCATTTTTATGTCTCCAAAAACAATCTGTTTTAGACCTGACAGGGGTTAATGGTCTGACAGTGGTCACCTTTAAGTTTGTATTGATTACCCTGGCAGTGGTAGCTTTACTTGGTATATACATTCTTTTGAAATGTTTAATACCAGCAGAGGTACCATGCCTGACAGTGGTCAAACCCTCCCCTGTTCGTGTCTTGCCTCTGTTAGCCGTTGACAGGGGCACTGCTGTAGCATTAACAGGGGCTGCAGCCTTGCCTCTGTTAGGCTTATTTATCAACACATGACCTGTACCACTGTTCCTATTATTTTTAGGATTGTAGTAACAGTCCTGTTGAAGATGATTATATCTACCACAAATAAAACATGACTTTCTTTTCACACATTCAAACCCATTACCCAACCTTTGTGAAACCAGTTGGTTCCAATTTCTTTGATTACCCCTGGGAATGGATTTATTCACATTACTTGCAGTATGTAACTCAGACTTCTTTGATTTACATGTACACTTATCACACTCAGATTTCAACTTGTCTTTTGATTCAGTATTGACCTTTTTGTGTACATACCCTAAACCTGAACTAGCCTTGTTGGTTTTCCTGACTTGATCTAACTGAGCCTTTGCTTTCTCAACAAACATCTTTTTACCCTCTTCTAGTTTAGTACTATTAAGTTCAGAAACTAGACCAGTAATAGACTTAACACTACCATCCACAGAATTACCACTAGATGAGCTATCACTATCACACTCATCTTCCTCAGTCCAATCAGATACCTCAACTTTATCAAAATTCACATTATCATCACAATTAACAACTGGATCTACCTTTTTAACCTCCTCAGACACACCTACCTTAAGTGTTTCTAAAACAAAATCAGTTTTAGGTGGGAAATAAGTATGATTATAAGGTGGAGGAACAGCATTAAGGTTGTAACCTAATCCAAGTTTTAATTTATCATGAATTTGAGACTTGATTAAGTTTTGAACACCTTTTGAAACATTTTCCAATTCATCAACTTTCAATTTTATTGACTCCTTATCAGAAATTGCCTCAGCCAACTTAGCACTTAGCATATCAACTTTTGTTTGTAAAGCTTTCTTTTCCCAATTTAGATACTTAACATCTAAGTGAAATTGAGATTCATTCTTTTCATAAGCTTTTATCTGATTTTCTAAGTTTTCAATAGCTAAAGTGGCATGTTGACTCTTTTCCTTACAAGCTTTTAATTCATTACACACAACCATATTATGATCCCTATAAAATTTAACCATTTTCTTACATGCAGGAGAACATAATTTAGATTGTACCTCATATGGAATGTCTGAAGACTCTGGTTCTTCTGTGACAGCCATCAAAGCTTGATTTGAGGTTACAAGCTCTTCCTGATCACTCCAGTCAAATCCTCCCATTCCATCTTGAGCAACCAATGAATCAGAAGTGGTGTTCTGAACAGGTACCAATCTTCTTTGTGGAGCAGAACTATTTCTCATAATACCATTCTGAGAACCTCCAGCCTGTGTGCTCTTGCATTCTCTAGCAAAGTGTCCCATCTTGTGACAGTTGAAACACTCCACCTTGCTTTTGTCAAAACCAGCTACACCATCTCTCTTGTAAGAAAAATTTCTGTTCCCAGACCTCTGCATAAACCTCTTTGCCCTGATTGTAATCATGGCCATCTGCCATCTTAAATCCATCTCTTCCAGGTCCTCTTCACTAACCTGCTCCAAATCTTCTGTAGTTAATGAAGAATTCACATGGCTTGCAAAGAATGCTTCCAATACATTATCATTAGCACCAGATGTGCTGCAACTACCAGATTCACCAACAGAAACAAAAGCAGCATTGTTAGAGCTACCATTGGACTGTTTCAACACTAGAACTTCAGGCTCAAAATTCCTCAGATCATTGTACAGGTCTTCAATCTCTTTCTCTTCAAGATCTGGACTTTGTCTAAGTCCCACAGTGTACATATTCCAATCTGTACCAAGTGATCTTAGAAACTTCCTGTTCAAGTCATCTTTATCAATCTTGACATTGTGATTTTCTAAATCACCCACAAGTTTTTGAAACCTATCAAAAGTCTGAGTCAGAGTTTCAGACTTTACACCTGCAAAGTTTTCAAACTGTTGTTTGAGAAGAGATCTCTTATTCTTCTTGGTGTTATCATTACCACCAAATCTCTTAACAATTGCTTGCATAAGAACCTGAGCATCTTCACAGTTTTCAAACTTCCTTTGATACTCATTAGGAATAGACAAAAGTAGAGTACTTAATGCCTTCCACTCTGTTGCTCTTTCTTTTCTTTCTGCATCAGACTTTGGTGGTGGTCTTTCTTCCTTTTTACCATCTGCATCCTTAGTATAGTTTGGTCCATTAGTAACCACCTCCCACATCATATAATCCGTAAGCAACATGTATTGCCTAATCCTAGTCTGCCATAGCTCAAACTCATCAGGTTTGAGCATGGGTATCTTTGTAGCTTGAATACCTTCCATTGATTCAGTAGACATCTTGTTATTTGTTGAAAAAGCTGCGAAATTCAATTACCTTCTTCAAGATCAAAGTAATATCAAGCTCTGATACCACTTGTGAAAACGTAAGATCGTTGAAGCTCTAGACTTTTTAGGTCTTTAATCTAGGATACAATGATAACAATGATAATAATTTGCAGCAGAATAATAATAAGAACAATGTTATCAACCAATTCCCTAATCTTATTAATTAATCAACAAGACGGATACCCTTTAGTATCGGGGTTACAAGAACCTTAGGGATAACAAAGAACTTTAGACGTCTACATCTTTTCTAGGTGCACACAAAAACCTATGTCCCTATGTCTCTTTATATAATAGAGAACATTAGGGTTACAAGAAATCATAATTATACTAGGAGACTAATAAAAATAAAACTATTCAACTTTAGTCCCTCAACTTTCATCTTTTATTTTGTCTCATCAAATTAATAAATCCTAACAGGTTCTTAACATATAGGCGCACATTCCTATCAAAGGAATTTTCGATCTGAGCTTTTGATTGAGAGATATTTATTGTCGAATTTGGTTGCTGAAAGTTTAGGGTTTTCCAGAACGGCAGAAGTAAAACGGTCACTGTGTCTTCATTATTCAACGAAAGTTTATGATTTTTTGATATGTTAGAGAAGACATATGTTTTTACATTGTGTAAAAATTTCATTGTGATCGGATGTCTCTACATGGAGATATTAAAATTCGAATTTGCTGCAGTAAGTTTATGGTTTCTTTTGTGCAGCTGAAGTCAAATAATTACTGTAGATTCGTTAACCGTTGGATCGACTTGATTTTTGGATATGTGGTTAATGAAACATTGATGGACTTCGTGTAAAAATTTGAGCATAATCAGATACGTAATCATGGAGATATATAATTCTGAAGTTGCTGCCACTGCTCATAACGTTGCCCCTGCTAGCACAAAGTCTACCACTGCTAGCACAACGTTCCCACTGTTAGGTTTGTACCGCTGCTAGTACAAGCTTGCCTCTGCTAGTACAACGTTGCCTCTGTCAGTACAAGCTTACCTCTGTTAGTGCAAAGCTTTCCGCTGCTAGTAGAGCTTGCCACTGTTAATGCAAAGTGGTTACCACTGTTCGGGATTTTGAAGATTACCACTGTTCGTGAATTTTGTAACCACTGTTAGTTTTGGATCTCGTTTGGAATTGTTTAAATAACAATTTATTTGTATTGATTTATGGCTCGTTTTTGAAGAAGATGTGATTACGAAGAAGGTTGATTATAGCTTATTTGATATTGTAGATGAGTTTTTCAGGTTTGTATCTTATCATATCTCAAAGTGGTGGATGAAGAGCTTTGAAGATAACTTGTTTGGTTTGTATGGAGACGACGAAGACTTGACAAATCTAGCAAACGTGTGAGATTAAACTTATGATGCTCAATGCTCACATTTGCTATCACTTGAAAGAGTTTGGGTTGCTCGGTGACTTATTATGAAGAATAAGGATTTTTGTCAAAGAGATCTTAAGGGAAGATAGTGATCTACTTATACATTGGATTATAAGTTCGACGTCGTGGATAGTACAAGATATAAGGTACAAGTTTGGAAGATTTAACTTCTTTATTAAGTTTGTTATATTCTAGTTTCTTCACCGACCAGTAATCATTACATAGAGCCTACAAAGTTTGAGATTCAAGAGATGGTTAACATATTGATTTGAGGTGAAGCTTATCGAAAAAAAGTGTTTAATCATCAGAAGATGTTCATGCATTGTTGGAGGAAAAAGGTTTTATTACTACTGCTAGTTATATATTACTACTGCTTGTATAATTTTTAATTGTCCAAATTCATTATTCTGAGGATGCGTCATGGAGGGTAATTTGAGACATTTGAAGGTTGTATTAGTGGTGTGTTATATAGCATGTGGTTGTAAAGGTTCAAGTTGCTTTTCTTCATGAAGACCCCTATTGGATTATGACAAAAAGGGGAAGAAGAATTGAAGGTCAAGATTTACAACTTATCGCATGGCATGATTACAAGAAATCAAGAGTTAAGGGGAAGTTTGTGCAAGAAGATCGATATTTTGTCATCATCAAATAGGGGAAGATTGTTAGGATTTATTAATTTGATGAGACAAAATAAAAGACGAAAGTTGAGGGACTAAAGTTGAATAGTTTTATTTTTATTAGTCTCCTAGTATAATTATGATTTCTTGTAACCCTAATGTTCTCTATTATATAAAGAGACATAGGGACATAGGTTTTTGTGTGCACCTAGAAAAGATGTAGACGTCTAAAGTTCTTTGTTATCCCTAAGGTTCTTGTAACCCCGATACTAAAGGGTATCCGTCTTGTTGATTAATTAATAAGATTAGGGATTTGGTTGATAACATTGTTCTTATTATTATTCTGCTGCAAATTATTATCATTGTTATCATTGTATCCTAGATTAAAGACCTAAAAAGTCTAGAGCTTCAACGATCTTACGTTTTCACAGAACCTACAGTTCAAATTTCATGACGATCTAACGATTAACGAATGAGATCCGAATTTTTTACCATGGCTGTGCAGAAAGTGACGAATTACGAATTTTTCTTGAAATATTCCAGGGTTTCTTCGATACGGCTTCTCTTTCTTGTAAAACTTGTAGATCCTAGATCACGAGCAACCTTGCTCTGATACCACTTGATGATCCCAGCTAGAGATCTTAGTATGTATTACTTTGATGGATTATTAATAAGCTTGCGGAATAGTTTATTAATAACTTGAAGATCAAACTTGTATATAACAGAATATCTAACCAAAAGCTTCAATATTATTAACAATAATACGAACACACAACTTGTGTTAGGGTTTACAACCTTGAAGCTAATAACTAGAATGAATTCGTCTCCCCTCATCTAGGGCTTTACAGAATCTCTATTTATAACATATAGAGTCCTTTACAGAATCAAACTATTATGGAAATCCTATCTATTCCATAATTATCTCTAACCGACTAACCAACAGTGGTTGAGTATATAACTAACAGGGGTAGTACTCGTATATTATCAACAGTGGTTGAGTACTTATAAAATACAAACTATACACTAACAGTGGCCCTGTTAGACAAATGTACTAACAGCTGTTGTCTTCTTCTAACAGTGGTTGACTTCTACTAACAGTGGTTGAAGTCTTATACCAACAGCGGCATGATACTTGTATTCTGAGCAAATCTAGCAGTGTCTCAGGTCTCAACAGTTTTCGCTAAAGGAAAGTAGTAGGAATAAAAATTTTCCAAGCTGACTTGGCAGCTCGACCCCAACCAGGGGCTCTGCCCCTTGGACCCCGCTACCAGGGGCGCTGCCCCCGGACCCCCGTACTTAGATTCCGTAAGCACATTTCTCACCAAGTGTCAAACTTGTATAACACTACGAAATTAAAATAATAATAGTTGAGATTATTAATACAAACCGTCACCAACGGGCCAACCATGTTTTCTAAGAACAAACGATAACGAACCAACATTGGACATAACGAGTTGTGTAGACAACTAGCCTAGATGGTCTTGCGAGACATCTACTTACTTAACTTTATATGTTTAGGCATTTAAAGGTTACGGGTTCAGAGAACCTACATACTACCTACCATTTGCTACTGCTTACTACTCGACTCAGGTGAGTCTTACGGCCCCACTTTTACTGTTTTCATTGGGGGAGATACATGCTACTGTTTTTCTTGAACACAAGTACTAAACTGTTTACTATACCAAACGGAATTGCATGAGTTATTTACAAACAGAAGTCTCTTCATCATATATCGTTAGTTATGGACTTAAGCGCGAACACTAGTTAATGGATCCATTAGGGAAATGACCCTCCCCGCCCGGGGTAGTAGCGCTACCACGAACCGTTATGTATAAACGGGCGACTATTATTTCGTTACTTATGCTTGCTCAGTTACGAGCATGTCACGGGAGCAAACTTATTACTTACGGGTTAAGCTTCGATTATGAGCCTCATGGCAACGGTATAACCTATTTACTTTACATTTGCTGGATTTGCAAATACTTGATTTACGTCTGCGGGCACTACCAACGAAACCTTGTGTTCAAAACTGATATTACTTACAAACCTGTGAGATTTACCAACATTCGTGTTGACCTTTTAGCATGTACTCTCAGGTACCCAGACGGAGTAGGATTTCTCCAAGATTAGCTAGAGTCGCATGATTTCACTAAACTGCATTAACGGAGATTCTCGGCATTACCTTTTTGTACATTTTGGTTATGTAATAGAATCTCCCGCCATACGCGTGGACTCTAGGGATTTACATTTTGTATACGAAAACCTTGGGTTTTCAAACACTTATTATTTATGAAATCTTTTAAAACGTCTCATTTAGAGGTCGTTTACTGTTAATCTTATGCTTTGTGTATTGATTAGTAACATCCAAGTATGCTTCCGCAACTCATTAAATATGGGGGTGTTACAATTGTACTTGTGATTGGGCCCCACCTATTTGGCTTTCTTTGCTTCACGTGAAAAAAAAACTGCATACGTTAAATCATCATCACCTTTTAATATTATTACTTTTATTTAATTATTAAAGTTATTATTATTATAATATCACTAGTTATGATCATACGATCATATGATTATCTAATATTTTTATTATATATTATTATTATTATATATATTACTTTAATTAATAATTATTATTTTATTATATTTATTATGATACTTCGTATGATCATATATATGATTATTATTTATTTTAGTTTTATTACTATAATTATGAGTATTATTATTATTTAGCCCGACTAATTATTTAGTCCAACTCATAAACTTCAATAAATATTCAATCTAATTATTTTCGCTCAACCCATTTAACTTTTCAAACTTAACTTTTCGCAAACTTTATTTATTTTCTTCAATCTTTCAACCACTTTGTACTAACTATATTTTGGTCCAACTAACTTTTATACAAAATTACTCTATTTACTCTATTTTAAGCTCATTTTCGTTCCTTTTCTAATATAAGCTCTATTTATACCTATTATGTAAATATGAACGAAATAAGTACATTTTATCAAATAATTATAATAAAAGTATATAGAAATAGGGGTAAAATAGTATATAAATATAGTACTTATTTGATGCTATCACACCACCTTGTGGGGCCCCCAACAAGCCGGCCAAGCCACCTCCCCAAAATGGGGAAGGTGTTTGTTGACTACAAAGAAAAACAAGATCCACAAAGTTCTCATTCTTGCACCCTTCCTCTCACTCTAACTTCTCTCACTAAAAACACATTCCCTCACATCCTTTCCACTCCATAAGCTGCTCCACCACCATCCACCACATCACCACCATTATCCAACACCATCATCTTGAAGAAAAGCAAGGGAAGAAGAAGGAGGAAGCAAAACCGAGCAAACCATCACCATCTCCGCTCTAGATCACGATTTCACCTTGTAAGCACCCACTTTTCTTTGCTTGATTTACATGGTTTTCATATATATGCATGTCTAGTAGCTCAAACAACAAAATGATGTCCAAACCTTAAGCTTAAAAACGTTTTTGAAGTAGTTATGTAAAAACAGGAAACCTGACCAGAAATTTCGTCGCACTAAAACGGCTATAACTTGAGTTGTAGGATGAATCAACCCGTAAATCTTATACCGAAATGTCCGTATGGATGTCGTCTACAAAAAACTCTCTACTGAGACGTTTTCCAAAAATACACGGTTTTTAGTGTAGAGGCTAATCTTTGAGCCGAGGTCTGTTTTGAGCCGAAACCGACCACTCTTCATATTTATTTTTGTTAAAAATAGTAAACGGACATGTAAAAATACCGTAAAATGCAGATATTATCTAGACATATATGAGAACATGTGTGATTTTTGGTTAGGTGTGAATCGGACTAGAAGTGGTCCAAATCGAGGGATTTATTGAGTTCAAAAATCTGGAAAACGAAGACTAAGGACTGTTTTGGTACTTTATTAAAAACGACACTTAGAGAAACCCATGAAACGAAACGACAATTTTTATAAGCTCATGTTACCATTTTAAGGGTTGGGTAAAAGTTTCGGGTCAAACCGAGGTCGTTGACCACGTTTTCGACAATGATCAAAACTGATCAGACCTAAGTGACGCATCAGGCCACACTTTTATGCGTCACTTCCCTAGTGACGCTATCATGCTTAAAATCAATTTAATACGAAACTTCGCTAGTGACGCTATACTTAAGTGACGCCTCTTTACCCGACACTACCCAAGTGACGCATAACATATAACGACACTTACTACCGACACTTAATCAAGTGACGCATGATTCTAGAACAGTACACTTGCGGCACTTAACCTTAGTGACGCAACCTAGTGACGCTACCTTATACGACACTTCACTAAGTGACGCATACATCACAGATTTTATCATACATGCGACACTTACCTAAGTGACGCACAAAACTAATAAGTGACGCATCAAGTGACGCATAAAACAGAAACTTGAAAACTAGTTTTCACACTAAGTGTCGAACACGTGTAAACTCCAATACTTAACCAATACGACTTGTAAACACCTCCAATATACTTTATAAGTATATCATTGCGACAACATGATAATAACACTTTTTCACCCGGAATACCGAACATACTTAAACACTTATGTTTACATATGATACATTAATAAATGTTACCCGACACTACTTATACTTTGGGAAGTATAGGTCACATTTGATTTCCGTATAAGCTTATACTTATGTACGATACAACACACGAAACATATACTTTGATAGTATACAATGGGATAACACATAATAATAATACTTTAAGATTATTATTACAAAATCCGTCACCAACGGGCCGTACACATTTTCAAAAGCTCAAACTAATCAACAACCAAATCATATGGACATTACTAGTTGGGTGAACAACTAGCATGGACGGTCTGTTGAGACGTCTACATATACCTATAACCTTGCACGTTTTGAACGCCCGGCAGGTTACAGTCTGCGGACATCACATCATTGCTTTTAGCAACATCATACTTGCTTGATAGCAACACACTAGACTCAGGTGAGTCTCATAGCCCCTCATTTTACTGTTTTTACCCAGGGGTGGGAATACATGCTCAGGATTATTTACATGTGAACACAAGTACAAAACTCGATATATTGACTGCATGAGTTATGTTTCTAATCATAAAGCCCTCCACATCATAGTTTGTTAATATGTATTTAGTGTGAATGTTAGTGTATGGTACCATATGGGATTGACAATCCCCGTCCGGGTTAGTCGCGCTAACCGGTCAAACGGACGCATTATCATTTGTTCATACGTGTGTAGATTAGACACATGCAGGAGGCAAACTCGCTCAGACACTTTATTGTGATCCTGACACCCTTAGTTAAGCTTAAACTATGAGCTCATGGCAGTAGTATACATCATTTGATTTATTTCAAACATCATTATTAAATCTTGTGGTTCATACATTATGGTTTCATCATTACACCTGTGAGCTCACCAGCATTTGTCACACCCCCAAATTCGGTAATCGCGTTTATTTAGTGTTTAGCGGAAGCTTTAGTTAATTAGCGGAAGCATTTTAATAATATTCTAAACAGCGGGGGTGCTGACGCTACAATAGTGCATTCACTGTATCAGAGCATATGATCATACAGAACATATATATTTATATATATATATATATATATATATATATATATATATATATATATATATATATATTTAAGATGCCATAAGTATTAAGTTATTACAAAAGATACAACTTATAAAGTCGTACATAAGTATTTGAAAATACAAGTTTATAAATAAAAGGGATTTCATAAGTATAACCAATAGAATTGATAATACAAAGGAAATCCAAGTGTCCCAAAAGTGGCATCATAAATAGTCGGGTTGCCTACGTCCATGAGTGCAAATGCAGTACCTGAGTCCTAATTCCCTGAAAAACATAGTAAATCGTCAACATTGAATGTTGAGTGAATTCACAGGTTTAGTGTGAATGTAGTAAATCAAATTTTGTATATATCATTCATGTACACAAACAAAATGTTTATATGTAAAATAGGAAACACAAGTATTCTAATTAAAGAAAACATTTCCTAACTATGTAAGAATATCATTCTTACTACAAGTAATAGCAGTGTAGGAAACACAAGTTTAAATCAAAAACATTTCCCAATAAGTAGTTCGCAGGAAATAAAGGTTTAACTAATCAAAGTACACATTTCCTATCAGTTGTATCGTTTCAAATAAGTAATCTCAGGGAAATGCTATTTCCAAACTAAGTTTGTAGTTTAATAGTCGTTGTCAATACAAGTTAATCGTTAAGAAGGAGAAACAGGTCTATTCAAATATGATAAACATTTCCTAAATACTTGGTAAGAAATACAAGTTTATCCAATTAAGGAAAACATTTCTAAAATAGTCATCGTGTAGGAACACCTATCCTATTAGTTATCACAGGAAATACAGGTTTAACAATCAATTAAACATTTCCATTCATATAGTGTGTAGGAAATACCGGTTTATCATTCAAGTAAACATTTCCATATAAATAGTTTGTATCACAGGAAGTACCCCTTCCAAATCAAGTACGTACAGGAAATACCCTTTCCAAATCAAGTTGTTGTTTTGTTGTTTAGTGGGAAATATAGACTACGATCCCTCTAAGGTGAGCTAAACCTTTAGAGTTAAAGTACGACACCTAGTACTATAACCAATCCACGACCAATTTATGTTTTTGCCACAGTAACAGGTTAAGTATACACTCCGCGTGCGACTGCCGTCGTGAGGTTGGAATGACCAACGAGTTATATCCTGGGAGGGTTGTCAAATCGATAGTACTATCTATATACTTAGTGGCTAGAGTCACCTAGCTAATGGTTATAGGTTGCAAGCACTAGGACTTATGTGCCCTACAACTACCTCACGTAAACCTAGGTTCGTACCAAGATTTGTTTTGTCTTAATTCCCAAAATAGTTGTGAAAATCTTTTCATAGAAATAGTTCAAGTTTAACGATATGAAAACAATTCATATAGACATTTCAAGTTTAACGATATGAAAACAATTCGTATAAACAGTTCAACGGCATGAAAGCATTCATGTTAATCAGTTGTATATAATAACATGCAGAGCAATTATATAAATTAATTAGCATGTTATATCACATAGTTCTATGTTTTCCACCCCCGGTTTTAAAAACATTTAAAACAAGTAGAAAGTAGGGGCTGTGAACTCACTTGTAGCAAGTCTTCAGCAAAAATAGATAGCTAGCAAACAATCCAAACGCGTCCCTCAAATACCTAGACGCAAATAATAATACTTTGTATAATTATATGGATTATTTGTTCAGTTGAAATGTTATAACATTTTAGTTGTTGGTGACTTTTGCGTTGGAAATAATCGTTGAGTTTAAGTTTGTATATTTATATACATATTAGTTGAATATATATATTCTAATATATATATTAGTTGTCATCATTGTTAATATCCATATATACATATACGGTAAATGTCGTTGTTGTTGATTATGCTTTCAAAACGTAATTATATTAGTCATCAAAATAACTTTGTTATATCGTATATATATATAAGTCTTTTGTTAATTTTCGCGAATAAATCTTAATTGTCGTTTAGGTTTCAAAAACGTAACTTTGTTTGTTGTAAAATATAACTCGCTTTTGTTTATCGTTTATAGTTTGTACTAGATAAGTTAAATCGTTCCATTTATACGTTTCGTTATATATATATTGTCCGTTCGTTTGTATATATATATAAATTTGTATTTGTCTCTAAGTTTTGTCGTGTCCAAAATGTCCGAAATATAATGTCACAATGTCGTGTCCATAATATTACTAAGTCCCTTGTCGTAGTAATTTATTTCATTAGTCGTACAATCCATACATATTGTATAATGTTTATTAGTTTGCACATTTTATAAAAATGCAAGTCATTGGCTGGACAAGTGGGGGATCCGCCGGATTCTTGGTGAATCCGCCGGATCATGGTTATAATTTGGTGGATCCGCCGGATCAGGACATGATCCGCCGGATCTTAGTCATTTGTACCCGTTCCCACTGCTAGTTCATCGGTCTAGGCTTGCGCGTGTTTGGTTAGGATCCGCCGGATCACCCATTGATCCGCCGGATCGTTATGGTTTTCCCTTGGTCAGAACGTTGAAATAAGCTTAATACACACATTTTATATATGTGATCCGCCGGATCATGGCCGGATCATGGGCATGATCCGCCGGATCATCACCGGATGATGGCCGGATCATGGGCATGATCCGCCGGATCATCACCGGATCATGGCCATTACAGGCCTGTTCGTCCTCTGCTCTTATTTTTACATCTTGATTTTGATTTATACTCGTTTTTAATATGATCAAACACCATTATATGTTATATAAACATGTTATAACTTGTTTATAACAACTAACAACAACAATCATCAACCAATTTCATAATTTAGGATAATTATAAAAATGAAATAAAATGGGTAAGTGTTCCTCACAATGATTTAGATGAAGATGATGATGATTTCTGAGATGATGATGATGATTACGAACGACGATGTTGATAATACTTCAAGAAACCATTTTGTTTTGTGTTTGATTTGTGAAGTGTTAAGTGTTTGAAGATGATAATGAAAATGGTGAAGGATGATGATGTTGCTTCTCCTGCTTCCTGCTACTGCCTTGAAGTTCCAAAGAGAAAGAAGAAGAAAAGTTGGTAGAGCTCAAATAATTGAGGGTGTGTGTGAAGAGTGATCAGTGAAATGAGTTGTATAAAAATGGTTTTGGTTCCAATTTTCAATTGGACGTATGGTGTTGAAAAGATTGTGTCGCCAGATATTTTACAGTGTATATTATTGGTAGTTTTTAGTACATTAATTTCGTGTACGGGTATAATTTGTGGTGCTTCAGTTATAATAAAATTACTCGTTATATTTCTCAATATCTCGAACTTAGTAATTGATAATCATATACTCAAAATACTTTGGCAAAAGTGTAATAATATTATTTACAGTAAAAGTACTGTATAGTTATAAACGCGTGCCAGATTTCAGTTGAATTTGGAAATTATATTTTGAAGTAATGTTCTACACATTAAAACAGTAACTAGCAAGATAATACTTTTATTATTTTGGACCTCTAGGCGCGTTTTAAAATTGTTTCTGTTCGTATTACGCGTACCAAAAAGTCATCTAAATTAATCCGTTTTATTTTCGTACCAATACTTTTATATAATAATTTCAAACTAAAAATTATTCAAAAGTAATTTTTGAAGTTCATTTTGGAACTTTATTATTCGCGTTTAATACGTTCATTATAAAACGTATACTTTTATTATATTATCTCAATAATATAATTATATAATAGTTGTAATTAATAATTTTCGAATTATTAATTATTTTGTATCACCAACATTATTACATTTAGTTTGTTGCGTTCAATATGTTTATTTCGTACGTAGTTATATATACACATATAACTAAAATCAAATACGCCACATAACACATAGTAAGTTTCACAAAACTTAACACATAATTTGTTTTGAAATCACTAATCAGGGAATTACTCTAGGTAATGCATGAAATTAGGTTAAGTAAATACCCTAATTGGAGGATTGTCACATTCTCCCCCCGTTAGCGAAATCTCATCCCGAGATTTAATTTGTCTTATTCGTGTCGGCCGCTTGTTCAAATAGGTGAGGGTACTTCTTTCTTATCTCATCCTCACGTTTAACCTAACGATAATCCCATGTGTTAAGTTTACTTGGGAACGCACTTCGAGTTCCAACGAACTTTGCCTAGTTTACTCCGCCTAGTTTGTAGCTTTTGTATTTTCAAGCCAGATACTTCGATAGGTTCCTCCCCAAAGTTAAACTTTGAGTTTATGAAGACTTCGTCAGGAGGGATGATAAATGTTTCGTCGGAAAGACACTTCTTCATATCACACACATGAAAAGTGTCGTGAATACTACTAAGCTCTTGTGGCAACTTTAGTTTATGATCGACAGGACCAATCCTCGCAAGGATCTCTAAAGGTCCAATATATCGCGGTTTCAGCTTTCCTTGTTTGCCAAATCGTGCTATCCCTTTCCAAGGCGAAACTTTGAGTAGAACTTTGTCTCCTACTTGAAACTCAAGAGGTTTACGGCGGTTATCGGCGTAACTCTTTTGTCTATCTCTTACCGCTTTCAATCGGTTAAGCACTTGAGATATCTTGTCTGTAGTTTCTTGGACAAGTTCGGGTCCGGATAGTTGTCTGTCATCCAACTCTGCCCAACAAAGTGGTGATCGGCATTTTCGCCCATACAATGCTTCAAATGGCGCCATCTGTATACTAGTGTGATAACTGTTGTTGTTGGAGAACTCTGCTAGTGGGAGATGAGCATCCCAGTTTCCTCCAAAGTCAATCACACACGTTCGCAACAAATCTTCGAGCGTTTGAATTGTTCGTTCACTCTGGCCATCTGTTTGCGGATGATAGGCCGTACTCATATCGAGTCGAGTACCTAAGGCCTGTTGCAGTGTTTGCCAGAAACGAGATGTGAATCTGCTATCTCTATCAGATATAATGGACAATGGCACACCGTGCTGAGAAACGACTTCTTTGATATAGATCTTTGCCAGTTTCTCTAGTTTGTCAGTCTCTTTGAAAGCAATGAAGTGGGCTGATTTCGTCAGTCTATCGACAATCACCCATATTGAATCAACTCCAGTTGATGTCTTTGGTAGCTTTGTGATGAAATCCATCATTATGTGTTCCCATTTCCATTGTGGCATCACTGGTTGTTGCAAAAGTCCTGAAGGTTTTTGATACTCAACCTTGACCTTTGAACAAGTTAGACACTTGCTGACATAAGTAGCGATGTCTCTCTTCATATTAGGCCACCAATAGAATCATTTCACATCTTGGTACATCTTATCTGCGCCAGGATGAATAGAGTAGTTGGACTTGTGAGCTTCATCCAATATCAGCTTACGGAGTTCATCGTCACTCGGTACCCAAATCCTATTCATGAAGTATAAAACTCCATTCTCTTTTGTTTCAAGCTGTTTCTCCATTCCCCTCAGGGATTCATCTTTCATGCGTTCGGCGGTGAAAGCTAATTGTTGCGCGTCGCGAATTTGAGTAGTGAGATTCGAGTGGAGTGTTAACACCAAGGCTCGAACTCTGCGAGGCTTAATGTTTTCCTTACGACTCAAGGCATCTGCTACTACATTAGCCTTGCCCGGATGGTACTTAATCTCACAGTCATAATCATTCAGCAATTCGACCCAACGTCTATGTCTCATGTTGAGCTCTTTCTGGTCGAATATGTGTTGTAGACTCTTGTGGTCAGTGAAAATTGTACACTTTGTGCCATATAAGTAGTGTCTCCAAATTTTTAATGCAAAAACGACTGCTCCCAACTCTAAGTCATAAGTCGTATAGTTCTTCTCGTGAATCTTCAATTGACGAGATGCATAGGCAATAACTTAGTCGTTTTGCATGAGAACACAACCTAATCCTTGATGTGAGTCGTCACAATAAACAATGAAGTTCTCAGTTCCCTCAGGTAAGGATAGAATCGGTGCGGTGCTCAACTTTTGTTTCAACAGTTGGAAGGCGTTCTCTTGTTTCTCTCCCCATTCGAATTTCTTATCCTTCTGAGTTAAGGTGGTAAGTGACTGGGCTATCTTTGTAAAGTTCTCTATAATTCGTCGGTAATAGCCAGCCAAACCAAGAAATTGTCGAATCTCTGTGGGGGTTTCCAGCGCTTTCCAGTTCTTAATCGCCTCTATTTTGGACGGGTCCACATGAATTCCTTTATCATTTATCACGTGACCAAGGAAATGAAACTCTCTAATCCCAAAATTCACATTTGGAGAACTTAGCATAAATCTTCTCGTCCTTGATTAGTTGGAGGATAAGTTTCAAGTGTTGTTCGTGATCCTCTTTTGTCATTGAGTAATTCAAGATGTCATCAATGAACACAATGACAAACTTATCTAGGTATGGTTTGCACACTCGGTTCATGAGATCCATGAATACTGCCGGCGTGTTAGTCAATCCAAACGGCATGACTAGGAACTCATAGTGACCATAACGAGTTCTAAACGCTGTCTTCGGCACATCCTCTTCTCGAACTTTCAGTTGATGGTAACCAGAACGCAGATCGATCTTCGAGTAGTAACTTGATCCTTGTAGCTGATCAAATAGATCGTCAATGCGTGGTAGTGGATATCGGTTCTTGATAGTTACCTTATTCAACTCTTGATAGTCAACGCACATCCGCATGGATCCATCCTTCTTCTTGACAAACAAAACCGGAGCTCCCCAAGGTGAAAAGCTCGGTCGGATGAATCCTAAGTCTAAGAGCTCCTGCAACTGTGTAGACAGTTCTTGCATTTCTGATGGAGCTAGACGATAAAGTGAGCGAGCGATTTGTGCAGCTCCAAGTACCAGATCGATGCGAAACTCAACTTGTCGCGGAGGTGGTAATCCTGGAAGATCGTCAGGAAACACCCCTGGATAGTCTCGCACTACATGTATATCACTTAAGCTTTGCTCTTCGGGTTTCATTTTCACAACATGTGCCAAAAATGTTGAATATCCCTTCCAGAGATATTTATAAGCTTTCAAGAAATCAACCATTTTAACGACACTCTCTCTCTTATCTCCTTGTATCACCAAAGTTTCTCCTGTCGGCAATGGTAGATGTACCATTTTATCAAAACATCGATCTCTGCAAAGTTCTTCGACAACTAGTCCATCCCGACTACGATGTTAAAATTTCCCAACTCTACCAATAGCAAGTCTATCTCGAAGAAATGTCCCTCTAACGTTAGGGCACATCCCGGTACTATTTTTCCTGATTCGATCAACTTGCCACCGGCTAGTCCTATGGTGTACTTACTATCTAGTTTACGGGGTTCAATGTCTAATAGTGGTCTAAATTCTCTAGACACAAAACTAATATCGGTGCCTGAATCAAATAACACAGAGACATAATAATCGTTTACTAGTAACATACCAGTGGCAGTGTTGGGGTCCTGACGTGCCTCTTGTGCTCCTATGACGAACGCAGGCCCATGAGATGGTTGGTTGTTGTTGCCACGGTTGTTGAGTTTAGGACACTGGTTTCGATAATGATTTGGGTCACCACATTCGAAACACCCCATGTTTTGGCTTTCATTGATAGCTTGAGTGGGAGGGTTGTTTCTGCAAATTTGAGTCTGATGGCCCCAGCGGTTGCAGTTATTGCAGTGAGTACAATTGCCCTCATGGTGACGTTTGCACTTACCGCATTTGGGCTTATTTCCTTTGTAAGCTTTTGGTTCAGTGGTAGTGGCGATGTAAGCTTTAGCGTTTCCCGAACGCTTATCACCCTGTTGATCCTTTCGGTCATTCCATTTCCTTTTTCTCTTTTTGTTCTTAATCTTTAATTTTGTACCACTTTCTGCAGACGTATTACATCGGACCACTTGTGTCAAAAGGTTTTCCATGATTGTTATAGGTTGTTCATTCTCAAGAATGCACAGATCATTCTGTTCCACACGGTGACGTAGGTTAATAATTTCCGCTTGGGTGTCAGTTAGTTGCGTATGCATGGTGCCAAGGGTTCCATCCCTGACGTAGGCACTTTCTTTAGTCGTAGTGGCAGCATTAAGGTTAATTGTGAGGTTATCTCTAGGTAACTCAGTAGTTTTCCGAGCGGTACCTAACGTATGTGCTGTCATGGGGTTAGTTGGAAATTTTTCAGTTTCTTTCTCATGCGCCATTGTTTCCAATTGTTCATCCTTCAATAGTTCTATATCGTTATCCAGAGTAAGTAGATAAGGGAATATTGTCGCTTCCTCGCCGGATGAGTTGTCGTCTGACAGGTAATCATTTCTAGTGGAGTTTGCCATCTTCTAGGAAAGAAGTGCTATAAAATAGAGAAATTGTGGAAAGGGCTTAGTCCCTATACGCATAAGCATTTCCTAACATCAAGCATACTTTTCATATAACCACTTCAAGTCTTGCATCGCCTTTCCTTTAATTGTACATAGTTGATCAAGCTATGTTAAATTAAATTCAAGTAATGCAACACAAGAATTAGTCATACTCAAAATAAATGCTAACCTAACGTTTTCCGTTCAAGGAGTACCGAGGTTTTCTATGACCTTTAAGTTTACAATCCCTTAACGGTACAGAATAAGTTCTGTTACTATAATCGCTAGAGATCATTCTAAAGAAATACAGTAGGTTTATGTACTCTAACGTGTCGTCGTTATAGCAATTGTGCTCTGTGTGTTCCTTGTAGAATACGCAAACTATTCCTCTAGGTGCATCGTGACAATAATTAATGTATAATGAGTTGGACGTATGCAAATGTGTGAATGCATGAATGTGTTAGCCAAGGCTATAGTCTAGGTCTCTAAGGCTTTCAGTCACTTAAAGACTTCTAGTTCGCTATAACCAATGGCTCTGATACCAAGTCTGTCACACCCCCAAATTCGGTAATCGCGTTTATTTAGTGTTTAGCGGAAGCTTTAGTTAATTAGCGGAAGCATTTTAATAATATTCTAAACAGCGGGGGTGCTGACGCTACAATAGTGCATTCACTGTATCAGAGCATATGATCATACAGAACATATATATATATATATATATATATATATATATATATATATATATATATATATATTTAAGATGCCATAAGTATTAAGTTATTACAAAAGATACAACTTATAAAGTCGTACGTAAGTATTTGAAAATACAAGTTTATAAATAAAAGGGATTTCATAAGTATAACCAATAGAATTGATAATACAAAGGAAATCCAAGTGTCCCAAAAGTGGCATCATAAATAGTCGGGTTGCCTACGTCCATGAGTGCAAATGCAGTACCTGAGTCCTAATTCCCTGAAAAACATAGTAAATCGTCAACATTGAATGTTGAGTGAATTCACAGGTTTAGTGTGAATGTAGTAAATCAAATTTTGTATATATCATTCATGTACACAAACAAAATGTTTATATGTAAAATAGGAAACACAAGTATTCTAATTAAAGAAAACATTTCCTAACTATGTAAGAATATCATTCTTACTACAAGTAATAGCAGTGTAGGAAACACAAGTTTAAATCAAAAACATTTCCCAATAAGTAGTTCGCAGGAAATAAAGGTTTAACTAATCAAAGTACACATTTCCTATCAGTTGTATCGTTTCAAATAAGTAATCTCAGGGAAATGCTATTTCCAAACTAAGTTTGTAGTTTAATAGTCGTTGTCAATACAAGTTAATCGTTAAGAAGGAGAAACAGGTCTATTCAAATATGATAAACATTTCCTAAATACTTGGTAAGAAATACAAGTTTATCCAATTAAGGAAAACATTTCTAAAATAGTCATCGTGTAGGAACACCTATCCTATTAGTTATCACGGGAAATACAGGTTTAACAATCAATTAAACATTTCCATTCATATAGTGTGTAGGAAATACCGGTTTATCATTCAAGTAAATATTTCCATATAAATAGTTTGTATCACAGGAAGTACCCCTTCCAAATCAAGTACGTACAGGAAATACCCTTTCCAAATCAAGTTGTTGTTTTGTTGTTTAGTGGGAAATATAGACTACGATCCCTCTAAGGTGAGCTAAACCTTTAGAGTTAAAGTACGACACCTAGTACTATAACCAATCCACGACCAATTTATGTTTTTGCCACAGTAACAGGTTAAGTATACACTCCGCGTGCGACTGCCGTCGTGAGGTTGGAATGACCAACGAGTTATATCCTGGGAGGGTTGTCAAATCGATAGTACTATCTATATACTTAGTGGCTAGAGTCACCTAGCTAATGGTTATAGGTTGCAAGCACTAGGACTTATGTGCACTACAACTACCTCACGTAAACCTAGGTTCGTACCAAGATTTGTTTTGTCTTAATTCCCAAAATAGTTGTGAAAATCTTTTCATAGAAATAGTTCAAGTTTAACGATATGAAAACAATTCATATAGACAATACAAGTTTAACGATATGAAAACAATTCGTATAAACAGTTCAACGGCATGAAAGCATTCATGTTAATCAGTTGTATATAATAACATGCAGAGCAATTATATAAATTAATTAGCATGTTATATCACATAGTTCTATGTTTTCCACCCTTGGTTTTAAAAACATTTAAAACAAGTAGAAAGTAGGGACTGTGAACTCACTTGTAGCAAGTCTTCAGCAAAAATAGATAGCTAGCAAACAATCCAAACGCGTCCCTCAAATACCTAGACGCAAATAATAATACTTTGTATAAGTATATGGATTATTTGTTAAGTTGAAATGTTATAACATTTTAGTTGTTGGTGACTTTTGCGTTGGAAATAATCGTTGAGTTTAAGTTTGTATATTTATATACATATTAGTTGAATATATATATTCTAATATATATATTAGTTGTCGTCATTGTTAATATCCATATATACATATACGGTAAATGTCGTTGTTGTTGATTATGCTTTCAAAACTTAATTATATTAGTCATCAAAATAACTTTGTTATATCGTATATATATATAAGTCTTTTGTTAATTTTCGCGAATAAATCTTAATTGTCGTTTAGGTTTCAAAAACGTAACTTTGTTTGTTGTAAAATATAACTCGCTTTTGTTTATCGTTTATAGTTTGTACTAGATAAGTTAAATCGTTCCATTTATACGTTTCGTTATATATATATTGTCCGTTCGTTTGTATATATATATAAATTTGTATTTGTCTCTAAGTTTTGTCGTGTCCAAAATGTCCGAAATATAATGTCACAATGTCGTGTCCATAATATTACTAAGTCCCTTGTCGTAGTAATTTATTTCATTAGTCGTACAATCCATACATATTGTATAATGTTTATTAGTTTGCACATTTTATAAAAATGCAAGTCATTGGCTGGACAAGTGGGGGATCCGCCGGATTCTTGGTGAATCCGCCGGATCATGGTTATAATTTGGTGGATCCGCCGGATCAGGACATGATCCGCCGGATCTTAGTCATTTGTACCCGTTCCCACTGCTAGTTCATCGGTCTAGGCTTGAGCGTGTTTGGTTAGGATCCGCCGGATCACCCATTGATCCGCCGGATCGTTATGGTTTTCCCTTGGTCAGAACGTTGAAATAAGCTTAATACACACATTTTATATATGTGATCCGCCGAATCATGGCCGGATCATGGCCGGATCATGGGCATGATCCGCCGGATCATAACCGGATCATGGCCGGATCATGGGCTTGATCCGCCGGATCATCACCGGATCATGGCCATTACAGGCCTGTTCATCCTCTGCTCTTATTTTTACATCTTGATTTTGATTTATACTCGTTTTTAATATGATCAAACACCATTATATGTTATATAAACATGTTATAACTTGTTTTTAACAACTAACAACAACAATCATCAACCAATTTCATAATTTAGGAAAATTATAAAAATGAAATAAAATGGGTAAGTGTTCCTCACAATGATTTAGATGAAGATGATGATGATTTCTGAGATGATGATGATGATTACGAACGACGATGTTAATAATACTTCAAGAAACCATTTTGTTTTGTGTTTGATTTGTGAAGTGTTAAGTGTTTGAAGATGATAATGAAAATGGTGAAGGATGATGATGTTGCTTCTCCTGCTTCCTGCTACTGCCTTGAAGTTCCAAAGAGAAAGAAGAAGAAAAGTTGGTAGAGCTCAAATAATTGAGGGTGTGTGTGAAGAGTGATCAGTGAAATGAGTTGTATAAAAATGGTTTTGGTTCCAATTTTCAATTGTGCGTATGGTGTTGAAAAGATTGTGTCGCCAGATATTTTACAGTGTATATTATTGGTAGTTTTTAGTACATTAATTTCGTGTACGGGTATAATTTGTGGTACTTCAGTTATAATAAAATTACTCGTTATATTTCTCAATATCTCGAACTTAGTAATTGATAATCATATACTCAAAATACTTTGGCAAAAGTGTAATAAAATTATTTACAGTAAAAGTACTGTATAGTTATAAACGCGTGCCAGATTTCAGTTGAATTTGGAAATTATATTTTGAAGTAATGTTCTACACATTAAAACAGTAACTAGCAAGATAATACTTTTATTATTTTGGACCTCTAGGCGCGTTTTAAAATTGTTTCTGTTCGTATTACGCGTACCAAAAAGTCATCTAAATTAATCCGTTTTATTTTCGTACCAATACTTTTATATAATAATTTCAAACTAAAAATTATTCAAAAGTAATTTTTGAAGTTCATTTTGGAACTTTATTATTCGCGTTTAATACGTTCATTATAAAACGTATACTTTTATTATATTATCTCAATAATATAATTATATAATAGTTGTAATTAATAATTTTCGAATTATTAATTATTTTGTATCACCAACATTATTACATTTAGTTTGTTGCGTTCAATATGTTTATTTCGTACGTAGTTATATATACACATATAACTAAAATCAAATACGCCACATAACACATAGTAAGTTTCACAAAACTTAACACATAATTTGTTTTGAAATCACTAATCAGGGAATTACTCTAGGTAATGCATGAAATTAGGTTAAGTAAATACCCTAATTGGAGGATTGTCACAGCGTTAGCTGACCCTTTTAGCATGTATTCTCAGGTACACAGCAGTAGTAGGACTGCTCAGGATTATCTAGCTCGAGTCGCATTCAGACATCAGGAGATTTACATGCATTTCTACATTTTGTACAATTAGATATGCCTTAGAATCTCTAACATTTAGCTTGCGAGCTTTTGTAAACATTATTACATTGTAAACTCTTATTATATCAATGTAATCCGTAAACGACGCATATAGAGTCGTTCGCTTTATCTTATGTGCTTGTGATATTTGATTAGTCGCGCCCCGACCCGATTCGCTTCCGCAGCCCGAAATTGGGGGTGCGACAAAAAAAAACTTAAAACTCAATCCATTCATACATTTTGCAAGAAGTATTAAATAACATGAACAAAAATATTTAAAATACCCCCAAAAAAATGGGAATAAATTGCACCATATTTACAAAAAAAAAAAAAAAAAAAAGATTCATTAGGTTATGTATGTTTATCTACCAAGAATATTAGAATACGTCTAACCTAATTATTCGTCAATGGATTCAAAACAATTCTCAAATCTTGTCTTGAACGATTCTCAATAACAATTGCAATGTACGTTACATTCCCTAAAACTTTTTCGATTTTATAATAAAAACAACTTTTAATATCGTTGAATTTCTTTGTAAGCTGTCAAGGGAGATCCTATTGTTATTGAAGAACCTACAACTGAAAAACTAAATCAATACACTCCTAATAATGTATAGATATGCTACCGTTCGATTCAATTAAAATAAATATTTAGCTATGAAAGTACAAGTACATATTACCATTCAAAAAGAGAACCATCTCTCCCACCCGGTTGCAACTTTTACAACGCATAAAATTCATTTACTTTCAGCTCTCGATATTATTGAATATTAAATAACTATAGTTTATGTAGCTTCCATTTCATTTTATTTGAATTTATATAATACAATCAATTAAATCGTGGTTACAAAGATAACAAATAATATTACACATAAAATTTAAAAATTATACTAATGAATATATACTTACAACTCAATCCATTCATACATTTTGCAAGAAGTAATTAAATAACATAAACAAAAATATTTAAAATACTCCCAAAAAATGGGAATAAAATGCACGATATTTACAAAAAAAAAAATAATAATAATTAATAAAAAAATAAAAAATAAAAAAAGAATCATTAGGTTATGTATGTTTATCTACTAAAAAAATTATTATACGCCTAACCTCATTATTCGTCAATGGATTCAAAACAATTTTCAAATCTTGTCTTGAACGATTCCCAATAACAATTGCAATGTACGTTACATAAACCCTAAAACTTTTTCGATTTTATAATAAAAACAACTTTTAATTCCGTTGAATTTATTTGTAAGATGTCAAGGGAGATCCTATTGTTATTGAAGAACCTACAACTGAAAATCAAATCAACGTACACCTAATAATGTATAGATATGTTACCGTTCAATTCAATTAAAATAATTATTTAGTTATGAAAGTACAAGTACATATTACCACTCAAAAAGAGAACCATCCTCCCACCCGGTTGCAACTTTTACAACGCATACAATTCATTTAGTTTCAGCTCTCTATATTCTGAATATTAAATAACTTAAGTTTATGTAGCTTCCATTTCATTTTATTTGAACTTATATAATACAATCAATTAAACCGTGGTTACAAAGATAACAAATAATATTACACATAAAATTTAACAAACCCGCGCTGTCGCGGTTTCTTCACCTAGTATATATATACTAGATAAAGACCCGTGCGATGCACGATAATATAAACTTAAAAGGATTCAATTTTTGTTCAAGCAATATTAGTTTACTCATATAAAATTTATCCTTGTCTTTGCTCAAAATATATAAAAGGATTGCTCTAGACATACAATGATGAATAAATGGCAACTTGTATTGTGTTCCTAATGCGAAAGATTAAAACACTAAAAAGTACAAAGAAAAAACTAAAAGATCTTTCATCTTTACACCAAAATTTAAATAAGGAATACGTAAATTTTAATAGAAAATAGACAAAGTAAATGGATCATACCTTCTTGAAATTGCTTATGCTCATTAATGCAAGATCCTAATCTGATGGTGTTTTATAATATTTACGTACATATATCTGAAATCAAAAACCCACCAATAATAATATCTTTAATATACATAAAAAACAACCAATAATATTAGATCCTTGTAACAAAACTAAAGCAGATTTATTGACGACAATTAAACAATAGAGTTAAAGAGATTGATTAAGCAAAACTATAGAAACACACCAAACCTTTTAGTATGTGATTTTTTTATATGTAACAAAAATATAGGAAGGCAACCCCATGATAAAATTGTAGCTTGGATAGGATTTAGCATTGAAATATTATGTGGAAAGTTGGATATCATATATATAGTGATGGATTTTAATCGAATAGATTGAATAAAACGAGGAGATTTCTTGCCCGTGCGTTACGACGGGGTTGATAATACACTTTTATTTATATATTTATTTATTTATTTATTTTAATTAAGTTGTATTTAAGTATACTAGGCATTGAGCCCGTGCGATGCACAACTATTTGAAAAGTTCAGTTATATAGTACTTTGTAAGTAGCCGAATATATTAATGGGCATATAATTAGTGTTATCGATAACACAATTAATTTGTGGTGTTGACTAATTACTTTACGTTTACTTCAATATTTTTCACATATATCATTCATTTATACGTCAGCATAAAGTTATAAATCAAACTTCTTTGTAAACAATGTTCAAGAGTTTGTAAATTAATAATACCTAATCGTTTACCAAAATAGTATGTTCTAATAGGTAATTAAAAAAACTTTATTTTATACTCCTTCCGTCCCAAAATAAATATCTTATTTTGACTTTTAAAAGTCTTTCCTTTTCAACTTTAACTTTAAATATAGTTGTTTATGTTATATAATACTTGATGAAAATTATAGCAATGAAAATACATTTAACACTCAATTCATTCATATAGTTTGCATCAAGTATTATATAACGCAATCAAAAATATTTAAGGTCAAAGTTGAAAAATAATGACTTTTAAATGTCAAAATGAGACACTTATTTTGGGACGGATGAAGTATATAGAAACTAAGCATTGAGCTCGTGCGATGCACGACCATTTATATAATACTATTAAATTAGTTTGTATGTTATTATTTTTAATTTTGAATACATAATATAATTAAATTAATTTGTAAGTTATTGTGTTAAGTTTTAATACATTTATTGAGCCTATATAGTGCAAGGTAATTAAAAAATTAAAAATTAATCATATGTTGTTTAGGTTTTCAACTGTATCTTAATATTATTAAAAGTTTAAAATTTGTTACTGAAATTCAATAGTAATATATACCAAACTGTACGGAAAAATCAATTTCAAATATTTTTTTTATTAAAACTAATTTTTTAAAAATATAGTAGTTGATGATAATATTTGTTAAATTAAAGTCAAAGTTGAAAAGGAAAAACTTTTAAAAGTCAAAATGAGACATTTATTTTGGGAACGGATTATATTATCTTTACATTTATATGAAATTAGAAAACTTAATTATTTTATATATATATGAATATGAATAGATAGATTATTAAATAATAATGTAATAATAATATGATAATAATTTGGTTTAAGTAAGTAATATAAATATTAATTAATACTATATGACTATTTTACATAATAGTAACGTATATGAATTGAAGATTCAAGAAGTTTTTTCACGAAGATTTTAATTTAAAGAAATTAAAATTAATAATAATTTGATTTTTAATATATGGAAAGTTCACATGTCATGTTTAAAAATTGAGATTAATTGAAATTAAAATTAATAATAATTTAATTTTTAATATATGGAAAGTTCACATGTCATGTTTAAAAATTGAGATTATTTGAAGACTTTATAAATTAATGACATGTCATCATTTACTAAAATAACATGCTCTAAAATTCAAGAAAAAATATTTGTTTTATATATATGTATAGATAGATGTATAGATTGTTGTATTTTTTTTAAGCACAAAGCATACATTAACATTTTTTTAGTTATGTCAATTACCTATATAAAAAATTAATGTTGAAAAGATACTATTAGCTACATTCACGGAAATTAAAAATTTGATTAGACCAATTCATTATTAAATTAAGGATAGAAATTTATATGTATATATTTATATTTTTAAATTATGTCATACTCGATATTATTTGTATTTCTTCAAGTACAAAAGAGTATATTTTTAACATTTTTTTGATTGTGCCTATAAGCTATAATAAAATAATAAATATTTGCTTAAAATATAACATTGAAATTAAAAATTCATACATCAATCTACTAACAAATTAAAATGGAGTTAACAGCAATATAATCTAACAAATTAATATGAAGCTAGTGGAAATATAGATATAATATATACACACACACACACACACACACACACACACAAATATACAATAATAACAACTAAAAAATATTGAAAAGCGAAAAAAAACATGCCCCAAGCCCAGGTTTGAACATGGGTCTACTCCTAAGCAGACATGACGTAGAAACCACCAAGTTGTTTATGCTCCTTTGATGTATATGAATAAAATATGATGTATTTATGGTTTTTTTTAGTATGCAAACATTTATGTGTATATATAATTGAAAAAAAAGTAAATTAACAATATATTCTGATAACTATGTTGCAAAAAAAAGGTTTTTTTTCAATTTTTTTTCTTTAAATGATAAATTAAAACATGAAATATTATAACCTAATTTTTTTATTATTATTATAATTATTTTGTAAGCAAAGGGAAAAAAATGTATAAACTATTAGTTTAAAAAATGGGAAATATTAAAGTTATAATATAAAGGGTTAAAATAGAAAATATTAAAATTTAAAGGGTAGAAAATAGAAGAGCGTTAAAAGTTGAGACGGAAAAAATGAAATATAGATAAAAGTTAGAGGGTAAAAAAGAAGAAGCTCTAAAAGATAAGGGTAAATATTTAAAAATTAGAGGGTATAAAATATAAAAGTTTTAAAACATTAGGGGATAAAATATAAAAGGGCTAAAAGATAAAGGGTAGAAAATCAAAAATGATTAAAAGTTGGATGGTAGAAAATCAAAAAACTTTAAAAGTTGGAGGGTTAGAGTTGGAACATCAATTGGAGCACTATTCATAGTGCTATCCAATTGATATTAAGGATGAATGGATGTGCTTTCGGATGGTTTTAGGAATATATTGTTAATTATATTAAATAATTAAATTAATAATTAACTGGTAGTTATTTATGCAATTCGTATAATCCTTGACTTCCATCTAATTAGTACTTAACCCGGTCGTTGCCCGGTTGTGTGGTGTGGTTGCCATAAAATAAACCTTAGTATTGTAAAGGTCATGCACATAGAATGATGACTCTAATTGATATAATTATTGCGAAAGATGGCGCACAAAAAGTTGTATTTGATACAATAGATATAAGAAATGATGGAGAGGTACAGTACCAATGCCCTGTTAAATGGCACTTATTTACATATACACGAATCCAAAGCTTGCACTCAAGAGTCGATATTTATATGGTATAAATTGCGAATGGAATATATAATACAGAAATCATTTATTGCAAGTTTTAACAGAATCACCCACTTGTGATTACATGCAACAACATAGCCATTTGTCTTTAACCATTGTATCCTCAAAAAATCAGCAAGATGCCTTGATGTGGTTGCTACAAACGATTTCTGTTCACCATAATTTACTATGATCAGACTGACGTAGAAATTAGGATTCACCCGAAGTAAGGGTCATGGGCTCATGGCTACAGGACTTGTTACGATGGCCATGGCTGGTGATCAGTGAGCTGTGATCTTGTATGTTTCTACTTGATCAGCATTTGTGACGTTCAGGTAATGCTTTTAGGTTCTTACAAGATGTGAAACTGCTATCGATGGTATGGATGACCAAGTTTGTAGTTGCTTGATGATACGTGTGTTTCCGATTTCTTGTGAGTCGAGCCCGGCTATGGTGCACAAGAACCCCAAATAATCTTAATAACCTTCGGGGTAAAAAGCAACAGATTTACACAGTGCACCATAAGATTATTATAAAGATTAGAGATATTAGGATGCAGTTTACATACCAATCATATGATATTGAGACAGACTGCCTCTGAAGCACCTGCCAGCGTCCTTGAGTAAAGACTGCATTTCAGCAAGCTCCAATTAAGACATATGCTAATAGAGTGCACACTCTCACCAAGACACATGCTAATAAAGAAAATAATAATAATAGAAACATAAAGAATAGTTACAGGAGAAGAAGTAAACAAACCATCAAACCATTTGAGAACATTACAATTTGCAGTATCTTAAACCATTAATAACAGTTGAGGCTTATTTAATTTTGATTTACTAAAAATGTTAACAGCTGTCAAATGATATTTCTCTTGTCTAACACATATTTGTTAAAGAACATAAACACATAGACAGAGTGAAGACTTATACCTGGCAGTCAATATAATGAATAAAAAACATGACATCTATGAAATCACAACGGAAGAAGAAACTTGGTACAAAGATGTGATAACTACTGTTGTTGCCCATATTTATGCCATAGATACATGTCACCAATTAAACCTACATAAGCTTATATTTAAAATGCATCAAAACTTTTTTGATACTATGTAGTTGAGCAAACAGCAAAAAACCTCCCGACTTTATAAACACGAATGGATTAATAGAGTAAAAGCACCAGCATTTCAATGAAAAATGGTGGAGATCCATCCATTAGTACACAAATTGGTAGACCAATTAAGAACTACAAATTGAAGTGTTCTTCACGCAAGAAAATCTCAATCGGATTCGTAACATCTTTTAATCGATATGGTGACATATTCCAAACACCTCTAGCTGAAACAAGAGAGTAACTAAATCATATTTTAACTACACAAATTTATTGTTGCAATTCCAAGATTAACATTGACAATAGGTATAACTGGAGCTAAAACGATACTTAAACCACAAAGAAGCATTGATATGAATACTACTCTCGCTAGGTAATCATGTGACAGAATCAAAACAAAAGAAGTATCCGCTTAAGTACACATTACCAATAAATATAAGGCAAAAGGCTGCCACCTTCCGTATATGAAACTTTGTTGACAATATGCTCCAAAACACGAGGTCAAGCTATGTCTCTTAAGTAATGGTCAATCTGACACATATCCGAAAATATTAGATATAACTATATATTTGAAATATTTGAATATCTAAATAAAAAAATCCCCAAATTGCGAACAATTACTAAGTAACTGAAGTATGAGGGAATAGAAATCATCACACGGCTATGAAAATATCCACAAAATAGCTCAAAATTCAGAATCACCGGGAATATGGATATGATTGTCTTCTTAGCAAAATGCATACGGCCGTTGTGCATACTTTGACCTACAAAACCTCAAATCAGTATTACTAATTTATTATTTTGGATGATTTTAAGGGTTTTACTTAATGAAATAAGTAATATAACCTCTTAGATACCCAAAGTGTTTCCAGTAACTTGCATAAGATGAACGATCTCAACATAAATCAACAATCAGATAAGGTGGATAGAGGGCCTGAGTTTTTACCAAATGCATTGCAATTAACCATGAAAACATTGATTCTAAACATACAATTACGTACACAAAACACACCGATACTCATAGCTTATACAAACATCACATTCACAAATCGAAAAGTAAGCATCGAGAACACATAAACAGCAGTAGCAACACAAATCTGACCCACATAGAACTAACTATAACTCATAAGTAAAATGAATCCCATTTGAGTATAGAATTTCACTCAAAAGTTCAATGAAGTCGATCTGAATGTAGAAGATGAAAAGAACCTCTTTTACTTCAAAAGTTAAGACAAAATAGAAACAGTTACCCATTAACTTTGGACAAAAAGTAATTTGGGTCAACCCCAGCTTGGGTTGTCCCTGTTTTGCAATGTTTTCAAAATCGGTTGAACCGGACCGGTTCAACCGATTGAACCGGATTTTAGAGCAAAAGCGGTCCCATTAGAACCGGTTATGGAGAAGAAAGAGAAAAAAGTCAACTCGGCCGGTTTTCCGGTCTAGCCCGGTTGAACCGGTTCTGGAAATCGGATTGAACCGGAATTATTTTATTTTTTTAAGTTTTTAACAATTAATAAATGTATGTATATGTTTTGATTTGGAAATAATTAAAATCAGATAACATCCCCTCTCTCTCTCGTTCACGCTCGACCTCAACCCCAAAAATCCCTAAATTTTTGCCGGTCACCACCACCTCCACCCACCGCCAACCACCGCCTGCGCTCGCCTCCGCCCACCTCCTTCCTTCTCTGGCGCACACTCTCTGACCATCATCCGGCCGAGTATAGATAGAGAGAGGAAATAAGATTGAAACTTTTAAAACTATGATATGAGTTTTCCTTCTACTTTTATAAAACTATGAGTTTTATATATATATATACGATTTCAGTATATATTTTTTCAAGGTTTTGAATGTGTGAATGAAACTATGGATGTGGAAGTTAAAAAGAAAGGTTGTGGTGCATATGGATTTTTGAGGAGTATTTATTTGAAAGTCAAATTTGTTTGAAATTTGAAAAAGTAAGTTACTTTACGTGTATGCAGAGATGATAAGGTGATTTACTATTTTACTCAAGAATTTGTGTTGATAAAGTGATTTAAATATATTGAAAAGTGTATTTGTACTTTATCTACATACGGGGACCATAAATTTGTACTGTGAATTGACAACACACTCTAACTCACTCATCCTTGAATCAAATCTGAAGCAATCAATCAATGATATTATTGGAGAAACTAATAATATAATTTTTATATCATGTAATTACTAAACCGGTTTGACCGGTTTGATCGGTTCGACCGGACCCGGAAGCCTCACCGAGTCGATCCGGTTTTCGGTTTTAAAAACATTGTTGTTTTGTCCTATAACCCAACGCTGCCATTATCCCATTTTTTCACCTCTATTCAAAGCATGTGATGAAAGCAATTATTTACCCGAAACAAATCCACCAGTTGATCACGGGCAGCCATTGCTCGCAGACTCATATGCATTGTGATTGTGGGTACACCGAATGATATATATTATTTGCTAGAAGTCACCGAAAGTCCTTTTAATATTGACTACTACTACTCAAATAGTCAAATTGGCAGCAAGATGATAAATCTGATTACTTGATTAGAGCATAAATAGGTATTCAAACTCTCAAAGAACTCTAATATCATAAAATAAATATAATAATATATAACTTAAGTTCTCTTATCATCAACCCATATGAAATCTTACCTAAACATCATTGATGTGAAATTATTCCATTTGTTATTCCCTGTACAATTTAATGAATCAAAATCACACTTAAAACAGCAACAAAAAGTATGTGTATGATAACAAAAATTACCAGTACGAGAAAACCCACTTCATAATCAAAAAAGCATGGAGAAGATTTCAACATTTAATTATCAATGTTGTGTAGTATCGATTAAAGAAGAATTTAGCAATCATAGTAAAATAATTTTGCACAAAATCAAAGATGATGAATGCAATTTAAAATTTTAGCACAAACTAAGAATTGAGCATAAACCTGGCTGCTTCATCCACCAATCACTTCATCATTTAAGGTTTATTTTCTAGTAACTGAGAGGTGATTTCGAGAGGGGTTGGGGTGATTCACAAAGTCGATACATATAAAAGATACTCTATAATACAATTAAAGGTTGAAGTAGAATAATTCAGTATTATATTGCAATTTAATTGAAGGGATGACCTGCTGTAAAAGCTGTGGAGAAAGACGTGGTGCGGCAGTTCGTATCACCCCTTCACTAAGAAACCGCTGTGAAAAAGAAACTGCTCGTGAAAGAAACTGAAATTCCCTTTACTTTGATCAGTCTTTAATCAGTCTTCATCAGATTGTGGTCGATTTAGGGCTGGATCACGAATACGATGTGTGTTTGGATGAGTAGAGAACGTGAGTAGAAGCATCACATGGTGGAATCGACGGTACCGAGAAATTATAACCGTGAAAAAACGGAGGGGTTGAAGAACGTGGGCAAGGGGTTGATGAAACCTCCGAAAAACTGCCTGCAAAAAACTGTCTGAAAGAAACCGAAAACTCATTATCGGAGGGCTAAGAATGAAAGTCAACTTCATCCGACGGACAAAGATACAAGTCAATAAAAGGCAGTTAGACACCCTGATGTCCATATATATGGTTAATTGAAGATTTTTGGAGATTGACACGTAATAATATTTATTATTATTATTATATTATTATTATTATTATTATTATCATCATTTAATAATTTGTTGATTGAAATCATAAGAAATTGTCACGTGTCATTGTTGCTTACGTGTCAAATTATAGAGTCATCTTTACTACTCGCTTAGGCTACTCCCAACAGTGACACGAACTGACGCGTCAGTTGCGTGCCAGCTCAGCGCCACGTCAGACTGACACAACTGACACACAACTGACACACCCCTGCCAACAGCAACATCACTTCCCTTATTTTCAGGGCCCCACACACTATTTAATCAATTTATTTAATACAAAAACTTAAATAACACATTTAAATTAAAACTAAAAACATTACATTAATTAAAAATTAAATATTACAAATCCTAAAAATAGAAAAATACATTAATTAAAAATTAAAATATTACAAATCCTAAAAAAGAAAAAAAAATACATTTATTAATAAGAAATTAAAACTAGCTAACGCGTTCAGAAATTTGGTGGGAGGCTCGAGATGTGTTCAATGAGGGCATCGCGAAGACGATGATGGACGACACGGTCACGCAATTGTTTATCCATACGTAGTTGCACCGCTACCCTTTCTTCCCACGTTCGTTGAGGTAGATTTTCCGGGTTTGTCCAATACTCTTCCTCGTGTGTACACATATTGCGTCCATTGTCTTCGATTATCATGTTGTGTAAAATTACACAACAATACATGATTCGCCATATTTTGTTGATGCTATATGGTCTAGCGGGGTTTTTCAAGATTTGCCAACGGCCTTGAAGTACCCCGAATGCTCGTTCCACATCTTTCCTTGCCGATTCTTGGTACCTCTTGAACCTTGACTCGGCTTCTGTTAACGGATACTTAAACGACTTCACAATCGTCGACCATTCCGGATATATTCCATCGCTGAGATAATACCCTTTGGTGAATTGTTGACCGGCAATAGTGAAGATGACTTGAGGAGCTTGATCTTGTAGTAAGTCTTGGAATAAATCAGATTCATTGAGAACGTTGATGTCGTTGTTCGATCCGGCAGGACCAAAGAAAGCGTGCCAAATCCACAAATCGTAGGAGGCAACGGCTTCAAGCATGATTGTTGGATAGCCGTGATCACCTCGAGTGTATTGACCTTGCCATGCAATTGGGCAATTTCTCCAAGCCCAGTGCATACAATCAATACTTCCAAGCATACTCGGAAAACCGTGTAGTTCCGCATGACGTTGATGCAATCGTTGCACATCATGGAGTGTTGGTTTTCTTAAATACTCACGTGAATACAGATGAAAAATACATTTACAATAGTTGTCCAAACAATCGTATGATGTTTGTTGACCCATATGTAAGTATTCATCGAACAAGTCGGTGGCACAACCGTATGCCATTTGCCGTAAGGCCGACGTGACTTTTTGGAAAACATTAAATCCGGGTTTTCCGGTTGCGTTTCGACCTTGATGGAAATAAAGAAAGTAAGGGGGTATCGGATGGTGGGAGTACAATAAGATACCTTGGCATAAATGTATAAACATTGGCCGACTCATCCGAAAGCGACGACGAAATAAATCAAGCGGGAATGTCGGGTTCTCGGCAAAGTAGTCTTGATATAAACGTTGGCCGGCGGCATAACGATCTCTTAGAAAATAACGTCTCGGACGTGGAACGCTTACTTCAATCTCCTCGTCCGAATCGGATGACGTATCTTGTTGTACACGGCTAGCGATCGGATTATATACGGCTAGGACGGCATTTAAATCGTCTAGATCGGAATCGGATCCAGACATGTTAAGTAAATGGTTTTTTTTTTTTTTTGTAGATGAATTGGTATAAAAATGGTGAAAAAATGGGTAAAAGAAATGAAATGGAAATAATATTGAAGTTGTAGAAGTTGTGGAATATTTGATAGTTAAGGTGTGAATGTTGTGAAAATAGGTTGAAAGTGGTAAATTGGAAAGTAAAATTGTATAAAGTTGTGGAATATTTGAAAGTTGGAGTGTGTATATTGTGAAAAATTGGTTGGATTTGGTTTGAATTTATAGTGGTAAATTGGTTTTTTTTAATATTTTTTTTTTAAACGTTGCAACGGACCAAAGGGGGTGGCCCCCACTTTTTCCCTCTCTCTCTCCCGTCGGATTCCCGACGTGCCACCACCGACGCAAGGGACCGACGCCCCGTGCCAATGGCGTCGGTGCGTCAGTCCCAACCGACGCCCCACCGACGTTACTCCCCGACGTCCATTGGCATACGTCTTAGTATATACATATCTATAATCTAGATCTATAACATATACTTAAAGCAAAATAGCATGGCGTAATCCCAACCCTTAATTGGGTTTCTTCCATTGTAATCCAAGGGCTAACATTTAATTTAATTAAATATTAAAATACATAATATATTATTTAATTAAATTAATGAATTAAATCTAGTTTAATGTACTAAAAAGGTGTCGATATATTTGAGATGTAAAGTGAAATAATAACTTCTTTTAATATATTTAGTTTAGGTTTTATATATTTATCCTATCACTTTAAGTTATTAAAAGGTGCCGACCGAATAAAATATGGATGGGATTTTATATAATATACCTATACCTATAGACATATATACCTATAATCTAGGAGGTGATATATAACAATATTTTTAAATTGAATAATTTGAAATCAACTACGAAGCATGACTCATTTACTTAATTACTAGCCTTTAAACCCGTGTATACACACGGGTTATGTAAAGTAAAATTATAATTTTTTAGTATCGAATATTTTGTTCTCATTGATTAATTTGGTGATTAAAAGTAATAATATAATTGAAAGATGGAAAAATAAAATAACAATCCATGTGCGATTATTGTTAAGAAGAAAATAGGAATCCTAAATATAGTCAAATAGCTCTCATCATATATTTAATTATTATTATATTATTTATGACATCATAAAATCCAAAATTTTAGCTAATTGGATAGAATTAAGGAATTTAATTGGCTAATTGATAATTTGATGACATCATGTGATGTTTCTTATATATAATTTAAGATAGGACGGGTATTAAATTAAAAGAAGAGTAAATTCCATAAACGGTCCCTGTGGTTTACATTGATTTACGAAAACAGTCCTTGTACTCTTTTTTCAACGTTTTCGGTCCAATAACTTTGGATTTTCTCGCAAATGGTCCCTAGGGACCATTTGCGAGCAAATCCAAAGTTAGACGGAGGGACCATTTGTGAGCAAAAATCCAAAGTTAAGGGACCATTTGCGAGAAAATCCAAAGTTATTGGACCAAAAACGTTGGAAAAAGAGTACAGGGACTATTTTCGTAAATCAATGTAAACCACAGGGACCATTTATGGAATTTATTCTTAAAAGAAATATAAATTCCTAAATTATAACATGGTATCTACTTTAATACGTTTCTTTTGCTATTATGGTTTATCATTAGAGCCAATGTTTTCATTATGCGGTTTATTAGTCCTTCGCATATCATACCTATTTCTTCAACTAGGTAAAGAACAACACATTGTTTCTATTCTTTTTAATTTTCATGTGTGTAGTTTGTAACTTTTTATTCGTTGTTACTCTGTTGTAGGTATGTTTTCTATTTTATTTTATCCTTTTGTTTTTTTTTTTATGATATGGGAGTTAGAAAATTTATCCTATAAGAAAATTTATCAGAATAGTATGGAGGAATTTTAACCCTTTGATGAGTTCCTCCCTCACGATCTAATGGTGTGTATTTAATTTTTCATAATTACACTTACCTCCCTTATTATCAATATTATTATCTAAATTTAATAATTTAATAATATTGCATCCACCATTTTAATAGGTTAATTAAATTGTTTTACAATCGAAATCGGTCAGGTGAGCGAGGACTCACTCACCTACTCCTTATCATCTAGATGGACTCATTAAAAAAAAAAAAAGGAAACCAAATGTATTACGGAGTAAAATCTCGGTGGACTCCTAAAAGGAAGGAAACTAAATCTATTATACTATTCGTAACGCTCAAACGTGGCACGCGATCTCACATTCGACAACGCCAGAACGCCAGTAGTGCGGCGTTCTGGCACGGCGTTCTCGCTGCGTTGTGGAAACAATAACGGGCAGAAATGAGGCGTTTTGGCGGGCTAGCTTTTTTATTTTTATTTTTTCCTTTTCTTTCATGTGTTTTATTGGTTTGAAAAAATAAGGGATAGGATGAATGGCGGCGGACGGGCGGAGGATAAATTGCAGAGGATAGAAGGAGAAAAGAGAGAGAAGGGGTTGGAGGTGGAGGTGGAGGTGGTAGGTGACTAGGTGGGGTTGTTTTTTTTAATTATATACTCCGTAAATTTTTTATGTAACTTTAACTTTTAATTTTTTAAAAAATTTTAAGATTAAAAAAATAAATTTATTTTGTTAAATATAATTATTGTATTGTATTTTAATTAATTTCTTTTGTATTGTATTTTAAATAAAAGAAAATTAAATTTAGTTAGTTAGAGGGAGGGTCCTAGAATGGGGGAAAAAAAAGTGGCGTTCTGGTGTTATGATTAGGGGTGTTCTGGTATTATGATGTGATGCTGATGTCGCGCTGATGTGGCAGCTGAAAAAGTGGCGTTCTGGTGTTATGGTGTGACACCCGGTCAAAATAACCCAAAAATGGGTCCAAATTTAAACTTTAAATATTTCGTACACGGTACGAATCAAAATGAAAGTATTCGGATTATATATATATATATATATATATATATATATATATATATATAATTAAACGATTATTAAATATTCACAAATGAATTGATCTGGAAGTACTCAGAAAACATGAAAATAAAAGTTGTTCCAAAACATTTCCAAGTAGAATATTATTATTAGAAGTAATATTATTGTACTCGGAAAATTTGTAAAACTCTTTTTGGATAATTAAAACTATCCGTATATTCAAAGTAAAACAATATTATATTTTTATAACCCAAATGGAGTATTTTTACTATTTTGAATGGAAACAAATACGACTTCTATTTTAGAAATTTATCATTTGAAAATATTTTTACTATATAACGATCGGATACCAAAACACGGGTCAAAGTACCACGGAGCGGGGCAAATTTGGGCCAACCACCTCCAATAATTAGAGATGGCCGGCCTTTCCTTCATCTCATTTCTTTCTCCCTCTTGACTCTCAAACTCTCTCTCGGTCTCTCTCTTTCGATCCAACAAAGAACAACAACTCAAACAACAACATCATTATCATAATCATCTCATCCTTCATCTTCTTGGATCATCACCATCATCATCATCACCCGGTTCATCATCATCATCATCATCATCCTTACGGTTTCAAATTTTAATTCATAAGAACCACTCACTTTTACTTTGAGTTTCCTAGTTTATATAACTTATATTATCATATATTAGCATTGTATAGGTGTAATATGTATGAAATTTGGATTAAAAATGGGTTTGGGGATGATCTGATGCGCACAGACCCTGTTTTGGCCTAAGTGTCGGCGGCACCTTACAAGGTGCCGGCGGATTCTCAAAAACACAAAATGCCGGCGGCGCTTTATTAGGTGCCGGTGGCACCTTTTTGCAAATCAGGAAAACATATTTTGTAGTTTTGTAGTCCTCTGAGTCACGGTCGTTTGGACACCTGGATCGCCTCAATCCGAGTTTGTATGAGGGTGATATGGCCAAAACGGTACAGCCCTGTCAAATCAGTTTAACAACAAAGTTTTATCATATATATATTATGAGATGGATATTTTTACAAAAACAAACTATGTTAGATTTTAAAACATGAATATACGAGTTATTTTTATACAATCAAACATACCTTATATTTTAGAACTATATATATATATATATATATATATATATATAGATATAGATATATATATATATATACACGATGAATATTTCTACGAAAACAAAGCAAAATATGTTTTTGAAATATAATCTCGTGTCGCCACCAACGGGCCATACGTTTTTACAAACTTTGAAACGGAAATACAAACATAAACATTTGGACATAATTTAAACGGTTAAACATTGATCCGGAATACATTAGACAAACGAATGCTCATTAGAATCTCGAGTGTTTAGGACACTAGGGGAATTCAAGGTTGTTCAATCCACGTCGGATATTTGCATTGCTCGGATAGACTCAGGTGAGTCTCACGGCCCCATTTTCACTGTTTATTGTTTTTAAATTTGGGAGAGATGCAACAAAAACTATTTTCGTGATCACTATTATTCGGTTAGTTAATTTAGTATTAACTCAATTAATTGCATTGTTATTTAATTCGGTTAACCATATTGGTTACATTGTTCGGGTATCATAGTCGGTATTGATTTTCATTGCTCGGGTATTGCGCAAGTGTTTTAATACGGTAAAGTCCTCATCAGTGCATGATTTGTTAACTTAATAAGGCGCGATTACTAAAGATAGATCTATCAGGGGGTGACGTCCCTGCCCGGGTTGCTAGCTGCAACCATACCAAACAGGCAATTTAGTAATGGTTAAGGGTGTATCACCAAGACGGGAGGCAAAAATCGGGACAGGCTTCAAATCATGGCTTAGTGCAATACAAATGTCATTGTCGGTTAATCATTGTTCGGTAACCCTAATGGGTTAATCACTATTCGGAAACCTTAACAGGTTATCATTGTACGGTTACATTGTTGCTCACTAATCGGTTTACATTATTTACTTATCGTCGGATAATTATGTTGATCACATCATTGTTTATATTTAAACCTGTGAGATTCACCAGCTTTATAGCTGACCCTTTTAGTGTTGCATTCTCAGGTACACAGCAATAGTAGGGTTGCTCAGTAAGGATGGCCCGCATGATATGCTAGTTAATATAAGTCGCATGCTTGCAAACAGATGAAGATTTTCCTGCATTATATTTTGTTAAACGTTATGTATTAAAATCTTCGGAAATCATTTTGGCGAACTCACCTTTATAATGTAAACTTATGATCTAAAACTCGTAATACTTTTGAAATGTAATGTATTTTCGAAACGTCTTATGTAGAGTCGTTTGCTTGTACTTTGGTGCTTTGATTATTGATTAGTCACGCCCCGACCCGATTCGCTTCCGCAACCCGAAATAGGAGGTGTGACAGATTGGTATCACAGCCTAAGGATATAGTGAACTAGGTTGCATGTAGTGGGCCTAGACTATAACCGTTAGGCAGTATTCCTTATTAGGTATGACTAGTTCAGTGATTACGTCATGTGATAAGCATTAAATACATAGTATATTTATAGTAATTTATCCCTATATTTTTATACATTTTAGTGCATTTCTATTGTTTTAGATACTTAATTGGTTAATATTTGCAGAAATGTATTTTAATTGAAGAAAGAAGAAAAAGGAACGAAAATGAAGCCAAAACTGAAGAAAAATGAGCATTTGAAGATATGAAGCTTTAAACCTTGAAGAAATAAAGAAAAAAAATGATAAAATGAAGATTGGGCCTAGAAAACAAGCCAAATCCGTCAAGTAAAGATAGAAGTCCAAAAATTGAGCCCAAGCCCGATTTTGGAATATTCTGGAAAATTGATCCAACCGGCGGTTGGCATTAGGGTTTCAAGAGGCGGTAGACGACGCGGAGTTAGAGTAGGATTCAAATCGATCCAACCGGCGGTTGGGAGGTCGGCCAGCAAAACTATAAATAGAGGCTTAGGCTAGGTTATACCATATACGATTCAAAGAATTAAATTACGATTGTTAGGGTTTAAGGTCGACTTTGGAGCACGATTTTGGAGGTCAAGAAGCTAGGGTTTAAGGTTTTTAACCCTAGGAAACGCTGGTTCAACAATTTGGTTAGGTTTCTTTATCTTTGTAACGCTACTGAGCTGATACATTATTTAAGATATTGTTATTTTAATTTAATTGTTAATTAGATGTTTCCGTTATGAATGTTTGAATGAATGATTGATTGAATTTATTATATGCATTATATGTTTATGTTGGAACTAAGCTATTGAATGTTTATTATACAAAGAATTATCTATATTATATTATATTAATAAAGATTCTTGACATGATTAACTGATTTATATCATAACTTTTGATAACCTGATTTAGTTCTCTGGATAAATTAAGTGATTATGTTTATGTCTTGATCTTAAGCTTCTGCGATAGACTAAGAATATTAATTAATGTTAAGTAATATTGTGATTCGAGCCTCGCCGTAGAATTGTATTAATAAAATGCTGAAATCTTAATGGAATAGTGATACTTTACGTAGCCTGGCGACTGTATTACTATCATGAGGGTTAAGAAGCGATCCTCTACAATAGAAAATCACCAATAGTAATAGCCAACAATGCAACTAGACATAAATGAATATAATAAGTTTAATCAATAATAGTTCCTATAGTTATAATCTTCTATCCATCATCTGAGTAATCTGAGTTGTACCTAAACTTATATATTAGAATCTGTATCAATTATAAATATGTTCGCTCGGAACTAAAACGTCCCCCTTATCCTGTATATTATTTGTAAATTGGATCCTTATTTGTATTATATTGTATTTAATTGTAAATAGTTGTAATTAGGAATAAATAATTAGTTATAGATTATATCACGTTCCTTGTGTTCGAACTTGGACTTACTTGAATAGCTATATTATACGAACAGGTCAATCTTTCCTGAATTGTGTGATAGTATTTATTTAATATTTCCTTATTTAAAACTTATGATTATAATTGCATATACTCTCAGCACATCAAAGTTTTTGGCGCCGCTGCCGGGGAGCGGTGTATTTTAATTTAAACTAATTATTTCCCCTGTATAAATTATATATATTTAAGTCAATCGAAAAATCGGCTCACCCATTGGGAGTACTAACAAAAACAAAGGTATAAGGAGAGTTCAGCCCTACCTCATTGATTTATCATATAAGAGGTAAGGTGCTTCTCGAAAGAAGTAGGTTTTTAATAAGCTTCGCGCTGACCTATTTCTCCGCTTTTGTGTACAATCTCTGGAGCTACCGAGGACTTTTGACTGATATATGTATAAATTTTATTTTTTATGATTCTAAACTATTTAATGTATCTTTTTACAGAAAACAAAAAGTATCTGATAGTAAAATGGAAAGTATGCACTTAGATGAGATGGAATTTAAAGATATTGAGATAGATAAAAATTCTTACCCAAACAAGAAAGTTAGAACCTCAGACCCATATGAAGATTTAGAGCAACCCTCAGTAATTTCAGAAGCTGAAGGATTAGTTTTCTACTTGGAACATTACTCGTGTCATCTCCACTTAATTATGGAAATCCTCAGGAGAACTACAGTAGAACTATCAGATTATCATAAGGTAATAATTAGTAAGATGGAGGAAGAATATTTGAAATGGTGTAATTCAAATGAAACTGGTAGTACTGAGCCTTTCGAATATCATGTGGATGAGTTGAAGGAAGATTTGATTGTACAAGCAATATTTGATCCGGAATTCTGCGAGGAACAAAGGGTTAAGTTTGCTTATATTCACAAGATTTTTGAAAATTCCCCATTTCCCTATTCGGAGAAGCAGCTGAATTTACTAGAAGTTATTAAGCATGATGTGGAACTTGCTACTGGAAACTTGCATAACGAATATGATCAGAATTTGTGGGATGAATTTCAAGAGTTTCTCAACTTGATGAAATCTAAAGATCATATCAATTCTTATAAATTTTATATTGATGCTACTGTGGAGTACTATGTGCAAGAAATAATAGATGAGCTTTATTATGCTGAATCAGATGAGAGTCGTAGGAGCATCCCTGAACACTTTTTAGGAGAACCAATGGTGAATCTTGCTACTTATGTGATACAAGAACTACGATCAGCATACGTTGGTACCCGTTATGAGTCACATATAGATCTATTTCATTTAGGATTGTCTGAAGTTTACTATCGAATTGTAGAAATCTTTGAGTATTCTGGCATTTTGACTGATCACCAAAAAGGATTACTTACTGAAACCAATAAGGAGATAGGTATAGTTAGTAATAGAAGACGATCAAGTGACTATGAAGATTTACAGTTGGGGTTTCATGGATTTATAGATGCTTTAAGACGTAATCATAAGGAACGTGAAACAAAAATAGTTGATGGGTATAGGGTAACTAATGAAGATGGACAACTTGCGAAGACAGTGCAGAAGATAGTAAAAAGTTTAATGGATGTGGAAGATGCTGAAAAGATTCATCATGAAAGATTTTCTCAATTTTCGTCACCAATTCCTGAAATCACTAACAAATTGTTCCGTCACTTTCGCCGTATTTACCCAGAAAATGCAGCAGAACCAGTTACAGTTCAACTTCCAAATGGGCATTACACAAACTTCAATCAAGTTTAAAAACCATCTATCCATCTTAGGCGCATTTCCATTTCCATTTTATTATTAGTTATTATTTCCTTTATTTGTTTTTCAAAAGACTTATGTTATTTTATGTGTAATTGAAATTTAGTTGTTTGAAGTTATTTGTGGTTTTATTTTAAGTTTTGTATTAATAATTATTATGTTAGAAGTATGAATAATTTTAACAGGGATACAGACATACGGAAACCATTGTCTACTACTTATTCATAAGGATAGAATATTGCAAAAACAACAAATTCTGTGGTAATTAGGTATCAAGCAACATTTGGATAATACACAGTCGACGGTGTAAAATTCAAGCGGTGGTTGAGTCGACGTAATCAACGGTTGTGAATTCTTCAAGCACAGGTTAATTGTCTTTGATTTAGGACATTATTATGAGCAGGAGTAGCTAATGAGAAAAAGTATTAAATTACCTGTTAATTAAATTTTTATTTTTTAAAGAAATTAAAATGCATTTTTTTAAAAAAAATTTCATCGTTAAATATAAAATGGACTAGTAAAATTAAATGTCCAACAATAATTAACGGGCTATAAATTATAAATCCCAATAAAATTAAATTGGGCCGGAAAAAGCCTGGGCCCAAATTTGAACCAACCGGCGGTTGGGAAGCCCAACCGGCGGTTGGATACTTTTGCGATCAAAAACCAAACAGACCTCAGTCTGTCCGTATTACACCCAAAAACACGCACACACTACGTATTGCGACCGGAAATCACATTTTCATCATCCTTATATTGCGTTTTAGCGATTTCATCATCATAGATATGATTTCTAATTTGTTTATATGATTTTCGCATTTTAAATCCGTAATATTCCGAATTATATGTATTATTTGCGATTTCTATGATTAATTCGTAGTTATTTTGCTAGTATAAATGATTAGGATTGCTTAGAAACTAGTTTAGGTTAGTTAGGAATTGATTTTGTGATTCGAGGATTGTTTGCGGATTGTTACGGGTCGGTTAGTTATTCGGTTCGGGTTTAATCGTATTTAACCACACTTATATTTAAATAGAAATATTTTAAATAAAACACATTTTTGATTCAATAAAATTTTGAAATAAAATTTAATTTCATATTTGAAATTGAATTATATGATCCGACACAAATATTATTATAACATTTTACAAAAATTTTAGATTCGATATATTTCGAAATAAACTCTTTTAATAAAAAGAGTATAAGCATAATCTCGTAATTATTATTCGAAATTATGTTATAAAATTTTTATTAAAATAAATTTTTAATATTTTAGAGTTATATAAAACGACCGTATTTAATAAAATTTTGAAACTAATAAATAAAAAATCATCATAATCAAAGATTTAGTTATAATTTATGAATAAAATATTATTTGATTCGATATAGTTTTCGAAATAATAAGTTAGTTTCTCTGTTGAATTCGTTTAGTTTTGAATTTCAACAGGTGGCTATAAAATATTAAGCAGAAATGTTGCCCAAATTTCTATTTTTGTTTAAATGCTTATATTTTATAAGTTTATTTTACAGTTATGACTACTAGACGTCAGAGAGGACGTGCCTTGTTAGACAGAGATGATTTCCAGCTACATCCTTTTCTACGTTTTGAGCACGAGACTATTACTCCTGAGCGTAGAGCAGAGTATGCTGATGGTCTGCTAGAGCTTATTGCACAGCCGGTTGAGACACCGGATGTTCTTGACTGGTCTGTTATGGAGAGAGTTATAGATCATCGTCATGATGGAGAGACTGGGGATGTTACTCTGAGGAGACTTATGACACAGAGCTATTTTCAGCCGTCAGGTGATGTTGGTTTCGTTTCTGAGGCTTGGTTTCGTTTATTTCAGATTAGAGAGGTTATTTATAGGGAGCTTGTTATAGAGTTTTACACTACCCTTAGGTTTGATTCTACTTCTAGAGACTTTGACCAGCAGACTATTTCATTTTATCTTGGAGGACGGCCTAGATCCATGAGCTTAGTAGAGTTTAGTGTTGTTGTGGGGCTCCATACTTTGGATGAGCTCCACAACCCTCATTTTAGGGCATGTTTAGCTGCAGGTATTACTGAGCAGTATTCGTCTGTTGAGATAGCTGTGTATTGGAGAGATTTAGCCATTGTTGATTGTGGAGAGAGAGCACCTTCTGATATCCATATGAGGAGCCCAGTTCATAGGCTTTTGCATAGACTGTTAGCCTATTCTATTTGTGGTAGACACACTGGACCTGAGAAGGTCTATCAGCCCAATTTCTTTTACTTGCATACTATGATTCAGGGGACTGTTGTGTCTGTGCCATGGAGGTTAGTTCACTGGATGATGACCGGGGCTACAGGTCATAGGATGACGAGTAGTTTGTGTGGAGGCCGGTATGTGACTAGGTTGGCTAGGTATTATTAGATGGGACCTGCGGATTTAGCGACCCTTACGATTGTTACTCCTGGGATGTCTTTGCTGGGTGAGGACAAGTTGATAGAGTTAGGTATATTACAGCCAGGTATTCAGGAGGGTATATTGATATGGACACCTTAGGTTGCACCAGGACAACAGCCTATTCACAGAGCTAGATTGAGAGGACCACCATATCCACCACCAGCAGTTGTACCACCACCTGATCAGCATTTAGGTAGAGGTAGAGGCCGTGGACGTGGCCGTGGACATGGTGAGATTCCTGAGGATATTTCTCAGAGATTTGAGAGGATGGAGTTGGAGCATGGTAGGAGATTTGATGAGATTGATAGGAGATTTACGCAGTTGGATCGGAGGTTTGATCAGTTTGAGAGACAGAGTTATCATCGTTCAGATTATCAGCATCAGTTATTACAGCAGTTATTGAGGGACATGTCTATTCCTTTCCAGCCATATGTTCCTTTGAGATTTGATGATGCTGGACCTTCGAGATAGCCAGGGCAGGAGGATTCAGATGATGATTAGATTATCTTTTTATTCTATTTTGATACATTTGATATTTATATTTTGGGATGACTGTACTTATTGTCACTTTTATCAAAACTTATTATTATTATGCTAATTTGGTTGTTTATTTTTGATAGCATTAGACTGGCAGTAAGTTCAGCACTTTATTTAATAAGTTTATCTTATTTATATATGAACTTTGTGGGTGTGTTCCCTGGAAACCCTCACGAGACTATAACTCGTCCACTTGGGATACCAAGGGGTTTAAAGGCTTATTGCATACGCTAAATGCAATCGTGATTAACTACGAAAGTGTGGATGTTGTATATTATTTTTAAGAGATGAAGAAACTAAACGTTGAAGCAGATTCTTGGCCGATGATGAAATTCAAGATTTCAGTCAGGGGAGTTTTCTGTTCTATTTTTCTTTCCCTTACTCACTTTTATTTATCAATTTGTATACAATGAGGGCATTGTATAATTTTAGTGTGGGGATAGGGGTTCATAATAGAAAGAATTTCTTTAATTAAACACTTAAGTTTGTATTATATAAATTTTTGAGAAATTTAAAATTTTTAAGTGAATAACTAAGTATTTATCAGTTAGAATACTTTTGTTAAAAGTTTTATTTTGTATTTAAAATTTTAGACTTTAATGTGGATTAACTGTTTTGTATATATAATGTAAGCTACTTAATAAGAAGTAATATATAGTTATATGATATGATGTACTAATAGGCAATCTATATGAAGATTTCTGAATTTTAAGAAATTAATAAAATAATTTGTATATTATTTTATGGTACATAATATGATGTATGACATAAAAGTTTTAATTCTTGGATTTATCATGCGATAATTTTATATATCTTTTTACTTATATAAAAACATTTGGGGGTTTACTAATTGTTTCCTCTGTTGTACTAAGTACAGACTTGGATTCTAATTAGTATTCTTAAATAAAGCAAAAGAAAGAAAAATCTTTCAAAGAAAAATAAAATAAAAATAAAAAATCAAACTATGTCGCTTTGTTATACTAAGGTATAGACCTGTCACCGCTGGTTTGATTTAAAATTGCTTTACCTGAATCAAGTTATGTCGCTGTGTTGCTAAAATTCAGACCTGTCACCAATGTCTTGATTCTTAAAAATGGATTTTATATATTTAAGGGGAATATAACAGTAAGTTGCATGATTAAGTTTAAGAGTATATCATATATGGAAATCATAAGTAATATACGTACTGATAATAAAAATATATTCAGAAAGATAAGTATAGATTGTTTAAAGTGGAAAATATATTAGTAATCATTCATGAGCTATATATTGCATAAACAATAATAACTTTATCTATACGTTATAGTTATCCATGCTAATTAAATTGTTTAAATTTTTAATTTATGAAACAGGTTTTTAGTATTGGTATTCTGATTATTAAATATTAGTTTGATGCTTATTTAATTTTAAATTCAGTAATCTACTTGAGGACAAGCAGAACTTAAGTGTGGGGATATTTGATAAGCATTAAATACATAGTATATTTATCCCTATATTTTTATACATTTTAGTGCATTTCTATTGTTTTAGATACTTAATTGGTTAATATTTGCAGAAATGTATTTTAATTGAAGAAAGAAGAAAAAGGAATGGAAATGAAGCCAAAACTGAAGAAAAAGGAGCATTTGAAGATATGAAGCTTTAAACCTTGAAGAAATAAAGAATAAAAAAGATAAAATGAAGATTGGGTCTAAAAAACAAGCCAAATCCGTCAAGTAAAGATAGAAGTCCAAAAATTGAGCCCAAGCCCGATTTTGGAATATTCTGGAAAATTGATCCAACCGGCGGTTGGGATGTCCAACCGGCGGTTGGCATTAGGGTTTCAAGAGGCGGTGGACGACACGGAGTTGGAGTAGGATTCAAATCGATCCAACCAGCGGTTGGAGGACCCAACCGCCGGCGGTTGGGAGGTCGGCCAGCAAAACTATAAATAGAGGCTTAGGCTAGGTTATACCATATACGATTCAAAGAATTAAATTACGATTGTTAGGGTTTAAGGTCGACTTTGGAGCACGATTTTGGAGGTCAAGAAGCTAGGGTTTAAGGTTTTTAACCCTAGGAAACGCTGGTTCAACAATTTGGTTAGGTTTCTTTATCTTTGTAACGCTACTGAGCTGATACGTTATTTAAGATATCGTTTTTTTAATTTAATTGGTAATTAGATGTTTTCGTTATGAATGTTTGAATGGTTGATTGATTGAATTTATTATATGCATTATATGTTTATGTTGGAACTAAGCTATTGAATGTTTATTATACAAAGAGTTATCTATATTATATTATATTAATAAAGATTCTTGACATGATTAACTGATTTATATCATAACTTTTGATAACCTGATTTAGTTCTCAGGATAAATTAAGTGATTATGTTTATATCTTGATCTTAAGCTTCTGCGATAGACTAAGAATATTAATTAATGTTAAGTAATATTGTGATTCGAGCCTCGCCGTAGAATTGTATTAATAAAATGCTAAAATCTTAATGGAATAGTGATACTTTACGTAGCCTGACGACTGTATTACTATCATGAGGATTAAGACTTAACCATAAGCGATCCTCTACAATAGAAAATCACCAATAGTAATAGCCAACAATGCAACTAGACATAAATGAATATAATAAGTTTAATCAATAATAGTTCCTATAGTTATAATCTTCTATCCATCTGAGTAATCTGAGTTGTACCTAAACTTATATATTAGAATCTGTATCAATTATAAATATGTTCGCTCGGAACTAAAACGTCCCCCTTATCCTGTATATTATTTGTAAATTGGATCCTTATTTGTATTATATTGTATTTAATTGTAAATAGTTGTAATTAGGAATAAATAATTAGTTATAGATTAAATCACGTTCCCTGTGTTCGAACTTGGACTTACTTGAATAGCTATATTATACGAACAGGTCAATCTTTCCTGAATTGTGTGATAGTATTTATTTAGTATTTCCTTATTTAAAACTTATGATTATAATTGCATATACTCTCAGCACATCATCATGCGAGTTTTATTTAACATAGCGTAGCTAACTATGTACAATTAAACGAAGATGATGTAAAATCTGAAAGGGGTTATGTCGAACAGGAATGCATTAGTAGACTCTGATCACGAGAGAACCGGGACTCATGATTGTTTTGTGCTAGACACAACTAGGCGGACATGTATGTATATGAGGTATATACATATATAGATAGGCTATTATATATATTGTAGATATATTAATAGGCCTTATTTAACTGGTATTATACATGTTATGTATATTAAATGGTTTTAGATATTCGGATACATAATTGGTATGTGTGTATATATGGTGTATATATACATATAGGTCTTGGTTATATACATTCGGATACAAATGTACGGTTATTTAATTAGGTTATATGTTCGGTTATCACATCAGTGATCGTGTTCGGTTAACACTTAGGTGATTTAAATCGGTTAACACTTCGGATATATAATTCAGAAATATACTTGGTATGTATATTAATAAGCTTCGGGCACGGAATATGCTATAGACTATTAAATATAGTACTTAGACTTCAGATAATCAGAAACGTACTCATTGTGTGGATGCTGATTTGGGTTTCGTGTCTACCCAATTTAGACCACCATTAGAAACTAAATCGCTTAAGGAAAACAGATGCACCATAGGGCTTACCGGTGGTTAGTTAATCGAGTCAGGACAAATAGTACAGGGATGTACCCTAGCTTCAGAGGGTTATCTCTTCGAAATAGACTTACCCCGGTAGAGTTAAAAAAAAATTTCGACAATTATAGTCGACACGTAAATTTTCGAAAAATCATAGTACACTTGTCTTATTGCTCATTCTGGATTAGTATTCCCCCAGATGGATTGAAATATTTTCCTATCAAACTATAACACCTGGAAGCTTCTGAACTTACTTGTTGAAAGATACTTTCTGTGACAATCCTCCATTTAGGGAATTAATTTTTACCTAACTACATGCATTACCTAGAGTAATTCCCTGAATTAGTGAATTCAAACTATTTGGTGTATAAGTTTTGTGAAAACTTACTATGTGATATGTGCCGTATTTGATTGTAGTTATATGTGTATATATATAATTACGTACAAAATAAACGTATTAAACTCGACTAAACTAAAAATAATAATGTTGGTGATACAAAATAATTAATAATTCGAAAATTATTAATTACAAACATTAAGTATTATATTATTGAGATAATATAACAAATTATACGTTTTATATTAAGCGTATTATACACGAACAGAAACAATTTTAAAACGCGCTTAGTGGATCAAAATAATTAAAGTATTATTTCGCTAGTTACTGTTTTAATGTGTAGAACATTACCTCAAAATATGATTTCCAAATTTAACTGAAATCTGGCACGCGTTTTTAAAATATACAGTACTTTTACTGTAAATAATTATATTATACTTTTGACAAAGTATTTCGATTATATGATTATCAATTACTAAGTTCGAGATATAGAGAAACATAACGCGTAATTTTATTATAACTAATGTACCACAATATATACCCGTACACGAAATTAACGGGCTAAAAACTACCAATATTACACATTTTAAAATATATGTTCGACATAAATCGTACCACACCACTCCCTCCTTTGAAATTTGATCACTGGTTCCATTTTATAATACTCCCTCCTCACAACTCAGTACCTAACTTCAATAATTTACACACACTTCACACTCTTCTTCATCCCTGTGGTTTTGTGCGTACTGGAGAAGCAGAGGAAGAACACAGAGGCAACAAGCAGAAGCAACACCATTTCCATCTTCATCACCACCTCCTTTATAACAATCATCAAAACACTTAAAACACAAAACAAAATGGTTTCTTGATCTTTAACATCATCATCGTTCATCATTATCATCATCAACATCAGAATCATCACCATCATCATCTAAATCATTGTGAGGAGATTTTTACCCATTTTATTTTACTTATATAAATTTTGTAAATTATGAAATTGTTAGATGATTTGTTGTTATAAATGTTAAAAACAAGTTATAATAGGTTTATATAACATATTGTGGTGTTTGATCATCTTAAAAACGAAGCTAAAACCAAAATCTATATGTGTATATTTATAACAGAGTCGAACCAGAACCTGGAACACAGAAAGATCCGACGGATCCTGCCATGATCCGGCGGATCCTCAGCCGAAACCCAGGTGAATCCGGCGGATTCACGGGAATCCGGAGGATTCCCCTTTAAAACTCGCACAGCTTTGAAACTTAACACGATGTAAATGATGAATAAGCTTAAGATCCGGCGGATCCTTGTAAAGATCCGGCGGATCCAACAAATTGAACTAAGATCCGGCGGCACCCTTCGTTAGATCCGGCGGATCCTTTAAAAACCGGATGAATCCGGCGGATTCACGGGAATCCGGGGGATTCCCCGGCTGTCCAGACCCTGACTTTCGTATTAATAACTCGCGCGGATTATAAATCAATTATACGATTAATGTTATTGATTATACGACTAATGGTACAAAATGATACGATACGAGACTTAGTATTTTAGACGGACACAATTTTGAGACATTAGGTTACGGACATTTTGGACGCGACAAAACTTGGAAACGATTACAAATATATATATATATATATATATATATATATATATATATATATATATATATATATATATATATATCTACTAACGAAACGAATAAAATAGAACGATTTGATTATTTAGTACAAGTTATATAAACGGAAAAATTGTGTACAAAACGACAACTTATATATATATGGATGGATACGAGTTTTAACAAATGTATTTATATATATACGATAAACAAAGTTATTTTTATAACTATGATAATTATGTTTCGAAAACATAACCGACAACAACGACAACTACATTTATATACGTATATTTACGCGACATTTATAAATATACATATGTATATCTAAATCATGACGACAACTAATATATGTAATAGAATATATATATTCAACTAATAAGTATATGTAAATTTATACTTAAACACAACGACTATTTCAACGCTAATGTCACCAACCATTAAAATGTTATAAACATTTCAACTTAACAAATAATCCATATACTTATACAAGTATTATTATTTGCGTCTAGGTATTTGAGGGACGCGTTTGGATTGTTGGCTAGCTATTGTATTTGGCTGAAGACTTGCTACACGTGAGTTCACAGCCCCTATCTTTTATTGTTTTAAATGCTTTTAAAACCAGGGGTGGAAAACATAGAACAATGTGATATAACATGCTAGTTGTTTTATATAATTGCACTGCATGCTATTATGTGAAACTGATTTACATGATTTCTTTCATGCTATTAATGAACTGCTATAATGAAATGTTTTCATATTGTTGAACTTGAACTAATCATATGAAACGTTTTTACAACTTGGGAATAAGACAACGCATCTTGGTACGATCCTAGGTTTACGAGAGGTAGTTGTAGTGCACATAAGTGTTGGAAATAGTGTCCAAGGTCATAACTAATTGGTAGACTATTCTAAAGGTAGAGCCTTTTTGGATTGCCCTCGATGAACAGTAAGAGAAACAATAAGAGAGATAATATTAATTGTGATTAATATTATAAGTTAATTATTTGGTTTGTTAATTTATCTATGGTTGATAAATTAATTAGAAGCTAAAAGAAGTTAACGGAAACAATAAGAATGTTTAGTTAGTTTATTAATTGAATATTAATAAACTAAAAGGAACATTCTGGAAACGAGTTCCAACCGGCGGTTGGAAGGTTCAACCGGCGGTTGGAGGTTAGGGTTTGTAAGGTGGTGTAGACGTGTCATTACTTGGGCAGGAATCAAGTCCAACCGGCGGTTGGAAGCTCCAACCGGCGGTTGGAGGACGAATTCAGTTGTCCCACATCGGCCAAGAGATAAAACCCTAGGCTCCCTCTCCCCTTATAAATAGAGGCCTAATCCATGGTTTCCAATCATCCCAGATTCGAATTTAGTTCGTTTCTTTCTCTCTTTCTCATTCTTAATCCTTGTGAGAGTTTACACGACGTAGAGTCGGGACCCTAGGATTTGGAGTTTCTCTTGGTTCTCGGGTATGACGCATTAGAGGTATTCTATTTTGGGTACTCGTCATCCAAAGCATGGAAGGTCGAGCAAGGAGTCTGCGTGAAGGTTCTGCAAGGTTGTCTGCGCGTGAGAAATTGGTTTTCTCAAAGGTTAGTATTTTCTCGTTTATCTATTTATTTTGTTATTGTTAATAGCTTTATTATGCAACGGTCCTTTAGGGTTTTGTTTCCTATTTGTTCTAGATTAATTGTTATTTTCCACTGCGTATATTAGTCTAGTTAGGGAATAGAAAACCCAACAGTGGTATCAGAGCGTAGGCTTAATAAGGTTAGCAATACAAAATGTAGATAAAATGTATTTTGGAAATAAAATTGTTTTTTTTATTCTGTCCAAATAGTTAAATTAAGTATATATGTATAATAGATTTATATATGTATACAGTTAATTTATTTACTAATCAGACCTTAGTATTTTAATGGTTTAAAATATATGCTCAATTTTAAAATTTTTTAAAATAGAACCCTGAACCTTAAATGTTTAAGAGAGACCTTATATAATATGATTTATATATATGTATCATTTAAGTCTAAATACATCGTCAGTCAATTGATAAATCGGCTCACCCATAGAGAACAAACTATAAGAGAGGTATAAGGCGGGTCTTTCTGATTCCCTAAAGAAGTAAGGTTTTTAATAAGCTTCGCGCTGACCTGCTTCTCCGCTTCTTTGTGCGTTAAATGGAGCTACCGAGGACTTTTGATAGGATGATGTCAAAATTAAAAGTAGACTTAAAATAGTAAAACAAAATCCCGTTTTAGCTATAGAAAAATGTGAAAAGTATGCTAACCCATGAAAACTGCACATCTCTCGTATGAACTGTTAATGGAGCGTGTGTGGTTTACCGGCACATTAATATGAGGACATATTGAGAGGTGATGTGGGACTCGCGATTCTCGAGCGTACTCGAGCCGGGCACCACGCGGGGTTTGCATGGTTAGTTCACCATCTAGTTCATGATCCTCGGCATACCAGTCATGAATGGTAGATGAGCATTACCGAGATTAACATGCCATTGATAGGTATCAATGAATCTCAAAGATCTAGGAGTTTCATAGAAATGAAATAGACAAAAGTATTTTGTTATATGATTACGGCGACCCTTTTTATAAAACTGAAAATATAGATCCTAGCCTTAATTAGAAATTGGGTAATTAATTAAGGAATAGTCAGACTAATTAAAATTGTTTTATCTCATAATATCTGTTGAAAATGGTAATAATCCTCTCGTTCTCAATTCCGCAAATAACCTAAACTTCTCACTACTCTCAGTTCTTGGGAGGGAAAGACTTACCAGTTCAAACTATATGGACGGGTGATGTAACCCTAGGTTCACTCTAAGGAACAAGGAGTATGTTCTTGATGAGCTGTGAAACCGTAGGTGCGAGAACAAGGAGTATGTTCCCGACGAGAATAAGGAGTATATTCTCGATAAGTAAATTCCCACTAATGATAATGATTCAACCCAAGAGGAGATTGAAGCTCACCGGAAATATTATGATGTTTGATACACAGTTATGGTCAACATAATACTGTCCGGTTAGCCAGCTGTCTACAAACAGTTTGCAACCTCATGTCAAATAATTTTGAATGAGAAAGAGACCTGAATAATGGAACTCCAAAATTACTGAGCACGGGATCAGTAAGATTGATGTGCCCTCTAGCTCAGAAGCTCTTGTGTTATCAATTGGTCATGATGCAAAGGAAAGGAAGAGATCTGGAATAGCTACGAATGAAAAGTCCAATCGTAGGGCTAAGAGAAAGATTGAATCTGAAATTGCACTGGCAAATGATCCAAAGGAAGCAGTACGATTTACTGCAGCACAGAGGGGCACTAGAAGCGTTGCAGCCCAGAATATCTGAAGGACCTTAAAGACAGTAAGGTTGGAAAGGATTCAGATATATAAATGATCGAACTCCATAATACTACGACTTATATTTCGTAGGTCTTGAATATAGGGTGTGGTACTCACATATGCACTATATTGCAAGACCTAAAGGAAAGTATAAGTCTGAGGCATGGAGAGCTCAACTTAGTCATGGGAGACAGAAGAGTCACGCCCATTGGAAAGTTTGAGCTCATGCTAGAATCTGGGGTTATGATACATTTAAATAATTGCTGTTATTCGTCAGAAATAACAAGTAACATAGATTCATTTCATGCTTGTTTAAAGAGAGTTATCAGTTTTCATTTAAAATGAAAATGGTGATAAAGCCTCTACTTGCAAAGGCATATATGATAATGTTGAATATGTCAGCAAAGGAATTTAAATGTTGGTTCGTCTAAAGAGCTTGATAAATTCAAATTGTGGCAATATCGTCTAAGGCACGTAAACAAGAAAGAATATCGCGCAAACTCCAAAAGTATGGAATGTTGGAATCATTCGACCTTAAATCGGAAGATGTATGCAAATCTTGTTTATTGAGCAAGACGACTAAATCACTATTCACGTGTTGCATGAAAGAAGTGATGGATTGTTCGACTTCATATACATGGATGTATGTCGACCATTTCGATGCGCCATAAAAGATGGAAATAGCTACTATGTTGCTGATTACTTCAGTAGATATGGATATGTTTATTTGATTAAACATAAGTCAGACATTTTTGAAAGTTCGAAAGGTGTTAGGACAAAATAGAGAACCAAATGGGCAAGATAGATAAAGGTACTCCAATCCGAAAGGGGAGGAGAAGACCTTAGTATCGATTTTTCTTGATCATCATAGACAATGTGGAATAGTTTCACAGTTGACTCCTCCTAGAACACCATAGCTGAATGGAGTAGCTGAGAGGAGGAATAGAGTCCTGTTAGACATGGTTTAATCTATGATGAGTCAGATAACACTTCTAATAAGCTTATGGAATTAGGCATTAGAAACACTTTCGCATGTCTTAAATCTAATACTCACCAAGAAAGATGATGTGGAAGGGAAAAGGTTTTCCTCTTGGGCACATCCAGATCTGAGGTTGTAAAGCTATCGTTAGACGAGAAACTTAGCACAAACTAGAAGCCATATGAGAAAGGTATCTTTTCATCGGTTATCCACAGAAGTCGTTTAGATATTTGTTGCTCAAAAGGGAGTGTTTCTTGAGAGAGAAATAATATCTAAAGAGGACAGTGGGAGCACAATTGATCTTGAAAATATTCAAGGATCGACCGATGACGAAACTATGGTAAACACTGACACTCAACAAGAGATGGTAACACTTGTTGAACTTGATGACATATCCTTTCCCACTCGCAGTTGTAGAGTTAGCAAATCTCCTTGATTCTATTATGGTTTCCATAAAGAAGAACAAGATAAGATTAGTGACAGTACACTAATTGATTTAGATGACTCTGCTAACTACAAAGGAAGCGATGGCAGGCCCTAAGGCTGCTAAGTGGAAGGAAGCTGTGAAAAGCAAGATTCAGTCTATGTCTAATAACCAAGTTTGAAATTTGGTTGGCACTACACTCAGTCTCAAGACAGTGAGTTGTAGGTGTATCTTCAAGAGGAAGATAGACATGGATGGGAAGTACACCCTTATAAAGCTAGGATGGTAGCAAAGAGCTATACTCAAACCTTCGGGAATGATTATGAGGAAACCTTCTCACCAATAGCTGAAATAAAGTCAATTAGGATATTGCTTACAAAAGCTGCATTTCATGGTTATGAAATTTGGCAGATAAATGTTAAAACCATTTTCCTTAACAGGAAACTGACAGAGGATGTGTTCATTGCACAACCGGAAGGTTTTAAAAATTAGCAAAGTATCCTAATAGAGTGTGTAAGCTTTAGAAGGCCGTTTATAGTTTTAAACAGTCTTCTTGTAGCTGGAATCTCTACTTCCATGAGAAAGTCTAACAGTTTAGATTTCTAGAAGCAAAGATGAGTCCGGCAGATGTGTCAAAGTCAGTGGGAGTATTGTAGTCTTCCTGGTGTTATATGTGAAAGATATAATACTCATAGGAAATGTAACCCTAACATTACGAAGGTGTAAAGAGTTGATTGGGAGAATATTTCGCTGTGAAAGATTTGGAAGATACAATATATTCTTGGTACAAAGATTTTCAGAGATATGTTAAAAACGTCTCAAAGGACTTAACCAGGACATGTACTTAGAATGAAATTTTGAAAAGTTTTAAAATGGAAAATTCTAAGAAAGGGAATCTACCCTTACATCATGGCATAAAGATTACTAAAAGATTAGTATCCAAAGACTGCACAAGATTGGACTAAATGAGTCGAGTCCCATAGGCTTCGGCTATAAGGATCGATCATACATGCCATGAAGTATACAAGACCCGATGTCTCATTTGCTTGGAGCATAGTGAGTTGACATCAGCAGAATCATGGTAAAGGTCATAAAACAGTTGTAAAGAATATTCTTAAGTATTTGAGAAATACTAAAGACAGGTTCTTAGATTATAATGGAGAAGAGAAACTTAGAGTAACAGGTTATAGTAACGTAAGTTTGCAAACAGATAGAGATGATAGTCGTTCATAGTCTGGTTGGGTATTCTTACAAATGGGGGAATAATAACTTTGAAAGGTTCAAAGCAAGATACAATAACAGATGGGAATCTGAGTATATTGAAACTTGCAAGACTTAAAAGGAAGTCATAAGGATGAGGAATTTCATTGGTGATCTTGGAGGTGTTCCAATAGAACAAATCCCAAAGAAATGTTATGTGATAATGGAGAGTCCAAAGCACATTGAAGTAAAATACTATTTTGTTCAAAGGAAGATAAGGGATAAATGGTTGTGATGGACACACGATTAGTAAACGTGCTAGGAGCATAGGTTTACGAGATAAAGTTTTAGTTGTTTGATTTTGAAACATTACAAACAATGATGGGAACTAGAATAGACTTGGTGATAAATGATGGAGATTCATTTATGGGAAGGAGTTCTACCATTTACTATCGTTTATCATTGTGTTTCAGTTTAGCATGTTTAGACACCACTTCCAGAGTAATCAGAATTACTCAAACCTCCTCAGTCGATCACACTATAGGAAGTATGTGGTGAATAAAGACTGTCATGGAGTGTTAGTAGATTGTCTATGGAGATTAGACATTGCATGGAGATTGCTGCAGCACTCATGGGTACTTAATGGGAATTTAAGTATAGGAGAAACCCGCACTCATGGAAGTTACTTCATGGATTGAAATCACGAGTAACTCTGAGATGATAATATCTTATATTCTTAAAATGGAGATACATTTGAGTTCCTAGTTTTCAAGTCAGTTGTACTTTAGCTATTCAAACGCTGTGCGTAAATGCCAGTCATAAAGGATACGCTAGGTATGATATGATGAGTTGACTAGTGCTATGCATGCGAAATTTATTTGTTCCTTTTGCCTAAATGGAAAAGCGATATCTCTGGGCCCTCTGATGATTAAATGTTGACTCATAAAGTGCTTGGCCAAGCCAGGACTAAATTGATATGTACAATTCAGTAGTCCCATATAGTCAAATTGATCAGAAATCAGAAAACATAATCTTGAATCTGGAGATTGATTAAATCCATGTCCCAGTTTCATACGATATCTGAAACAAAGGAATATATGATCACTTATCTAAAAGGAACGTCACTGGATATGATCAGAGTTCGGCAGGTGCATTGGATGGCACCTCTACTTAGGATAGAGACGGACCAATAGTAGTTGATGACTTGTCCAAGTGGGAGACTGTTGGAAATAGTGTCCAAGGTCATAACTAATTGGTAGACTATTCTAAAGGTAGAGCCTTTTTGGGTTGCCCTCGATGAACAGTAAGAGAAACAATAAGAGAGATAATATTAATTGTGATTAATATTATAAGTTAATTATTTGGTTTGTTAATTTATCTATGGTTGATAAATTAATTAGAAGCTAAAAGAAGTTAACGGAAACAATAAGAATGTTTAGTTAGTTTATTAATTGAATATTAATAAACTAAAAGGAACATTCTGGAAACGAGTTCCAACCGGCGGTTGGAAGGTTCAACCGGCGGTTGGAGGTTAGGGTTTGTAAGGCGGTGTAGACGTGTCATTACTTGGGCAGGAATCAAGTCCAACCGGCGGTTGGAAGCTCCAACCGGCGGTTGGAGGACGAATTCAGTTGTCCCACATCGGCCAAGAGATAAAACCCTAGGCTCCCTCTCCCCTTATAAATAGAGGCCTAATCCATGGTTTCCAATCATCCCAGATTCGAATTTAGTTCGTTTCTTTCTCTCTTTCTCATTCTTAATCCTTGTGAGAGTTTACACGACGTAGAGTCGGGACCCTAGGATTTGGAGTTTCTCTTGGTTCTCGGGTATGACGCATTAGAGGTATTCTATTTTGGGTACTCGTCATCCAAAGCATGGAAGGTCGAGCAAGGAGTCTGCGTGAAGGTTCTGCAAGGTTGTCTGCGCGTGAGAAATTGGTTTTCTCAAAGGTTAGTATTTTCTCGTTTATCTATTTATTTTGTTATTGTTAATAGCTTTATTATGCAACGGTCCTTTAGGGTTTTGTTTCCTAGTTGTTCTAGATTAATTGTTATTTTCCGCTGCGTATATTAGTCTAGTTAGGGAATAGAAAACCCAACAATAAGTCCCAGTGCTTACAACCTATAACCATTAGCTAGGTGACTCTAGCCACTGAGTATACAGATAGTACTATCGATTTGACAACCCTCCCAGGATATTACTCGTTGGTCATTCCAACCCCATCGACGGCAGTCGTAACGAGGAGTGTATACTTAAGATGTTATTGAGGCAACAACAAAACAACTAGTCGTGGTTTGGTTATAGTACTAGGTATCGTTACTTTAACTCTAAAGGTTTAGCTCACCTTGGAGGGATCATTATCTCTATTTCCCACTTAAACTATACAACTACTCAACTACTGTTTTTGGGAAAGGTATTCCCTGTGACAACTAATAGGATAGGTGATCCTACACTCGTACTCTTATAAGGAAATGTTTACTTAATTGTTAAACCTGTGTTTCCTGCAACAATTATTTATGGAATGTTTGCTTAATTGCTAAACTTGAGTTCCTGTTAACTATCTGTGGAAAATGTTTACTTGACTGTCAAACCTGATTTTCCTATTACTATAGAATCTGGATATGTTCATTTGATTTATGAACTTGTGTTTCTGCTTGACTTATCTGGAAATGTTTATTTGATTTATAAACTTGAGTTTCCCGTAATAACTTGAATGGATATGTTTAATTATTTGATAAACCTGTATATCCTGTAAACTACACAATTAGGAAATGTTTATGATTAAACCTGTGTTTCCTACACTGCTATTATTTATAGTAAGAATGACATTCTTACATATTTAGGAAATGTTTTCTTTAAGTAGAATGCTTGTGTTTCCTACTATACATATAAACATTATGTTTGTGTACATGAATGATTTATACAAAACTTATTTCTACTACGTACATATAAAACCTGTGAATTCACTCAACATTAAATGTTGACGGTTTACTATGTTTTTCAGGGAATTAGGACTCAGGTACTTCCGCATGCATACAGGACGTAGGTTACCCGACTATATATGATGCCACTTTTGGGACACTTGGATTTCCTTCGTATTATCAATTCCATTGGTTATACTTATGAAATCCCTTTTTATAAAACTTGTAATATCAGTACTTATGTTGTCTTTGACAACCCTACTTATGTACGACTTACTAAGTCGTATCTTTTGTAATAACTTTAAACTTATGGAATCTTAAATATATTATGTGTTCTGTGTGATCATATGCTCTGATACAGTAGGTGAATGCACTATCGAATCTGTCAGCGCCCCCGCTGTTACACTGTAATGAAAATGCTTCCGCTAATTAACTAAAAGCTTCCGCTAAACTATTAATAAACGCGATTATCGGTTTTGGGGGTGTGACACTTTCATACTTTTTGACGAAGCAAAACTCCAACGCTATTCAAAGATCAGGTTTTCAGCAAATTTTTAGTAAAGGGGAACATTTTGCGAATGATACAAATTCCACCATATTTTGAGTAATCCAAACTGTTAACAAATAGAAGAAATTCAAACTAGACTTTTTCTTAAAAAATTTTGCAAACAGAATTTTTAAAGCCTTCTTGCCGACAAGAGTTTCAACCGAGCTTTTATCGACTCAAGTTTCAATGGATTTCGAATTTTCAACAGACTTTCACCATCATAGTTTTTCTAACAAATGTATTTTAATAAAAATTTTACGAAATTCTCAAAGTTTCAAAACCGTGTAAACTTATTTATAGCACCCGACTTTATAAAAATCTCAAACTCCGGATGGTCAACAAAATTTCACAGTATACAACGAAATCTTTGCTCCTGTAAGACAATTTACCAAAACTCGAATGAGGACGCGGGTGTTCTCATTCTTAGAAGGCCTAACTATCCTTGTGATTTCTTACTTTACTGAATCTTAATCGTTACTTGCTACTACATCCTGTGTTTTAAATCCTAAAAATGTGTTAGGGCTAGAAAACAACAGATGACTTACTAAGCACGGGTATGTTCACCTGTACAGAATAGAATCACTATTGCATTAATTATCACATGAATTTCAAAGATGGGCATAATGTCTATATTACTTGCCGTATACAGTAGGTGTACAGTCGGTTTTGCAAATAGTGGTTATTCGGATTAAGCGGAGTAATACATAATTACATCCATCATTGAGATTGCGAACTTGGGTATCATCACTAATAAACATGGAGATACATACATGATCGGATAGATATTAATTGTTGTTTGATATACTTTATAATTTCCCTAGATTCTGAGTGCTCGATAGAGTTAGGGAAAAAAATAGCTTAGCTTCTAACGGTTTCTATGCGAGACGAGGTTTAGCACATATGTATAGGAATAACATATCCTACACTATTTTGTATCGGAGGACGTACCGGTTAAATCTTTATATTGTGGGTAACATCCCACGTTAAACTAAATTTTGGATAACCTTCCACGTTAAACTAAGTTTTGGGTAACATCCCATATAAAACTGATTTGTGCTAAACTACCTCGTTTCCATATGAGACTGATAGGGTCTAGGTTATGCATCTTGTATGGTAGGAGACGGTAAGATTTACAAAGTTCGGTGAACTATAAGTTCAACTTATTGATAAACTCAGTAACATGGACCATCCCTGTCGTGAAGACAATAGTCGTGTAAATATCGGAAATCTTACTATCAATCCTCCTAAATGATCGGTAGAGTTTAGTTCGGAGTAATAGATCGGTAGTTACTCTAAACTATAAGAACACGGAAACACTCACTGAATTCGGTGGATTAGTCATCCAAAACAAAGTAACACTTGCTTATACGGGACGACCTGGTCAAGTAGACATAATGGTCTGGTAGAATTTGGACCTCTCCATTTCTTAAGTAATCGGTAGGTCAAAGCCTAACAAGGGGAGAGGACATGGATAAATCGGATGTCTTAGAATTAGACGCATTACTTAGTCGGCCTTAGTATCACGCGAACATAGACTAAAAATGAATTTCGGGATGAAATTCTCCTAACAAGGGGAGAATGTGACACCCGGTCAATATACCCAATAATGGGTCCAAATTTAAACTTTAAATATTCGTACACGGTACGAATCAAAATGAAAGTATTCGGATTATATATATATATATATATATATATATATATATATATATATATATATATAGGATTGGGATCCATGGAGAAGGAAATTTAGGTGGAGAAGAGGGAGAAACAATATGATTCACTATTTTTATTACTATGATTCAACTTTTTATTACTTGAATTATAAAAATTAAAAAATGAATCATAATAATAAAATACCGAATCATATTTTCTTCTCCCCCTTCTCCACCTAAATTTTCTTCTTTTTTGATCTTGTTACTACATATATATATATATATATATATATATATATATATATATATATATATATATATATAATTAAATGATTATTAAATATTCACAAATGAATTGATCTGGAAGTACTAAGAAAACATGAAAATAAAAGTTGTTCCAAAACATTTCCAAGTAGAATATTATTATCAGGAGGTAATATTATTGTACTCGGAAAATTTGTAAAACTCTTTTTGGATAATTAAAACTATCCGTATATTCAAAGTAAAACAATATTATATTTTTATAACCCGAATGGAGTATTTTTATAAAATATTTTGAATGGAAACAAATACGACTTCTATTTTAGAAATTTATCACTTGAAAATATTTTTACTATATAACGATCGGATACCAAAATACGGGTCAAAGTACCACGGAGCGGGGCAAAATTGGGCCAACCACCTCCAATAATTGGAGATGGCCGGCCTTTCCTTCATCTCATTTCTTTCTCCCTCTCAACTCTCAAACTCTCTCTCGGTCTCTCTCTTTCGATCCAACAAACAACAACAACTCAAACAACAACATCATCGTCATAATCATCTCCTCCTTCATCTTCTTGGATCATCACCATCATCATCATCATCACCCGGTTCATCATCATCATCATCCTCACGGTTTCAAATTTTAATTTATAAGAACCACTCACTTTTACTTTGAGTTTTCTAGTTTATATAACTTATATTATCATATATTAGCATTGTATAGGTGTAATATGTATGAAATTTGGATTAAAAATGGGTTTGGGGATGATCTGATGCGCTTTTGGCCTAAGTGCCGGCGGATCCTCAAAAACACAAAGTGCTGGCGGCGCTTTATTAGGTGCCGGTGGCACCTTTTTGCAAATCAGGAAACCATATTTTGTAGTTTTGTAGTCCTCTGAGTCACGGTCATTTGGATACCTGGATCGCCTCAATCCGAGTTCGTATGAGGGAGATATGGCCAAAACAGTACAGCCCTGTCAAATCAGTTTAACAACAAAGTTTTATCATATATATATTACGAGATGGATATTTTTACAAAAACAAACCATGTTAGATTTTGAAACATGAATATACGAGTTATATTTATACAATCAAACATATCTTATGTTTTAGAACATTATATATATATATATATACACGATGAATATTTCTGCGAAAACAAAACAAAATATGTTTTTGAAATATAATCTCGTGTCGCCACCAACGGGCCATACATTTTTACAAACTTTGAAATGGAAATACAAACATAAATATTCGGACATAATTTAAACGGATAAACATTGATCCGGAATACATTAGACAAACGAATGCTCATTAGAATCTCGCGTGTTTAGGACACTAGCGGAATTCAAGGTTGTTCAATCCACGTTGGATATTTGCATTGCTCGGATAGACTCAGGTGAGTCTCACGGCCCCATTTTCACTGTTTATTGTTTTTAAATTTGGGGGAGATGCAACACAAACTATTATCGTGATCACTATTATTCGGTTAGTTAATTTAGTATTAACTCAATTAATTTCATTGTTATTTAATTCGGTTAACCATATTGGTTACATTGTTCGGGTATCATAGTCGGTATTGATTTTCATTGCTCGGGTATTGCGCAAGTGTTTTAATACGGTAAAGTCCTCATCAGTGCATGATTTGTTAACTTAATAAGGCGCGATTACTAAAGATAGATCTATCAAGGAGTGACGTCCCTACCCGGGTTGTTAGCTACAACCATACCAAAAGGGCAATTTAGTAATGGTTAAGGGTGTATCACCAAGACGGGAGACAAAAATCAGGTCAGGCTTCAAATCATGGCTTAGTGCAATACAAATGTCATTGTCGGTTAATCATTGTTCGGTAACCCTAATGGGTTAATCACTATTCGGAAACCTTAACAGGTTATCATTGTACGGTTACATTGTTGCTCACTAATCGGTTTACATTATTTACTTATCGTCGGATAATTATGTTGATCACATCATTGTTTATATTTAAACCTGTGAGATTCAGCAGCTTTATAGCTGACCCTTTTAGTGTTGCATTCTCAGGTACACAGCAATAGTAGGGTTGCTCAGTAAGGATGGCCTGCAGGATATGCTAGTTAGTATAAGTCGCATGCTTGCAAACAGATGAAGATTTTCCTGCATTATATTTTGTTAAACGTTATGTATTAAAATATTCGAAAATCATTTTGGCGAACTCACCTTTATAATGTAAACTTATGATCTAAAACTCGTAATACTTTTGAAATGTAATGTATTTTCGAAACGTCTCATTTAAAGTGTCGTTTGTTTGTACTTTGATTATTGATTAGTCACGTCCGACCCGATTCACTTCCGCAACCCAAAATAGGAGTGGTGACATATGGTTACGGATGGTCTTACAGAGTAAAATACAATATCCCCCAACTTTCATATCTCCTCCACCGAATTATTCAACCTCATTTATCTCCGTCAAAACCGGAATCCCTTCTCCCTCCAATGCAACCACGCTTCCACAATCGTCACCAATAATACACTCATTCGAAGCGCCGATTTATCTCCTGTATTCAACACAACTTCTGCTTGGTAAGGTTCTATAATTTTTCTCTTATATTAGTTCATGTGAAACCCCTATCTTTCATGATCGATTCTTTTCAACCATCCACTGGTGTTCATGAGATTATGTTCATGTAAAGTCCGAATATTATATGTAATGTTAGATTCGGTATTCATCCGAAAAACCTAAGTTTTACGATTATATTGTAATGATTCAATTTTGCATCATGCTTTTGTTCAAGATGATTATTTTAGTTCATGGATATTTTTACAATTTCATTATTAGTAGATGTTAAATTGATATAATATTGATATAATTTATTGTATCGAGTTACTAATCAAACACTATTTGATATCGATTTTACAGGTTTAGTGTTTTGTAGATAACTAGATATATCGATTGGATATGGAGATCAAATTGATGAATTCAATTAGTTGATAATCTAGGGTTTCGTTTATAATATATCATCCGGTATTGTTCATGGATTGGATTAAAAAATAATCTAATTGGCTAAAAAAAATATTGCAGGCATTAAAGGGAATTGTGGCTGATTTATATCTACGGCTAAATTCACATCTTCAATGGAATTGATCTAACTGCAAAAGAGGGAGAATTAATGCGGTTTTCAGGGCGTCAGTGCACTATGAAAGGTATAGCCAAATTCTAATGGTTCATTATGTACATATTTTTAAAGATTATTCATTGGTTGTTTTTCATGTTCAAGTAGGAAAATCCAGGTTTATACCTGTATGTGTAGGTTGTTGCGTCTCACGGTTGAGGTTTAAAAATGGGTTGACCAGACATGTTGGGTAAGCGATAAACTCATGATTGTGTCCATGTGTAATTGCATTTGTCATTAGTCTTATGTAATGTTTCTGCAAAGCACTTGTGGCGGTGAGACTCTGCCCTAGGGCCTACAGCCTTTGTGGACTCATGAAGGTTTTTGTTACTTGAACTATCTTTTCCAAGTTTCCTTAATGCAACAGTACTTATATCTACAATTTTGTTTTGTGTAGCTTCATTTTTCATGCTCCGTGTCACTTGATCTTTGTAGTTGCCACTTTGAAGTCTTTATACATATATGAAACAAAAGGAATTGAGCCTATTGTAGTTTTAGCTAGCAATCATTATGCACCCATAATTGATACTGCATGGTATGTTACATAAATATATTTCCTATACTTGAAAGTAAGGAGGTGTTGGGATAAGCATATTGGACGAAATTAATTGATTACTTCAATGTGATGATTGGATGTTGCTACTCATGGTCTGATGTCAATCAAGTATATGTTATTTGAGTTTTTATTTGAGTTTGACAGGTTATATGCTCCACAACTAACGGCCAAACTTCAAAGGTATCCTCTAAACCGAAATGCATATGATGCTTTATTGAATAAGTGATTTATGTTGTTTTGTCGATTCCTTTTAAGAAGGCCACTTGAATTCTGTGCTTAATGTCATTGAAATTTTTTTAATAATTCATTGATCACAGTTTTGTATTGAATTCAAGTGGTTTTTGGTTCGGGCATTTAACATTACAATTACAGCTAATCGTAAAGTACCTTTGGTAAGTGTCTATGTTCTATCTATTTTATTTTTGAGTGGTTATAAGTAGTAATGATAGACAATGGGTTTGGTTGTGGGTGTTTAAATGTTTGGTGTTAACTGCGTGTATAATTAAAGTAAAATACCACATAGGAATCTAGACCCTTCAATGGGTTCTTCCGCTGCGATCCAAGGGTTGTAATTATTTTAAAATAATTACAGTTGTGACCCCTAATTTATATAAAATGACGTTATGGCTGATGGAAGTCAATGGATTAATACAGCTTCAAATGGAATCAATGGAACTGCAGAGAACGGAGAATCAATGAGATTTTTACATGGCATCTGTGTAATAAGAAAGGAATAGCACTATAACCTGATTCTAATGGCCGTCTGTTTGAATCTTAGGTGTTTGATGAGTTGCTTTAATAACTATTAAATTGGATTGTTGATGGGTATTATAAAACAGTTGAATCATTGATCATTATTCAAAGTTATTAATTGATAACAATCTACCCATTATGACCTTTTTGCTATAGACTAAGACTATAGAGTGAATATGGGATATTGGGATTTGCTAGCAATTGTTCACAATGCTTAAGTTTTGTATCTTGTGTGTTGCCTGTATTTTTCTTTATGATTTAGTTACAAAACACGGGTTAATTGATATAGAGAATTTGGCATATGTGATTTGTTTGACCTAATGTTATGCAAAATTAATGTTTTCTTTGTGTTTATGATGGTGGTTAAAGTGAGTTTCTGGGTGGTAGAGACAATATATGATATAAATAAACTACCTTGTGATGGTCTATTTTCAAAGGTGTTCATCTTTTGAAATATTAAACATTAAACAAGTTAGATATTGTGTTCCTTTATACTCAATTGCACATTTAAATGTTTAGTTAAAAGATTTTGCGAGACTAATGACTCCAATTTAAAAGCATTTGTTTAATGCATCTTGATTAGAAAGGTCGGGCCAAAATGATGCATCTTGTTATCAATTCAAAAGCATTTGTTTCAATGGCCAAGCCTCCACCAAAAAATTACACCGGAAGTTGTGTGGAATTAGTGTGTATTTGAGTTGGTATACTATTTGTAATGTAGGCAAGATGAGTGTAGATATATGAACCATTTCATTTGTATACAATTAGTGTATGTATTTGTTAGTGACAATCAATGTTTTTTTTTCTTTTTTAATAAGCTAATGCACAATTTCATTTTATTTAGATTTATATTTATTTATTCTGAATCTCACTTGAATCGAATTTTATTCATTGGAATGGTTGTCACATGTACGATCATCAAAATCTTAATGAAGGTATAAGGATTTATGTGTTAATTTATACATCCATGGTTTTCTTTATGGTAACTTCTCGACTTCGTTGTATGTATTCAACAAAATAATGAACCTGTCTTATTTTTATGTACTAAGAATTTTTAAAATACCTTCATCTATTTTTTAGATGAATTTGATGAGGAAAGTTTTGTATATTGACGATTAATATGGGACAAGGTCTTATTCATGAAAACGACCTTAAAAAAAGGGTTTTTTTTTTTTTTTTTTCCCTTTCCGTAAGGTCAAATGACTTCGATTTTTGTCAAAGTACAATTACCAACTGCAAATACTCCCATTTAGTATAAGAAACACCTACCTCGTGATCAAGGCATTTGTTAAAATGTACACACAACTCACGAATCTGGGCGAGTAGCTTTATATCGATACGTTTACAATAGATCTACAAATTTATTGTTTTTGTTTATTTTAATACTCTTTATTTTTTTTAATTTTCTTTCATATTTAATTTCCATATAAAAGTCTTTTGGTACAGTTTCATTTAACTTTAAAATGTTAATTGGCAATTTACAAAATTTAATGTCGAAACCCGCGTTGTCGCGGGTCCTTTACCTATTTACCTATAAAATATAAATCTTTTTATTTTGTGGCGCAAAATGATGCATTCCTAGTCTTCTACTCCGTACCTTTTTATTTGGTTAAGTAATTTTCTACCTACCCACAAAAATAGGCCTGTAAATGAACCGAACGTTAAGTGAACTATTCGCGAGCTGTTCGGCGGGAAGTTCGTTTATGTTCGTTCGTTTTGTTATATGAACGAACATGAACAAATTTTTATATTCATTTAATTATATGAACGAACATGAACACAAGTCTCGTTCGTTCATTTATGTTCGTGAACGTTCGATAAAATGTTCGTGAACGTTCGGTTAAATGTTCGTTTATTAACTAATAGTTTAATTAAGTTAATACATATTTGTATATCTTATTTTGATTTAAGCTAAATTCTAAATATATTATTATTAAATATTTAGACAGTTTTATTTAATAATATTAAATATTTATATACTTTTACCTCGTAATTCTCTCTCATATTTTCCTCCACTCTAAACACACCTCCATTCTCTCCCTCAACTAGTTCCAGATTTAATGTTCTTACCTACGATCGGACCTAGTAAATGAGTTTATTTTGTAATGTTGAATATGCATCGCAAAGTTTCAAGTTCTATTATATATGTGTGTAGATAGGTATATATGCATTCATTTATGTTTGTTGAAGTTCGTTTAAGGTATTAACGAAGATATTCATTAAATTATGTATTTGTTCATGTACGTTCGTTTGTGTTGATGAACAAACAAATTTTCTTAATGAACGAACATGAACAACAAAATCCGTTCGCTTATTTGTTCGTGTTCGTTTGTTTGTTCGTCAAAACCTTAATGAACGAACATGAACAGACTCCGTTCGTATTCGTTCGGTTCGTTTACAGGCCTACACAAAAATATATATTAAGTTCATATTCATTTTCATATAAAGAGAAAAAAATGCACGATGGATTATGATGGAATCCAGTGGATAGCACATTAACACATACACCATGAATCATTGACACCCACATATTATCGCATAAATTTATATATTTTTGCAATTTTACCACTTCATCAATAACCCGCAAAAGTATAACTATAATATAACAACTATGATAAACATGTCAAAAAGTACCTAAATTTTCATCTTTATGTACTTGACGGATTCACTTTATATTTATAGTTATATTCATACCATGGTATCTACATATATATTTATATATTTATTTTCTAAACATGAAATTGAAAAACGTTAGTTAGAGTACTTACTTTCTATAATATAATAAGTATAGCGTATATTCTATACTTCATCTCATTTGGTTGTCCACAAAACTATTTTTGTTTGTCACAAAAAAATACTTTATATCTAGATAGAAAATTTCTTATTCTCACCTATTTATTAAATAATTTAGTTACATAATATCACAAGTCAAGTTCGTTTTACGTATAAAGGTAAAACTGACATTTTATGAACTTATGCTATTTTGAAATTTATTTGTTAGGAGACACTTATGAAGAAGTACAATTTTCAAGCAATTTGAATTTATACCTGTTAAGTGTTATTTAAAGTTTATTCAACAAATACATCCTAGTGTGAACACATCAAAAGCGTATAATGATGTAATGTGACAATGTGTATATTTGCTTTGACCCTTACGATTTGTTTAGTAGTCACTTAACCTTGGCTAATTGTCACGATTTGAATCTGATTGAATTTATAGGAATAAGCTTTTTAGTTAACTCAAAATTTATTTATTATAGTTATAATCAAATATGCTTTAAGCAGGGTGTTTGCAAAAAGCATACACACTAATAAAACAGTTCAAGAAAACACGTATACAATCACTTTTAACTTTTGTGTTTGGTTCCTAGCCCAGGCCCAATTTATACGCGTGTGGCCCAATTTATGAAAACTGACCTTTTTGCTAAAATTTTCGAGAGTAAACACGACATACGTATAGAAACTTGATGTAAAAAAAAAAAAAAAAAAAACAAAAAAAAAAACCAAAAAACTAATCAGTTACCGTGAAATAATCACATTTCTTAACCAATGTTTTTTTTTTTTAAGGGTATTCCCATTTTTAACATGCTCCCCCGGGCTGACCAATCTTTTGCTTGTGATGTACACGGTCTAACCGTTGCCGTTGTCGTTTCCGAACCTTCCCGTGGCCACCCCAAGATTTTTTTGCTTCTAGTTAGGTTTGAACCTGAGACCTCTTGTAAGGATAACAGGACGCCAACCACTATGCTATCTTGTGATGGTTATTTCTTAATAAAAAATGTTGTTTTTCCTTAATTAACTAATTACCATGCATGATACAATGTTTCTTGCTTAAAGCTAGAGGAGGAACCGGGTACGTAATAGCAACAACTTGATTTTTATTGGTGTTCACTAAAGTGTATGTGAAATTTCTATGTTTTGATTACGATTAGTTTTTGACAATATATGGTTGAATTATTTTTCCCATGAGCCGTAGGTATGTCATCACATTTTATCGCCTAATCCTTTTGCTTTTAAATTGACAACCTTCGTAGAAGAAAAGGCAGAAACGAAGAAGAGAAAATTAGAGAAGGAAAACGAAATAGAGAAATGAGAGATGGGAAAATTCTTTGAAGTGAAAATGACCAAAAGGTATGTATCTTTTATTGAATTATTGGACGTTGTCGATTATCCTCGTGGTAGAATTTATAGATATCAGGAACTAATTAGGATTACAAATAAAGTTAGTTAATTGAGTTAAAATTGGTTAATTAATTGTCTTGTTTATGTGAATTTGATGTCTCGTATATTGTGAAGTACGTGAAAGGTATCATCTTCAATCACTTAACACATTCAAAAATGACATATAAACAACAATAGATACTGGATGATATAGTAATTGAAACATATACTAATAATATATACGAGTATTAATCAAAACACATTGTTTTGATTGAGATTGATCCCACAACCTTTTAACGAGTTCTTCACATACTATTAGAATAGATCCTTTGGCGTACAATGTTTTTTTACCATGAGCCTGTATCTAGGTATGCCATCACATTTTATCGCCTATCGTTTTCCTTTAATAGACAGCCTAAAACCAAAACTTAAAGAAGAGAAAGAGGTGAGGAGATAACTCTTTAATCGAAAATGACCAAAAGATGTGTATCTTTTATTGAATTGATTATCCTCGTTGTAGATTCATAGATATTACCAACTTAGATTAGATTACAGCTCAAGGTAATTAATCAAGATACATATTTTTGGCTTGATAACCAGTTAACCCAGACCGCCTCATAATCCGCTCTCTTTTCATAATGTGAAGACCGCCTCATAATCCGCTCTCTTTTCATAATGTGAAGGACATATTTCGAACCCATAACTTTGTGCTATTTTTGCCATAAATATATCATTATACATTATCAAGTGAGCTACTGTCCCTTGAATTAGTCACTTGTTTTGTTCAATTATATATACTTATATCATCTTATAAATGGATGATATAGTGATTAATTAGTATGTTAATGACTACAGAATAGTAGCAATGATAACAAGTAGGGATTTGCTAACGTGTGCCCATGTGGAACACGTTAAGGTGTATTTAATAAAATTGTAATTTCTTTAAATAACAGAATTTGTAATTAATGTATGCATAAAAAGGGAAATTACTAGATTGAATTAATGAGTATTGAATGTAAATTTTAATATTTAAGGAAATTTCAACTTCATTAAACATACCTTAACGTGTGTCACGAGGCACACGTTAGCAAAACCCTAATAAGTAATGAGCAAGTTTATAACTCGTAACAGTAATAATTCTATAAAAATACATAAACCTTTCATTACTAAAGGCAGCCGTTACAAAAGGAAGAAAAAGAAAAGCCCAAAAACATATGTTTCGTGGCCCACTTACAAATATACACAGTGTCGATATGCAAATACTGTAAATCTGTAATACACTTAGATTTGATTAATTATTGTAATTGTTGTTTCTAATACAACAAGTATATTTTACTCAAATTGATTGAAACTAATTAACCCAGTCCTAAGCAAACTTATTAAATTAGAAAAATTAATTTAAAAGACATATTTATTATCATCTATCTTATCTAATAAAGGGGAGTTCCGCTGATGTCATGAAGCTGACTTGGCGAGTCGTGAGGTAGTAGTTGATGCTTATGTGTCATCATGTGGTTAAAAGGCTGATGTCACCTATATGTAATAAAAAGATTTAAAGTGGGATAAAAAAGGGGTTTTGTACTAAATCAAATAAACAGCAAAAACGTGTATTTCAAATACGCTGCTAATTTTCTTGAAACTTTAAGTTGCTGTTTGTCCCTAACCTAGGATCTAACCGGAGCGAGTCACTCCAATCGATGGCGGAAACAACGATTAGATTATCACACGATCACAAATAATAAACAAACACTATGAATATCAAGTAAAACGATTGTTTATTGATTCTGAACGACTAGCTTACAGGGATTTCGACAAATGGCGTTTAGGGTTTCGTCAACCCTAAACAGAAAACGTAAAAACGTATTTATACCAAAACCGGATCCTGCGACGTCGCACACGACGTCGCAGGCCCAAGCCCATGCGACGTTGACTACGTCGCAGGCCCAAAACCTGACGTCGTACCTGCGACGTTACAGACAACGTCGCAGGAGTCAGGAACACTAATTCTATTACAAAATCAAACTACGAGCTAGACCAACTGACAGACACACAAAATGCATCAACAAACTCCCCCGTATCTTCAGCTTGGTCTTCAAAAATCTTCAATCAAACCCAGCCCGCAGGAAATGCTCCATTAGCATGAATACCATGAGTCACGCATAGTTTAACAACATTGTAGAATTGATCTGCTAAAATGCGATTGAACTCATTTCTCTGACCGACCCGAATCCGATCATCATAAAGTTTTCTCAAATCCTTTTCATGAAGATTTATTAAACTCATCGGATTGTACACACGAAACGTAGCTTGTTTCAATCTCCAAATACCTCCAACTTTTGGCCACGGCTCTGAATCTGGAACAAAAGTGATAACCGCTTCGCCGGTCTGTGGATCAAGTTCCCATTTAACAAGCCTTCGCAGAAAATGATAAGGAACTGGTTCCAGAGGTATTTCGGTCAAACAATTCGCAGGCGGATAATGAACTTTAACCATCGGCCGATTCGTTGCTGGATCGATCTTCTTCTTAAACGTGTACCGAGTACCCAACGTCGGTTTCAACTTATTATATTTCTTTGACGCAACTTCTCGACGTAGATTCCTTTGGATGAACTCGGCATAACCATTTTTGAACGGATTAATCAAATTCAATTGAGCCAACCTGTTTATCTCTCCCTTCGGCAATGTGCTCAATCGATCAAAACGCATTTTGAAGTACTGAACTCCGTCCTTCCTTTTAATCATCAACAAATTCCTCTGACACTTCCAGCTTTTGATGACTCCAGTATAATTTCCACTAACCCTGTAGACTTGACATTTAACAGGAACAGGAACTGGATTACGTCCCTCAGGCCACCATTTCTTATTTCTTTCTCTCTTTTCTTCAGTAGTGAGTTTCTTCTTAGGAACATCAGAAGATTCAGTTTCAGGAACTGCTGAGTCCGGTGCCTGTGTCTCTGGAGCTGGAGCTGATGTTGATTCTTGAGCAGGCTTTGCTTGCGATGAGCTTGATTCTCCATGTTGAGCTTTCGCAGGCCTCTCATCTTCACTTGAATCCGATTCAATAATCGGTGCACCATCGTAAGTTTCCCCAGATTGTGCAGCATCATAAGTTTCATCAGCATCTAAGTGTTCCTCTTCAACAGAAACGTCATCATCTGTTTCGAACACATTCTCAAATTCCGTCTCTTCTTCAATTCCACTAGCCATTCTTTGGATAAACGATAAGTCGGCAAACGAATAATCAACAGCCAGCGGTCTTGGTTGACCTGGAATATCATCAACACAAAAATAATCCAAAATAGGTATATCTTTATTAACACTAGATTCAATTACAGGAGTTGGGGTTACAGACTCAGGTCCTAGTGACTCTAAATGTGGTTCCCCAGACCCAATCTCCCCCGAGGCACTAGACCTAGCCTCCAAAACCTTAACCTTCTCCTGCAGCTCTGTAATCTGTGCGGCTTGATCTTTCATTTGCTGCTGCATCTGCTGGAAATTATTCATCAGTTGTTGCAGAAATGCTGGAGTTGGTTGAATCGCAAACTCATCTTGCGTTGACGGGTTTGCTGAAGCTCTGGCAGAAGAAGATCGTCGAGCACGACGACGACGATGACTAACCTGAAAGTCTTCGTCAAGTGGGTCGTCATCGCCCCGAACTCGTTTCCCAGTATCCCGAGGAGGGACATACTAGCGTCCTCCCCTAATACGATGCTGAATTCTTAGATAACGTGCTGAATCACGTATCCGAATACGCTCCATCTCCGAGGGATGTGGAACTGTACCATCAGAATGTTCAGGTGTCGAACCACCATCCTCAGGACCTGCAGCGACTGTATCCTCGGAATCCGAACCCTCAGTTGTCTGACGAGAACCCGTGTCATCAACATGACCAAACTGTTCAATGTCTTCCAAAATATTCGCAACATGCTCCCCCGCAGGTTGAACTAGGATGTTCACAAGTGGTTCCTGCGGTTGTTGCGGCGCTGGGACATCCATATACTGTGGTTCCGGGGGCGGCACATAATTTTCATCTATAATGGCACCGAATAAAGGCACATCGGGTGGTGCCGCAACCCCTTTTTCCCAATTGGAGCAAACCGTAAAGATACGGTTCATCATCGGTGAAATCTTCAGCTTTTGATCAAGATCACCAAGTGCTTGAAGAGCTGGGTGATGACGGTTGATGTGAAGCTGAACGAAACGTGGATAAAGAATCCATTTCTGATCTCCGGCATTTGCATTGTCTACCATGTTCTTGAAAATGAAACCAGAGAAATTGAACGGTTTGTTGTAGACTAGAGCTAACATAGCTGAAGCTAAACTCCTGCTCATACCGTCCGTACCACCTTTCCGATTACCCAAACAAACAATAATCACATGCATCAAATATCTCCAGATTCGCGTGAGATTAGCTTTCCTGTACTGATCAGAGGGAATGCCTGGATATCCAATTCGCTGCATTGCCCCTGCAACAAAAATAGGTTCGAAACTGACTGGCATATTGAGGTTATCATCTAACTGCAGTAGTTCTCGAATACTCTGCTCAGTAATTGTGATCTCAGTACCCAGAACAGTAGAAACTAAACGACGAACATTGTTTTCAGTAATAACAACGGCGTTTCTCCAGAATGGGTTGAGCAGATTCCCGTAAACTATTGTGTTGTCTGAGATCGCATGATAAACTCTCGAACGACGGAGAAACGCGATCATTTGGCGAAACGGGGCCACCTTGTCAGAAGTGTCGTCGAGAAAAGCAGCGGTGTTGTGTCGAGGTTCGAATGCTAAAGCCATATCTGCTAAACAGAAGCGAGTCGCAGCTCGAAACAGATTAGAACCTTTAAAAATGACATTTTTACAAAAATTGTATTTTCCCTGGAATTAGCGACGTTGTAAGCGACGTCGCAAGGCATTTAGCGACGTTGTGACGTACGTCGCGTGCAATCAGAAAAGGAGCAAAGGCGACGTTGGACCTGACGTCGCACAAAATTGTGAGCGACGTTAAGGGGGACGTCGCATTTAGCGATTTATTGTGAATTTAATCACATGTTTAAAATAGCGACGTAGAGTTTGACGTCGCATTTGACGTCGCACGTTAAAGCGACGTAGCATAGAGACGTCGCATACAAACAAAGCAACACAGAATTAATGTACACAAAACAGGGAATTTTCATTGATATGTTAATAATTACAAAGTGACGATTATACATATCAAATCCTAAACCCTAAACCTTAAACCAAACTAGAGCGGTAGCCTAAGTTATACACACACGGCCAAAATCCAAGACAAGGTAAGGCGAAGATCCAGGATAAGGACGGGATCCCACCAGACCATAAGGCCGAAACCCAAAATAGTGAAGGAATTCCTCCAGACCATGAAGCTAAGATCCAGGATAATGAAGGTATTCCTCCAGACCATGAAGCTAAGATCCAGGACAAGGAGAGAATTCCGCAAAAGAATCCGCGATTCGAAAAGAATCCTTCTAGCCGCGGATTGGCGAGTGGTGACACTCTTTGGGCAGAAGCAGTGAACACTGGGTGGTACAATCAGCGTATAACTGAAAGAAGTCGCCCGCCATCACAGGATAGAATTCGACAGTTAGAAAAATAATTTCTAAATAAGGATTAACTGTCCTGGAAATGGCGACGTAGCAAGTGACGTCGCACATCAGATAGCGACGAAGTAAGGTACGTCGCTTTTTTGATCGGAAGAAAACCGAAAGCGACGTAGATCATTACGTCGCAAAATATTAGGGCGACGTTAAAGGGGACGTCGCAAAGTACAAGTAAATGTGAAATTAATCACAAATGCGACGTAGATAGGGACGTCGCGTAAGACGTCGCTGGAAATGCGACGTAGATAGAAGAACCTAACAATGCGACGTAGGCTTTGACGTCGCAGCCGACGTCGCACAGATGAACATCATCACCAACCCAGAAAAACCTAATTTGTAATTTGGGGGTTTTTGAAAACAAACATATTACTTGGTGCGGTTAACATTGGGGATCAAGAAAACATGAGTAATTCCAGTTAAAACACATTATTACCCATCCAATTTAACCAAAAACCGTAACCCCTAAAACCCGTAACATATACATATCAAGAAGTCGAAAAATACACGGTGAAAAGGGGTTAAAAAGGTACCTGAGTGTGCGGAAAGTTGAGGGGAACACGAAGATGTAAATGGATCGGTACTAAAACAACTCTAAATCACGATCGAATCGAAAACTCGCAACGTCGCAAATCGCCTGATGCTACGTCGCACGGTATGTCGCAAGTGTATAGTGAATGTGGTACAGTTTGACGTCGCGGCCGAGGGTTTAAATAGCCTAACCCTAATAGGCGACGTTGAATGCGACGTCGCTAGCGACGTCATAGGCGACGTCAGAGGGGACGTCGCAGAAAACAGTTTTAATTCGAGTCGATTTTGATTTTCGAAAACGCTTAAGTTTTAAGCTTGGTTAGAGAATAATATAAAAGTGACGCGTGACTTGGGAAAATAACATAGAAATAAAATGAAACGTAAATAAAATAAAATTGAAAATCTTTTTGGTATTTTCTATTAATATCACAAAAAGTAAAAAATTAAATGAAAATTACTAACACTCTATTTTTTAGTGACGGAGTTGATTGAGTCTGGTGAGGGATCATATTAGAATAACATGCAAGTATTAGCAAATAGTAAGTGTTATCTCGATTACCAGTATAATTGTCCACCAGAGACTGTCAGTCTCCTTAAAATTTACTTAACATATTTAAAGCAGCGTGTACAAAAATTAGTTCAAGACGATTATTGGTATTGTTTGACCACCTAAGCACATTACGCTCGTATTGCAGAGCTTTCACTTATAGAAATAGATCCCAACTTGCTTTTGATTAAAAAGAAAAATTAAGAGATTGTCAAGCCTGAATACATGAACTAGCACCTCACATTAGGATAAGTGTTTCAATCACTCACGCTCAACCTATAAAACTACAGGGTAAGGAAGTAAATGATATAGTCACTCAATAAAGCCAAGTCATGATGAATTGTTACCATATGCTTGCCAAAGGATCAAAACTCCACCGACTTAGGCGTGAGCACCAAGTGAATTCTCAGAGAAGGTAATCTAATGCAGTGTTGTCCAATAATGTAGGTGTAGATGGAATAGGTATGGCAGACTCTCAAAATTGGTGTTAAAATGGTAATCAAAATCCCAAAAAAAATGATAATGTTATCCAGTAGTTTCATAATGTGACAATAAAAGACATAGGATTCTTGTGCTAAATCAAAAGATTTACTTTTCGCATTTATAACACAAATTCACATTAATTCACAATTTTAAATTGGATGAATTGCATTCTATGACTTTCTATGAATCCTGTGTAACGAACTTTCGGACCAACCATCCTAGACCGGAAAAAGCCTTCAGTGGCTAGGTGTAAAACACCCCTCGGGAACTACTTGTTCAGGAATTCAAAGGCCATTTAGTTGACTACAATTAACCAATTGCAATTTTTATAACTGACGATGTTAATTTCCATAATTTTGTTGTTTCACACTATCAAATTATTTAACTACAACAGAGATTATAGATTTTAACATCAGAATCCTTTACGAAATGATAGAAGTCACATTTTCTTGAAAAATTTATTACAATCGGATAACCTTTGAATAAAAATGAGTTGGGATTTGACTACAAAAATGAGGATACATTTATGTGGTATGAATGTGGAAGTATCTAAGGGTTTCTAGCACTAAGAATAAGTGCTACGACCTGGATGTACTGGAGATAAATGGTTTTAAAAGAAAATAAGATCCAAAATAATCAAGATCCCTTGACCGATTATTGAGAATCGTACTAATCACATACATGATCAATCACAGTCTCGATAATTGATTAGAAAATCTAAATTACTTGGATTAAGCTCCAATTCCTACAGATTACCTCCTCATCATACGAGTTCACCTATATTACATCTCTGCAATCTCACTGCGGTCTCGAAATGCATCACTAAGGCAAGTTCTAGAACGAATTACGATCACCGGCACACTCATAGCTCTGACCTGTAGGAACACTAAAAGAGAGTGTTCTATTTCATAAAGGCGCAATTGTCTCACAGTTTGACGTGGGGCTACAAGTGTGCTAGTCATACAATTCACCCAATGAGGTTGCATTTAAAGACAAATCTCTATATTTAAGCAAGAGGGATGATTTGTTAAGAAAATCAATTCCTAGAAACCAATGTTTTCTTGACCCGTTAGCAAGATTCGTAAAATTCTACTGGTTGCCCAGGAACAATAACAGACTCGATAAGAGGGTAGAAACAATCGATCACTAGGAATTTCAGTAACGTGCCTACCAATACATCATATGATGAAGCTAATGTTTATAAAAGCTGTATTAAGTATGTTAGATAAACCTACTGATACATCAAGTATAAACCTTAAAATTTCCATTTTTGTGCATGTTACCTAATGTACTATCATATCCCAAGTTGTTTACAGACACAACTTCAACGTCTATTTTGAAAATGTAGCAACCTCGCGTTTTCTTTAATACTAATAAGTATAAAGAGTGGCTGTTGAGGTTTGGTGGCGATTCCCCTTAGGTAACCGGCATAGGAATGCCTTACGCCTGGCTCTGATACCAGTTGTTTGTCCCTAACCTAGGATCTAACCGGAGCGAGTCACTCCAATCGATGGCGGAAACAACGATTAGATTATCACACGATCACAAATAATAAACAAACACTATGAATATCAAGTAAAACGATTGTTTATTGATTCTGAACGACTAGCTTACAGGGATTTCGACAAATGGCGTTTAGGGTTTCGTCAACCCTAAACAGAAAACGTAAAAACGTATTTATACCAAAACCGGATCCTGCGACGTCGCACACGACGTCGCAGGCCCAAGCCCATGCGACGTTGACTACGTCGCAGGCCCAAAACCTGACGTCGTACCTGCGACGTTACAGACAACGTCGCAGGAGTCAAGAACACTAATTCTATTACAAAATCAAACTACGAGCTAGACCAACTGACAGACACACAAAATGCATCAACAGTTGCTTTACATGCTTTTAATTTTATTGGTTGTTTTTGCCTATCAAAATCACGCCTGCGTTTTGCCTCTTGATTTCTCTGCCTTTGTTATCACCAATTTAAAATGGAGGAGCTGTTAGCTTCTTTCTCTACCTTTTTCATTTACGAATTAAAAATCATGAGGTAATTGATATTTTTTCAAAAAGATATCTACCGGATCATTACATCTTCTTCATCTCCAACCAACCTCATATACATCAAAAGAAACCACTCAAATACAACAAGAATTACATATCAATCACAAAGTACAATGTAATTACGTTTTTGCCAAAAGCGCTCTTTGAGCAATTCTGGCGTGTTGCAAATGTGTACTTCCTCTTAGCCGCGTTCCTATCATTGACCCCGATCTCACCTTTTTCGGCTTACAGTATGATTGCACCGTTAACTTTTGTGATTGGGCTTAGTATGGCAAAAGAAGATGTTGATAATTGGCATCGCTTTATGCAGGACATGAAGGTAAATATGAGGAAAGTGAGGCTTCATAATGGAGAGGGAGAGTTTTTACCGAAGCGGTGGATGAATATACGTGTCAGGGATGTGGTAAAAGTAGAAAAAGATCAGTTTTTTCCTGGCTTTGTTTAGATTTGACAATCATATTGTTGATGCTGTTTATGAAGAGGTTAACCTATTTGGTATTGATATAAATGATCAATGGTATGTAAAGTGACTTAAACTTTTGAATCTACTTTCGTTTTGATAATTTGTTGCGAGTATCTATTTCATGCATATTAACTGTTTGATGAAATGCTTGAAAGCAAAAATGAATTCTGTTTAGAACTAAGGTTTTTGTTATAAGTTGTGATGTTTATGTGGTGTTTGCATCTAACATATTGTGAATCAGTCATTTAGGTTTCAAGAGAAGTTAAGTAGCAGCAAGTTAGCAGATATGATTGGGCATAAAGACGAAAAAAGGTATGAGCTTTTATCTAATTGTTTCTTGCTTACATAGTTACATCAAAACAGAATTAATTGACTGAATGACTGTTATCACTGACTATTGTAAGAAATGCTGACGGAATGTGAGTGAACAGTCTTTAAATTTAGGTTAAACAAATGGGTAGTCCAGTAAAATAAACCAGCTTGTGGTATTGTTAGTAAGCAAGAGATAAATGCAGGAAACAATAATTCTATTTTCATAAAACCTCTCTCTGTTTTTCTATATAGGTGTTGTTAAACAGATTTGTGGTGCTTTCATAGCACGACTATGTTTTAGGAATGGGAACTCATGATGAGCTTTTAACCTTTTTACAAGGGTCGAAAATGGTACCTTATGCCAAGTTCATAGAGATGCAAGAAGTAGCCCTTGACTCTGCTTTGAATATTGGCACAAAAGAGAGTGCCATGCAAATATGCCGTTCATGATCTCAGTGGCATGCTCACTACTTGAAACCAGGTTGTTTTTGTTTTTACTTTAATAACTTTAATATACAAGGATGGATTAATTTGGTTAGGTATAAAGGTGTTATGTTCATGGGAAAACTTACGTCTTTGTGGTTTTTCTATTTGGTGTCCTATTTTGAAGGTATTCAAATAATTAGATCACTTTTAATTTGCTCTTTAGAAAACAAAAAAATTTGTTTGTACGTGAGTGTGTTTTTGTTATTTGTTTCAGATTTGTACAGGAATATTCGAAGTGCTAGAAAGAAGTTGATGGTAACTTTGTACAGTCAGAATATTATTGTATCTCAGATTAGGCAACAATTGTTTATTATAGGCCTTATCTTTATTATATTACCTTTTGATTATTTCTATTGTTTTTATTATCTTTACTTTTATTAGTTTGGACTTATGAAGGAGCTATTATCATGACATCTTGGAAAAGAGAGGAAATGGAATATGGTGTCATTTGTTAATGTTTTATTTAGCATTTTTTACACAGATCACTTTAAAGTAGCTATTGATAGTAAACTACATGTTATTGGTTATTATTGATCTATGTTCCGATGTTCCTGGCTTTTGCGTATGAGTTATAAGTGACCATCTTTATACCTTGATCAATTGCAGCTAGGTTGTTACTATCTGATTTACCCTGATGGAGATTATTATTTAGAGACTAACATGGCTGTTACAATGCATGAATGGTGTGAAGGAGGTAGGACAGAGTCTTACAAAAAATATTTTGATCAAGGTATCCTTGCTCAATCTTCATAACAAAAAGTCATACATTTGAGAGATGAAGTCATACATTTCAATCCGTCGTTGTTTATCTTGCTTATGAACATATCATGTCATTTGGGTGTAAATTGTAACTCTTGACTTTTCTTATTTGCTTTACAATTGCAGCCTTACTATAGTTAACCCAAACCGGTACCTGTTTCAGAGGTGGGTTACGGGGCAATGCGAACTGCAGATGTGCAGAAAGCAGTGGAAAGAGTGTTTGAAATGGCCTTACGATACCGACTTACTGAAGAAACTGAGGACAAGAAGAACGCCGTGGAAGCCTATGTCTATGTTTATGTAGCTTTTCTAATTTCTTCTCTTAAATCTTAGTCTTCACTTAAAGTTTGGTTTTTAAATATCTGCCCTTAATAACAAAGCTTTTCGGTTCCCGTTTTGATCTACAAGGTGATGAGCAATGTTTTTCAAGAGGTATCATAATCTCAGCATTCATATACATATAAAAGGTACTCATGATCCACTATTAAACCTATTTGGGAGGTTGCAGCAACAGAAAGTCATTAAATGGTTCTTAGATTATTCAAATCTCTATATGTAAACTGCATTCTCTTCATTGATATATTATCTTAAGTGAGCCATTAAATGGTTCTTAGATTATTCATTTTTAAAATCAAGTGCCTTCATTGTGCGATTGAATATTGGGTTATTTTAAGTAAACCAGCTATATGACAAATCAGTCACTGTGTGTGTACGTTGCATACTTTAAATCCAAATAAACATGTTTCCGTAGAACTATATTTAGTTCCAGTTCGATCAAGAAATCGGGTCTGACGGGAGGGTGTCGATGATGCTTAATTCCAAGTTTTAAATAACATGTTGCTTTAAACATTTAGTGGGTAGTGAACATATGATTGCTCATAAAACTGACATTGACGGGGCCTCTTTGAACAGATGCTTACCCACATTATTATCTACATAATACTGTGTTTCTCAATGCCACTCCATTATTATCTACGGAGTAATATTCTTTAGTAGATTATAAGGATTGTAATCTGTTTGTTTTGTGGAAGAATGCTTGCCAGGCAACAAACCAAAACAAATCAACCTCTACATTATTGAATTCTATATTTTTTTAAATCTATATTATTGAATTCTACACTTTTCTTTATTATGACATTGACAGTGAGCTTTTGGCATCTTGGTTGAAGTCACAACCAGTTGTAGCTATTTATACTCCAAAAACATTCTCGAATAATCTTATTACCTGAGTCTTTATCAAACCCGTGTTTTCACGGGTCTTAAAACTAGTTCTTATTATATAAAACACGTATGAATGAAATGAATAGTAACATTACCATTAAGAAGTTGACATGTGGAGGCAAGGGTATTTCAGTAATTTTACAACAAACTTTGTTTTTTTATCCTCTCTGAAATTTATCATTTTATGAAATACTCACTCCGTCCCAATTTTATTGTCCCCAGACAAAAAGACACGCAGTTTAAAAAAATATAACTATCTCTCTCTTACTTTTTGATAAAATGACAAATTTACCCTCTACTTTTTACCTATTTTTTTGTCTTATATATATACACTAGGGGTAAGAAAAACTTTATTTCCTTAAACTTTCTATTTATGGAGGTGGATGATTAATTTGGTACAAACCAAAATGAAAATAATGGACCAAAAAAATGGGACGGAGGGAGTATCAAAAAATAGATCTGAACGCAAAGAAGGCAGATGAACGGCGCCGGAAAGTTAACAACGTCGGGATGGTCGGAAACGTGCTGCCGAGGTCGCTAAAACGACGATGGTGGACGTAGTAAGACAATTTTTGTAATTTGCTTTCTATTTCACCTACTCTTTCAGCTTCATACATCTGTTCCGTTTGAAGTATGGTTTGAATGGCTAAAAAGAAACCATCATACAAATTTAAAAGATGATTTTTTTAACCGATTTTAAAGGAGATCTTAGGTGACAAATAGTGATCTTCTCCATTTGTATGTTGGAATGTCGCTGACAAGGTCGCCGTCGCCGGATTGTCGCCGGCGAGGTTGTCGCCATTGAAGATGACTGACGTCTTATACATGCAGAAACCTAAATAAAATCAAAAGAAAATAGAATGTTGAGGAATAAAGATCTAGAGGTGATAACACTTTTTGTTGATTATTATAAATACCTTGAACCCGATATATATATATTTATTCACATATGAGATTCAAACAAATTCCTTCACCTTCGTCCACTGCTCAGTTGCCGGAATTGATCTTCCACTTACGAAATACTCCGTAGTTATCTTTTACTTATTCGGAGAGAGAGAGAGAGAGAGAGAGAGACTGAATGGGGGTGATTCTAGCCTTCTAGGCAATAGAAGAAACAGAAAGACGATCGAAGGTTTTTTGAAGGTTCCAGAAAATAGAATAGAGACAGAAAGAGCCAAAGAGGGGTGTGTTTCTTAAAAGATTACACTTTACACAATATGTGTGAGTGGTTTTTAGTTTTACAGTGTTACTTTTTAACAACAATAATAATACTACTTTCTTTTAATGGGTAGGGTTCAAATGAGAATAGGAATTTGTGTGAGAATGAGGGAACCAATGATATCAAGCCATGTGTAAAAAGAGAATGTTCCACATGTACAAAACCCATTTACCCCCAACATCAATTATCTCACAAACGACAAATCGAAAAAATATGAAAATTGCACCATTAAATTCGTCGTTTTCTCCTCTTCGATTTGCCGTCCCTCAAGACATACTTTCGAAAAGTTTTTTTTTTCATTTTTTTGATGGGTTTCACATTTACTAACACATGTGTTAAAGTGTTGCATTTAGGGTTTAGGGTTTGGGGTTTAGGGGTTAGGGTTTAGGGTTTAGGGTTTGAGGTTTGGGGTTTCGGGGGAGAAACCTCAAACCCTAAACCCTAAACTCTAACCCCTAAACCCCAAACCCTAAACCCTAAACGCTTTACAAAACGCGAAACCCTAAATCTTTCTAAACCCTAAACCTTGAACCCCTTCTAAACCCTAAACCCTTATAAACCCTAAACCATAAACCCTACTAAACCCTAAACCTAACCCTAAACCCTAACCTTAACCACAAATTAAATGTACAACTAATCACTAACACATGTGTTACTAATTTGTGAAACCCACCAAAAAATGAGAAAAAAAAAAGTTGTCAAAAATATGCCTTGAGATACGGCAAATCGAAGAGGAGAAAACGCTGAATTTTATGGTGCAATTTTCATAATTTTTCGACTTACCGTTTGTGAGATATTTAATTTTTAAAATGTGGAGGAGAGAGAATAAAGTGACACATGGCAGAAATCTGTTGGTTCCCTCATTCTCACTCAAAATTGGTGTACACATTTGAACCTTACTCTTCTTTTAATATATTAACTATAACACCCCCTGTTTATTATACCAAATGTGTATATATAATTACGGAAGCGAGTATTTAAAATACTTTCCTCAATATATATAACATAAAACCTGTATTACCAGTGTGTAAAATTTGACCAACAACAGTGAGGAAATTTATTAATTTTACACAACGGGGTATTATTTCATATCAAGCCGCATTTATTACAAAAAATTATCAGAGTGCCCAAACTTGTCAAACATTCCTTAACCAAGCATCTGCTTCCTGCTACCTACATATTATACTTAACCTGCAGGAAGTAATTGTTGAGGGATTAGCACAAAGCTAAATGAATGAATAAGCCACACACAATTCAACTTAGCATAACTATCTGTTTACACCAAATATCCGTAAACAAACACATATGGGGATCGGTAGTTCCTGAGATAACCCTAACTGCCGCGGAGGCTCTCAGAGAACACTTACCAAGACTAACCGTAATGGCCATACGGATGGACCGATAACTAATGGTTATTAATATCAAACACACGGGTCACCAACAACACATGTAATAAGACCCAGTGTAAATCACATAATCAATCCATTAGCCCAGCTTCTACGCTGACCCCACAAACATGTATATATCACGTAGATTTTTCCAATCAATAAACCATAATAAACAGTTTAATATTACTATCTACGTATACCCGTTGCAATCAAACAGTTACAACTAAATTAAAAGGTGAGTTCCTCCAAATCCACTCACCGTCACCTTTGGAGTTACCACGACACTCAGATGTCTTATATCACCGAGTCTTTGGAGGATCTAAGAATTAAAACAATCAAATATAAGTTAATAATGTATTTCACAACATATAACTTATATCAAATACATTATAAACAATATTACAGTATATCTCACAAATCTGGATAATTTCATACTACTATTCATAGTTACTATTCACTATTCATAGTATTTACTATTCACAGTATTTACTATTCACAGTATTTACTATTCAGTATTTACTATTCTGTATTTACTATGTAGTATTTACTATGCAGTATTTACTATTCAGTATTTACTATGCAGTATTTACTATGTAGTATTACTGTGCGGTATTCACTATGCACTATGCACTATTCACCTTTCTTCCCCCTTACTTCCTGAGAACATGAATTTTTTATAAAAACAATAACGAAACCCATATTCTAATCGATCCAATAGCAGTAATAAATTCAACAAACATTAGTAGTTAATACTAATATCATATAACATTAATAAATCCATTTCTTATGCTCAAATTCATATACCCAAATTTTAGTGAATTCTTGAATTGATACTCAAACAATTATATAAGCTAGCAATCGAGTACTAGCATCATGAAATCTTGATACATATCAACTATCAACTTCAATTCTAACTAAATCATATATAATATCAAATTTCTTGAAAATTATAAAATCAAGAACACTTACTCTTGATGCAAATAGAACAATAAGAAGATAACTAAGATGAAACTTTGATGGATATTATCTTGATTCACAAACTTGATCTTGTTATTATTTTGATTTCACAAAATATGAGAGAATATGTGTAGGTGTTCTTGTTTTGATACGAAAGAGAAATAAAATAGATCAGAGGGGTGAATAGGAAAGTAAGCAATCAAACACCAATCATTCATTTGCGGGTATAATTTTATCCCCTTTCTAATCTATTGCCTGGCATTATATACCCGTTTACAATCAATTATTTATATTTTACCGTCAACTAATTCAACTTAACACAAGTAATAATTCACTTTTCACAATAAGCCCTGGGACCTATTTATTTAACTTTTATACTAACAAATAATATCAAATAATTTCTAGCACAACTTAAATAATAAATTAAAATATGAAATTTATGAGGCCCGTAGAGAGGATGTTACAAATCTCCCCTCCTTAAGAAGATTTCGTCCCCGAAATCTCATCACGCTCAAATAATCTAGGGTATCTAGACTTCATACTCTCCTCAGTCTCCCATGTAAGGTTCGAAGCTAAGCTATGCTTCCATTTCACTAACACCATGGGAATCTGTTTCTTTCTAAGCTTGGTAACTTTTCGGTCTAGAAGTTCCACTGGTTCTTCAACTAATTTCTGATTCTGATCAACTTTTAAATCTTGTAACGGAAGTATATGAGAATGATCCTCCACGTTACACTTTCTCAAACAACATACATTAAATGTATCATGAATACCTGCTAACTCTGGAGGAAGATCAAGTGTAACTGATTGGTCATTTACCACTTGGCGTATTTTAAATGGACCAATATATCGCGGAGCTAATTTGCCTCGTTTCTCAAACCGGATTACACCTTTCCATGGAGAAAGTTTTAAATACACCAACTCACCCTCAGAAAATGTGACTGGTCGTCTACACGGGTCTGCAGCTTTCAATTTCTCTCGTGCAGTCGCCACTTTATCAGCAGTGATTTGAATAATGTCTGACCCAGCAAACTGTTTCTCTTCAGCCTCTAACCAACAAGTAGGCGTTCTACAACAACGCCCATACAACATCTCATAAGGAGGCATGCCGATACTAGAATGGTAGGAATTATTATAAGCAAATTCCACTAACGGTAGATGAGTATCCCATGAACCTTCATATTCTAACACACAGGCACGTAGCATATCCTCAAGTGTCTGAATAGTGCGTTCCGACTGTCCGTCCGTCTGTGGATGATAAGCAGTGCTAAGATTTACCCTGGTACCCATTTCCCGCTGTAAACTTCGCCAAAATCCGGATACAAACTGAGAATCCCTGTCAGAAACAATAGATAACGGAACCCCATGTCTCGACACAATCTCGTGAACATACAACTGAGCTAACTTACTCAACGAAGCAGTCTCGCTAGCTGCAAGAAAATGAGCACTCTTAGTCAAACGATCGACAATAACCCAAATCATATAGGTACCTCGAGGTGTTCGGGGTAATTTGGTGACAAAATCCATGGTAATATGATCCCATTTCCACTCAGGGACCTCAAGTTGGTGCAATGATCCATAAGGTCTCTGATGCTCGGCTTTAACTTGATAACATATATGACACAACCCAACAACCCGTGCCACATCCATTTTCATCGTCGGCCACCAATACAGAGGTTTTAGATCATTGTACATTTTGGTACTTCCTGGATGGACGGAAAATTTTGACTTGTGAGCCTCAGATAATATTAAATCCCGAAGTCCTCCAATTAGTGGAACCCAAACTCGCGATTGATAAGTTTTCAATCCTCGTGAATTATAACACCCGACTTTTATACAAACATATATTATATTATAACCGTAGGAAGCATGTCTCAAAACACATATTATCCGATATTTACAAAACCAACTCTTTTATTCTCACAACCCACTACCAAGGATAACTTTCAAACTTTATATTATTACAAACCACTCGACTAAAACCGGGTGTTATTATAAAGTCAGAGTTGGCGAGATAGTCAAACGTCCCGTTTATCACCCCACGACTCTATCTACAACCAAGCTAACCCAAAACCTGCAAAAAGATTCAACAACGAGGGATTAGCTCACGCTAAGTGAATGGAACTGTAAACGACAGTTCAACCCACCAGTAACAAGTCTTACAACTGATAAACTACAACAAATAATCACATAAGCACATATCGCGGAAGGACCGGCGGTTCCTGATACAACTTATCACAAGGACCAATACCAGAAACCACGACCACTGTATGCCTGTATGCCAATATCAGTGATCTACCGATAGCTTAATTACTACCTTCACTGAGTAGGCTAGTCTTCAACTATGTGTATCCAATTACCCTAGTCAGCTACACAGTAGTAATCAAACCCAACCATTGTTGACCCTCCTCCATATCAACTGAGCAACTAGTCACATAAAGGCATATCATATGCAGTTATGCAATAACAACTGAACAACTGTACAACTGATCAACTTAGCAAATATATCTATTAAACAATCGCCTGAGGGAAAGGGACTGCGACCTTCAACTCCCAAGATACAACTAATCGACTGGAAGTACCAAAATCAATAACTACAACAAATATAACTAATTCTATCCTGGTTTACCCATTGTAACCGAACCTGCTACAACTGGTTTGAACTGAGAATTACGGTAACCACTCACCAAAAGTTATCTGAACTCCAAACTCAGTGGTCTTATATTACTGAGTTCTTTTCTGCTTATCTGAAATCACCAATATCAATAAGTCAGTAACTTATTAATAATAACAAACTTTAAAATACATAACATAACTAGAAAGGTAACTCAAAACTATAACAATATCTTTTGCATGTCTTTAACTTTACACTACTAACCAAGTTAAAGAAATAATAATAGCACTATCTATTATTTAAATAACTTTTATAATTCAATCCCTATATCAACAACCATAACCTTTAATATGAAACATGTATTGGTATCACCTTGGCCATAAATATAATATTACTATACAGAAACATTTTAAAGAATCTATTTCTTACTTCAATTTCATACTCAATCTAATAATCTTAACATTTCAATCTAAGTAATTCATAAAACTAATGAAAATACTTACAAGGATGATTAACAAGATGATGATGGTTATTTATATCCAAGATTCACCACTTCAAAGCTTCTTTGCTTGCACTCTTTCCTTTTACATGCATTATTATATTTGTACAACTAGCTTTATTCACTTGTACCACTAAAATTCTCTACGTACATGCCCTCCTTGATTCTTCACTAATCTAACTTTTCTAACTCCTTTAATTCTCAAGCATTTTAACCATGTAGTTTGTGTCTCTATAATTTTTCAAGTATTTTCTCAAACTTTATTTTATGTACTAGCATAAAATCAATATAGGAATTAAATTAAATCAAGGCTATCTTTTGTCGTAAATTCTAACTTGATTGATTACTATCTAGGCCTACATTAGACATGTGGCCTCTTGCATTTTTAACAACACTAAAAGTAGACTAATAGCAGGCAACTTTCAATGCTTAGTCATCACTCTAGTTAGCATAGGTTTGACAACACAAAGTTAAAATGCCTCTAATTCATGAAAATTGTACACGTAATTAACATACACAAAGTCTACAATCATTACTTCAATCACTAATATTAGTAATATATATATATATATATATATATATATATATATATATATATATATATATATATATATATATATATTATCATGATATTAGATGCTTTACATTAATACATTTAATAAAATTTTCAATTTAAAATAGTATTAATTTCCAGACTAAAAATCAAGGTGTTATATGTATCATCAATTAACAGATCCTTTCGTTTCAACATAATCTCAGATTTCAAATTATGCTTCAAACAAACCTTCTAACTGAGCAGCTTTCAGTTGAGATATCAAATCAGAAGAAATTTCCAATCGCATAAAATACATCCTGTCTGAGATTGTTTTCGGCTTAACGCATCAGCTACTACATTAGCCTTTCCTAGATGATATCGAATCTCACAATCATAGGCCTTTATGAGTTCCAACCACCGACGTTGTCTCATGTTGAGTTCCTTTTAAGAAAACATGTATTGAAGACTTTTATGATCCGTACAAATTACACACTTTGTACCATACAAGTAATGCCTCCAAATCTTCAATGCAAAAACCACAGCGGCTAACTCTAAGTCGTGAGTTGGGTAATTCTTTTCATGCGGCTTGAGCTGTCGAGAAGAATAAGCAATAACACGATCTTTCTGCATCAAAACACATCCCAAACCCGCATATGAAGCATCGCAATAAACAACAAAATCATCGGACCCATCGGGTAATGCTAACACTGGTGCCTGACATAACAACTGCTTTTGTAACAACCGCCAAATTAGGACTAGTAATTAGTGCCTAATTCTGTGTTAATACATGTAATTAGTTTTGTGTTAGACTAATTAATGAATCAAAATATATATTGGTGAATATATACGACTACGCGATTAGATTTGATCGTACACAGTTTTAAGTTGAATGAAATTCGATTCAGAAAATACGGACGTTGGTGAAACATTTTAATATAAGCATGAAACATCAATTTAAAAAAACATAGTATACGGAATAATATTTCCATAATATTCACAAACTGTCCTGACTCGTACAACTAAACTACACCATTTAAAAATAAAATACTTAAATTTATTAAAGAGTTGACAAAATAGTCTAATTAAATTATTGAACAAAGATTTGTATTTTTAAATGAACAATTAACGCGCAAAATAAATATTTTACGTTTAAACGACGGAGGAAACGAACATCACACGGAGCGCGGAGACGCGGACTGAAAATGGGAGGTTAACCTCCCACTCCCACTCTCACTCTCTTTCTCTTCATTTCTCTATCTTCTCTCTCTCTCCTCTCTTTCTTTTCTCTCAAACAACCACACCATACCACCACCTAAAATCACACAAAACTACCACCAAACGCTACCGAAATTCAAGACTCATTTAGAAGAAAACGACCACCTCATCGCGATCTACTACTTCATCTTTCCGGAATTTCATTTCGTCATTTTGTAAGTTTCCGACAAAACCCGAAACTCTCCGTTTTTACTCATTTTTACATTTTTATGGTTTATATATGCTTAAAATGTCCAAAAATGGGTTGGGTAAAAGTTTTGGACCAAACGGAAGCTTTCCGACCGATTTTTCGGCCACCAACCTCCGATCAGACCGTAACGTCGCAGAGACGCTGGGCTCTCTGCGACGTAGTCAAAAACGTCGCAGTACCCCTCACAACGTCGCATATAGCGACGTCACCCCAACGTCGCATTGACTTGCGAACGTCGCATATAGCGACGCAGGCCTTAACGTCGCAGACCGAACTAACGTCGCATATAGCGACATAATACGCAACGTTGCATTAAATTGCGAATACTATATTTAGCGAAGTCATTCCCAACGTCGCGGTCATCATGTACGACGTCGCACCTGACGTCGCACAAACCAGAACCTTGAAAACACAGATTTTTACTAAGTGTCGGAACCAAGATTTTACCACCTAATTTTACTCCAAATCCAGATTTCGGATGCGTTTTCACTAAAGGAAAGTAGTAGGAATAAAAATTTTCCAAGCTGACTTGGCAGCTCGACCCCAACCAGGGGCTCTGCCCCTTGGACCCCGCTACCAGGGGCGCTGCCCCCGGACCCCCGTCATTAGATGTTGTAAATACCTTTCACACTAAGTGTCAAACACTTACAAATAACGAAACTTGATTCAACGATACATAAAATAATAAGGCTTTTGGATTATTATTACAAACCGTCACCAATGGGCCAAACTTGTTTTCAAAACTACAAGCGAATTACTAAACAAACACACTTGGGCATTACCTAGTTGAGTGGACAACTAGCATGGGTGATCTTTTAAGACACCAACGTATTTGCTTGCTTACTTACAACCTTGTGCGTTTCGGGCGTCAGAAGGTTGCAGGGTTCGGAGAACCACGTACTGAGTTACATCCGCTTACTTACTTGATTTCATCTTCATACTTACTAGACTCAGGTGAGTCTCATAGCCCCTCTTTTTACTGTTTTACTCAGGGGTGTGATACTATTGCTCTGTTTTAACATGTGAACGCAAGTACAACTTTTACATATACTACATGAGTTTTACAACTAATCATTTAAAGCCCTCCGACAGCATAGTTGTTAATACATTGTAGCGTGAATATTAGTATATGGTACCATATAGGATTGACCCACCTCGTCCGGGTTAGCAAGCACTAACTGGGTAAACGGACGTACTAATATTTGGGAAGACGAATATTGATTAGGCATTCGTGGAGGCAAAAACGCTCAGGCTGTGACCCTGACCCACGAGTTAAGCTCAACTATGTGCTCATGGCTGTATACACGATTACTTACATTTTTATTTGCTGTTTGCAAATCATTACTTAAATCTTGCGGTTCATACTATACTATCTGATTTCAAACCTGTGAGCTCACCAGCTTTAGCTGACCTATTTTAGCATGTATCACAGGTACGCAGCAGTAGGTTTTGGCTGCTAGCAGGATTACTATAGCTCGAGTCAGCATGCAAACAAAGGAGATTTTCTAACATTAATATATTTTGTACAAGTATTCATGTATTGAAATCTCTCTTAAATCGAACACGAGCTATGTATAGCTTCAAACGTTGTAAACATTTTTATATTAAAATATATTTTGTTAAAATGATGCATATAGAGTCGTTTACTATATATCTTTGTGCTTTGTATATTGATTAGTAACACCCAAGTATGCTTCCGCAAATCATTAAATTTGGGGGTGTTACAGCTTTAATGTCTAAAAAGCTATCTCTTGCTGTTCATTCCACTGAAATTTCACATTTTTTCGGGTCAGCTGAGTTAACGGGATAGCAATAGTTGAAAAATCTTTAATGAATTTCCGATAGTAACCAGCTAGTCCCAGTCTCCCAGAAAACTCTTAATGAGCAATCCAATTCATAACAGCTTCAACTTTAGACGGATCAACTTTAACTCCATCTTTACAAATGATATGCCCCAGAAACTGTACCTCACGTAACCAGAATTCGTATTTGAAAATTTTGGCATACAATTTCTCCTTTTTCAGGGTTTCAAGTACCAATCTCAAATGTGTCTCATGATTAGATTCAGACTTAGAATATATCAAGATATCATCAATGAAAACAATCAAAAACTTGTCAAGATAAGGTCGACATACCCGATTCATCAGATCCATAAAGACTGCAGGAGCATTAGTCAATCCAAAAGGCATCACTAAGAACTCATAATGACCATACCTGGTAGATATGCCGTCTTAGAAATGTCCTCCCCACGAACACGTACCTGATGATAACCTGATCTCAAATCAATCTTAGAAAAATATGAGGTTTCCTGCAACTGATCAAATAACTCATCAATTCTGGGTAGAGGATATTTGTTCTTTACTGTCCTCTTATTCAATTCCCTGTAATCAATACACATACGAAGGGTACCATCTTTCTTTTTAACAAATAAGACAGGAGCACCCCAAGGAGAAGAACTCGGTCTAATAAACCCTTTATCTAACAATTCCTGAATTTGACTCATCATTTCCCGAATCTTAGAAGGAGTTAACCTATAAGGAGCCTTAGCTACAGGAGTCGAACCATGAATCAAATCAATCCGGTATTCTACATCTCTTACAGGGGGTAAACCAGGCAACTCATCAGGAAAAACTTCCGGGTATTCAGAAACCACACGAATATCAGAAACGGTCTTCTTTTCTAATTTTTCATTAATCACATAAGCCAAATAAAATTTACAACCCTTAGCTAGAGATTTTCTAGCTTTCAACAGAGATATAATAGGAATATCATTTTTCTCCCGTTCTCCTCGAGCCACGACAGATGACTCAGCAGAGATAGGAATTTTTACTAACTTCCTATGACAATCAATGTTGGCTTTATTAAAACTTAGCCAATCCATACCAAGAACCGCATCAAAACCAAGAATTGGCATTAACAGAAAAGAAACTGGAGAATTATAACCTTTTATCAATATACTAGCTCCAGTTACCAATGTAGTAACAGGAACCGTTTTACCGTCAGCTATTTCAACTTTAATAGGATCAGTAATCATAGAAGGAAGTAATTTCAGCTTATCACAAAATTGCACAGAAATGAATGAGCGATTTGCTCCTGAATCAAATAATGCACGTGTTGGCATAGAATTAATAAGAAAAATACCAGTGATAACGTCATCCGTAGCAACAGCTTCATCCACTGTCATTTTAAAAGCTCGACTTGTGGCTGCTGGCGGATTTTTCCGCTTTTGACCAGAAGATGCTGAACTTCCACACGTACCAGAACCCAACTTTCTCGCCTCCGGACAATCCCCAATCCGATGCCCCTCTTTCTTACAATTCCAGCAAACATAATTTGGGTACCTGCAATTACGAGTCTCATGTCCCAACTCGCCACACTTCATACACTTGTTTGTTTGAGCGGTGCACGGACCAGTATGTTTAGATTTACAAATTCCACACCAGGGAGCACTAGCAAATGAGATACCTTTGTTACCAGACTTTTTAGGTTGACGACTACCCTGCCACTTTTGCTTTCCTTTACCGGCAGAATCACCTCCAGATTTAGATGTAAACCAATCCCTCGTAAAATCACTGGGAGCTCTCTTGTCACTGTCTACCGAACGAGCTAGATTAAAAGCTTGGCGAAGATTAATGGCTTGTCTCACAAGAGTCCGATAGCTGGGTGGTAATACCCCAACAAAATGGTCCACCTTGTCTCGGTCATTAGGAACCCACTGTTGCACAAACCTCATCTTTTCCGAAAATTTGTTGATTATCTCATCAATAGACATTTTCTCAGTCATCTGCAGCGGTAAAAACTCCTGTTTTATCCGGGCCATATCAAACTCAGAGCAAAACTGTTTACAGACCTCGTTATGAAATTCAGTCGATCGAATGTTCTGCTTTAGCTGGGGAGTAAGGGCTGCTGTAATGGAATCCCACCAAGTTGTGGCTTGGTCCCTGAAAAGTTGTACGGCAAATGGAACTTTGTCTTTTTCCTCGCAGTGACAAACTTCAAATTTCTTTTCTACCTCCCTCAACCAATCTAAAGTCACAGTAGGATTTGAACAACCACTGTATTGAGGCGGATTACTAGCTGTAAAGTCTTTGAATGTGCAAACTTTATCTTTCTTGGTTGATGACCCTGTACCGAAGAATGGTTGCTGTGGTTGGGAACGCAACTGAGCTGCTACTGGTTCCATTTGTCGTCTATACTCTCGAAGTAACATTACCTCTTCCTGTAATCTGGCCAAATAGCTTTCTCGATTATCTTCATCACGAGGAGGAGAGGCACCCTCATGTTCTTGTTCTTCTTCTGGGGTCTTTGGATGGGGGATATCATTTCGGGGTCCGTCATTAGGGTTTCTGGGTGGAGGAACATCATCTGCCATACCTGTATTCACAACAACAGCTCACAACACGTTAATCGTTAGTAATTACCTACTAATCGATTTTTTATAAATGCTAAATCCCATGCTCAGAATATTTGACAAACTACAACTCTGAATTGGGATTGAACACTTTACAATGCTCAATTCATCCAAAACCATGCTCTGATACCAACTTATAACACCCCCTGTTTATTATACCAAATGTGTATATATAATTACGGAAGCGAGTATTTAAAATACTTTCCTCAATATATATAACATAAAACATGTATTACCAGTGTGTAAAATTTGACCAACAACAGTTATATGAGGAAATTTATTAATTTTACACAACGGGGTATTATTTCATATCAAGCCGCATTTATTACAAAACATTATCAGAGTGCCCAAACTTGTCAAACATTCCTTAACCAAGCATCTGCTTCCTGCTACCCACATATTATACATAACCTGCAGGAAGTAATTGTTGAGGGATTAGCACAAAGCTAAGTGAATGAATAAGCCACACACAATTCAACTTAGCATAACTATCTATTTACACCAAATATCCGTAAACAAACACATATGGGGATCGGTAGTTCCTGAGATAACCCTAACTGCCGCGGAGGCTCTCAGAGAACACTTACCAAGACTAACCGTAATGGCCATACGGATGGACCGATAACTAATGGTTATTAATATCAAACACACGGGTCACCAACAACACATGTAATAAGACCCAGTGTAAATCACATAATCAATCCATTAGCCCAGCTTCTACGCTGACCCCACAAACATGTATATATCACGTAGATTTTCCCAATCAATAAACCATAATAAACAGTTTAATATTACTATCTACGTATACCCGTTGCAACCAAACAGTTACAACTAAATTAAAAGGTGAGTTCCAAATCCACTCACCGTCACCTTTGGAGTTACCACGACACTCATATGTCTTATATCACTGAGTCTTTGAAGGATCTGAGAATAAACAATCAAATATAAGTTAGTAATGTATTTCACAACATATAACTTATATCAAATACATTATAAACAATATTACAGTATATCTCACAAATCTGGATAATTTCATACTACTATTCATAGTTACTATTCACTATTCATAGTATTTACTATTCATAGTATTTACTATTCATAGTATTTACTATTCAGTTTTTACTATTTAGTATTTACTATTCAGTATTTATTATGCAGTATTTACTATGCAGTATTACTATGCAGTATTACTATACGGTATTCACTATGCACTATGCACTGTGCACTATGCACTATGCACTATTCACCTTTCTTCCCCCTTACTTCCTGAGAACAAGAATTTTTTATAAAAACAATAAAAAAATCATATACCCGTTTACAATCAATTATTTTTATTTTACCGTCAACTAATTTAACTTAACACAAGTAATAATTCACTTTTCACAATAAGCCTTGGGACCTATTTATTTAACTTTTATACTAATAAATAATATCAAATAATTTCTAGCACAACTTAAATAATAAATTAAAATACGAAATTTACCAGGCCCGTAGAGAGGATGTTACATTAACCCTAAAAAAAATTCACTTTTTCCAAAAAAAAGTTATGACCCTTTTCTACCTTTATAAGAAATCTACAGCAATACTTTTGCATATGTATTCTCTCATATTGGTTAACACGTTAAATTTCTTAAACACTACTTTCGCATTTGATAAATTATAGTGAAGTTTGCATCGCCGCAACAATAACAATATCTCATTACGTTAAATTTGGTTTATGCTCTCATCAAAATAGCATTACTCAAGTCCTTTGGCCAGAATTATATATACACATGTCATGCGAATATGCGATATGATGAACAGTATTATTTTCTCTTTTTGTGAATTTTTTTTATTCTAAAAGTATATATCTTAGGTGTATGTATAACTCAAAAGAGAGACATGACATATACATAATACATTTATTATGTTACGAAATGTTTTTTTATTTTTCTAATTTCAAAAGTAGATATCGGATGTGTATGCACAACTCTGATATAGGTGGTGATATTTCAACTAAACTTTATGAAATGGTGAATTTATCAAAAACTTTGGTGGATTTATCGTTAACCAAATGATATATGCATTTATGAAGTTAATTTCAAGTTCCTACATATATATATATATATATATATATATATATATATATATATTTTATATGGAGTATATAAATAATGGATGTATACATGTATGAAGTAACAAAGATTACGTTTTCATCATAAAGTAGTGTTCGGGTTCTTACACACTATCATATTTATCTTTTTCTATTTCTATATATTTGTTGTATTCAACGAAGTCAATTTCACTTGCGTAATAACATTTTCTTTTTTTAAATTAAAAATGATTACAAAATTCACTTTTATTTAGCGTAGGTTATATAACCCCGCTGCGAAGCGCGGGGAAAAATTCCTAGTTATATATAGGGTGATGATCCTTACACCACCAAAAATTATTCATACACCACTAACTATGCTTTACAGTGTTGTACAGTACAACACTATAAAGCACACTTAATGGTGTATGGATAATTTTGGTGGTGTATGGATCACTCCCATTATATATAACATTTAAGAGTGAAATGAATAGTAACTTCTTTGTTTTATATGAATTTTGTTTTACTTGAAGGGTAATTTCGTAATTTAAAATAGTAAGTGTTTTGTTTTATATGGATTTTGTTTTATATGGAGGGTAATTTCGTAATTTCATATCCTGTTTTTTTTTCCGACAGTATTTATTGTTTTTTTGTGGTTACTATTTTATTATGTTGCAAGAAAAATAATCAATTACATGTATAGCTCAAACGTCCAAGTTGGTGTGCGTATAAAAAAAATCTTGACTTCGAGACTTTATTAAAACATTTTTTTTTACTTTTCAATTTTTGTTTTTAAAATAGCCAGATCCATTAAATGCTATAAGTTCATGGTACTTTGCTTATTATTCATATCGTTAACAGTGTGTTTGAATTAAGATTTCCAATTTCAATATTAGGGATGACAATGAGTAATAAGTGGAATGATCGCAATTGTAAAATAACTTTTTTGCGAGTTTGTACGTGTATGTGTTTGAACAAAAACGTTTGAGAAATTTATTCGGTTGGCGATAAAAGATGTTTTTGAATATGTGGTTGTTCTGTATGTTGAATAAACATCTACAATACTTTAAAGGTTGAGTCTAGGTCTAATTAATGTTTTTTAACCACTATATTAAATTATGGTAAACAATGGTAAAAAGTAAAATCCATATGAAAGTTGAGTTTGAATGATATAGTCTACAATATATACTATAAATTACAAATTACAAATTACAAATTAGTTATGAGTTCTATAGTAATAAGTAAATACGGAGTAGTAATAAATCTAGAAATAATAGTTGGCAACATATTTCTTTATTGTTTCACATGTTTCGATATTGAGAATTGAAAAGGCTAAGGATATAATATATAATTAGGTGCATTTTAGGTGACCCTTCAATGATGAGATTGTAGGTTCAAGTTCAATAGTAGATATATGTTAATATTCGTGAACAAATGGATAAATTTATTGTGACATGTATATGAGTTCGATTTCGTTCTATTAAAAAAGAAAAGAAAAAATAGGTGCATTTTCAATTTTCCAGTGGTTATACTTGAATTTCAAATTTATTACTGTATTATTTATGGAGTTCTCGGTATGTATTATTTATGCATGATATTTGGAGTTCTCGGTATGTAGTTAACCACGTCTCTTAGTTTTCTTTTTCTATTTGAAATATATCTACCTTTGAATTTTGTATTGTATATTTCATTTGATTTACTACTCCATAAGATCTTCTATGGTTTAAAAATATAACAAATTTTTAAATATTATTATTATTGTTATTATTATTGTAATTATTATTATTAAAAGTCCGATTCTTCATGAATTTTGAAACGATAAAAAAATAAAAGATGGATTAAAAAACCATAAAGCTACTAAAATAGTTTGGATAATTGAACAGAAGCAATCCGGCCAAGTTATATCTTTTATTATTATTATTATTATTATTATTATTTGGACATAACCCTTAACAAAAGTATAAGCATCATATATTCATATTAATTATTGATTATTAATAGATAAAAGTTTACATTTATATTCACGATCAAGAACAACAATAACATTTAACCGTTTCCGTCGTTGTTCTGTGTATATATAAGTTTGAATGAAATCGGATAGTGCAATGGTTTAACATCCTTTCATTTTCTTCTCTTTATGATACTACATACATGATAAAGAGAAGTATAGACTATCAAACAACCATTAAATTTGTAAATACTCATGAAATGATAGTAAATGCTTAGGATCCTATCAGTTTCTTGCATTTATTAACTTAAATAGGAGATCATATTATCTACATCGCCTTTACAAATTCTTACCATACATATATATGCCTCACTCACAAGAGCTTTCAAACAATCTCCAATTCAAATTGTTAGAAATCCTCTACCAAAACAGCTCAAGCCACGTACACAGATGTTTAGGTTCTGTTTTGATCAAATTAGCGAAAGGTGATGATCATGTAGTGATGACATGCCGTAGGCAGATGCCAACAACTATCATGGAGGATAGTATAGTAATGACTTTATTGTTTCTGATGATAAGGTTAAATAACCACCTGTATCAATGTGTATATATTTACAGTAGACTATCAATATTCAATATGTGCTTTTTATAGGAAAAGATTTTGTATTGCACATCATATTATTTCATTGATAATTTGCAAGAAGGATTCATATATTCCATGAGGGACTTTAAGGTACAATCTCGAGATATAATGGTGGGCCGAATATATTGCTTGATAGATGATGATTGCAACTGCTTTTACTCAGTCTCGATCAATGAATAAATATGTACATATCAGTGTTTTATAATTTGATGGAGGATGTAAAATGGTGATGAGGTAATTAGATCCAAAGATAAAGTTCTATAAAGTCAGAAATGGGCAACAATTTGTTTGATTTCGTTTTTGCCAATGCAATGGGCTCACTGAAATTTGATGTAAAAAAACGAAAAGTAATTGATCAGTGATGTTTGAATTAGAAAGATGTGATGGTAGAATTGAATTATGAAGAGTATAGGTAACGACTTAAGTGTTCGAGTTGGTATATGAACGCTACATAAGTACATATATTATTTTTATTAGATGTTTAATATGAAGCTACTTGAAACCATAAAGCTTAAAATTTTCTTTTGGCATTTTACATGTGCATTACTCTCTTTACCAAATACATTCGGGTGCTATAGATATCCTCGATTGAATAATTCATTTGAAGAAATTTTGGAGACATTGTCAGTTTGTCACCACTTGCATAGCTTACGACATTATTAAATCAAATAACTTAATTAGCTTTTAAACAAAATTGAGAGAGACTTAAATTATATTCTACATATTTGTGTTGTTTCATTTATCATTTAAACTTATACTCCCTCCGTCTCAATTTTATTGTCTCCAGACAAAAAATACACAGTTTAAGAAAAGTGTACTATTCGTACTATACAACCAATAAGATTTAATCTCTCACCACATTCAAATATTTTGATTGGTTCAAAGTACAAAGTAGACAATTAAATTGGGACATCCCAAAATGAAAAGATAGACAATAGATTCGGGAAGGAGGGAGTATTACTGAATAAGTAAATAATGTAAATTAAAACTACCCGTGCATCGCACGGGCCAAACTTACTAGTATAATTTTGTTAAATAACTGAATTGTTAATTAATATATGTGTGAAAAAGGTAAATAATTGGTTGTATTAATTAGAGTATTAAATGTAAATACTTCTAACATTTTAGAAATATAAGAATTCATTAAATGCACTTTAATAAGTGTTACGGGGCAAACATTAAAAAAGTCCATGTTAAATTTAACGGAGTAATATGTAAGCCGAAACACTTATATTGTACTCCCTCCGTCCCAAATTGTTTGTCACATAGTTGAAAACACACATATTAAGAAAATCACATTAAATGCATATTTGACCTTAGTATAATGACAACTTTAACCTTCAATCATTAATTAAATTGTTTTCTTTGAAGTTGTGTAGTTTTAAAGTTAAGGGTAATATGGGAAATCTAATCATTAATGCATATTTATTTTTAGAAGTGGGCAATAATTTTGGGACAAACATAAATAGTATAGTAGACAAACAATTTGGGACGGAAGGAGTAATAATGTTTGACTAGATTAAAATGTTAGATCGTAGCGCGAAGCTTACAGATAAACTAAAGTGCTAAAAGACATATAAAAATAGTAATGTGCACAGCAAGAGTAAGATACTAAAGTACTCCCTCCGTCCCAAAATTATTGTCCACCAACAAAAAGCACACAATTTAATAAAAGTGGGACCACAACAGTTTTCAACCACTCAAATAGAATCTGCACCCACTAAACACTCATCTTATTGGTTGAAATGAGAAGTGGACAATTATTTTGGGACATCCCAAAAAGGAAAGATGGACTATAATTTTGAGACGGAGGTAGTATAAAGTATCAAATAGTAATGTAAACTATAAAATTAAAACGGATAAAATATAGCAAGGTCCCGCTGCGAAGCGCGAGTTTCCTTTTCTCGTTAATAACAATTTTGAGTGGGATGAATAGTAACATCCCCATTTAGAAGTTAACATGTGGCAAAAATTCCCAATTAAATGTTGACATATGGTAATGGTATTACAGTAATTTTCTTGCAATCTTGCATAAACTTCAGGCATGACATATTTGACTAACAAATACATGTGGCACCCATTGTTTCAAAATAGAAATATGATTTGTCATACGTAAAGACAAAATATACATTGTTTAGAGTTTAGAGATTCAACTTAATTATGAACATTTCGTTTTTATATCCTACAGTAATTAAAACATTTTTCGATGTATTTTTCAACATATCAGTATATTACAGTTATTTATTTATATATTCTACAAACAAAAAATATATACCACTAATTAAAACATAAAAGTTATTATTGATGTGATACAATAAATAAATTCAGTATTTTTAATTTTATATTTTTATAACGTTGCTTCTAAACCTGATTCTTATATTTGGTAAGTAACATGAAGTTGTAAAATTTTCTATCATTAAAACATTATTGTTTCATAAGATATGTAACATCCGTAAATCGCACTTAGTTGTTTTATATTATTTCCTGATTCTAAAATAATATTTAATGTGATTGGAAAATAATATTGTTTGAATTAATTGAAAATAAATAGGAAATAAGTTTCAGGACTTATTGTGGTTAGTAAAATATTAAGTGATTTAAATTAATAAAGTTGACGGAACAATAAAAAGTTTGGACTCGCGAATAGTTTTTGGGTTCCAGACAATAGGTTGAGAAGGGGTATTAAATTATACCCGTAAAATTGAATGTCGGTTTTGGTAGCCGACCTCCTTTCTTTTTATTTGGTTCCTTCCTTCATTTTGAAACTTCAAAATACTCACAGAAAACTTAGAAAAAAAAAAAAATTAGGAACTAAACAAAGATTGAAATTAAATGGTGGAGCTGTGATCTTAATCTTAATCTCATTATCATCATCCCCTTGTAAGCCTCAAATTGTAAGTTTAAATTTGGATTGATGTTCATAAGCTTATTATGATTTAATTGATGAAATTGGTTATATATGATGATACATGATGTTATGAATACTTACTGCTGTTAATTAGTGTTGCTAGAAGCTGTTGAAAACTTGAGTTATGTTTTGGTGATTGGATTTCGCGGGTTAAGGTTTTAGCAGGTTCACAGATCTGGGGACGATGAGGAATCGCGACGCGATCCATATAATTTCGCGACGCGATTATAGCCTTTTCGCGACGCGATTCTAGTTGTATTTCACGACGCGATTAGGGAGGGTTGGCGACGCGATTCCATGTTAAACGCGATGCGATTGTAAAGTTTTTGAGTTTTGCAAATTTTGAAAATGCATAAGTGTTTAATAGCACTTTAAAGACCTCTTTTATGCAACAAAAATTTCATTAACTCGGATTGGGACGAAATTTACATGGTCACTCGGAAACGGCCCAATGATCAAAGCTATACGTTAATAGCCTAAGCAATTTTTGGCCATTCGGGGCCGTTTAGGGGTCGAAAATGGCATTTTACAGTTTTTGAGCCTCATTTCGGCACTTTTTGACTATGTTCTGGATTGGACTTTTGTTTCCTTAGACCTCAGGGATTACCTGCTTAAGTAAATATGTTATGATAATGATTTAGAACTAAGTAATGAAGTTATTGATTTATATAACTTGACTTAGTGAGAATGAACAATTGTAAATTGGTATGATTGATATGACAACTTGGTTATTATTGTGAGTTGATACCATACTGTTGAGATATGTTATTTAATTATGAAATGAGCTATATGTTATGGGACGAGTTACTGACTTGTGTATTTGTTGTGATTCTCAGATGGAGAGAAGGCTCAGTAACATTAGATCTCTGAGCGTGCAGCTGAGGTATCGGTGAGTGGACTCGTTCTCTCAGTGTGATTTGGTTGTAACATGTTTGGTTACAACAAGTGATCATAGTGATATTGTGATAGTGATTGTGACTATTGACCAGTGAAATACACGTGTAATAAGTGATGTGTCGCCTTCGGGCATTTGGTGATTCGGAGGTCAACAATTGTTGGACTGGGTTGCTACAGGTTAGCCAACATAGGAATTGTGAACATGTGTTGTGAATGGAGCTTATGTTGGTTAAAGGTAGCAGTCAGTTATCGGTAAAATCACTGTATTGGCCTGCAGTGATTGTAAGTGTTGCTTGGTGGGCCATTCGCGGTCAGAGGGCTTTACAAGGACCACCAATCCTCTTGGTGATGTTGTGTCAGTGTCTAAATGATAATTGTAATAATCAGTATTGTTATGCTAAATTGTACTGATAGTGATAAGTTGACTCACTTAGCTTCGTGCAAATCCCACTATTTATCCTTTACAGGTTTTGGATTGATATGGGCTGGGCAAGGAACGGACTGAAGAATGTTTGACTTTATCGCGTTACTCTTATATCCAATTTATAAATCAGTGTCGTTATTGTTTTGATATAACACCCATGTTTTTAATTATGATTTAAAATAGTTGAGATTTTATGTTACTAAATGATGTGATTTAGTAAAATGTTCAAATTTGGACTTGCGCTTCCGAGTTTATTATATTAAATTGATTGTATAAGTGAGGGGTGTTATAAGTTGGTATCAGAGCATAGGTTTGGGTGAACTGGACATTGGTAAGTGTTCAATCCCAAATCTATTTTGTTGAGTCAAACATTCTAAAGTGTGAGATTAGTAGTGATATGAGAAAGTGATTATTAAAAGTGTACAAACCTATAACCAGATGCAAAGTTGTTGTTTTGATTGCAGAGATGGAGGAATATGAGGAACCGATTGGTATTCTCAATGATTCCTCAACAATTGTGGGCCTAAGTATAACAGGTACTTCTCGATAACCTTGTTGAATTAATTATTGTATGATGATGATTGGTAGTAAAGTGATTGAGTCAGACTGACATGATTCCCCAGTAATGAGTCAGTGATGAGTGTTAATTATTATAATGATGATATAAGTATTAAATGAATCATCTAGTGATATGAGTAGTTCTAATTAAACTTTGAATTGCAGATTAAGTGTTAAATTGTGTAGACACCGTGTTGATCAAGTTGTTAATAGTGAAATTGTTGAACCTGAATGTGTCTATTATAAAGAAATAAAATATAATCAGTGTTGATTTTCTGTGATAAATGTAAGGTATGATTAGGAAACTTTGCTAGAGAATTTGTTGTTATGTGATAAACGGAATAGATGTGACACTAGATAGTGAAATTAAGGAGATGTGGTATATCTCAAGTAATAGATTGAGAGTTATGCTGCTGTCTAGATGGAAAAAGTGTATAGTTGTTGTAAGGTATGCCTTAATTAGGCAAAGTTAAAATCGAATATGATAGCATTAAACTGGTAATAGTTATGCTATAAAGTGATAAAGGTGATTAAATGATTATGTGTAATATTGATCATAAGTATTGGTGAATTATGACCTATATAATTAAAAGTGATATATTAAAGTAGTAAGAAAATAAAGGTAGTTGACAAACCTTTATATATTGTAACATCCCAAAATCCAAAAGTAATATTGTGAATAAAGTAATTGTAAATGTTTTAAGTTATTTTTACTCTAGGTGAAATAAAATAGTAATAACTGTGAGTCGGTTTTAAAGTTCCAGACAATGATAATCACGGGGAATAAAATTAAAACACATGTATATCTAATATACATATGTACGTATCATTTATCCTTTTCATTTAAATGTTCCAGAGATATCACGAGAGGAAGAAATCGTGAAACCCTAAACCCTAAACTGAAATCAATTCAAAAACATGAAATCAAAGCTAGGGAACTCGAATTCAACAAGGATTAAGCATCTCTAACACAAGGTAATCATGATTCTCTTTTAAAATTCGAATTCAAACTTAGGGTTCATGGGGATTTCGAATTATATGAAGAATTAATGAATTTTAATACGAAATTAAGCTTAAAATATATTGAATTGGACTTAGTAAAGCTTATTAGTGATTGAATTAACACTAGAACGAATTAAAAATCAAGAATCTTGAATTGTGTTCTTGGGGTTTTGATGGATTTTGATGAAATAATGGATTATTGAAATATAAGGTTAGTAATCAAGTGGGTTTTGTATTTAGAATGATGAATTGATGCTAATACATCTTAAATTGGTGGGTTTTGATGAATTAATTGAATTATATGATTGTAATCAAGAAAGTTTGATCATAGTAATAGGATTTGGTATTAACATACCTTAACTAGTGTTTAAAAATGGTTATTGAAATATGAATATGAAGAAGTGAAATATTGAATCAAGAGGATTAAGCTATTGAGTTAATTATGATTATAAGAATTATGAGGATTAAGTATGTAAGATGATCATGGTGATCATTAGTAATGGTTGAAATAAGATACAAGTGCTATTTGATGATAATTGAAGTATATACAAGAAATTAAGTCATGTATATGACTATGGAATGAATAGTTAAATAATGAAATAATAAAAATCAATAGGAATCAAGAAATAAATAATCATGGATAGTATGATTAATCCATGAGGGTGATGAATTGATTAAGTTGATGTATTGATTATTATGAATTCTAGTTATTAAATGTGTTATTGTACCTATGTATTATATGCTAGGTGATCAAGAATGATGGATTTGCTATTTTAGAGAGAAATCATGTGTTTGCTTAAAAAGGCAAAGGTGAGTGATAAGAGGACTACTTGAATAATGATTGTATGTTCCGGATTGCTTACGAGCAAGAGGTTCATACAATCGTTTGGAATATTGTTTGTCTCTTCTAGTTGTTCTTATTGTTTGTTTCTTATAATTGTATCTCATGTGTGCTTCTATATTACATCATGCTTCGTATCTTAAGAAATATTGGTTGTTGACCATAGTTGTGGATTGTTGTTAATAGTTGAGTTAATTGGAAATAGTATAGTATTATGTGTATGATTGAATTATGTGGATTATGTGAATTTGTAAGATAATGTGAATTAGGAGAATTATGTGAATTAGGAGGATTATGTGAATTAATAGGACTATGTGAATTAATTGGAATATATGGATTTACTATTGTAGAAATTGAATATCACGAAATAAGTGCTTGGCACTACTTGGTATCTATTAAGCTTGGTACCCATATGGGATTAGTGCCATGCTTACTTGTATCTATTGGATCATGGATCCATACGAAATATTGTCGAATCTTTATTGTTGTTCAATAGTTTCTATTTAAAAGAAATAAGTAGTTATTGATAAATTGTATCTTGTTATTGAATTAGTTAATTAGTTGCTTGTATACTCACTAAGCTTTATGCTTACTCGTATCAGTGATTTATGTTGTAGGTGTTGGTTCGGTTGAACCAATTGGATGAAAGGTGATTACAAGAAGTAAGTGTGGATTGAAGCTTGTTGTGTCATTATACAAGTTTCATATTCTATTGAATTGTCGTTTTGTAATACCATTGTATAAATCGCCCAAAAGATTATGAATTGATATAATGTGTCATGGTTGTATTTATTTGAATATGTAAAAATCAAATGTGGATTTCAAATGGAATAAATTGTAGAATATAAAATGGGACCAAATGTGATGGAATTATATTCCTAAGCATTATGATTTCATACATTGTAATATGTTAAAAAAAAAAAAAATCTATTGAAATATGGGCGTTTCAAGTTGGTATCAGAGCGATGGTTTAAGAGAGTTAAGTAATCCCCAATAGGATTGCCTAAGTTTAAACCTATATGAATTACTTGAATTGTTATCCTAATTATGAGTAGTAATAGAATTGATTGATTGAATTGATATAATTCCCTTGTATCAAAATATTGATGAATATTATGTGTAGAATTGAAAATAGAAGGTTTAATGAAATCTAGAATCTTATGCAATAGGATTTGGAATTTTATTATTGATTAAAAGAGTAATTAGCTTAGTCGTTGAAAAATGTATCTTTGACTTGAAAAAGTCAAACTGGAATATGAGAGTGTCATGTTGGGTAATAGAAATATTATATAGTGATAATATGGTTAGAAATTGAAATATATGGGTATTGATCATAATTTTGGTGAAAGTGTGATCAATGGGTTAAATATTGAAATATGATCCAATTGGATGATCATGAATTAAGAAATATAGTATGATGTTAAAATGAATTGAAATCAAGTGTCAAATTGTAAATTTGTGTTAAAATCAATGAAAGTGTCCAAATGGACCCCCAAACGGGTCAAGGAGTCAAAATGAGTAATGATTCAAGTATGGTAGTTGTGATCATTGCTTTAAGTCACAAATGGATGTAGGAATATGTTGGCAAAAGACCAGAATCTAAAACCAAGTGGTTTGGAATATGGGTTGTCCACCAAATTGGTCGAAAATGGCCTAAATTGAGTTATATGTCCGTTTTCTTGTAAAACGTGTTAATTGAAAAAGTGTAAAAAGGGAAAGTTGCATTATGATTGGATGAACGTGCCTGCAAAATTTCAGATTCTAACTCTTTACAGTTTGGGAGATATGTGCGTTTGAATTTCAGAAAATTGTAATAAAGTTGCAGGTCTGAAAATACATAGGAACGCGATCCAGGTGTGAGATCCGGATCGCGTTAGTATGTTGAATTTGGTTACAGAATATTTTTGGTCTATGGAACGCGATCCCAGTAAATTTTTTTGGATCGCGTTTGCATGTGTATTTCGTGATCAGAATTTTTGTTCTTGGAAACGCGATCCCGCTTTGTTCTCCGGATCGCGTTTGAATGCCTAATTTGGTTACAGAACCTTATTAACTATGGAACGCGATCCTGAACACGTTCCTGGATCGCGTTAGTAAGTGGAAAAAGTTTTTTTCGATGTTCGACGTAATATTTGATGTAGAAATTTCCGTAATAAAATTTCGGTGTCCGATTAAGACGAAATTTACAAGGTCACTCGGAAACGGCCCAACGGTTAAAGCTCATTGCATTGCCATGAGCCCTGTCAGTTTTCGGCACTTCGGGGTCATTTAGGGCCCGAAAATGACATTTTATTGTTTTTCGGACCTTATTTTGAATTTTTGACTTATGTTTCGAATTAGCCTTTTGTTTCTTTAAGCCTCAGGGATCATTCTGTTGAATAAATGTATCATTAGGGCCTGTTTTTACGATGTTATGCGAATTTTGAATATTGATTGAATTAAACGAAATACGAAAATAATTGTATAAGTATTTAAGGAATAGTTGAAAACTTTAATCAATGATTAGGAAATATGGATTTCTTCCTTAGGAAGAATATGGAATATGTGAATTGATAAATATGTTTTTGTTATGAATTGTGTATTTGCGCATTGTGTAGAGATTACGAAATAACAATCATACGAAATATTGACTATACCAAATATGCGCAAAGCACAATGGTATCTTATGGACCACAAGTCGGTTTGAAAGTTTAATCTCTACCTAAACCCAATTGTTATTTGAGTCTGATTATATGTATAAGTGTGAAATAAACAATGTGAAATAACGATATGATTAATATATGACATCATTATGTGATTAGTTGCTATGTGATTAGAAATATATGTGTTTAATTGACTGATGAATGAATCAGAAGATGAATTCATCAGAGACAAGTTGGAAGGTGAAATAAATGATATTAACTGGAATATGTGAAATTTCTTGCTTATGTGAAATTTATTAATCGAAATAAGTTGGATATATGTGATCAAAATGTTATCAAGTATCTTGCTTGTTATGAATCATTGAATTATGTGTTTTGTGGAAATTATATTAAGACTGGATGATATAAAGTAGCCTAAGAAGGAAGTGTGTATAACATAATCTAAAGACGTCTGGCCAACGTAATTATATTATGCTATTCACATGGAATTGTTGAGGCTGCCAAACATCAGAGAGGCTTGATATAATTTGTAGAAAATAAGTGTAGAATTAGTATTGATTTGTATCGGATAAAGACAGAGATATGTAAGCCTATGCTTTATAAGTGAATATAGTATCAATATGATGTGAATTTAGTATGGAATATAGAAATAGTAAACCACTAGACTATAGTCATAATGTGGTACCTAGTATACAAGAAATAGATGTTAGTCGAAATAAAATATGTGTTTGCCCTATAATAGTATCTTATTATGAATTATGTTATTAAAAGTAGTATGATGAATCTTAAGTGGGGGGAGAATCTTAGTAAGTGACATATAATAGATTAACAGAATAGAATTTGATTATGAAATAACATAATATAGAAATATAGTTAAGGAATTATGATTGATCATTGTTAACTGCGGTTAGCACTGATCCTGTATCGGAATTGTTTACGAAATATGATAATCTTGATATTCATACTTTGCTGACGTAGCTAGTATGATACTACGAAATATATTATTGATAGTACTTATGTTAATTAAGGTAATATGTGAATACTAGTTCATTAGCTAGTTATGATTTGAATTAAAATTTTCACTTTCGAAATATATAGTGTGGTTTATAACCACTATTGTATCTATTGAGAAGAAATAAGTAATTTTGTGTATCCAAAGATATATATGACTAATAATAACAAATGACCCGGTTAAGTGGTCAGTATAGAATAGGATTATGCACAATTTATGTGCATGGGTAAAAAATAGAAGTATACACATTTATAGAAATTTGAATGTGAAAAGAATTGAAAATATGTATCTGTATTATAAGTTACTCACTGGAGTGACGAATGTTAGGTGTATTAATATAATGATATAATTGGCATAATCCCACATTGTACTGGATATTGTACTTTATGCTAGCAAAAGAAATAGAATTAAAAGCGCAGTTTGGTGCTTAGGATTTATGGATCAAATTGAATTACACCTTGGATAGGAATATATGCTTACGTATTTAAGAAATATGCACAATCTATCTGCATATGATGAAAGATTATTTATGTAATATACGTATTAAGTTGTCTGGAACTAAAATGAGAAATGAATCAAAGACATTTAGTGGATACATGAGTGGTGTACATTCATGTTGTGAATTTAGTATTATGTAAAGTATCATAAACGCTTCCGCACCTGTAGAGAAAGTATCACTGTGAATCTATATGAGTGACATTCGTGAGGACACGAATGAAATAAGTGGGGAGACTTGTAACATCCCAAAATCCAAAAGTAATATTGTGAATAAAGTAATAGTAAATATTTTAAGTTATTTTTACTCTAGGTGAAATAAAATAGTAATAACTGTGAGTCGGTTTTAAAGTTCCAGACAATGATAATCACGGGGAATAAAATTAAAACACATGTATATCTAATATACATATGTACGTATCATTTATCCTTTTCATTTAAATGTTCCAGAGATATCACGAGAGGAAGAAATCGTGAAACCCTAAACCCTAAACTGAAATCAATTCAAAAACATGAAATCAAAGCTAGGGAACTCGAATTCAACAAGGATTAAGCATCTCTAACACAAGGTAATCATGATTCTCTTTTAAAATTCGAATTCAAACTTAGGGTTCATGGGGATTTCGAATTATATGAAGAATTAATGAATTTTAATACGAAATTAAGCTTAAAATATATTGAATTGGACTTAGTAAAGCTTATTAGTGATTGAATTGACACTAGAACGAATTAAAAATCAAGAATCTTGAATTGTGTTCTTGGGGTTTTGATGGATTTTGATGAAATAATGGATTATTGAAATATAAGGTTAGTAATCAAGTGGGTTTTGTATTTAGAATGATGAATTGATGCTAATACATCTTAAATTGGTGGGTTTTGATGAATTAATTGAATTATATGATTGTAATCAAGAAAGTTTGATCATAGTAATAGGATTTGGTATTAACATACCTTAACTAGTGTTTAAAAATGGTTATTGAAATATGAATATGAAGAAGTGAAATATTGAATCAAGAGGATTAAGCTATTGAGTTAATTATGATTATAAGAATTATGAGGATTAAGTATGTAAGATGATCATGGTGATCATTAGTAATGGTTGAAATAAGATACAAGTGCTATTTGATGATAATTGAAGTATATACAAGAAATTAAGTCATGTATATGACTATGGAATGAATAGTTAAATAATGAAATAATAAAAATCAATAGGAATCAAGAAATAAATAATCATGGATAGTATGATTAATCCATGAGGGTGATGAATTGATTAAGTTGATGTATTGATTATTATGAATTCTAGTTATTAAATGTGTTATTGTACCTATGTATTATATGCTAGGTGATCAAGAATGATGGATTTGCTATTTTAGAGAGAAATCATGTGTTTGCTTAAAAAGGCAAAGGTGAGTGATAAGAGGACTACTTGAATAATGATTGTATGTTCCGGATTGCTTACGAGCAAGAGGTTCATACAATCGTTTGGAATATTGTTTGTCTCTTCTAGTTGTTCTTATTGTTTGTTTCTTATAATTGTATCTCATGTGTGTTTCTATATTATATCATGCTTCGTATCTTAAGAAATATTGGTTGTTGACCATAGTTGTGGATTGTTGTTAATAGTTGAGTTAATTGGAAATAGTATAGTATTATGTGTATGATTGAATTATGTGGATTATGTGAACTTGTAAGATAATGTGAATTAGGAGAATTATGTGAATTAGGAGGATTATGTGAATTAATAGGACTATGTGAATTAATTGGAATATATGGATTTAGTATTGTAGAAATTGAATATCACGAAATAAGTGCTTGGCACTACTTGGTATCTATTAAGCTTGGTACCCATATGGGATTAGTGCCATGCTTACTTGTATCTATTGGATCATGGATCCATACGAAATATTGTCGAATCTTTATTGTTGTTCAATAGTTTCTATTTAAAAGAAATAAGTAGTTATTGATAAATTGTATCTTGTTTGTGAATTATTTAATTAGTTGCTTGTATACTCACTAAGCTTTATGCTTACTCGTATCAGTGATTTATGTTGTAGGTGTTGGTTCGGTTGAACCAATTGGATGAAAGGTGATTACAAGAAGTAAGTGTGGATTGAAGCTTGTTGTGTCATTATACAAGTTTCATATTCTATTGAATTGTCGTTTTGTAATACCATTGTATAAATCGCCCAAAAGATTATGAATTGATATAATGTGTCATGGTTGTATTTATTTGAATATGTAAAAATCAAATGTGGATTTCAAATGGAATAAATTGTAGAATATAAAATGGGACCAAATGTGATGGAATTATATTCCTAAGCATTATGATTTCATACATTGTAATATGTTTAAAAAAAAAAAAAACTATTGAAATATGGGCGTTTCATATATGTTGAAAGGTTGTGAAAAGTATTTGTTAATACTTATTGTAAGTGATATAAACACGATGATTTTAATGAGGAATTAGTGTTTTAGGATTGTAATAGAACACTAATAGTGAAATTGATTGTGTGGGACTAGAATAGTCAGAAAGGTATGAACTAGTAAATGATTTAGAAATGTTGAATTAATAACATATGTTATTAATAGGAGGATAGTTGTTACGTGACTTGAGGCATGAGATAATACCAAGTAATGTGATACTTTGTATTGATTATTGATAATTGACTATACATGTGTGATATTACATGTAAAGTTGTGATATTAGTATTTGATATATATATATCATAGGTGAAAATATGATAGTAAATTTAAAAGTGATTAGCTGTTATGGGAACAGCTGTAAAGAGAATTATTATAGAAATGTGATAAGTTGATTATGTAAAATTACTTGTTCTTAGAAAAGAGAGAGTTTTGGAGTAAATTGATTTAATTGCTATTCTAATCAATTAACAGTCATGAGATAAGTGTTTGGAATTACACGTGATATAATAGTGTCATTATTATTTGACAAAGTGTAATGTGTTGAAACGGTGATGATAGGTTATCATGTGTTTAGAGTTTCAGATAGGTTGAATTACTGATTAAGTCAGTTGTTGAAAATAGATTGTGTAATAAATAATACATATTAACTTATGTTATAGTAGTATTGAAAACCAGAACATTGTATGATAAGTGTATGCATGAAAGAAAATCACATTGATGGTTGATGATATGAAGTAACCTGAGAAGGAAATGTGAAGAACATAATCAAGCAACACTTGATCACCGTTGTTACATTATGCTGTGTCACATGAACTTGTTGAGGTTACCAAGTATCTGAGAAAGTGAATGTGATTAAGAGAAATATAATATAAAGTTGTGATAAACTAATTAGTGAAAAATTGTGATAAACAGTAATTGAAACTTGCAAGTGTATATGGTACTTGCAATTGTTTGAATTGTTGAAATGTGAGTATGTGACTAATGGGTGTGGATTACCTATTAGTGAGTCCTGTAATATCCTAACGGATTATTAGTGCGTATGGCTTGTATTAAGCCGAGTTGAGTTACTGATTCTGTGTGGTGATTGAGTCATTAAAATTAGTGAGAACCGTGTTTCGAAGTTTATGATTAGGTTAAATCTAAAACTTGAGATAGTTACCGGATGAGATATATATAGGTATGTGATAAGTGATAGGAGTAAATAACTCATATTGTGTGTTAAATGATTTTTAGTTGTCATTGATAAATAATTGACTAGAAAATGGTGTAATGGTTCCATTTGGCTGAATGGGCCATTGTTGTTAAGTATAGTTATAGAAAATATGTTTGAGATTAAACATAGTATTAATATATTAAAATAGTGATATGTTGACCTTGAAAGTCAACAGTGAATAAGGAGTTTAGTATATATTATGAAATCATTGGAATATGATTAATTTTGTTGAGAGTCAAATTTAAGAAAAGTGACCAAAGTGACTTATTGATTAATTGATTAAGTTGAAGTTGACAAATAGCAAACAATATTGAAATTGTTAAATGGGTTATTATAACTCAAATGAGTGAAAAGAGATATCAAAGATTATGAAATTTTGATTAATTGTGTTAAGTTATTTAACAAGTGAATAGTGTTAATAAAAGACTGAACTTATTAGAAATTGATGGTGACATGAGTTCTCAGGGATTAATCGAATTACACACCTAAATCAGGTGGGCATCTGTGAATGATATTGTTAAAATTATAATTGTGCGTGTGTAATTTGTGTGCTGAAACTGTTTAGGCAGTTTGTACTGATATGTAGTTGTAATGTGATATGGGTTGTGAAAGAGTGATAACCTAAATCCTGAGGGGGAGAGAACTAAATTAATGATTAAGTTTGAGAAATTGGAATTTTGTGTCATTTATTAAGAAAAGTGTAAATATATATATGATATATATAGTTGATAAAAGGTGATATATTATGAAAGTAATAGTTGAAATTTTGGAAATGATGATTATATTTCCATTGTTGCAGAAATGGTATTTTGCTGATAGAATAAATGGTGACTTAAGGGAACAAGTTGGAATAAGTCAATGTAGAGGTCGGGTGAATGTAGGTATTACAGTGTGATAGTACATGTGCTGTTTTGACAATGTACTTAGTGATGATGTTTTACCTACCGAGTGTGACCTCTACTTTACTTATTAAGGTGATATGAATCTAGATTACTTTTGAGTAAATGATTTCATATAGTTGAAGTGATATGTGAAAATTTGCCTGATGGTTAGTTCTAAATTGAAATTAATTTTCAGTGTTGACATGTGTATTGTGGTTTTATAACCACTGTTGTTGTTATCGTGTTGTTATTGTTGTGTTATGTTTTGTTGTTAAACAAAGTAAATAGTTGTAAGGGGTCCAAGATTTTAGCACATAGCTAATTTTTGGTTGCAAGGACTTATTAAGTGGCTTTGTGTTTCACTTATTCTAAGTGATTATGTGTTTAGTTGTTAGAGTAAATGTGTGTTTAAAATATATATCTGATTGATGATAGAGAATTCAGGTAAATGATTGTTTTATAGAAAACGTTGGATGAATGCACAGTATATATATATATATATATACAGGGGTGAAAGATAGAAATATATACCTTTAGGTATATGTGAATGTGGAAAGAATTGAGAGAAATAAATATTAGTATAAGTTGCTCTAGAGGATTTAAGTACGATAAGATGTATGTGATTATGTGTCATCAGATTTCGAGGACGAAATCTTTTAAGGGGGAGAGATTTGTAACATCCGTAAATCGCACTTAGTTGTTTTATATTATTTCCTTATTCTAAAATAATATTTAATGTGATTGGAAAATAATATTGTTTGAATTAATTGAAAATAAATAGGAAATAAGTTTCAGGACTTATTGTGGTTAGTAAAATATTAAGTGATTTAAATTAATAAAGTTGACGGAACAATAAAAAGTTTGGACTCGCGAATAGTTTTTGGGTTCCAGACAATAGGTTGAGAAGGGGTATTAAATTATACCCGTAAAATTGAAGGTCGGTTTTGGTAGCCGACCTCCTTTCTTTTTATTTGGTTCCTTCCTTCATTTTGAAACTTCAAAATACTCACAGAAAACTTAGAAAAAAAAAATTAGGAACTAAACAAAGATTGAAATTAAATGGTGGAGCTGTGATCTTAATCTTAATCTCATTATCATCATCCCCTTGTAAGCCTCAAATTGTAAGTTTAAATTTGGATTGATGTTCATAAGCTTATTATGATTTAATTGATGAAATTGGTTATATATGATGATACATGATGTTATGAATAGTTACTGCTGTTAATTAGTGTTGCTAGAAGCTGTTGAAAACTTGAGTTATGTTTTGGTGATTGGATTTCGCGGGTTAAGGTTTTAGCAGGTTCACAGATCTGGGGACGATGAGGAATCGCGACGCAATCCATATAATTTCGCGACGCGATTATAGCCTTTTCGCGACGCGATTCTAGTTGTATTTCACGACGCGATTAGGGAGGGTTGGCGACGCGATTCCATGTTAAACGCGACGCGATTGTAAAGTTTTTGAGTTTTGCAAATTTTGAAAATGCATAAGTGTTTAATAGCACTTTAAAGACCTCTTTTATGCAACAAAATTTTCATTAACTCGGATTGGGACGAAATTTACATGGTCACTCGGAAACGGCCCAATGATCAAAGCTATATGTTAATAGCCTAAGCAATTTTTGGCCATTCGGGGTTGTTTAGGGGTCGAAAATGGCATTTTACAGTTTTTGAGCCTCATTTCGGCACTTTTTGACTATGTTCTGGATTGGACTTTTGTTTCCTTAGACCTCAGGGATTACCTGCTTAGGTAAATATGTTATGATAATGATTTAGAACTAAGTAATGAAGTTATTGATTTATATAACTTGACTTAGTGAGAATGAACAATTGTAAATTGGTATGATTGATATGACAACTTGGTTATTATTGTGAGTTGATACCATACTGTTGAGATATGTTATTTAATTATGAAATGAGCTATATGTTATGGGACGAGTTACTGACTTGTGTATTTGTTGTGATTCTCAGATGGAGAGAAGGCTCAGTAACATTAGATCTCTGAGCGTGCAGCTGAGGTATCGGTGAGTGGACTCGTTCTCTCAGTGTGATTTGGTTGTAACATGTTTGGTTACAACAAGTGATCATAGTGATATTGTGATAGTGATTGTGACTATTGACCAGTGAAATACACGTGTAATAAGTGATGTGTCGCCTTCGGGCATTTGGTGATTCGGAGGTCAACAATTGTTGGACTGGGTTGCTACAGGTTAGCCAACATAGGAATTGTGAACATGTGTTGTGAATGGAGCTTATGTTGGTTAAAGGTAGTAGTCAGTTATCGGTAAAATCACTGTGTTGGCCTGCAGTGATTGTAAGTGTTGCTTGGTGGGCCATCCGCGGTCAGAGGGCTTTACAAGGACCACCGATCCTCTTGGTGATGTTGTGTCAGTGTCTAAATGATAATTGTAATAATCAGTATTGTTATGCTAAATTGTACTGATAGTGATAAGTTGACTCACTTAGCTTCGTGCTAATCCCACTATTTATCCTTTACAGGTTTTGGATTGATATGGGCTGGGCAAGGAACGGACTGAAGAATGTTTGACTTTATCGCGTTACTCTGATATCTAATTTATAAATCAGTGTCGTTATTGTTTTGATATAACACCCATGTTTTTAATTATGATTTAAAATAGTTGAGATTTTATGTTACTAAATGATGTGATTTAGTAAAATGTTCAAATTTGAACTTGCGCTTGCGAGTTTATTATATTAAATTGATTGTATAAGTGAGGGGTGTTATAAGATATGCTTACAATTATAACAAAGTTTTTAGTTCTATATATCCACCCAAAATCAACCGAAATATATCGTTATCAACAATTTCATCGAATTATTCAACACTTACGGAACCCCGCGCGAAGCGTGGGTAAGATCCCTCGTTCATTTAAATTTAGGATTGAGGATCAAAGGAGAAGGGACAATATGAGGAGAAGGAGGAGAAGTTTAATCCTAGCCCTCCCTTCTTTTTTAAATGGTCCAGATGATGCCACATCTGCACAGGGTTTTTTTTTGTAATTATCATAAATGAGGTGCTAAAACTGTAAAACTGATATGACTAGCAAAGGGAAAATTTGTCAAATTACGTGTAGCCCCATCTATCATTTCGGCCAGCCTTTTCTTATCGGTCACACAAAATTACTCTTTCTCTTTCTTCATTCAAACAACACACACTGAATCACCTTAAAACACACACTTTATCCAACCTCTGAAATTCAGTCCCTAACTACATCATAATTTTAATCGATCGTTCTTTGTAACACGATGACGAAATCGTTGATTACTTCCAACAAATTAAGAGCCTTCCATAACAGCTGATTCGGAGTCTTTGATGGTGAAGAGTAACAGAGACAATACATAATAAAAGCTATTTACACTGATCAACGATAGAGCTGGATTTGATTTGGATTTAATTAACCTAACAACTGATCCACGTATCCACGTATTCAACATAATCGTCAATCTGCGTTGAGAGCTCCATTTCTGGTGATTACTTCGTTCCGTCGTTATCAGTTGCGACGGTGAATAGTGGTGTTGTTGGTGGTGATCTAGATGGTTATTCCAGTTTGCCAGATGTAAGTGCCGGTGGTGGTGAAGTATTACGGGTTTTGGAAAGATATAACGGATTATAGATGACTTAAGTGATTTTAATCGAGCATAATGATGTCATCTCAAGTTTCAAGCAAAGGTAACAGAGACACGTTTTCTTCTTCTGGTTTTCATGTGGCATTGCTGTTTCCGGTACCCCTAAAGGTATTTTACAGCGTTTCTTGTTAATAAATAAGTATTTATGTAACTTCCGATGTGTTTGTGTTAATATGTATTATTAAATTGATCTATTCGGTGTATACATATGTGGCTTTGTTTTCTCATGTTTATTTTTATTATATAGTGATGAATTAGGTGTATAATAATTACCGATTTTCATTTGGTGTTTACTAAAAAAAGTGATGTTTTGTATTGGAAGCATTATGAATGAAGTTATAATTAGGTTATGAGTTTTAGTTGTTTTCAAATCTAACTTCATAAATAGTTATCAATGTTAGAGGGATCGGTGTGTTTGATTCATAAGATTGGTGATTATGATCTTGAGCAGGTGGAATTGTACATGAATTTTAATTTTACTAGAAGCATTAGGAATAGGTACTACATACATCGAATTGATGCAATAAAGATTAGGATATGAGGAGAATGCCTCAAATGAAAAGAAGAAGGAAAATGTCTGTTGTTACAGCATTTTAGAACAATTTTTTCATACGACAACTATTGCATTTTAATAACACTGCATTTTATACTTAAAAATTTCATTGCATTTTAACATCATTGCATATCGCTGCATTTTAACCCTTGCAATTTTCACCCTAAACTGCAGTGAAATAGGCCTTCTCCTCTTTCTCCTCATACAACCCATTCTCCTCTGAATCTCACTTATCCCAGGCTAACATCTGAAGGGAAGGAGGACATGCCGGATTTGCTACATTTTATTATAAATATATGTGTGTAGGAATATGTACTACACACATCAAAAGTAAATTGCGATGTTGTTAAAATGCATTCTGAATCTCACTTTTCCTTGTAATTTTACCACTTTTGCATTTTTGCTAATATTTATTGGGTAAGGTTGTGAGGGTACTGACGGGAATACCTCATTTGAGGGTCCTGACGGGAATACCTCATCTTGTTACTGCAAGAGCTGATGAGGTTGATTCCTTTGGTGTAGATGTATATGATCTGATTATATTCTTGTATATACAGTCGTATAAACGGTTGCTTGCTAAAGGTCATAAGGATTCAGCTACTATTGCCGATGTTTGGCCTTCTACTTCTGCTTTTGATGGATTCTTATCTGCACTTACGCCTTTACAGGTCGTTTAATCCATACCGAACATATTCGCTTATATTCATATGTATGTAGGTCATCGAATTGATAATAATTAGTGTCGCACCCCCAAATTATGATGCGGAAGCGAATCGGGTCGGGGCGCGACTAATCAATAATCAAAGCACACAAGATATATAATGAACGACTCTATATGCGTCGTTTACAAGTTACATTAATATAATGTAAAAGTTTTACAAAGTTGTAATGTTTACAAAAGCTCGTAATTAATGTTAGAGATTCTAAGGCATATCTAATTTACAAAATGTAGAAATGCAGGGGAATCTCCTGGTGTCTGTATGCGACTCGAGCTACATAATATCCTGAGCAGTCCTACTACTGCTGAGTACCTGAGAATACATGCTAAAAGGTCAGCTAAAAGCTGGTGAGCTCACAGGTTTGTATAATGATAAAGTAATGTGTGAACCACAAGATTTAATATAGTGATTTGAAATCAATCAAATAATGTATATGTCTGCCATGAGGTCATAGTCTGAGCTTAACTGAGGTGTCAGGATCACAATCAAGTGCCTGAGCGAGGGTGCCTCCCTGCGAGTGCCTAATCAACACTCGTATGAACAAATGCTGATGCGTCCGTTTGACCAGTTGGTGCTTGCTAACCCGGACGAGGATTGTCAATCCTATATGGTACCATACACTAACATTCATGCTACAAAAGTATTACCAAACTATGATCGTTGGAGGGCTTTAAAATGATTAGTAAATAACTCATGCAGAATATAGCGAGTTTTAGTACTCGTGTTCACATGTAAAACAAAGTAGAGCATGTGTTCCCACCCCGGGAGTAAAAACAGTAAAAAGTCGGGGCTATGAGACTCACCTGAGTCTGGTATATTGCAATGAAGCAAGTATGATGTAGTACTATGTGATGCTGTCCGAAGACTGTAACCTGTCGGGCGTTCAAAACGCGCAAGGTTATAAATATAAGTAGATGTCTCAACATACCATCTATGCTAGTTGTTCATTCAACTAGTAATGTCCAAATGATTGGGTTTGTTTGTGTTTTGAAAACGTGTACGGCCCCGTTGGTGACGGATTGTAATAATAATCTCAGACTATTATTATTATACTTGAATTGTTGTATACTTATAAAAATACATATGTTCTCTATGTTTCGGTGTTGTATCGTGTATTGTTATTTGTTATTGATGCCGTAAGTGTTTGTTTAAGAGATACTAGCTTATTTATTCATGAGAAACTAGTAAGTCAAATAAAGTCCAAGAGAAACTAAAAGTCAAAGAGAAACTAGAAGTCAAAGAGAAACTAGCTCATGTGAAACTAGGTGAAATGAGAAAGTAGTAGTTTCGTCTGTGAACTAGAAATGAGAAACTGAGAAATGAGAAACTATCAATTTGTGAAACTAGCAATAATGAGAAACTAATAAATGTGAAACTAGGAAATGTGAAACTAGGGATATTGAGAAACTAATAAATGTGAAACTATGAAATGTGAAACTAGAGATATTAATAAATGTGAAACTAGGAAATGTGAAACTAGAGACATTAATAAATGTGAAACTAGGAAATGTGAAACTAGAGATATTGAGAAACTAAGAAATGTGAAACTAGGAAATGTGAAACTAGAGATATTGAGAAACTAATAAATGTGAAACTAGCCATGGTGCGAAAGTGTAAAATTTGTGCGAATGTAATATTTAGCCGAAAGTGGTATTTTCGCAATTTACATACTCGAAAGTGATAATCCGAAAGTGTAGTTTCGAAAATGGTTAGTTTCGCAGTTTCGTTCGAAATCCAGTTTCGCAAGTCTGTAAGCTTTTGAGTTCGGGAACGTAGTCAAATGGCCTCGGTTTGACCCGCAATTTTTAGGGAAGTCTTAAATATGTTTTAAAGGCCTCGTAAAATTATCGTTATGTTTCGTGGGTCTCTCGAAGTGTCGGTTTTGTGAATCTACCAAAACAGGCCCTAACTTATGATTCCAGAATTTTTACTCGGTTTCCACTCTCGATTTAACCCATATGTAGTCCGATTCAAGTCCAACCAAAAATCACACATGTTCCCCTATATGTCTTGTTAATTTCTGCATTTTATGGTATTTTAATATGTCCATTTACTATTTTAAACGAAAAAAGACATATCGAGGTGTCGGTTTTGGTCCAAAACAGACATATGTCCAAAGATCAAGTAATACTCGAAAATGTGTGCATTTCTGGAGGTAGCTAAAGAAGAACTTTTTGTTCACGACGAAAATACCAAACTTTTCCAAGTGGTCTCACACGTTTATTTACCCTACAACTCGAGATATGGCCTCGAGAAATTACCGAAAGTTTCTGTCCGCCGGAACAGTGATGCTATGTCACCGGAGAAAAATGTTTTCGAGTAGTAAACGGAGTCGAAAAGTCACAAGACTAATTTTGTTGGAAAACCAACTTCTTTTAATACATTTTAGGCTCAAGAAACATCATTTTTGATTAAGAAATGAATTTTATAAAAATCATGGAAGTGGGAGTAAAAATCTGGGCAGAAAAGTATGTGTGTATATATGTTTCAAAAACGTGTTTTAAGTTAAGATTTGGACATTTCTGGGCTAAACTTTCTTCACGAAAGTTGTAGGCGACGAAAAGACGAAGATTTATTGTTTAGGAAGTTTTCGCTAGTTTCGAACGTACGATTTTATAAAAATTCGAGAAGAGGACTGTTTTCAGTGGTAGTTTTGGTTTACATTTTCGAGTTCTAAAAACGAGTTTTAACTTATGATTTGGACATTATCTAGCTAGATTATCAACTAGAGAAGTAAATAAAAGTATTTAAGAGAGTTTTAAGGTTTGGTTTACTTACAAAGCTCGGTTTTTAAAACCGAAAATATAGAAACGTTCGTGCTCGCGTGGTGATCGTTTTCTCTCAAATAAGCTTAGCGATCCAAAGTGTTTTGATGGTGGTTTTTGGTGGTGATAAGGTGGCGGTGGTGAGGTGTTTTAGAGAGAGAGAGAACCGAGTAGAGAGAGGGAGGAGAGAGTGGTGATGGAAATGATTTTGGTGTTTGTGTGTTTCATACACAAATGAGGGGAAAGGGTCAAGGGGGTATGGGGTGCCATGCCCCTCCCTTTGGCTGACTTTCGGCTGGGCCCCACCCCAAGTGGGTGATTAAATTGGTCTCCCAAGTTTGCGTATATACCCGTGTTCGTTTTCCCGGTCGTTTAAACGTTTAATTATTTATATACGCGATAATATACGAGTTTAAAAACACGAAATAATATTCGATGTTTTTGATGAAGTATTTTAACCAAAATACTTTTAGTGAGTTATAAAAATATAACTTTTGCTAAAATTGTTCGTCGGGCGCTAACCGTGCGTTTTTGTGGTGTTTGTTTTAAATGATACGATACGAGTTGTAATGTAAATATTATCAAATAATATTTATTAAATGTTTCGATTATTAAATAATTCCATATTTAATAATTACTTTGATTTGTCACCAACGTCCGTATAAGTTAACCGAAAATTCATTCGATATTGAAAATGCACGATTAAACCAAACCGCGTACGTGTATATATATTCAACAATACATATATAATGATACATTAATTATCCTAAACCAGGGACTAATTACATGTATTAGGAGATGATTAGGCACTAAATACTGGTCCTAATTTGGCGGGTGTCACATTCTCCCCTTGTTAAGAGAATTTCTTCCCGAAATTTAGTTCATGGTGATTGGAGTTGGATTGGAGAATAATTGAGGATACTTGAGTCGCATATGGTCTTCCCGTTCCCAAGTGAATTCCGGACCACACCGCCAATTCCACCTGACCTTAACGATGGGAATACGACTTTGTTTGAGTTGTTTGACCTCACGGTCCATGATTTCTGCGGGTTCCTCAACGAAATGGAGTTTATCATCGATGTGGATTTCGTCGAGCGGGATTATAAGTGTCTCATCAGACAGGCATTTCTTAAGATTAGAAATGTGAAATGTGGAATGCACGCTGCTGAGTTCGGGTGGCAGCTGCAAGCGATATGCCACTGGACCAACCCTCTCGAGGATCTCAAAAGGTCCAATGTACCTGGGGTTCAATTTTCCGCGTTTACCAAAACGTATGACGCCTTTCCAAGGCGAAACTTTCAAGAGTACTCGATCCCCGACCTGGAATTCGAGATGTTTGCGTCTCACGTCAGCATAGCTTTTCTGACGGTCACGCGCAGCTTTGAGTCGGTTTTGGATACCAATGATTTTCTCTGTTGTTTCGTGAAAGATCTCAGGACCAGTGAGTTGGCTATCCCCAACTTCGGTCCAACAGACAGGTGACCGGCACTTACGACCGTACAGTGCCTCGAAAGGTGCAACTCTAATACTGGTATGGTAGCTGTTGTTGTACGAAAACTCGCACAATGGTAGGTGATGTTCCCAGTTTGCACCGAAGTCAACTACGCAAGCCCGTAGCATGTCTTCCAATGTTTGAATTGTTCGTTCACTTTGACCGTCGGTTTGTGGGTGATAGGCGGTACTCATATCCAGACGAGTACCCAAGGACTTTTGTAATGATCTCCAAAACTGAGATGTGAAACGACTATCCCTGTCAGAAATAATCGAGATAGGAACACCGTGTCGGGATACAATCTCTTTCAAATAGATTCGTGTGAGGCGTTCCATTTTGTCGGTTTCCTTTATGGCGAGGAAATGAGCAGATTTTGTGAGTCGATCAACGATCACCCAAATGGTATCGCAACCGCCCGCGGTTTTTGGGAGTTTGGTGATAAAGTCCATACTGATCTGCTCCCATTTCCATTGGGGGATGTCCGGTTGTTGCAGTAAACCGGAGGGTTTCTGATATTCAACTTTGACTTTTGAACATGTGAGGCACTTGCTGACGTATGTAGCGATGTCAGCTTTCATGTTTGGCCACCAGTAAAATTCCTTGATGCCATGATACATCTTGTCAGCTCCAGGATGTATAGAGTATTTGGATTTGTGAGCTTCGTCCATTACCAAGTCTCGGAGATTCCCGAAACATGGTAACCAGATTCGGTTTGAGAAATATTTAACCCCATTGGGTTTGGTTTCGAATTGTTTCTCCATGTTTCGCAAGGCCTCGTTTTTTATATTTTCAGGTTTCAAGGCTTCGAGTTGAGCAGTAAGAATTTGAATGATAAGGTCATTGTGAATTGTAATACTGAGGGCTCGGACTCGAAGAGGTTTCGGTCGTTCCTTTCGGCTGAGGGCGTCGGCAACAACATTAGCCTTACCCGGATGGTATTTGATCTCACAATCATAATCGGTAAGCAACTCGACCCAGCGACGTTGCCTCATGTTGAGATCCTTTTGGTCAAATATGTGCTGAAGGCTTTTGTGGTCGGTGAAGATTGTGCACTTAGTACCGTACAGATAATGTCTCCAGATTTTGAGTGCAAAGACGACAGCTCCAAGTTCAAGATCATGAGTGGTGTAATTCTTTTCATGGATTTTGAGCTGTCGGGAGGCGTAAGCGATAACCTTGTCTCGTTGCATTAACACGCAACCGAGACCTTGGTGAGAAGCATCACAGTATACCACGAAATCATCGTTGCCTTCGGGTAATGATAGAATAGGTGCACTACAAAGCTTTTGTTTTAACAATTGGAATGCTGACTCTTGTTTGTCAGTCCAGTCGAATTTCTTTTCTTTTTGAGTCAAAGTTGTGAGTGGTTGGGCTATTTTTGAGAAATTTTCAATGAACCGCCGATAGTACCCAGCCAGTCCCAAAAACTGCCGTACTTCGGTTGGAGTTGTTGGCGGTTGCCAATTCTTGATAGCTTCGATTTTTGATGGATCAACGTGAATTCCCTGACTGTCTATCACATGTCCAAGGAATTGAACGGTTTGCATCCAGAACTCACACTTGGAGAATTTAGCATATAACTCCTCGTGTTTGAGTAGCTCTAGGATGGTTTTCAGGTGTTGCGCATGTTCTTGCTCGTTGCGCGAGTAGATCAAGATGTCATCAATGAATACAATGACAAACTTGTTGAGATATGGTTTGCACACACGGTTCATGAGGTCCATGAATACAGCCGGTGCGTTTGTTAAACCGAATGGCATTACTTGAAACTCATAATGCCCATAGCGAGTTCGGAAAGTTATCTTCGGGATGTCGGTGTCTCGAACTCGGAGTTGATGATAACCCGACCGTAGATCGATCTTTGAGTAAAAGTTCGACCCCTGAAGTTGGTCAAACAGGTCATCAATGCGGGGGAGTGGATAACGGTTCTTGATGGTTAATTTGTTGAGTTCCCTGTAGTCGATGCACATGCGGAAAGAACCGTCTTTCTTTTTAACGAATAGGACCGGAGCTCCCCAAGGTGAAGAACTCGGCCTAATGAAACCCTTGTCCAGGAGTTCCTGTAACTGAGCAGACAACTCTTGGAGTTCGGATGGGGCTAATCGGTATGGTGCTCGTGCCACAGGTGCTGCTCCGGGCACAAGTTCGATAGAGAACTCAACCTGTCTTACTGGTGGAAGACCAGGTAGTTCTTCAGGAAAGACTTCTGGGAAGTCTCGAACGATTGGCACATCCTCAAGTCGCTTCTCCTCCGACTTCTTCTCCATGATATGTGCGAGGATTGCCTGGTAACCCTTCCTCAAGTACTTATGGGTTTTCATGCATGAAATGATATTTAATCTCGTCCCACCGGTCTCCCCTTGTATGACCAAAGTACTACCGGTGGCGAGGGGAATGCGGACAATTTTATCGTAGCAGATTATCTCGGCACGATGCTTAGACAGCCAATCCATGCCTACAATGATGTCAAAACTTCCAATCTCGACAGGAATGAGATCAATAGAAAATAATTCATCGGCGAGGTTTAGAGTACAATTGGGTATCACACTATCAGTTTCAACAAGTTTTCCATTAGCTAATTCCACAATGTACTTAGCATCTAGGGCAACAGGTGTGATGTCAAGTAGTGGACAGAATTTATCAGATATAAAACTTCTATCAGCACCAGTATCAAATAGAACAAAGGCAGTTAAGTTGTTGAGCAAGAACGTACCCGAGACCACATTTGGGTCTTGACGGGCTTCCTTTGAGTTTAGAACAAAGGCTCTACCTTTAGCAGTATTGTTGCCCTTGTTCTTCAGCTTTGGACATTCATTCCTGAAATGCCCTGGGTTGCCGCATTCAAAGCAGGCTCTGGGTTGACTGGTGTTGGTGTGGGTGTTGGCAGTGGTAGACCTGCAGTCCTTGGCCATATGCCCATAACGTTGACAATTTGTGCATGGAGTACCGCAAAGACCATCATGATGTCTGCGGCACTTAGAACAAAAGGGCTTGTTCCCAGTGTAGCCCTTTTTGGGTTCAGACCCAGATGAGTAGGCCTTGATGGTTTCAGGTTTCTTGGATAATGACTGGGAATTGTTGGTGTTTCCAGACCACTTGCGCTTATTATCCCCAGACTGATTTGAATTGTTGTTGGCAGTAGGTGTTCCCCGGCGAACCACTTGTGCCATGAGGTTGTGTGCCATACGGACGGTAGCTTGGATGGTCGTGGGGTTGGAAGCAGTGACCATACCCTGAATACGTGGGGGAAGTCCCCAGATGTAACGTTCGATCCTTTTGTACTCCGGATCAACAAGAGATGGGCACAGCAGTGCCAGCTGATTGAATCTGGTGGTGTAACTGGCAATGTCATTGCCTTGGGTGGTGAGGTGCCAGAACTCGTTCTCTAGTTGTTGAATCTCATCCCTTGGACAGTACTCGTCCTTCAGCATCTTTTTCAGCTCTTCCCACGGTGTCAAGTAAGCAGTGTCAATGCCCACCGTCTGAGCATAAGTATTCCACCATGTCAGAGCACCGTCCGAGAAGGTGCAGGTGGAGTACTTGACCTTGCAATCTTCCGGGCAGTTACAAATTCGAAAGACTGATTCTACTTTTTCCACCCAACGTAATAAACCAATGGCACCCTCGGTGCCCTTAAAGTTCAGTGGCTTGCAGTTTTGGAAATCCTTGTATGAACAGGGCCTGGGCTGAGGCCCATTGGCAGCCGTGTCTTCGCTGCCTGAATTCGGTTGTCGAATAGCCATGGCTTGAGCCACACTTTGCGCAATGTGTTGAGCGATCTCGGCATCGCTGTATGTGTGTCTCTTTGGAGGCATGATTCTGCAAAAAGAAAGTGATTGAGTGTTTGTACGAGGGCTATGATATATCACACATGCATATATATATTGGAAGATAATATACAGTAGCACGAAGTGACAACCATAATTCATTAGATAACAAGTTCGACTACAAGATACAAGTTCCCAAAAGGTACATGATTGTGAGGATTACAAAAGATGCCGGGAATTTATACAACCGGACGAATTACGAGAGTCATACATAGATAGCTAGATAGATTACAAGATAGCGACTACACTAGTTCTAACGCAAGTTTATTCGTTCCATAAGAGCGACAAGGCGGTCCACGGTGGTTGCAAGTCTGCTGGCTTGTCTGGCGTTATCTTTTGCCAAAATTATTCGTTGCACCAATTCTCGGGAGAAATCTTCAGCTTCTCGTGAGCGTTGTTCACATTCTTCTAGTCTGGCCTGCAGGAGATCAACTGCACTCCTGTCATCTATCACTTGTTGATGAATCATGTCTACAGTTTGGGTCATGCTTTCCTGTTCCTGGAAAAGTTGAGCAATTCGGTCGTGTGACTGACGTAACCAGTACATTTGTACAATGTATTGTTCACGTTCCAAGCTCTCAAGTCTTGCCTCATGACGGTGTAGTCGGGCAGCTAACACTGGCACAGTGTGATGTGTTGGTTCTTGGGTGTATGGGGAGATGTCCATGGGGTCATTGGAAATCTCCATGTTTTCCTCAGATCTCCAAGTGTTCAGAGTTGTGGGTAGCCAATCCCACTTTCGTGGATAAGTTGGATGGTCTGCCCTAGTTGAGGGGTTATCAGTGTGGTAAGGGCTAACTCGAGCTGAGCTGTTACCCCTTCGTTGATGTCGGGTGACTCTTGCCTCTCCGGTGATATAATAGAGAGATTCAGTGAAAGCTTGTGGTAAAGAGGTTAACTCTTCAACAGTTGGGTGAGTTTGAACTTCTACGTTCGTGTCAGTCGGTGCTAGAGGAGGGATGTCCGCCATGTCTGTGGCAATAACGTTTGATAAGTATTGTGAGGCCTATATATAAACATATCATATAGCCTAGAGTGTCTAGCACAAACATATATAAGTCCCGGTTTCTCTCGTGGTCAGAGTCATCTAGTGTATTCCTATTCAACATAACCGTTTCAGCTCTCACCTCATCTTTCCTTAATTGTACATAGTTGATCAGGCTATGTTAAATTAAAGTCGTATGATGTAATCCCTGAACCAGTCATACCTAGTAAGGAAATACTGCCTAATGGTCATAGTCTAGGCCCACTAAATGCAACCTAGTTCACTATAACCTTAGGCTCTGATACCAATCTGTCGCACCCCCAAATTATGATGCGGAAGCGAATTGGGTCGGGGCGCGACTAATCAATAATCAAAGCACACAAGATATATAATGAACGACTCTATATGCGTCGTTTACAAGTTACATTAATATAATGTAAAAGTTTTACAAAGTTGTAATGTTTACAAAAGCTCGTAATTAATGTTAGAGATTCTAAGGCATATCTAATTTACAAAATGTAGAAATGCAGGGGAATCTCCTGGTGTCTGTATGCGACTCGAGCTACATAATATCCTGAGCAGTCCTACTACTGCTGAGTACCTGAGAATACATGCTAAAAGGTCAGCTAAAAGCTGGTGAGCTCACAGGTTTGTATAATGATAAAGTAATGTGTGAACCACAAGATTTAATATAGTGATTTGAAATCAATCAAATAATGTATATGTCTGCCATGAGGTCATAGTCTGAGCTTAACTGAGGTGTCAGGATCACAATCAAGTGCCTGAGCGAGGGTGCCTCCCTGCGAGTGCCTAATCAACACTCGTATGAACAAATGCTAATGCGTCCGTTTGACCAGTTAGTGCTTGCTAACCCGGACGAGGATTGTCAATCCTATATGGTACCATACACTAACATTCACGCTACAAAAGTATTACCAAACTATGATCGTTGGAGGGCTTTAAAATGATTAGTAAATAGCTCATGCAGAATATAGCGAGTTTTAGTACTCGTGTTCACATGTAAAACAAAGTAGAGCATGTGTTCCCACCCCGGGAGTAAAAACAGTAAAAAGTCGGGGCTATGAGACTCACCTGAGTCTGGTATATTGCAATGAAGCAAGTATGATGTAGTACTATGTGATGCTGTCCGAAGACTGTAACCTGTCGGGCGTTCAAAACGCGCAAGGTTATAAATATAAGTAGATGTCTCAACAGACCATCTATGCTAGTTGTTCATTCAACTAGTAATGTCCAAATGATTGGGTTTGTTTGTGTTTTGAAAACGTGTACGGCCCGTTGTTGACGGATTGTAATAATAATCTCAGACTATTATTATTATACTTGAATTGTTGTATACTTATAAAAATACATATGTTCTCTATGTTTCGGTGTTGTATCGTGTATTGTTATTTGTTATTGATGCCGTAAGTGTTTGTTTAAGAGATACTAGCTTATTTATTCATGAGAAACTAGTAAGTCAAATAAAGTCCAAGAGAAACTAAAAGTCAAAGAGAAACTAGAAGTCAAAGAGAAACTAGCTCATGTGAAACTAGGTGAAATGAGAAAGTAGTAGTTTCGTCTGTGAACTAGAAATGAGAAACTGAGAAATGAGAAACTATCAATTTGTGAAACTAGCAATAATGAGAAACTAATAAATGTGAAACTAGGAAATGTGAAACTAGGGATATTGAGAAACTAATAAATGTGAAACTAGGAAATGTGAAACTAGAGATATTAATAAATGTGAAACTAGGAAATGTGAAACTAGAGACATTAATAAATGTGAAACTAGGAAATGTGAAACTAGAGATATTGAGAAACTAAGAAATGTGAAACTAGGAAATGTGAAACTAGAGATATTGAGAAACTAATAAATGTGAAACTAGCCATGGTGCGAAAGTGTAAAATTTGTGCGAATGTAATATTTAGCCGAAAGTGGTATTTTCGCAATTTACATACTCGAAAGTGATAATCCGAAAGTGTAGTTTCGAAAATGGTTAGTTTCGCAGTTTCGTTCGAAATCCAGTTTCGCAAGTCTGTAAGCTTTTGAGTTCGGGAACGTAGTCAAATGGCCTCGGTTTGACCCGCAATTTTTAGGGAAGTCTTAAATATGTTTTAAAGGCCTCGTAAAATTATCGTTATGTTTCGTGGGTCTCTCGAAGTGTCGGTTTTGTGAATCTACCAAAACAGGCCCTAACTTATGATTCCAGAATTTTTACTCGGTTTCCACTCTCGATTTAACCCATATGTAGTCCGATTCAAGTCCAACCAAAAATCACACATGTTCCCCTATATGTCTTGTTAATTTCTGCATTTTATGGTATTTTAATATGTCCATTTACTATTTTAAACGAAAAAAGACATATCGAGGTGTCGGTTTTGGTCCAAAACAGACATATGTCCAAAGATCAAGTAATACTCGAAAATGTGTGCATTTCTGGAGGTAGCTAAAGAAGAACTTTTTGTTCACGACGAAAATACCAAACTTTTCCAAGTGGTCTCACACGTTTATTTACCCTACAACTCGAGATATGGCCTCGAGAAATTACCGAAAGTTTCTGTCCGCCGGAACAGTGATGCTATGTCACCGGAGAAAAATGTTTTCGAGTAGTAAACGGAGTCGAAAAGTCACGAGACTAATTTTGTTGGAAAACCAACTTCTTGTAATACATTTTAGGCTCAAGAAACATCATTTTTGATTAATAAATGAATTTTATAAAAATCATGGAAGTGGGAGTAAAAATCTGGGCAGAAAAGTATGTGTGTATATATGTTTCAAAAACGTGTTTTAAGTTAAGATTTGGACATTTCTGGGCTAAACTTTCTTCACGAAAGTTGTAGGCGACGAAAAGACGAAGATTTATTGTTTAGGAAGTTTTCGCTAGTTTCGAACGTACGATTTTATAAAAATTCGAGAAGAGGACTGTTTTCAGTGGTAGTTTTGGTTTACATTTTCGAGTTCTAAAAACGAGTTTTAACTTATGATTTGGACATTATCTAGCTAGATTATCAACTAGAGAAGTAAATAAAAGTATTTAAGAGAGTTTTAAGGTTTGGTTTACTTACAAAGCTCGGTTTTTAAAACCGAAAATATAGAAACGTTCGTGCTCGCGTGGTGATCGTTTTCTCTCAAATAAGCTTAGCGATCCAAAGTGTTTTGATGGTGGTTTTTGGTGGTGATAAGGTGGCGGTGGTGAGGTGTTTTAGAGAGAGAGAGAACCGAGTAGAGAGAGGGAGGAGAGAGTGGTGATGGAAATGATTTTGGTGTTTGTGTGTTTCATACACAAATGAGGGGAAAGGGTCAAGGGGGTATGGGGTGCCATGCCCCTCCCTTTGGCTGACTTTCGGCTGGGCCCCACCCCAAGTGGGTGATTAAATTGGTCTCCCAAGTTTGCGTATATACCCGTGTTCGTTTTCCCGGTCGTTTAAACGTTTAATTATTTATATACGCGATAATATACGAGTTTAAAAACACGAAATAATATTCGATGTTTTTGATGAAGTATTTTAACCAAAATACTTTTAGTGAGTTATAAAAATATAACTTTTGCTAAAATTGTTCGTCGGGCGCTAACCGTGCGTTTTTGTCGCGTTTGTTTTAAATGATACGATACGAGTTGTAATGTAAATATTATCAAATAATATTTATTAAATGTTTCGATTATTAAATAATTCCATATTTAATAATTACTTTGATTTGTCACCAACGTCCGTATAAGTTAACCGAAAATTCATTCGATATTGAAAATGCACGATTAAACCAAACCGCGTACGTGTATATATATTCAACAATACATATATAATGATACATTAATTATCCTAAACCAGGGACTAATTACATGTATTAGGAGATGATTAGGCACTAAATACTGGTCCTAATTTGGCGGGTGTCACAATTAGTCAATTAGATATCGTGCTGTAAGTAATAGTGCTTGTAAATTCTGGTTTATTTGTATATTATATATGCTGAATATATGCTAATTGAATCTAAAAATACTTTGTGTGAAATACTTTGTTTAGAGTGTGATCAGAGTGTGAAATACTTCATATAAGGATATGAATTATGTTAATCATTGATATCGCCCATTTTGGCTATATACTTCTGTCGCGATATCATTGTTTTGCATATGTATTTGAGTAGATTTCCGGAACTTTCGATACTTATTTTGTTTGGAAATCAATTTCAGGTAAAAAGATGGAAATGTGCTCGAAGTGGTGAAGAAATTGTGAAGTGTAGAGCTTATCTGATGCTGGGCTGAAAACAGGCTATAGCCGATTGGCTAGGCTAACAAAGCCGATCGGTTTATCATTCTCAGCAGATCTGCTAATATTAGCCGATCGGCTTTCCCTGTGGAAATCCATTACAGAACGTTGCCTAGTCGAAGCTTGTGAAGTTGAACTAACATAGCCGTTCGGCTAAGCTTCTTCAGCCGTTCGGCTAGGGCTTTAAAGCCGTTCGGCTAGCCATCATTAGCCGATCGGCTATGGATGGTCTGTGTGAGATTCCAGGCTGTTGGTGTACTGTGCGCTTGTGATTGGCTTGGCATTCAAATGCCCATCCCTTTCCAGCTTTACCCATCATTTACCCATCCTATACCCATCATTTTTAACCCATCATTTCCATTTTTCAAAGAAAAGAAAAATAAAAAATAGAATGGGAAAGGGGTGTTTGGTCGGCAGCTTCATAATCATCTTCATCATATATCATATCATAACACACACACATATCACATATTATCATCCATCTCTATCTCTGGCTCTCTCTCTCGCGGGAAGAACACCACCAAACCAAAAACCCATTTTCATTTCACCATTTTACCTTCAATCAATCACCAAAATAACCCATTTTTACTTTCAAATTTCTTAAGGATTTCACTAGGAGTTTGTGAGGATAACATCAAGCAACATCATTTGGAAACATTTGTGTAATCACTTTGGTATAATTTCTATTTAATCTAATTTCAAGTTATTTATGAATTTGTTTAGTATTTATGATTTTTGCTTAATTATTATGATTATGTGTGGCTAGTTACCATTGTGTTTGTTTGGATGAACTAACTAGTTGATTAGGGGTGTAATCTTTTGGTGTTAATTTATATGTTTAAGTTTGTGAATCATCCATGGATTTGAATGTATTTAGTTTGTTGTTGTTTTAGAACTTTTGGTATTTTAGCTAAGTTATTATAGCGAATGTTTATTGCTTAGTAAAAATACTTGATTGTTATTTATCACTTGTGGAACAAAGCATTTGATGATTGTAAAAACAACTAGCTAAATACATACAAGTTAGAGATTATAGTGAATGTTTGTCGTGTGGATGATTTGCAAACTCTCAAAATCTAAATTTATGTTTAATTGGAGAACCTTGTGTAATTAAGCTTAGTCTATAGAATTTGACCATTTGATAATTTACTAATTAATATAGCGAACGTTTTCAACCAAGTAAATTGCTATTGATTATTTGTCTATAAATAATTGAACAAAATCGCGAATGTAATTTTGGAATGTGTCAAATGATTTTAGCTAAATTATGCAAGTTAGTAACCATGGCGAACGTCCGTTACTCAATTACATAATAGGTTTGTAAATTGAAGTTGAACAATAGGTCTTAGCGAACGTTGAGCTTATGTTTGATGAATGTTACCTTGGCATATATATCTTAACCGGTTATAATCCTAACCCCCCGAAATCACTAGTGAAATAATCCAAGCAAACATTGTTTTTAATATTTGAAAGTTCCAAATCAATCAATCCGACTCTTCAGAGTCCACCTGCCTAGATAGTTAAAAATTGTAGTGTTTAAGCATTGTGACAATTCGGTCACACAAACCAACCACATTTTATTTACCTTTTTTAAATTGTTCACACTTAGTAATTGATAAAAACCAAGTTCCATGTGTTCGAACCTAGACTTACCAAAACTATACTACCACTCGACAGGGTCCACTGCCCGGTTGTGTTTGGTCTAGCTCGGTACTTTTTGGTTTACTTATCAACGATAAATTTTATAACTGAATTTTGCACATCAATCATATAGGTACATGTGTGAAATACTTTGTTCGGAGTGTGATTAGAGGTACATGTATCGTTTGTTATTCATGGTATCATATTTGATAGTGTTGTTGATTTATCTTTGCTAGTTAATTTGTTCATTGTTGTTATGTAATTTTTGTGATATAACTCATCGGCCAAAATTAGGTAATTTATAGGGTAAATTACATTGCGTGACCCTGTGGTTTTTCATTTTATCAGTGCGTGCCCCTCCCGACTTTTTATTACACCGCGTATCCCTGTGGTTGGTTTTTTTGTCCCAAGTTTGTCCCTTCTTCGTTAAATCTAACAAATTGACAGTTAACTTGTATAAACTAACTAAAATGCCTTTCTTCTTTCTTAATAACAACAAGAATAAGAACAAAAACAGACAAGAACAAAATCATCAACTTAATAATAACGACGAGAACAAAAGCCAATCTACTTTTATTGTGTTTATTATACTCCGTATCTTTGTTTCCATTTCCTTTATTTGAAGATCACTAATTTTTAATTTAGTCAAACATACATCAATATTTCCTTTTAGTCAAGAATCATATGTAAAAGTTATACATAGACTGATAGACATAGGGGAATATCATCACCGCCACCATCAATTCCTTTCCTTCCATCTTTTATTCATTGATGATAATGTGAACTCAATTGCATCAACGAATTTGCAGATTTGAAAGCCTAAAAATGGCAATTTGCCCTAAACCAATTAACATTCTCCTGAATATATACACCCTCAAATTGTTCAATTGAGACAGATCTAAACGAAACCCGTCGGGCCGACACCTCCGTTGTTAGTTGAAACAAGAGGTCGGAGTTTGAGTTCGAAGTGGAGGTATTTGCAAGAACATGGATCTAAATCGGAGTTGCAAGTGGTCTGATTCAAGACTATAACTCAGGGGAAATAGATCGAAATACGAAAACTCCAGGTTTTCTTTCTGATATGGGTTTAGATTGGAATCTTTGTTGTATAAAGAAGGCCGACTGGCCGCCGCCGGTGACCTACAAAACCGCCGGAAATCACTCGACCATAAGAGGTAGTTTGGGCTCTTTTCAATTTACGATTTGGGGTGTAATTTCGTATGTTGTGTTTCTGGTTTTTGGGTTGGTTTCATATATATGTTTGTGAATCTTGGTTGAAGGATATGTTCTTGGTTGATTTGTTCGATTCTTTTTTTATCATACGATGAAGATGTAAGTTGAAAAGAAGAAAAATATTTGCAGGTCTTGTGAAAATGATGTTGCAGTTGTTATGTGTTTTTGGTTAAATTATATAGAGATTGATGAATATGACACTGATGAATAGAGAAAATATAAGAGAGAAGGGAGAAAGGAGAAGGGCATTGTAGTCATTTTATATGAATTAACTGTCAATTTGTTAGATTTAACGAAGAAAGGACAAACTTGGGACAAAAAAACCAACCACAGGGATACGCGGTGTAATAAAAAGTCGGGAGGGGCACGCACTGATAAAATGAAAAACCAAAGGGACACACAATGTGATTTACCCTAATTTATAATATGATCAACAATTCAACAGCAATTATTGCATTTTAGGAAATTTATTCATAATAAGGTCCATTTTATCTAAGTTTTAAGGTTATTTAGTTATAAAAGTTAATATTTTATTGCAAAGTTAATATTATCTTTTTGTTTGAATGTACACATGGTTTTGAGATTCACTCTATTGTATCGTTTTTTTTGTATTTAAGAGAGATGATCACAAGCTCGAGTTCGCAAATCTAAATCAATTATATGGACATTAAGTATATATCCTATATTATAATTCATGTTCTCTTAATCTATGAATCATCTCAGTTCGGTTTTTAATTTTTATTATTACTATCCAATTTGTTTGATTCTCATCTATCTTAGGTTATATTAGATTCTGTCTCAATAGTAGCTCGTAATGCTTAATGATAAGTTATTTATTACACCTGGTTATAATCTGTGACCAAAATTGCTACTGGAGATTACTGTAATCAGCATTGCTTATAAGATTGATATAAGTTTCGATTGTTAGTGAATGAAGATGTGGGTTCTACAGAATTACAGTTACCTAATTTTTGTTTTGTTTTGCTACAGAACTGATGTTGAGTTGTTCAGCTCCTTCTATTATGTTTCTATAGGTGCTGATAGCAGCAACTGTTTGTGGTGCATTTGGACAGTTTGTGAAACCTTTTGTAGCTTCCATTTTGTATCAAAAAGGTGTTGATCCAAAATCTGTGTTTCAAGCTGGAGGCTTTCCTTTCAACCCATTCTTCTGTAAGGTTTCTTTTTACAGAGCATGCTTTTGCTTTTATTACATTACTAATGTATGTATGTATGTATGTATGTATATATATATATATATATATATATATATATATATATATATATATATATATATATATATATAAAATTATGGATACCCTTTTGGTGTTCTCGGTGACTTCTTTTCTAAAAACTGCACATATTTAAATGGTTAGGCAGCCAACTAATAGATATAGTGTTGACCATTAGTAGAGTAAAATGCAGTCAATTTTATAGATGTATAATATATTGTTTTGAAAATAAAGTCTTATTAAAATGCATCCGAGGGTAAGATAGAATGAATTTGGACGCATATCACATATAAAATGTGTTTTAAAAGCTGGTTGAACCTTGCTTTGTACTCCATTGTATGTTAAAAGTTGAAAAATGAACTACAAGCATTGTTGATTATGAAGAACAATATAAGAAACTTTAGAGTGTAATCGGAGGTGCGTATTATGTTTATTCATAGTTTAGAGTATTATATTGATACTTGTTGATTTCCCTTCATATTTTTTAATTCTCATTTATCCATCCCTAGTTATATGTGATCGTTTTTTTTTATAGAAAATCATTGGTTACTGCATGTGGTTTCTTTTTCAGAATATGATAAATGCAGATGACACGAAGCTGTTATCAAGCTCCTGCTTCTAACTATGGTGTTGGTGGCCTGGCATCGAAGAAAATGCCCATTCTTTTGTTGCTGGATGGAGAGTGAGCCTAGCATCTCTTCTTGTTCAATGTTTTAGTTATTTAGTGAACTAAAGTGAAACACAAAATGTGTTACCTTAAACCTGATTCAACCTAGTTTGAACATCATCATGTTATTTGGAGTTGATTAGTAGTATGTGTTTAACATTGTGTAATTAGTAGATTTATCTTTTTGTATTTGTTATATTTTTAACAATTATGTTATTTTGGTATCGAGGGTGTAGTTTTAGATGTTGCTAGTTACTAGTTATTCTATATTTTGTGAATGTTATACAACTATGATAATAATTACTTGGTTTTTAAGCTTTTGTAGTTTTATTACTTTTTTTAATACCTTTGTTAATTTCTTTAAAATGAATATTAGAAATGTTGATGCATTTTTTCTAAAAATCACTGCATTTTTATAGAAGTCACTGCATTTTATAAAGTGCATTTTGTTACTTTCTTTACAATGAATACCAGAAATGTTGCTGCATAAAAAAATATTATGCATTTTATTTAAGTAACTGCATTTTTATAAAATTTAATGCATTTTTAAATATAAACTATTGTATCGTTGTTTTTGATGCATATTACGGGTGGGGTTCAGAGGAGCAGAGGGGTTTTAAGGGGCAGGGAGAGTGAAACACCCCGAACTTGAACAATTTTTTTTTTTAACGCTTTTTATTACTTATACTTACTTATTATGGTCCCAAAACACTAGCTATTACATTATGTTTTCATATTTAGAACTTAAAAATAAAAGTGCTGAATACTGGTTGAATCCGGCCGGATTCACGGGAATCCACCGGATTCCCCACTCTTTCAGACACAATTTTTGATCAGAACCAAAACTTAGCAATCCGTTTCTGAATACGCCCCGGAATCCGCCCGGATTCATGGCAATCCGCCGGATTCTCATGAATCCGACCGGATTCCCACTCCCTACAGCAGATTCCAAAAGCTGCACATTTTCATACCAAAAATCGAACTTTGACAACGCATAACTTTTAAACTACAGCACCTGGGATTGCCAAATTTTGCAGACACGTTTTAAATGGTCAAATGAACGTAGCCCAACTTTTACTTTTTCAAAATTCTCGTTTTAACCCATTTTGACACGTAAACTAGTTTTCGACCATTTTTGACCAAAAATGTTAACATGTCAAATTCTAAACCAATGTAAATCTGACCTTCAACTTTTGACCACATATTTAACTATAACATTTGGACTTGTGAGTACTAAAACATTTGACTTTCGACTAACTTGACCCATTTTGACACTTAAGCACTTAATGACCCAATTGGACCCCAATTGGAACTATTTCCATCTTTGACCATCCAATCACCTACACTTTTACTCAGTTGACTTTACAAAGTCAAAACAAACTTATCATATTCAACTTAACAACAAAACATAATCTTTTACATAGTCTCACAACTAGCCATTCTTGTCAAATTCATACACTAACAAAAGTGAGACTAATGTATCCAAAAACACTTATACATTACAAAGGGGGTGTTATTGTATCGTAAGCATGATTAAAAAGGGATTAAACTCATTACTAACCAAGCAATGAGCTCCACCACTAGCTTTCCACAATCTTCTTTCCAGTTTCTTCCTTTACCTTACTGGAACTTCCTGTAACATATTAAACATAACGGATAAGCATAAATGCTTAGTAAGTAATGGAAACATAATTATAAAATCTGCAACAAGTCAAGGATCCTTAACATCTAACATGTCAAATCATACGATATGACATAATACCAAGCTAATGACCTAGTAATTACTTGGATACCACCAAGCGAATGAAAACTCATTCCTTGGTTCCACAAATATCCATCTACTTACCTTGCACAATGCACAATTAAAACACTTGACTTCTTGCAACCTTGATCACCTATTCACATAAACACAAATCACTTATACATTTAACTAACTCTTTCTTACTTCTTACCAATCAATTAGGTGCTAAATCACATAATACCCAAATTTCTAACATAAGTTCCATACAATTAATACCTAATCACATGTAAATGGGTAATTAACACTACTTCTTACCATTTCTTTCACAATTCACCAAGAACTTAGCTTCTTAGTGATCTTACATATTCATAATCAAATCAATTACCCATCAAACACATGATTATGGATTTATCAATACAATTAACACTATTTAATCATTCTTTTACATTCAAAAACATGTATGGAACCTAATTTAACTTAATTACTCACTTACCTATCAATTTCACTAACTTGGGGTTTTCATTTCTTAAACCCTAACTCAAATTAAACAAGCTAGAGGAGATTACATACCCTTCTATTGATGAATTCGAATTCAGAGACCTTAAATTTCTAAAACCCCAGCTTAATTTTGATCTTGTTCTTCTTCTTGTTCTCTCCAAATCGTGACACTCTATCTCTGTATACGTGGGTTTATTTTCCAGTATGTGAAATACAGTAGAAGGAAGTAGAACCCAGTATTTTAATTACATTATTTACACTTCATTCCTTCCAACTTATAAAAACTGACACTTTCTACCCACTAACTAGATTTGTTTCATTAACCAAGTCTTACTAACCAATTTCTAACATATAAAAATTTAACTCACATAACATAATATTATATACATATAATTTAAATAACTAAAATCATATAATATCATTTAAACTTACAAAAATTTGGGACGTTACATAGAGCATGTTTTTAACGAATCAAATATTGACATGTGTCACCCATGGTCTCTGCATGTCAGGCTAACAAGGACTATTTTACAATTTTCGGTACTGTTATGCAAAATGCAGTGAAAATTTCTCCAACACAACATTATTTTGTATACAACATAAATTATTCACTGCATTTTAGTAAAACAAAACATTATACACTGAATTCAAAAAACCTAATATTATGCAAAGATCTCGTAAAAAACAAAATGCAGCAAAAAAATGTTAAAATGCAGTGAACAACATAAAATGCAGTGAAAAATCATAAAATGCAAAGTGAATAAAAATGTTGAAAAAACGTAAAATGCAGCGAAAAATATAAAATGCAGTGAAAAATCATAAATTGCAGTGAAAAATACAACTACTTGTTTTCAATAATATTAACTTTTAATAAAATGCAGTAACATTCATCTAAAATGCCGTTCCTAGATTACTTGATTCCATAATTTAAATTTGTCTTGATTGCTTGATTCACCATCTATGTAAGACGCCGACATTGATAGATTTTGTTTAGAACATGTGTTGTTATCTCCATATCACATATATACATCTTCTAGCATAGTTCACCGACAAATTCGTCCTAAAATGCAGCAAGTTCTATGTAGCTTTTTTTTTATAAAGAATTTAGGTTGAACACTTTCTAGATGATATTTTTACAATCGGAGATGAGAATCCTAATTCCTAAGGCGATTCTTTAATTTTAATCAACACATTTCACAGCAATAATAGGTAAGAGATACAAATGGCCAAAAATAACATTACATGTAAAAAGAAACTTACATAAAATATGTGTGCCACAAAGTTTAGACTTTCTCTTTACAAACCCGAACCTGACACGTAGTAACTCAGAACATCGAGGTGTGACCTTATTTTAAGTTACAGGTTCCTTAATTATGCGACAATATTACAGAACAAACTATATGTAGGACTGAAACATTGACACCAATTTCGTAACATACAAACTTAGAGACGGACCTTTTTTATCCTAACATGTTGACCATACTCGATATAAACAGGCGTCCCATGACTTTTATGTTCAATAATAGCTGGGGCGCACATTAAGGCGTGATGCTAGCTTCTAGCCCAGAGACTGGTCAGCCTGCAATATAGTCGTACAAATTGTATCAAAATAAGATCAACAATACATATATTATTTCTTACAAAATATATAATATAATGACCGCACAGAGGTTACATTATGCCCTTTTTGATGATATTTAAACAAGTTGTTATCTGCAAATCTAAAGGAGAAAAGAAAACAACGTGAACAAACTTGTCTGACACTCTGACTCAGTATGACTGCACAGAGGTCACTAATAATTACATGTCTGACTTATCAACCAAATCGTCCATTTTTCTACCTCTAAGGAAGATAGTACAAAGTTAAGGAGGGAAACATGAACAAACCTGGGTCCAAAAGGAGATCCAGCTGCTGCGGAGCTCATGGGTGACCCGTGGGTTATACAACATCGTAAGCCTTCGGATAATGAATCATTCTTGCCTACATGGAGAAAATAAACATCCTATGATTTTATGGAATGTTGAAACAGTTACAAAAAACAAACAAGGCGGAACATGTACCTGTCTGAGTCCCATGATCTGTATCACTCTCCTGGCTGCTTGAAATCGTTAGCTTTTGGGATGACTGTCTAGATTGATCAAAAGCAGATTCATTTACTTAAGCATTCATACAAGTTTATGATCTCAACTTATTGTTTATATAAGGATTCAAGGCTAACCGTATCACGGATTCCAGTAACCGTTTCAGAAATTGATTGGGTACTGCTGAGCGTGTTGTGTGTGATCATACCTCGAAGGATGATAATCAACCTGAAAGAAAACAACATATTTATAATTTGTATAAAATAAAACTGCTAACAATATAAATAATATATTATACCTCCTCATCTCTATGCATGAAGTTCATACCTCCATCATAGTGATTGTTACGATGACCGAATTTAGGCGCATTCACTGGGAGCTGTAGGTAGTTTGGTCCCAAATGGTGCCTCTGAGTATCAGAGTATGCAAAAATACGACCCTGAAGCATCTTATCATTAGTAATAGATACCAGGTACAAGAAGGCCCGGGTTAAACGCCAACATGTCATTCTCATTAAAGAAGTTATCAATATTAGATGTATTCACTTTAGCTACACTTTAATGACATGATATGATCAATAAAATTGAGCCCTGAACACAAGAAGCTTTTCTTCAACAGTATACACTTTTAAGCACTTCAATAATTCCCAAAACCATCTGGTTGTAATCAAGTTTGTATACTGTTAAACAGTTAGATTATAACATTTCATAAAGTAAATCTCATCATCAATACTTGTCTTTAAAAAATTTATGCCTCATTCAACGATATTAATCATATCATAGTTACAACTTCAAATAAAAAAAAGATCTTGAAAACGTGAAGGTACACAAAAGTCAGCATCTTCTTCATTATAATGTAACACAAATGATGCAGACATAGTTCGAAATGAGCACATAAAAAATAAAAGTGCAAAATAATAATACTGATCACCAAACCAAATTAGCCTTAAGAATAGCAAAACACCTATTCATAATTCGTAAAAGTCAACAAAGCAATCTTCCATTTCATACTATATACACACTACACAATATGATAACAATCAATGCTAAGAGTATTAACTGAATCTATATTGGCATAATAATCTATATAAGATTAAATTAAATGTGCATCGATACATATAGATCTACATCTATACATCTGTATAGATCTGGATTCAATTTTAAAATCGAAATAACTTACCTTCGGTTTGCAGTTGTATAGTTAGCGTTCATTCAATCGAGTGAGGTATAGTCGTGTTGTCAATTATCTCCAATTGAAGTTGTTAACGTGCGTGTTTAATCAGACATCGTTATGCTCGATTTCGTATTTTTGATCGATTTTGCTGCGGGTGAAATTGTTTGTTGACGAAGTGACGGAGAGGTGATTGTCGGAGAGAGAATATTTGATTTTGTTTGTGAAAAATGTGGAAAGTTTTCGATCTGTAATCGATTTGCAGTAAGATCTGGGCAGAGAAGGAAGAAGGGCAGCTGGAACTTTTTTTAGCAAAATTACAATTATGCCCTTAACGGTGGTCGGAGGATTGGACAGGTGTCGAGTGCTGATTTGTCAATTATCTTCTCTCCTCCTCTCCTCAAAATGGTACTTCTCCTCAGAACCCTACCCCTAAATTTAAACGGAAACTAGTATGCTAACTTCATTTATACCACCTCTATTTTCTCTGTTTTCTCTTTCTCTGCTTTTACAATTCTGCCGACACCTCCAACGGCTATTCTCTACCGACAATCATCTATACCACCTCGCCGGCCGACAAACCTCTATCACTTCGCCGGCTGACAACCACCAACGTCCAAACCCTTGCACCGACCGCCTACAAGTTTTCCCTATTCCAAGTATCACCACCGTAGACATTGAAACGTTTACTATAATTTTTTCGACACACCGACACCACCACAAAATATCACCTTCCGTCTTTAATGCTTAATACAGCGACGTTGGTTCAATAGTCCGAGTACCACAGGCGTCGATCGCTGAGGTTGTCTCCGAGTTGGTTCTCAGTGAGTTGATACAGTGAGGTTGTTTCCGAGTTGAGCTTCGTTGTTTCATCATATCTACTTACTTAACAGAGTAATATATAATCCTCATCGATATATATAAAAAGTTTCTAGCTTCTTATCATATAAATATATATATATATATAAACCTATTTTCGCTGCCATCACTACCATTAAATCTGTTACCTTCTTAGAAACCTAACACAACGACTTTTTCCGGCGACGGACTACATACGCGCCGCCACATGCCTTACAGCTTACCTCAGGAAATTGGTTTTTCAGACTAAAATCCGATTGCCCTGCTATTTTGCCAGCGACTGATTTCTTTAACCGGAATTAAATGGTAGTTTGCTGCTAGTGGCACTCCGTCTCCATGTTAGCTACTATTCGACATATACGGCCGGAATTATCATCGGCGAGTGTTTGCTTTCGGTGACTTTGACCATCATATAATTTTGCTCTCGTATCATATATTGTAGGGTTTAGTGCAGGGGAATGCACTCAACTTGTGCACGAAGTCTATTGTATGTACCCATTTTAATTTAGTTCTATTTTGTGTACTTATCCCGGAAATGAGCATATTGTGTGTACTTGACCTGCTACCATTTCCATGTAACCGGTTAACCAACTGCCCAAGCCACATAATGGTACACGTGTAATGCCACGTAACCTGTTTAGTTCTATTACTATGAAGGTTCTCATCTCCACCACCGTAAGCTACTGCAACCTTCCTTTTCCACCGGTCATCTTCTCCGGTTACAACTCCGATGAAGGCTCCGGCAAGAATCATTTGCGCTTGCTCACATTTACATCAACAAATTCAACTGGTATGTTAGACTGCTACCCATCGTTCACTCCATTTCACCAAACCATTTAACATGGATTTCGATAGATTTCGCTTCGAATTCGATTTCGATTTCAACTCCTTATCAGTATGTGTATGTATATGTTTAATATGGATGATTTTGTTCTAAGGTTTATGGATGTTTATTCTTGCAAGGTTTCGATTCCATGGTGCCCGAGGATCTTTTTCTTAGTTTTAGATTTGGGCAAACAAAAGGATCTTTCGGTAGTCATAAGTTGCTTCATTTTGGTGTTGATTTAGTTAATGTAAATGAATGAGTTTACTGGAAAAGAAGGATGCATACTTAGGTGGAGTATTTCGCCGGAATCTGGACACAGAAGAATGTAGAAGACGACTTTGATTTTGTGGCTAGGAGACGAATCACATTTCTACACGTGGAGCATAAAATAAAAGTCTTTTTAAAACACGATAAAACAAGCCGGACTAAAAATAATTATTTATTATTTAAGTATATGAGGTGGATGCCACGTAAGCATCAAATTGACTTTGGTCAACCGGGTAACCGGCTAGTTGTCCAAGAGGTAAACGAGTACATTAAATAGACCCTTTTCTGGTATGGGTACATACAATAGAGCTAAATTTAGACGGGTACATATAATAGACTTCGGGCTATAGTTGAATGCATTTCCCTGCACTAAACCATATTGTATACTGTTTTGACTTTGCTTCTCCTCATATCTGCCTTTACTATATTTGTCTCTATCACTAATATATATGTATACAGGTTAAGTTATTATTATATACGGAGTACATATTTCATATGCATATACCCTACTAATTTAATAACTATCAAGTGAGTGGTCAACATTCTAGTTCATGTGTTTTACGGACATACTATACTGAAACTTTTTAGAACAAACACATTTTAGAACAAACACAATGTAGGGCACCATAGATTATATCAGTGATAATCAATCAATTCGGTTCAAAAACACATAATCTATTAGAAAGTATTTAAGTTTCTGTGTTAGTAGTATAATAGTAATATATATAAATATATTATTATACATATATTGAATAGTCTTATATATTATACTCATACATGTATATATATAAAATACTTGTTTAAATTATATATACTATACATCTATATTATACTTGTTTGTTGGCTATATAGTTTGTTTGTATATCTATTATTATACTTGATTATCAAATATTATACTTGATTATGTATTTTATAGATAATTATATATCTATTATTATACTTGATTATGGGTAAGTGGTATATATATTAACCTTATATATAATACTTATACATATAACAGACTAATACTTATACATATAACAGACTTGTCTGTTGGTTAAGTCGTCGTCACGGGCAGACGCTTGTTCGCCTAATTTTTCTTGAGTTTTGTTTCTGTTATCACCTTTTTATTCTTTTACAGGAACAACATCCAACTGTTCTGAGGAAACAGGTCACGAAGCCGCCAACCGCTGTCCACCTTACATGGAGTACCAACAATGAGCATCGAAAAACCTGTTGCAATTTTTACCGGACGGTTTCAATGGACACAGTATACACTGTTGCTTAATTTCTCAAGATAAGTTATATATATATTTGTTGATCCTTTTGATGGAAATAGTGTCCAAGGTCATAACTAATTGGTAAGACTATTGCTAAGTGGAGTCCTTTTTGGGTTGCCCTCGATGAACAGTAAGAGAAACAATACGAGAGATAATATTAATTGGAATTAATGTTTTAAGTTAATTATTTGGTTTGTTAATTTATCAAAGTTGATAAATTAATTAGAAACTAAAAGAAAAATTCTGGAAACGAGTTCCAACCGGCGGTTGGAAGGTTCAACCGGCGGTTGGAGGTTAGGGTTTGTAAGGCGGTGTAGACGTGTCATTACTTGGGCAGGAATCAAGTCCAACCGGCGGTTGGAAGCTCCAACCGGCGGTTGGAGGACGAATTCAGTTGTCCCACATCGGCCAAGGGATAATAAAACCCTGGGCTCCCTCTCCCCTTTTAAATAGAGGCCTAATTCATGGTTTCCAAGCATCCCAGATTCGAATGGAATTCGTCTCTTTCTCTCCTTCTCATTCCTAATCCTTGTGAGAGTTTACACGACGTATAGTCGGGACCCTAGGATTATGGAATTTCTCTTGGTTCACGGGTATGACGCATTAGAGGTATTCTATTTTGGGTACTCGTCATCCAAAGCATGGAAGGTCGAGCAAGGAGTCTGCGTGAAGGTTCTGCAAGGTGGTCTGCGCGTGAGAAATTGGTTTTCTCAAAGGTTAGTATTTTTCTCGTTTATCTATTTATTTTGTTATTGTTAATAGCTTTATTAAGTAACAGTCCTTTAGGGTTTAGTTTCCTAGTTGCTTTAGATTAATTGTTATTTTCCGCTGCATATATTAATCTAGTTAGGGAATAGAAAACCCAACAGTGGTATCATAGCGTAGGCTTAATAAGGTTAACAATACAAAATATAGATAAAATGTATTTTTGGAAATAAAATGGTTTTTATTCTATCCAAATAATTAAATTAAGTATATATGTATAATAGATTTATATATGTATACAGTTAATTTATTTACTAATCAGACCTTAGTATTTTAATAGTTTAAAATATATGCTCAATTTTAAAATGTTTTAAAATAGAACCCTGAACCTTAAATGTTTAAGAGAGACCTTATATATAATATGATTTATATATATGTATCATTTAAGTCTAAATACATCGTCAGTCAATTGATAATTCGGCTCACCCATAGAGAACAATCTATAAGAGAGGTATAAGGCGGGTCGCTCTGCTTCCCTAAAGAAGTAAGGTTTTTAATAAGCTTCGCGCTGACCTGCTTCTCCGCTTCTTTGTGCGTTCAATGGAGCTACCGAGGACTTTTGATAGGATGATGTCAAAATTAAAAGTAGACTTAAAATAGTAAAACAAAATCCCGTTTTAGCTATAGAAAAATGTGAAAAGTATGCTAACCCATGAAAACCGCACATCTCTCGTATGGACTGTTAATGGAGCGTGTGTTGTTTACCGGCACATTAATGTGAGGACATATTGAGAGGTGATGTGGGACTCGCGATTCTCGAGCGTACTCGAGCCGGACACCACGCGGGGTTTGCATGGTTAGTTCACCATCTAGTTCATGATCCTCGGCATACCAGTCATGAATGGTAGATGAGCATAACCGAGATTAACATGCCATTGATAGGTATCAATGAATCTCAAAAGAACTAGAAATTTCGTAGAGATTGAAATTGACAAGAGCATTGTCTACCTAAAATAAATTCGTGATATGATTACGGCAAACCTCTTCATAAAACGAATCTAAAATATGGATCCTAGCCTTAATTAGAAATTTGGTAATTAATTAAGGAATAGTCAGACGAACTAAAATAGTATTTATCTCAAAAATATCTGTTCAAAATGGTAATAATCATCTCGTTCCCAATTTCGCAAATAACCTAAACTTCTCACTACTCTCAGTTCTTGGGAGGGAAAGACTTACCAGTTCAAACTGTATGAACGGGTGATATAACCGTAGGTTCACTCTAAAGAACAAGGAGTATGTTCTTGATGAGTTGTGAAACCGTAGGTACGAGAACAAGGAGTATGTTCCTAACGAGAATAAGGAGTATATTATCGATAAGTAAATTCCCACTATTGATAATGATTCAGCCCAAGAAGAGATTAAAGCTCATCGGAAATATTATGATACCTAGTCTTGGTCAACATAATTCTGTCCGGTTAGTCAGCTGTCTATAAATAGTTTGTAACCTCATGTCAAATGGTTTTGAATGAGAAAGAGACCTGAATAATGGAACTCCAAAAATTACTGAGCAAAGGATCAAGAAGATTGATGTGTCTTTTGGCTCAGCAGCTCATGTGTTGTCAAATTGGTCATGATGCAAAGGAAAGGAAGAGATCTGGAATAGCTACGAATGGAAAGTCCAATCGTAGGGCTAAGAGAAAGATTGATTCTGAAATTGCACCATCAAATGATCCAAAGGAAGCAGTATTATGTACTGCAACACAGAGGAGCACTAGAAGCATTGCTGCCCAAAATATCTGAAGGACCCTAAAGACAATAAGGTTAAAAAGATTCAGGTATATATATGATCCAACTCCACAAAACTATGATTTATAATTCGTAGGTCTTGAATATAGGGTGCGGTACTCACATTTGCACTATATTGCAAGGCCTAAAGGAAAGTAAAAGTCTGAGGCATGGAGAAGCTCAACTTAGTCATGAGAGACAAGATGTCATGCCCATTGGAAAGTTTGAGCTCATGCTAAAATCTGGAGTTATGATACATTTAAATAATTGCTGTTATTCGTCAAAGATGACTAGTAACATAGATTCATTTCATGCTTGTTTAAAGAGAGTTATCAGTTTTCATTTGGAAATGAAAATGGTGATAAAGCCTCTACTTGCAAAGGCATATATGATAATGTTGAATAAGTCAGCAAAGGAATTTAAATGTTGGTTCATCTAAAGAGCTTAATAAATCCAAATTATGGCAATATCGTCTAAGGCACGTAAACAAGAAAGAAATCGCCCAAACTCCAAAAGTATGGAGTGTCGGAATCATTCGACCTTAAATCGGATGATGTATGCAAATCTTGTTTATTGAGCAAGATGACTAAATCACTATTCACATGATATATGAAAGAAGTGATGGATTGTTCGACTTGGTATACATGGATATATGTCGACCATTCCGATGTGCCATAAAAGTGGAAATAGCTACTATGTTGCTGATTATTTCAGTAGACATGGATATGTTTATCTGATTAAACATAAGTCAGACACTTTTGAAAGTTCAAAAGGTGTTAGGACGAAATATAGAGAACCAAATGGGCAGAAAGATAAAGGTACTCCGATCCGATAGGGGAAGAGAAATCCTTAGTATCGAGTTTCTTGATCATCTTAGACACTGTGGAATAGTTTCACAGTTGACTCCTCCTAGAACACCATAGCTTAATGGAGTAGCTGAAAGGAGAAATAGAATCCTGTTAGACATGGTTCAATCAATGATGACTCAGGTAACACTTCTAATAAGCTTATGGAGTTAGGCATTAGAAAGAGTTTCGCATGTCTTAAATCTAATATTTACCAAGAAAGATGATGTGGAAGGAAAAAGTTTTTCTTGGGCACATCCAGATCTGAGGTTGTGAAGCTATCGTTAGACGAGAGACTTAGCACAAACTAGAAGCCATATGAGAAAAGTATCTTTTCATCGGTTATCCACATAAGTCGTTTAGATAATTGTTGCTCAAAAGGGAGTGTTTCTTGAGAGAGAAATAATATCTAAAGAGGACAGTGGGAGTACAATTGATCTTGAAAAAATTCAAGGATCGACCGATGACAAAACTATGGTAAACACTGACACTCAACAAGAGGTGGTAACACCTATTGAACTTGATGACATATCCTTTCCCGCTCACAGTTGTAGAGTTAGCAAAACTCATCGATTCTATTATGGTTTCCATAAAGAAGAACATGATAAGATTAGTGAAAGTACACTAATTGAATTAGATGAGTATGCTAACTACAAAGGAAGCGATGGCAGGCCCTAAGGCTGCTAAGTGGAAGGAAGCTGTGAAAAGCAAGATTCAGTCTATGTCTGACAACCAAGTTTGGAATTTGGTTGGCACTACACTCAGTCTCAAGACAGTGAGTTGTAGGTGTATCTTCAAAAGGAAGATAGACATGGATGTGAGTACACACTTATAAAGCTAGGATGGTAGCGAAGGGTGATGTGTTATATCTAGTTATAAAATTTATCGTTGTTTAGTAAACCAAAAAGAACCTCGCTAGACCAATACACAACCGGGCAGTGGACCCTATCGTATAGTAGTATAGTTGGGTAAGTTCGGGTTCGAACACAGGGAACTAGATTGGATGATCAATAGAAGTGTGAGCAATTTAAAAAGAGAAAATAAAATGTGGTTGGTTTGTGTGACCGAATTGTCACGTTGCTTAAAACTACGAAATTTTAGTTAAACTAGGCAAGTGGACTCTTTAGAGTCAAAGTGATTGATTTGGAACTTTCAAATATTAAAAACTATACTTGCTTGGATTAGATCGTTAGTGATTTTGGGGTGTAAAGTTAAACCGGTTATTTTATGCAAACAATTTTCCATCAAACCTAGGCTTAACATTCGCCATCACCTAATAATTCAACTTCAATTTACAAACCCATGATTCAATCAAATAACGGACATTCGCCATGGTTACCTATTTGCATATTTGAGCTTAACTTGTTAACCTATTCCAAAACCGCATCCGCAATCAAGTTCAACAATTTATAGACAAAAAGTTGACAACAATTCACTAGATAGAAAACGTTCGCTATATCTATTAGCAAATTATCAAACAAGTTAATTATTTGTCATCAAGCTCAAATACACAAATAATTGATTAAACACAAGTTCAAGTTAAAAGAGTTTATGATTCATCCAAACGAAAGACATTCGCCAAATCCGCTAACTCAAATCATACTAGTTAACTAGCTTCACTTGTAATAATTTTCACATTCGCGAAAATAGATTCATTTATACATTTCATACAAATGACAAGTATTTTTATTAAACAACAAACATTCGCCATAGTTGTTTAGTCAAAATACCCACAAGTTAAACCACATCAACTAGTTACATACAAATTTATGGATGAATCTTAAACTCAAAGCATAAGTCAAACACCAAATATAACACCCCTAGTCACTAACTAGTTCATCCAAGCAAGTATAACAAAACCTAGCCAACCATCATAATCGCATCATCATACACACAAAACAACAAATAAACCAAGGAAAACATGATTATATTTAGATAAAAATGCAAACCGAGTTCGTACAATGTCGAGATGATGATTGTTAGTAACCGAGAGATGCTACACTAAAGGAAATCTTCAAGAAAATGAGAGAAAACCTTCAAGAACTCCAAAATCGCCACCTAGAGACTGGTTTTGTGTGTGTTTTTCGTGTGTGAAAAGTTGGTGAGATTCAATAGTGAAAAGGTACTTTTCTAGCCAAAAATTGATCTGCCGCCCAAACTACCCGGCGGGTTGTGTTATTACCCGGCGGGTCCTTTGAAATTTGAGGAACCCGGCTGCTTGAACATATAACACGGCGGGTCAATCGAAGAAACACAACCCAGCGGCTCAGTAGGATAACCCGCCGGCTTCTACAGGGCTCAAACGGCCGAATTTCTCTGTGATCAACAAATGATGGAAAAGTTAATTTACCCGGCGGCTAGCCTCACTCACCTGGCTGGTAACCATAAAAACCCGGCGGGTCCTTTGAACAACCCGCCGGCTTCTGCAGGATTACATGACCCGGCTGCTACATACCCCAAGCCGGCGGCTTCAAGCTATTTTCCAGCAGACCAGCTTTTTGCTCGAGACTTCAACACTTTACAAACTTGCTCGAATCATAACCAAAATGCAGTCCAAACGACGATTCTTCAATATTGATGCCTGTAATTCAATTTAAGCTAAATAAGTACCAAAAGTTCATAAAGTCCACTTAAAATGAATGTAAAAACAATGATATCGCTAAAGATAAACTTATACAAAATGAGCGATATCAAATATCCCCACACTTGAACTTTGCTTGTCCTCAAGCAAACCGTTATTCATCATTTCATTACCCACTCTTACAACATTTTGAAGTGAAGACCAAGTTTACCAAAATAATGCTAACACTAACTACCAAGGCAATTAGGCTAGCAACATAGGTATAAGCAATGTCAACTCGAGATGTTTTAGTTTGCCAAGCCAAAATGCACGACCTAGCACCTCACATAAGGATAAGTGTTTAGTCACTCACTCTCAACCTATAAGACTACAAGGTAGGGAAGCAAGTAATGTAACACTCAATCAAGCCAAGTCGTGATGCGTTGTTACCATAGGCTTGCAAGAGGATCAAATCTCCACCGACTTGGCGTGAGCACCAAATGAGATCTCAAAGGAGGTATTCTAGCATGTGTTGTAACAAAGTAGGCTAATTATGGAATAGGGGTATGATAGACACAATAATTGGTGAAAAGTGGTAGACAACACCCGTGAAAAATGCGGAAATGTTACCTATTGGTTTAAACATGTGACAGTAATGAAACTTAGGACTCTCGTGCCAAATCAATTCAACTTATTATTTGTTCTCATTTATGACTCATACTTTAACAATTTCGCACAAATAACTCAAATTGATTTTTCACATTTGATTGGAATAATTGCATTCTATGACTTTCTATGAACCCTATGTAACGAACTTTCGGACCAACCATCCTAGACCGGATAAAGGCCTTCGGTGGCTAGGTGTAAACACCCCTCGGGAACTACTTGTTCAGGAATTCAAAGGTCATTTAGTTGACTACAATCATCCAACTATAAACTTTAAGCTCAAAGGTCAACTTCTATTCATTTAATTGTTTCCAACCTCACTCATAGAATTTAACACTAGAATCCCAATTCAAAACGGTTTAAGTCACATTTTGGTAAAATTCATCATAAATTCCAACTAGGCAACATTTTAGAAAAGTGATGGCTTGGGAATTGACTACACAAAAAATAAGGCTAAAATTTAGTGGATAGAATGTGGAAGTTTTCTAGGGGTTTCTTAGCACTAAAAATGAGTGCTAACGACCTGTGTAAACTGGATATAAATGGTTTTGAAGCAAAATAAATTCAAAAATTCCTAAGAATACCTCCTCGTCTTCGACCCCACCTATATCACATTTCTGTGATCCCACAGCGGTCTCAAAATGCATCACTAAGGCAAGTTCTAGAACAAACTACAATCACCGGCACACTCATAGGAATCAACAATATAAACACTAAAGGTAAGTGTTTTTCTCAATAAGGCTCAAATTTCTCACAATTTTTCATAGTGGAGGCTACAAGCGTGCTAGTCATGCAATTCACCCTATTAGGTTGCTTTTATGACACATCTCTAAAAATTTAGTTGCAAGAGGGAAGATTTAATTGATTTTAATAGATTTTAGCTAACACATTTCAAAGCAATTAATTTAATAAGGACAAGCAAATTCCTAGCATACTACCATTCCATAACCCGTTATTAGAATTCGTAAAGTTCAATTGAAAAATCCAAGATCAATAACAGACCTAATAAGTGGCTATAAAACAACAATATACTAGGAACAAAATTCTAGTGAAGTTAACCCTCCCCACACTTGAGATTTGCATTGCCCTCAATGCAAAAACAGTTTAAAAGTACGAGTGCGAAGGGGCGAAGGGAACGAGAACTTCCCCGGGGGTTTGTTTGAGGAGCGAGTGCATTTGCTGAACTAATTGCCAGCCGGCGCACGATTCCGACATCCATAAAAGCTAGAACTTTAATCAATTGCCTAAAAAGAAAGCAAACATAGAAGGTTTGAACTCGAGTGACATTGTGCAAACCGCACCCAAATGTCAGTCGAGTAAAATAGTTCCAAAAACCAACTAAGATGAGTATCAAGTCATGAAATAAAAATGTCTAACACATGAGGCACGTAGGCACTCTTAATGGAAACATAAAGATAGTGATGATAATGTTTGAAAATGGGGCAACGAGCAAACTAATAGGGCCATCCCCAACCCCCTGAACTAGGTCCCTGAGAACCGCCTTGATGGTCGCCTGGCTGAGTCCATGGATCCCAACTCTGATGATCTGAAGGAGCGTTATGGTACCTCTGCTCCTGCTGCAACTGCCTGTCATACTCTTCCTGGTGTTGGCGCTGAGCTTCCGCCAATGCAGCATCATGATTGTAAACAGGGGGTGGGTGGTCGCGGGACTCAGGTGTACCCCATTGGTACAAGGGCTCGGCATAAGTGGTTTGATAGCCTTGTTGCTCGGCCATCCAGTTGAGATTACCAACAGTCCAATCAGTTCGGTACTCGAGGTTTCCCATCCGGTAACCCATTTCATGCCTGAAATCGTTGAAATCATCCCTGAACTCATTATGACCCACTTCAAGTCTTCCAATTCCCTGCATAAGATCAGAAAGAGAGGGTTGAGCTTGTCCCTGTTGTTGCTGCTGGGCTCTTTGGCATCTCGGTGGTTGTTGGGGTTGCTCGGTCGCTTGTTTTTCAGGATAGGGAATAAATCCCTTTTTGTTTTTAGACACTGCTTCAGCTGCGTGGTACATAAGATAACCGACACTTTTCTGATTGAGATCCACTTGAGTCAAAGCAGGCCTTATTCCAAAATTGACACCCAAACCCTTAGCAAGCAAAGTGACAAAGTGACCACCAACAATAGGACTTCGGTCCTTTAAACCCCCACCAGTCGTGTCAAGATAGTTTGCCACACAATATGGAAAGTTGATGTGGTTCCTCTCATAGATTTGTCTCAGATACCAAATATCCGCCAACGTCACTTTCTCGCTGTTTTCACGCCTGTTTGCAATAGTGTTGGCGATAAAACGGTGAATGATACGAAGACGGGTATTATTCATGTCTTTGTAAGAGACCGAACTAGCTTCAAACTCCTTATCACTAAACTGCTCCCAAAACTCCCCCTCAATAAAGTCTTGAGTGTTATCCACTCGAGCCCCAGAAATCAAATAATCATCAAAAAAAGTATAGCCGAGCTCAGCTGGAGTATAGATGTCCAAACATTCAGCTAGTTGTCTCAAGGAAAGAAAGTGTGGCTCGCCTCCTAACCTGAATTTCATGAAATTAGCATCGGTAGCCGAGGTTACATCTCTTTGCAAGATTAAAGTGGAAAAGAACTCGTAGCATAATTCCTTGAACACTGGTTCCCTGATGTTAAACAATCTTTCCCACTCGGTGAATTCGTACACATTCCCTTGATACTCAAACCTCTGAATGAGAAGTTCACGAATCTGCTGAGAGAGACCAATCGCCTCAAGAGGTTCCCAGTCTACGTATCTGGACAGCTCAAACTCCTTTTTTAACAAATTGAACAAGTTCCTGGCATACTTCGTGTAGTGTACCCATCTCTGATCAAATCGAAGCCATGGGTGGATGTTAGCCGGAATAAATAGTGCTTCGGCAACATCAGGACCGACATGTGGGAATTCCTCCTCATCTTGCAATTGAGAGGTGGAAGTTTCAGCGGCTCTCTTGGAAGTGCTGGTTTTGCGTGACTTGCGTGAGGTTGCTGCTTGCTGCGAAAAATCAATAGAGAAACACAGTATTGCACAAAACAAATGTTAGTGTTAGTCGTAATCATAGACATGTCTCGAATGCAAAATGAGCGATAATATGTCTAAATCATAACCTCCCCCAACAAATAGTCTTTTCCCAACCAAAGTAGCATAAAAGCAATTCACCAAAAAAACACCATAACCAAACATGGCCAACAAGTTCAAATCTTTACTCACAAACTCATCAAAGTGCAGAGAATATGTAATCCAATATTAAACTAAACCAAAACAAAAACAATGCATAATCAACATCATCTTAGTTAAGCTAGTCTTACAATCACAATTACACATTAGTTCATACAATGTACCATCATTCCAAGAAAGTCCATCATGGTCATTCAATTTATCGATAATAATAGTATCAAACATATACTTGAATAATGGCAACGCAAATGCATAGACAATTCTTAAGCAATGTCTTACAACCAGTAATTATATCAATCAAAAATCATGACCAAAATTTACACCCAATTCATCTCCCCCAACATTAACATGAACCTCAATCACCAATTATCACCTTTACATTATGAATCTAAATGTAAAATAAGCAATTATGAGCAAAGTGATAAAGATATCATGTCAATTAAACAACTACAAACTCTTATCATCATCAAAATTCGGAATACCCATTTTCACATAAACCCTAATTTGCAAAGTTCATCAAATCAAGCAAATAAACATAGAATCATGGAGCAAATAGGATATGTAACATATAAACATCTTTAATAGCATGAAAAGTACAAGATTAAACATCCCCACACTTAGCAATTGCAAAACCCACATGTAAAGTAATGTGAGAGTAAAAATCACAAATCGCAAGTAAAAAGATGTTAATCCATACCTTGGGAGCCATTAAAACAAGAATTGGAGATGAAAAGAGTGATAATTTTTCGAAATGGGGATAGGGTTTATTTAGTGTACCAGCCGTATGAGGAAGAAGAATGAGATAATTGGGGTTAGGTGAAAAGAATGGCCAAAAATCATTTTTTTTAAACTGCAGATATGTTGGGAACCCGGCGGCTTCTTTAGTAACCCGGCGGGTCGATGTCGGGTTGGGCGCGGGTCAGGCCTGGGTCGCCAGGTATCCAGATCAAAAACAAGCAAACAACCCGGCGGGTTGAATCGGTTAGCAACCGGGTCATATAATGAACCCGGCGGGTAGTGCAAGAAGACGCCGGCTTATATAGGCTTTAAATGGACGAATAGTTCTGTTAACAACATGTTGAGAAAAATTAATTCACCCGGCGTGTCAACTTAGTAACCCAGCGGGTTGTTATGAAAACCCGGCGGCTAATTGTTTCTACCCGGCTGCTTACCTCCCGATTCCAAAAATCCCAGTTTTTTTTTTTTTTTTTTTTTTTTTTAACCAAGGAAATCAACAATAATTATACTATCAATAATAATTATTATTATACACCTTATAACTAGAAGGATACGAAACGGGTTTTCTTGGACCCGTTTGAACACTTTGTTTATTAACGAGTCGAAAGCTTGACTCGACCCCGAATTTATTTGTCCTTGGGGTAAGCCGCGAGCTCCTCCCACTCGCTCTCCTCTTCTTCCTCGTGCTATAGTTTCAACCGATGACCATTTACAATAAAAGTTCCTCCATCCGAACCGAAAAGTTCAACATATCCGGATGGATAACCATGTTTGACCGTATAAGGACCGGTCCAACGAGGCTTGAACTTTGGTTGTTTTAGCTTGAAACGCGATTGAAAAAGAAGAACTTTGTCACCGGCTTTGAATTCTTTTCTCATCTTTAGCTTACGATCGTGCAACACTTTGGTGCGTTCTTTGTAGAGACGAGAATTTTCATAAGCTTGCAACCGGAGCTCATCCAATTCATGAAGTTGCATCATCCTTTTCTCACCCGCTTCGATCAAATCCAAATTGCAATTCTTGAGCGCCCAATAAGCTTTATGCTCAATTTCAAGGGGTAAATGGAAAGTTTTGCCATAAAGCAACCGGTATGGGGTCGTTCCAATAGGCGTCTTGTAGGCGGTCCGAAACGCCCACAATGCATCTTCAAGCTTTTTGGACCATATGGCCCGGTTGTCTTTCACCGTCTTCTCCAAAATTCTTTTCAATGCACGGTTAGTGTTCTCGACTTGATCACTTGTTTGTGGGTGATAGGAAGTCGAGAACCGGTGATTTACCCCATACTTCTTGAGAACTTTTTCCAATTGAGCATTCGCAAAGTGAGTCCCCCGGTCGCTAATCAATGCTTTGGGCATCCCAAATCGGCAAAATAGGCTTTTCAAGAAATCAATGACCACATGAGCGTCATTCTTTGGCAAAGCCTTAGCTTCCGCCCATTTGGACACGTAATCAACCGCCACAAGAATGTATTCATTTTTGAACGAAGGTGGAAACGGTCCCATGAAGTCTATGCCCCAAATATCAAATACTTCGCAAACTTGGATGCTAGTTTGTGGCATTTCATCCCTTTTGGAGATGTTTCCGGTTCTTTGACACGCATCACATGTTTGGCACAAAGTGTTTGCTTCTTTGAAGATTGTCGGCCAATAAAAACCCGCATCATAGACCTTCTTTGCGGTGACCGAGGGGCCATAATGTCCACTGGTGGGCCCATAGTGACATTCATCCAAAATCTTTCTTGTTTCGCCACCCGAAACACATCTCCTCACCATGCCATCCGCACAAACGCGGAATAAATAAGGCTCCTCCCAGAAATAATGCTTCAAGTTAGAGAAAAATTTGCTTTTCTCTTGGTGACTCATGCCCTTCCTCAAAACTCCACCAACCAAATAGTTTGCCAAGTCGGCATACCATGGTGCTTCCTCATCCTTGTTTTCATCACCTACCTGCAAAAGAAATTCCTCGGGAAAGGAATCATCAATATTAGTATCGCCTTGCTTGTCAAGATGTGGATTTTCCAATCTTGACAAGTGATCGGCGGCAAGGTTTTCGGCTCCTTTTTTATCCTTTATCTCAATGTCGAATTCTTGTAAAAGAAGAATCCAATGGATGAGACGGGGTTTAGCATCTTGTTTGTTGAAAAGATACTTTAAAGCCGAATGGTCGGTGAAAACTACGGTTTTAGATAGCACAAGATATTGCCTAAATTTGTCAAAGGCATATACGACGGCAAGCAATTCTTTCTCTGTGGTTGTGTAGTTTTGTTGGGCCCCATTCAAGGTTTTGCTAGCAAAGTAAATAGGTTTGAAATGTTTATCAATCCTTTGTCCTAGGACAGCTCCTAAGGCAAAGTCGCTTGCATCACACATGAGTTCAAAGGGCTTGGACCAATCGGGTGAGACTATGATAGGTGCCTTGGTCAAATGTTCTTTAAGGGCCGAAAATGCACTCAAACATGGTCCATTAAACACAAAAGGGGCATCCTTTTCAAGTAGCCTAGTCATTGGACGGGTGATCTTTGAAAAATCCTTAATGAATCTACGGTAAAAACCGGCATGACCAAGAAAACTTCTAATGCCCTTAACATTGGTCGGTGGAGGTAATTTGGCAATAATATCAATCTTTGCCCTATCAACTTCAATACCCAATCCCGACACTTTATGACCCAACACTATACCCTCTTTCACCATAAAATGACATTTCTCCCAATTCAAGACTAGGTGGGCTTTCTCACATCTCTCCAACATTTTATCCAAGTTTGTTAGACATGACTCGAATGAATCGCCAAAAACCGAAAAATCATCCATGAAGACTTCCATGGAAGTTTCAACCATATCGTGAAAAATGGCGATCATACAACGTTGGAATGTGGCGGGAGCATTGCAAAGACCAAAGGGCATTCTCCTATAGGCATAGGTCCCAAATGGGCAAGTGAAGGTGGTCTTTTCTTGATCCTCGGGATCTATGGGTATTTGGAAATATCCCGAGAATCCGTCAAGGAAACAATAATATTCATTACCCGCCAACCTCTCAAGCATTTGGTCAATGAATGGTAAGGGAAAATGGTCTTTTCTCGTGGCGTCATTCAACTTCCTATAATCAATGCACACACGCCATCCCGTGACCGTCCTAGTGGGTATCATTTCATTTTGGTCATTGGCAACTACGGTCATCCCCCCTTTCTTTGGTACACAATGTACCGGGCTCACCCAAGAACTATCCGCAATGGGGTAAATAATACTCGCATCAAGAAGCTTAATTACTTCTTTCTTGACCACATCCACCATATTGGGATTAAGCCTCTGTTGTCTTTGGACAACGGGTTTAAAATCATCAACAAAATTAATTTTGTGTTTACAAAAGGATGGGCTTATTCCCGGTATGTCGGATGTCCGCCAAGCGAAAGCTCTTTTGTGAGCCTTAAGTACATTCAACAATTTAAGTTTTTCATCATTCACAAGGGATGAAGAAATGATTACGGGTAGGAGATTTTCCTCATGGAGATAAGCATACTCCAAATGACTTGGAAGTTCTTTCAACTCCAAATCATGTGGTGGATCCTCCAATGACGTTTTGATTCTCATATTGTCATCCTTTGTGAGCTCCTCAAAAGCATTCTCACATTCGAGCTCTTCTTCGTCATTTGTTTCTTCCATGCTCATGACCAACTCCTCCTCGGTCATTCCTTCAACATTTGACTCTAGCAAGTCAACAAGCTCCGATTCCAATCCAAGCAAGCCTTCCAATTCTTCCTCCACCGCATCATCTATCACATCAATTCTAAAACACGAATCATCATTAGAATAAGGATGCTTCATGGCCTTATCGACCGTGAACGCAATCCTTTCATCACCCACCCCCAAGGTCAATTTCTTATCTTTAACCCCAATTATGGCATCCGCGGTATGTAGGAAGGGTCGTCCTAAAATCAAGGGCACTTTACTATCCTCCTCCATTTCGAGGATAACAAAGTCAACCGGAAAGGTAAATTGCCCTACTTCTATTAGCATGTTTTCCGCAATCCCAACGGGATATTGGAAAGATCTATCGGCAAGACGGATGCTCATGCGAGTGGGGGTTAGGGATCCTAGGGCCAATTTAGCATAAAGTGAATATGGCATTAAGTTTATACTAGCACCTAGGTCCGCAAGTGCATCACAAGTGATGATTTTACCCAATGTACACGAAATGATGAAACTCCCGGGATCTCCAAGCTTGGGTGGAATTTGGTTTTGGACAAGTGCCGAGCATTCCTCATTCAAAAACATTGCCGAAGCCTCCGACAATTTCTCCTTGTTGCTCACCAAATGCTTGATGAATTTGGCATAATTCGGCATCCCGGCTAATACATCAACCAAAGGCACATTGATTCGAATGCCCTTGATCATGTCCACAAATTTCCCATATTGAGCCGCAATCTTTTCTTTCCTTAGTCTTTGTGGATAAGGAATCTTGGGCTTGTAAGCTTTCACAACCGGAGTAGGTGAAACCGGTGTGACCGTTGGTGTAGGAGCATCAACATTCTCTTCATTGTCTTCCTCCTCCATTTCCTGCACAAAAGAGTTAGAAACATTTTTGTCCTTGGTTTGAGGTGGTGGAAGCTCCTTTCCGCTTCTTGTGATTATAGCATTCACATGCTCATTTCTCGCGGGTGGTGGTTGGTAAGGTTTGGAACCGCTAGAGGGTGAAGGTTGTGGTCTTGGGTTTTGTTGTGTATTACTCGGTAAGCCACCGGTTGGCCTACTACTTTGCCCCTCGGACAACCTCTCCATTTTCAGCTCCAAATCTTGAATTGAAGCTTGTTGATTCTTTTGCCCTTGTTCCATGCTCAACCGAATATTTGTCATTTGAGTTTTTATCCTTTAAGGTGGCGGTTTCTTGCTTTGACATAAACTCCTTCATCATTTGTTCCATTGGAGTCAATGTTGGTTCTTGTTTTTGAACCGGTGGTTGTTGTTGCTCTCTAGATGGGCTTTGGTGTCGATTTTGGTTGTAAGGTTGGTTTTGGGATTGGTTTTGATTGTATGATTGGTTTTGAGATTGGTTGGAGTTTTGATTGTAAGGTTGGTTAGGTCTAGAAAATCGGATTTGGTTTTGGTTTTGGTTTTGGTTATAGCCTCCGCCTTGGTAACCTCCCGAATTTCGGTTTTGATAACCCCCTCGTTGGTAGTTTCCGCTTTGATAATTACCTTGTTGAAGAAAGTTAACACCTTCCTCACCTCCTACCATTGGCAAGTCGTCTTGTTCACAATTAGCCGTGGCATGATTTCCGCCACAATTACCGCAACCATCTCTAAGCTCTTTGATTTCACCTTTGATAGCCTTGAATTGTGCATCAAACTTAGAAGATAAAGCCTTGATTTCTTTCATCATGGCCGAGTCATTGGAGACTCCACTTCCACTACTAGTACCCTCGGCGAATGCAACATGCTTCTTAACCGGTTTCCCTCCTTTATCCTTAGCCCAATTTAAGCTTTGGATAACCTTGTCTTCAAGAAGCTTCCATGCTTCATTCGGTGTCTTGTAGAGGAATTGACCTCCTCCCGAGGCATCAAGAATACTTGCCGAATCCAAGTTAAGACCATTGTAGAATAACCCAATGATTTCTCTCTTCTTCAAATCGTGACCATGGCAATTCCTCAACATTTCTTTCATCCGACACCATGCCTCTACCAAAGTTTCGCCTTCTTGTTGTTTGAAAGCTCTAATCTCATTCAAAAGTCTTTCGGCCAAAGCCGGAGGATAAAATCGTCTAACGAATGCTTCCCTCATCTCATCCCAAGTAGTGATAGTGTTTGGTTCCAATTCTTGATACCAAATCTTTGCCTCACCACAAAGTGACATAGGAAATGTCCGTAGGCGAATCACCTCATCCATATTCGCCCCATACTTGAAATAGCTCCCGATTTCAAGAAAGCTAGCAATGTGTTGGTGTGGATCAACCCGCACCCTTCCGTCGAATTGTTTATCTCTAATGAGTTGCATATGATGCCCCTTCAAAGAGAAATTATCATTTTCAATATCTTGAACCCGTATGGCCGCCTCGGGTGTCGGTGCCACGGTTCTCGTCCGTGAGAACATAGGAGTATCATCCTCATCCGCCATCTCTTCTTCACCTTCGGAAGGTGTTGAAAGATCTTCTTCGGTTGATGGAATTTCCTCCACAAAAGTCTCTTCCACCTCGATGGTGTTCCCCGAAGATGTATCGGTATCCGTTTGACTACTAGATGATTCCGATGATCTTTGCTTTGGTTTCCTCCTTTGTTTACTCTTTTTGGTCTTCTCCGGATTGGACAAAGGACTTAGAAGCTCTTTACCGGAGCTCCTTGTGTTCATCCACTACCAAATTTACACCTGAAAGTACACAAACGATAAAACCATAAACGCACCGGCGCAATACAAACAAAGGTAACTTTCCAAGAATAAATTCTAGAAAGGATCAATTAATCACACTTAAATCAATTTCACAAATCAAGACTCCCCGGCAGCGGCGCCAAAAACTTGATGTGTTATATCTAGTTATAAAATTTATCGTTGTTTAGTAAACCAAAAAGAACCTCGCTAGACCAATACACAACCGGGCAGTGGACCCTATCGTATAGTAGTATAGTTGGGTAAGTTCGGGTTCGAACACAGGGAACTAGATTGGATGATCAATAGAAGTGTGAGCAATTTAAAAAGAGAAAATAAAATGTGGTTGGTTTGTGTGACCGAATTGTCACGTTGCTTAAAACTACGAAATTTTAGTTAAACTAGGCAAGTGGACTCTTTAGAGTCAAAGTGATTGATTTGGAACTTTCAAATATTAAAAACTATACTTGCTTGGATTAGATCGTTAGTGATTTTGGGGTGTAAAGTTAAACCGGTTATTTTATGCAAACAATTTTCCATCAAACCTAGGCTTAACATTCGCCATCACCTAATAATTCAACTTCAATTTACAAACCCATGATTCAATCAAATAACGGACATTCGCCATGGTTACCTATTTGCATATTTGAGCTTAACTTGTTAACCTATTCCAAAACCGCATCCGCAATCAAGTTCAACAATTTATAGACAAAAAGTTGACAACAATTCACTAGATAGAAAACGTTCGCTATATCTATTAGCAAATTATCAAACAAGTTAATTATTTGTCATCAAGCTCAAATACACAAATAATTGATTAAACACAAGTTCAAGTTAAAAGAGTTTATGATTCATCCAAACGAAAGACATTCGCCAAATCCGCTAACTCAAATCATACTAGTTAACTAGCTTCACTTGTAATAATTTTCACATTCGCGAAAATAGATTCATTTATACATTTCATACAAATGACAAGTATTTTTATTAAACAACAAACATTCGCCATAGTTGTTTAGTCAAAATACCCACAAGTTAAACCACATCAACTAGTTACATACAAATTTATGGATGAATCTTAAACTCAAAGCATAAGTCAAACACCAAATATAACACCCCTAGTCACTAACTAGTTCATCCAAGCAAGTATAACAAAACCTAGCCAACCATCATAATCGCATTATCATACACACAAAACAACAAATAAACCAAGGAAAACATGATTATATTTAGATAAAAATGCAAACCGAGTTCGTACAATGTCGAGATGATGATTGTTAGTAACCGAGAGATGCTACACTAAAGGAAATCTTCAAGAAAATGAGAGAAAACCTTCAAGAACTCCAAAATCGCCACCTAGAGACTGGTTTTGTGTGTGTTTTTCGTGTGTGAAAAGTTGGTGAGATTCAATAGTGAAAAGGTACTTTTCTAGCCAAAAATTGATCTACCGCCCAAACTACCCGGCGGGTTGTGTTATTACCGGGCGGGTCCTTTGAAATTTGAGGAACCCGGCTGCTTGAACATATAACACGGCGGGTCAATCGAAGAAACACAACCCGGCGGCTCAGTAGGATAACCCGCCGGCTTCTACAGGGCTCAAACGGCCGAATTTCTCTGTGATCAACAAATGATGGAAAAGTTAATTTACCCGGCGGCTAGCCTCACTCACCCGGCTGGTAACCATAAAAACCCGGCGGGTCCTTTGAACAACCCGCCGGCTTCTGCAGGATTACATGACCCGGCTGCTACATACCCCAAGCCGGCGGCTTCAAGCTATTTTCCAGCAGACCAGCTTTTTGCTCGAGACTTCAACACTTTACAAACTTGCTCGAGTCATAACCAAAATGCAGTCCAAACGACGATTCTTCAATATTGATGCCTGTAATTCAATTTAAGCTAAATAAGTACCAAAAGTTCATAAAGTCCACTTAAAATGAATGCAAAAACAATGATATCGCTAAAGATAAACTTATACAAAATGAGCGATATCAAAGGGCTATACTCAAACCCTCGGGATTGATTATGAGGAAACCTTTTCACCAATAGCTGAAATAAAGTCAATTAGGATATTGCTTACAATAGCTGCATTTCATGGTTATGAAATTTGGCAAATGAATGTCAAAACCACTTTCCTTAACAGGAAACTGACAGAGGATATGTTCAAAGCACATCCGAAAGGTTTTGAAAAATAGCAAAGTATCCTAATAGAGTGTGTAAGCTTTAGAAAGCCATTTATAGATTTAAACAGGCTTCTTGTAGCTGGAATCTCTGCTTCCATGAGAAAGTCTAACAGTTTAGATTTCTAGAAGCAAAGATGAGTCCAACATATGTGTCAAAGTCAGTGGGAGTATTGTTGTCTTCCTGGTATTATATGTGAATAATATAATACTCATAGGAAATGTAATCCCAACATTACAAGGTGTAAAGAGTTGATTGGGAGAATATTTCGCTATGAAAGATTTGGAAGATACAATATATTTTTGGTACAAGGATTTACAGAGATATGTTGAAAACGTCTCAAAGGACTTAACCAGGACATGTAATTAGAATGAAATTTTGAAAGGTTTTAAAAAGAAGAATTCTAAGAAAGGGAATCTACCCTTACATCATGGCATAAAGATTACTAAAAGATTAGTGTCCAAAGACTGCACAAGATTGGACTAAATAAGTCGAGTTTCATAGGCCTCGGCTATAGGATCGATTATATATGTCATGAAGTATACAAGACCTGATGTCTCATTTGCTTGGAGCATAGTGAGTCGACATCAGCAGAATCCTGGTAAAGGTCATAAAAGAGCTACAAAGAATATTCTTAAGTATTTGAGAAATATTGAAGACAGGTTCTTAGATTATGGTGGAGAAGAGAAACTTAGAGTAACGGATTATAGTAACGTAAATTTACAGACATATAGAGATGATAGTCATTCACAGTCTGGTTGGGTATTCTTACTGAATAGGGGAACAATAACTTGGAAAGGTTCAAAGCAAGATACAATAACAGATGGGAATCTGAGTATATTGAAACTTGCAAGACTTAAAAGAAGTCATCAGGATGAGGAATTTCATTGGTGATTTTGGAGGTGTTCCAATAGAATGAATCACAATGAAATATTATGTGATAACAGAAAGTCCCAAAGCACATTGAAATGAAATACCATTTTGTTCAAAGGAAGGTAGAAAAAGGACACATGATTGTGATGGACACGCAATCAGTAAACATGTTTGGAGCATGGGTTTACTAGATAAAGTTTTAGTTGTTAGTTTGATTTTGAAACATTACAAACAGTGATGGAAACAGGAATAGACTTGGTGATTAAATAATAGAGATTTATTTATTGGAAGGAGTTCTACCATTTACTATCGTTTATCATTGTGTTTCAGTTTAGCATGTTTAGACACCACTTCCAGAGTAATTAGAATTACTCAAACCTCCTCAGTCGATCACACTATAGGAAGTATGTGGTGAATTAAGACTGTCATGGAGTGTTAGTAGATTGTCTATGGAGATTAGACATTGCATGGAGATTGCTGCAACACTCATGAGTACTTAATGGGGATTTAAGTATAGGAGAAACCCGCACTCATGGAAGTTACTTCATGGATTGAAATCACGAGTAACTCTGAGATGATAATATCTTATATTCTTAAAATGGAGATACATGTAGTTTCTAGTTTTCAAGTCTGTTATACTTTAGTCTACTCAAACGTTGTGCGTAAATGCCAGTTATAAAGGGTATGCTAGGTATGACATGATGAGTTAACTAGTGCTATGTAGTCGAAATTTATTTGTTCCTTTTCGCCTAATGGGAAAAGCGATATTATGGGCCCTCTGATGATTAAATATTGACTCATAAAGTGCTTGGCCAAGCCAGGACTAAATTGATATGTCCAATTCAGTAGTCCCATATAGTCAAATTGATCGGAAATCAGATACATAATCTTGAATTTGGAGATTGATTAAATCCATGTCCCAGTTTCATACGATATCTGAAACAAAGGAATATATGATCACTTATCTAAAAGGAACGTCACTGGATATGATCAGAGTTCGGCAGATGCATTGGATGACACCTCTACTTATGATAGAGACGGACCAATAGTAGTTGATGACTTGTCCAAGTGGGAGACTGTTGGAAATAGTGTCCAAGGCCATAACTAATTGGTAAGACTATTGCTAAGTGGAGTTCTTTTTGGGTTGCCCTCGATGAACAGTAAGAGAAACAATACGAGAGATAATATTAATTGGAATTAATGTTATAAGTTAATTATTTGGTTTTTTAATTTATCAAAGTTGATAAATTAATTAGAAACTAAAATAAATATTCTGGAAACGAGTTCCAACCGGCGGTTGGAAGGTTCAACCGGCGGTTGGAGGTTAGGGTTTGTAAGGCGGTGTAGACGTGTCATTACATGGGCAGGAATCAAGTCCAACCGGCGGTTGGAAGCTCCAACCGACGGTTGGAGGACGAATTCAGTTGTCCCACATCGGCCAAGGGATAAAACCCTGGGCTCCCTCTCCCCTTATAAATAGAGGCCTAATCCATGGTTACAAGCATCCCAGATTCGAATGGAATTCGTCTCTTTCTCTCCTTCTCATTCCTAATCCTTGTGAGAGTTTACACGACGTAGAGTCGGGACCCTAGGATTATGGAGTTTCTCTTGGTTCACGGGTATGACGCATTCGAGGTATTCTATTTTGGGTACTCGTCATCCAAAGCATGGAAGGTCGAGCAAGGAGTCTGCGTGAAGGTTCTGCAAGGTGGTCTGCGCGTGAGAAATTGGTTTTCTCAAAGGTTAGTATATTTCTCGTTTATCTATTTATTTTGTTATTGTTAATAGCTTTATTAAGTAGCGGTCCTTTAGGGTTTAGTTTCCTAGTTGCTCTAGATTAATTGTTATTTTTCGCTGCATATATTAATCTAGTTAGGGAATAGAAAACCCAACACCTTTACCTATATATAATTCATTTTTCATTTCTATTTATTTATAAAGTATGTTAAACAAGGGTCGGAATAAGTCACGCCAAGTTCTGCTATCTGGGTCCAAAGATTAATACAAAGAAAAATTAGTCGTGGTGGCTTTTTTCCCATCGACTCGATTTCTTTAATAGAATCTTTAAAACTAGAGACGCTGTAAATAGAACCCTTCGACAGTGATTGAGTTTCCGTAAATAGAATCCTTTTGTTTAAATTACTGGTATGTAAATATTATTGTGTTATGCTATGTATAGGATTTTTGTTGATAATAATAACAATAATAATAATAGTAAAAATATTAGTAATTAATTATGCATATATAGAGTTATATAATAAAATCGCCTACATATATATATTATTTATTTGTGTATTATATATATTGTACACATAGACACATTCGGGAAAAAAAATTCATTAAAATTTTAATATACTCACTTGCACATGCCGGAGGTCTTCACGGAAGCAGCCTCTCTACTCTAGGGTAGGGGTAAGGCTGTCTACATCTTACCTCCCTCATAGCCTGCTTTAATTAGCGGGATTGGGTAATCTTGATTGATTGATTGATAGTATGCTAACTTCATTATCTTCTTATAATTATATTAATTATATATCATTTATTTAATAAATTTATATAAATAATCATAATCCTAAATAGATTAATACATTCAAACTAAAAAATATATTGTCGGCTTCTAATATGGTCGTGATGAGTAGGAGATTCATTCATTGTAAACGCCTTCTAATCTCCACATATTTCACAAAATACAATCTTTTAAAAATAATTAATTTTTAAAAAATTTGTGGACCAAAATGATGCGTTTCTTGGCTCTCTACCTTTTTAATTGGTTAAGTAAATTTCTACCTACCCACAATATATATATATATATATATATATATATATAGGGGAAGGATCAAGAGGGAAGCTTCAAAATTGGGGGAAGGAGGGAAGCAAATCTCAACCACTCAATTTTTCTCCTATTCTATATTCATCCACAATACCCATTTAATCAATTTTCATCTAAAATTCCAAATTAAAACATGTAATTCAAAGATTCATCAATCAAAAAACTTATAAATCTTCGAATTCATCAATCGCAATCATACATATCTTTAATTCATCATAATTCGAATTTATCAAAAATATGAATATTGGAGTAATTTGGGGTTTTTTGAGAAAATTTTGATTTGGCAATGAAAACAATAAAATTAAACGAATTTGATCGTACAAAACTTATAAACAAGTAATTAATCGAATTATGATTGTCATTCCAATTGAATTTTACAGATTGAAAAAAATTCCAGACCGTTAACATTCATCTGGAAAGCATGTTAATCAAAATTACAACTTAATACTCTTAAACATTCATTAATGATGAATATTAATTTATATATATTATTATACATAATTGAATGTGATAACATAACATTCATCGGTGTATAATAATGTATATGCGTTAACATTCATCGTAAATGAATGTTAACGTGCTGAAAATTTGATTTTGATTAACATGCTTTTGAAATGCATGTTAACGATCTGGGAAGGGATTTCAAGTTATTTACAAGTTTGCCACCGCGTTGACTTTTATGTTGACCAGAATGTGTGGCTAAAAATAGCTTCCCTCCTTCCCTCATTTTTTTACTTCCCTATTGATCTTCCCCCTATATATATATATATATAGAGTTCATAGTCATATAAAGAAAAAATGCACGATGGAGTGTGACGGAGTCCACCATGATTAACACACGATCATGGATCATGGATGACACCCACATATTATCGCACAAATTCATAAAGGTTTGCAACTTACCCCTTCATCAACAACCCACAAAAGTTAAGTATCATATATAATATATAACAACTATGATATTCATATCAAAAAGTTTCTAAGTTTTCATCTTTATGTACCTGAGGGTAGGGGTGTTCACGGTCCGGTCCGGCCGGTTTTTGGCGAAAAATCAATCCAAACCGGTAGTTGACGGTTTGGTAAAATACAAACCGGACCAGACCGTTTGAGTTGTATAGACCGGACCGGACCGGACCGCGAAAACCGGTTCGGTTTGGCCGGGTTTGCGGTTTTTCGCTTTTTGCTAAAACTTAAAAATAGAAAGAAGAAAACTTATTATATTGACGTGTTGCATCAGCATCACCATTTGCCATACACAGATATAAATTCAAAGTGTATCGATATATCGCAATCGGTGCATCACTATTGATGTGCATCATTGTCGATCAATATTCGTATGTTCGGGTTGTGTATCAATAACAATCTATACGTTTGTCATATTTCATAAAACGATAGTGATCATAAAACATTGTTGAAGGATGTCACGTACGTTTGCATGTTTGAATGTAATTTGTTATTCTAGATAAAGCTGGAATTGAAATTACGTTGAGGGATTCACTTTATATTCATATTCATACTTTTGGTAAATATGTCGAAGTTTCTTTTATAAACACGAACTTCAACTTTTGTAAACACAAAGTTGAAAAATCTTACTTAGAGTACTTGCTTACTTTCTTTAATCTAATAAGTATATCGCTAAATTTATACTTCACGAATCTCATTTTGTTGTTCATACATTAAGCTTTATTCGAATTGTATATTGTAGTGTGAACACATCGTAAGCGTATAGATATATAATCGATATTCACTTTGACCATTACGATTTGTTTAGTAGTCACTTAACCTTGGCTCATCGTCACAATTTGGGTCGATTTTAAAAATCTAAGAATATGCTTTTGAATTAATTCCAAATTGATTAGTTATAATCACTTCATAGAATAAAATAATATTCATTCAGATGTTTTATGTAATGTGTATGCAAAAAGCATACAAACTAGTAAAAAGAATCCAAGAAAACACATACAATTGGATTTTTATACAAACCAAAAGTTAAACCCATTTTAAAACTTAAATACACATATATAGAGATCGATCTTAATCATATTGCCTTTTGCAATCAAAGATTCATCATACACTTATATTAGAATAATTAAAAGTGGGGTTTTGTTAACGAAAGCCCTAAGAATTTTCATTAAAATATTTAGGGGAAATTAATAAAAAAGTGTAAGTCCCTAGTTCTAGGATCGATAACTTCGTTATCTATAGTATTAAGGTGCGGAATCCCTTAATACGGAGTTATCTTACTAATAACGAGTAAGTTCGTATTGCGTTTAATCGAAACTTAACTTTAAACGTGAAAACGTCTAAGCCTAGCCGTTAGGTTTGTTTTCTCTGGGGTTTCTGAATTCGCAGGTGAGTAAAAGTGTTAAAGGTGTTAAGGTTTTCACGAATTGAAAACCTTTTATATTTTATCTCGGCTCGGCTCGCATGGGCTTTGCGAGTCCAGCCCACTCGCCTCGCAAGCCCAAGCCCAAATCTAAAGACTTCGGCTCGCCAAGACCTTATGCATTTGCGAGTTCAGGTCTCACCTCGCTTCGCCAAGCCTTGCGACTTGAGATCTCGACTCGCCTTGCACAAAACGTATATATTTATTTCGTATTTAACATTCGTCTAATTTAACACAATCAAATATTTAACGAATATTACTAACAAAACAAATATTCATTTACAAATCTAAACCAATATACAAACGTAATAATACTTACACCAGTCCTATTTCAAGCTAGATCTGTTGTCACAATCTATGTCTCAACAGACTCCCCCTTGACAATAGCTCTAGCGTCTTTATCTTCACGCTTTGTCTTTGGTCTTTATTTGTAAATTTTGCTCCCTGCATAAATCTTCATTCTTACACAAGTCTTCACCATCATCTGATAATCTCTTGCTAAGTCACCCCATTCAATAGTCGTAAATATCCTGTTCTCATTTAACTTCAATAGATCCTTTCTCGACATATTCATCAGGTGTCGATGGTCATAGACTCTGAAGATTTCTTTCTCACCACCTTCAACCTCATCATCAGCTTCAACCATCACAGCTTCTCCCATCTTAGAATCCACATGCCAACTCTTCATATTTCCTAAAATATCCTGTGGCATTGTCTTCAAAGGAATTTGCTTTACGCATTTAACCGCTGGATAGGTTTTCTTCCTTCTTCTTCTTCCAGTCCTTTGACTCTTCTCTTGTAACTTCTCAGTAGTTCCTTTCCTTGGCTTAATTTTATCAAACTTGTTTGTACCAACCTCATGTCTGATTATTCTTTCTACCATATTAGCAAAATTATCACGACTTGGGTTATTTATCTCCAATCTAGCCAAATCACGTATCTCAAAACGTGGTAAAGAACTAAATACTGCAAGTTTTCTTTCAAAGTATTGAACTCCGTCAAACCTTTTGATCGCGAAAAGCTTCAGTTCAGCGTCAAAGTACCAGCCTATAATCCCTTTGCGTGGAACACGCTTCTGTGTCACATCAATTTCAGAAATTCCGATCTTCTTCTTCTGTTTCGGAAGTTTCCAATATTTGACAGCAGGATTATTGGTATCAATAAGAACAGCTTCTTCTTCATCTGAGGTTGAGTCCTCAATATCTTCATCGATATTGACTACTGTTGGACCGTCTTCATTTTCAATAACAAACTCTGTATGAGATGGACTCACATGGTGTTCATCAATATTCGCATCTGGATCTACACCAATGTCTTGAACAATCTCCGGTACAGCAGTCCAATCAGTAGGTGGTTGGAATTCTCCTTCTTCAAGGTCATAATCTATCTCTTCATCTATCTCATCCAGAATATCATCTTCTGAATCTGATAGATCTAGCATTTCCAAACCTAAGAAAAACCAAAAATACAAATAATTAACAATTTAAATTCTATATTGATTTCCCTGAATCAACCTAAGAAGTTCTTTATTAATTCTTTTGTATATTTTAAACCTAATATTTAAACGCAATTTATATATATAACTTATAAAATCTTTTATTGATTACTCGGAATCAACCTAAAAATTTCTTAAGTCTTATATTTAAAACTTAACAAATAATAATTAATTTAAATTTCTAATGCCTTGTGAATAATCACCGAACATTTAAATTTACTATTAATTATCTTATATAATTTCCAAGTGTTAATTGATCTAATAATTATCAATTTAACCTTTTAAATTATATATTATTTGTCTAGCTAAAACTAATACAATTTTAACTTGTCAGTTTTACACACTCGCAAGTCTAAAATACATATATATATATTATTATAAAATTTTGACCGCCGATAATAATCGGAACACGCCGCTCGACTACGCAATGAGTCGGAAGTCCTTCGATCATTATTTTATCTTAACATATAAAAAATAAACTTAAATTATTTAAACCATATTTTACTTGTAATTACAAAAATCTCAAGCCAAATATATTACATAATAATATTAAGTTTTACAATTGTTTACAAAATACTAACTACAGTCTATACTAAAGTCAAGCTAATGTCTCACCAGCTTCATCTTCAGTCTGACCAGTAGCAGTACCAGAACCGCTCGCTCCAGCATCACCCCCAGACTCCCCCTGAACTGTAGCTTGCTGACCAGCCGTTGAAGGACCAGTCTGCTCACCACCTGTCGGTGCATTGGGATCATCGTCCTTGTCATCTCTCTTTTTCCTCAACTCATCTTCTTTGCAGCCTTCCAGGTATGCCAATATCTCCCTCTGAGTAGACTGTCCTGAAACACGTGTCAAGACCAATCGCTCCAAGCTAGATATCTTCATACGCTGAATGTTGAAGTCAGCAAGCAGCGTCTCATGAGCCTTCATCAGAGTGTTATAAGATTCACTCTGCTGCAGTATCTGCTTACTCTGCTCTCGCATCTGCTGACTCAACCGAAGATTTGTCGATACCAACTCTGGAACCTGAGTCGTAGACTTCTCGAGTTCCTTTACCCGCGACTCCAAGGATGTAATCCTTTCAGCGTCCGTCGTCGGAGTAACTGAAATCGTAGTCGGTCCAGGTGGTGTGAGAGAATCGATAATCAATTGTCTAGTAAGCAAATCATGAGGTACAACCAAAGCTTGCTTAAGCAAACCTGCTGCAAATCTAGCTCCCTTTGTCGTCGGGAAATTCGCTTCGCGAACTAGATCCTCAACCTGATGCTGAAGCGGTACAGATATCGGTTCAGAGACCACCGGTGTATCCTTCTCTACCTGTGGTGTCTCTTGAGCAACGTCTCGAATAGTCAACGTCTTAGACCTCTTCCTCAATGGAGGCTCGGTCTCCTCAGCATCCAGATCGTGAACAATAAAATCTGGACCTGGTTCACTAACCTTTCGTTTCAACTTCTTCTGAATCGGACGACCAGTCGCTAAATCGACCATATCATCATCATCCGAATCAGTTGAATCTTCAGTTGTTTGTCCATCACGCTCATCAAATGGACCAACTGGTTCCTAAATATACAATACATTAAACATCTATGATTAGCGTAAAACTCTATCATAATAGTTCGATATATACGTAAAGTTATTCAGCTTTTAATACCTTAGCAGGTAAAACTGCTGAACTACCAGCCTGTGTCTGTTCTCCCTCAGGTCTATTGACCTCTGGGTCTACAGTCTCAGTACACTGTACATAATGATATTTATAATTCTATAATCAGAAATAATATCTAATCAATTAATCATCTATATCATTGTTATTATAAAATAATATTATGCGATTTCAATTAAAATAATATTCTATCAACTAGGCATCGATATTATAATATAATTAAAATATTACCTCAGGCAGTGCAACATAACTATCAATATCCCGTAACAAGGGATTGGTAGCATCATCGTGTTGTTCCAGCACCTCCTGTAGTACCTGTGAAGCAACATCTGGGTTCACCTGTTCCCCAGCATGTGCAGGTTGCTCCAAAACATCCTCGATCAGCTCTTGTGGATCTTCAGCATGACCCACATCAGCTTCAGCAGGAGCAGCAGCAGGAGCAACGTCTAACCAGCCATGATTTGGCGGTGTAACGTAGTTTGGGTCAACAATACACCCAAAAAGTGGTATTTCCTCAGGTTTCACCACTCCCTCCTTTCTTACTGTCTGTAAGAACATGGCGTTGTACCCCCGTTGATCAATAGTATTGACAACCAAGTACGGCTCGGGTACAGCCAAATCCGGTAGACGCGCACGGATGATCAGCATAATAAACCTCGGGTAGATCAAAAATCTAGATCTGACAGAACCCGAAATCTGTCGTGCAATCTCACCAAAAATAAGATCACAAAAACTGTATGGTTTGTTGTAAACCAGGGACAGTACGGCCGATATAAGGGCAGGGCTCAACTCATCAAAGCCTCCCTTCTTCGGTGCAAACACCGTGTTCATCACGTGCCATAGAAACCTCCACTGACCGATAACCAGAGGTTTCTGGAACTGGTTCCCGCGCCTATCACCAGTATATCCCATACGGCCGATTGCTCCCTCAATAAAATCCATGGGCATAACCAGATCCCCATTCTCTTGTTCTGGTGTCCCTAGCTGCAATACCTCACGAAGATATCCAGCAGTGAACGCAACTGTCTGTCCTCCAACAGTTGCCCTAATCTCTGGTCGATTGATCGATTGATCATATACGATATCCGTCCAGAAATCATTCAGAATAGACTGAGAGATCGGTGGATTGGCCGTAATAGCGTATCTAATACGCGACCGTGCAAGAAAACTAAAAATATCAGCCACGCGATCAGCCCGCTTGGCCTGTAGATTCAAATCTACCAAGATGTTGTGGCTCTTGTCAAAAGCTCTCGCCATATCTGAAAAATAAACGAGAATAACAGATATACATAAATGCACGATTAAAATATTTTAAACTATAAAGTATTATGAATCAAAATTCATCAAACATCTTAGTTTAAACTTAAACGTATATATATAACTCGTTACTTAAATAGTCTCAAGTCGTATATAATTTAAATATTTAACTTATAATTAATTACAAAATCGTAAGTCTAATACATATTTAATTATGAATCCATTTAATAAACGTTATTACTAAAACGTAATATCATTTATAAAACAAAAATAAAACATTTTTCAGGTTCTGGATTCGCTAAAGTTGGCGTGGCGAGATGAGTCATCTCGTCTCGCTGATCAACTCGCCAAAACAGTCAACTCGCTAACCAAGTCAACTCGCAACGTCGACTCGCAAGTCAATTCGCGAAGTGACTCAGTCTGCAGGTCAACAAGTCAACAAGTCGACTCGCAAAACTCTCAACTCGCTAGTTCTAATCTGCGTGGCGAGGTGAAAGCTCAACTCGTTTGACGAACAGCCGTCGCGAGTTGATTTTAAAAATCGATTAATCCGTTGATTTTAACATAATCTATCGATTGTTTTACGTTCATTTAGGTTTGTTTAACATAATCCCTAAGAATTCATGCTAAATAACATCCTTAATCGACGTGAATCGTTAAATGTTTAAACCGAAACCCTAGTTTTCTAAAAACTTCGATTTCGCGATATTTACACGGTGAAATCCGTTGGTTTATACCTCAAAATGTTCGCAATCTAAAGGTGTATAATGTCTACGGATCAAAAACTCGTTCCTTGTTCTTGGAAAATCGAAATCAAACGAAAACGATAGTTCGTCTCGTTTCGCCGTATATGGACTCGCAGAGTTAAAGTGAACTCGCAAATCAAGTGGTTTCGGTGGGTCTTGTTGACTCTCTTGACCCCCTTTATACTTAAACTCGCTTCGCTAGTTTTAATCTCGATTCGCAAGTAATGTCAACTCGCAGAATTAAATAATTTGCAAATTTAATTCGAAGTATAAATAAAACCCGTAGTTTTACAAGTCTAAATTAACCTTAACTTTCACTTGTAAATTTGTTACGTTTGTTCAACAATAAATGAGACAACTCAGTAGAATTTAATTCCAAAGGGTAACTCTGAGTAAAATTAAAATAAAATACAATAATTTTAAATAAACACAAAATTTAAAATTAAAATTAAAAGACAAAACATATAAACTAACAGTGGTATCAAGTACCATTTTATTAATCACTTTTAAATAAAACAAGTACATAATTAAACAGATTAAGAATTTAACTACTTAGGGATCATATTAAAAAGAATAAGCACTTAAGTATTTATTAATAAGTCTAAGTTGATTGTTAGTATACAAGCATCTTGAAATTCAAATAAATTACTATAAAATTACAACTAATTTTATCATTTACACATTTATATTTATAAAATTATATCTTAGGTACCTTTATCCACATAGTATAATTAATTAAAACACATTACTCACTTAAAGTGAATATTTTAAATATAGATAGTTCAAGACGATTACCAGTATTATGATCCACATAAACAAATTATACTCTATTTTCTAAGCAAACACTCTATTGTTAGTATGAATATTATCAAGTGCTTCCTATTATATGACATACTGAAGAATTTCAAGTAAAACTCATAACACTGATTTTCAGACAAGGTAGTGGTTACTTTGTGCAACATACACTTGAATTTTGGTTTAGACAAATATCAGACATATCTTGAGTATGCTATGTTATCCAGGTCTGTACTTAGTACAACAGAGGATCCCTTTTAGCATAATTTAAAATACATTTGAGAATATTAATTTAATTAAAGGCTTCAGGTCTGTACTTAGTACAACAAAGTCACCAGTAATTAAGTTAATACCCATAATTGTTATTATTCGTCAATTTTAAATTTAGACAGTAACAGTGTATGGAAATACTATCATTCAACAATTAAGACATTTTGTCATACATCATAAAATAGTAACACTAAATAATAAACAAGTAATTAATTAAATTCTTAAGGCTTAGAAAATGTCATATAATTTGCCTACCAGTATATCATATGATGATGCCATCTATTATTTTACATAAAATAGACAAATTATAACTTGTGGATATAGGTGTATAATCAAATAAATATAAACACATACCTGATAGAACCGCTGTAGTTCTATAATAGCTTTATTTGAACCTACCAACATATCACACTTAGGACTTAAGCTTATTATTGTTAAGCTTATTCTCCTAATGTACTATCATCAGTTTTTGCAGTTAAAAACTTAAATATTTTCTAAAAGAACTACTTTTGTTCTTTTATTAGAGGCGATTCCCCTCAGGTAACAAGCAAATGAATGCCATACGCCCCCCCCCCCCCCCCCCCCCCCCCCTTTTTTTTTTTTTTTAATAAGTACATGAAATAAAAACTACTAACTATTACATAAGTACCCTTGGAAGACTAATCACTCTGGATTTCTCATTCCGTTTAGTTGAACCAACGTCTCAAATCTTGCTCTGTCGAACGCCTTCGTATATAAGTCTGCTAAGTTATCCAATGATGGAACCTTAACAAACTTTATCAAATTCTTCTCAGCACAGTCTCTAATAAAATGATGTCGAATATCAATGTGTTTAGTTTTACTGTGCTTCACCGGATTGTTGGTGATCGACATAGTAGATTAATTCATTATCAATCATCATAGGAGTATTGGTTAATTTTAACCCATAATCCCGCAGTTGCTGTTGTATCCAAAGGACTTGAGAGCAACAGCTGCCAGCTGCAACGTACTCAGCTTCACATGTAGAAATAGCTACAGACGTTTGCTTCTTGCACTGCTAGGATACTAATCTACCTCCTAAGAATTGACATCCTCCGGTAGTAGATTTCCTATTCTGATTGCAACCTCCATAATCCGAATCAGTATAAGCTACAAGATCTAAGTCTCCTTCAATCGGATACCAAAGTCCTAGCCTTGGTTGCCCTTTGAGGTAACGTAAGATCCTTTTCACAGCTGTCATATGTGACTCTTTCGGATTAGCCTGATATCTTGCGCATAAACAAACAGCAAACATTATGTCAGGTCTAGAGGCAGTTAGATACATTAGTGATCCAATCATAGCTCTATAAAGAGTTGGATCCACATCTTGATCACTCGATGTGTCTGGACCTAGTTTGTGATTGACTGGAATTGGAGTATTGTAGACCTTACTTTCATCCATCTTAAAGCGTTCTAAAAGCTCATTTACATATTTAGATTGATGAATAAAGAATCCATCCTTCTTTTGATCAACTTGTAATCCTAAGAAGAAGTTCAACTCTCCCATTGCAGACATCTCAAACCTACTTCTCATGACTTTCTCAAATCGCAGGACTCAGTTCAACTCGCAATCTCAGCTCGACTCGCAGAATCTCGGTTCGCAAGTCTCAGTTCGGATCGCAAAGGATGTCGGTTCGCAAGTGATTTGGTTTCGCGGAAAAACTCGATTCGCAAGATTGAACTCGACTCGCAAAGCTCAGTTCGGCTCGCAAGTTCAACTCGGTTCGCAGACGTGTCTGTAACCCTAATCTCAACTCGCGAAACGGCTGATTAAACCCGAAACGAAAGTTTAAGGTATTTTTACGATTGAAACTAAGAATTTTGACCGTAAACAAACCCTAAAACGTCCAGAGAATGATTTTGATCGTTAGTATTGCAAGAAAGCACGTAAAAACGACCCGAATCAATAACGCAATATCTCTAAAACCTTCGAACACACTCGTATCTAGCCCGAAAGCTCTGATACCAGATGTAAGTCACTAGTTCTAGGATCGATAACTTCGTTATCTATAGTATTAAGGTGCGGAATCCCTTAATACGGAGTTATCTTACTAATAACGAGTAAGTTCGTATTGCGTTTAATCGAAACTTAACTTTAAACGTGAAAACGTCAAAGCCTAGCCGTTAGGTTTGTTTTCTCTGGGGTTTCTGAATTCGCAGGTGAGTAAAAGTGTTAAAGGTGTTAAGGTTTTCACAAATTGAAAACCTTTTATATTTTGTCTCGGCTCGGCTCGCATGGGCTTTGCGAGTCCAGCCCACTCGCCTCGCAAGCCCAAGCCCAAATCTAAAGACTTCGGCTCGCCAAGACCTTATGCATTTGCGAGTTCAGGTCTCACCTCGCATCGCCAAGCCTTGCGACTTGAGATCTCGACTCGCCTTGCACAAAACGTATATATTTATTTCATATTTAACATTCGTCTAATTTAACACAATCAAATATTTAACGAATATTACTAACAAAACAAATATTCATTTACAAATCTAAACCAATATACAAACGTAATAATACTTACACCAGTCCTATTTCAAGCTAGATCTGTTGTCACAATCTATGTCTCAACAAAAAGCCCTTTTTCCACGGGTATAATTCATTTTGCCCTTCCAAAAAAAAAATTGCCGTTTTACCGTGCGACCTGCGACCCGTTCCATGCGACCTGCGACCAAAATAATTCCCTAGTAAAAGACAAGCAAAATGAGCCGTAGTCAAGCATAACGTCCGGACACAAGTCGTAGAATGCGACCTGCGGCCGAAATTTGGCGACCTGCGACCGAAATTTGTAAAAGTTAGCAGTATATGTAAAGGTGGCAGGCAATGTGTAGCCACATCGACAGCCACAACACGCATGCTCTTGCATTGGGGTATTTACGGAACTAGATGGTACACTTTCTTTTTAATTTAACTAGTTTAAAACCTGCAAAATTTGCGGATTGATTCATAACATGTCTTATATAAATGTGTTATACGAATCTAATATGTGTTTTGGTGTTCGTGTCTAGTACATCGATTTGTATTGGTTTAATTTCAAATGAAAAGTGTATTAAGAATTTGAATTGTGATAGATTTTTAATTGATAAGTCGAAATATATTAATTAATTAATAGAGATAATATTGCTTATGATGTCACTTGTTATTTGTATTGATATTTAACAATACTATCTTATTTAAAATTGTACGGATATATTTTTCAAAATAAGCAAATTTAACGGCTCAGCAGGTAAATACTATTTTGTACTTAATAAATAACAATCTTTGCAGAGCATTAGTGGTTTTCGTCAATCTAAGTTACTCTCTTTAATTTAAATCAACAATCTATAATGCATTACTTTATTTCTTTAACTTTAACGAAAGATGACAAGACATGACAACTCAAATGCAGGCTCTACTAACCCGACTGACATTAACCTTAGAATATTAAATGGTAAACTATTTTAGGGATGTTAATCGAGATATAGAGAGATTAATGGCAAATGAGTAAATTAATAAATCAATTATTGATAATATTGTGCATGATACCACTTCCTTTTTTTTATTTGTATTGTTCTTTAATAATAATACCATATATTATGTACCAAAATTTTGTGTTAGTTTCTTTAAAAGTTAAATTGTTAGTTTTAAAATTTCAAATCTTGTAATTCGGTATCGTTTTTTTCCGTGCTTCAAATTTGCGTTGTATTTTCAATAACTAATTTTTTTTGTTTCACCAAAGTTACGAACATGATGATAACCGAAACCCGCAAATAAATATGAACAACCGACGGGTAATACTAATTAAGCATCCATAAGCCAAAAATTGTAAATTAAAAATTGATAAACAAAAATTAAAAAAAAATGGTAGTATGTATACAAATACACTAAAATCCGGCGAAAGCTAACCCGTTTGACACTCATGATCCAAGAACTGTAAATTATCAATTGATAAAAGTATTCAAAATAATAGGTCGTATACGAATTGAAAATAACTTATTGGATTTTTTAGAAAAATAAAATAAATAATATTGTAGGAAGAGTTTGAATTATAAAAAAATACGGTGGTATGGGTATAAATACACTAAAACCCCCTGGAACCCAACCAGCTGACATTCATAATCCAAGAATCGTAAGTTAGAAATTGATAAAAGTGGTAAATAAAGGACGGTCGTATACGAATCTAACTCATTGTGAGATGAAATGAAGTCATGATTTTTTTGAAATTAAAAATAACTATTAGAGCTTATGTTAGAAAAAATAAAATAAAGAATATTTTACGAAGAGTCTAAGTCATGGAAAAAATAATAAAATAGTTATTAAATTAACATTTTCACAAAATATTTGAGGGAGTATTTATAATTAAATGAAAAAGATGATTTATATTGTAAATATTAAAGGGTGTATATTGTAATTATAAAAGGGTATATTAGTCTTTTAGTCACATAAAAATATGATTAATGATGTCACTAAATAAATTAGGGGTTGAATGATCTCAATAATAAATAAAGATAGAATAGATACATAGATACATAGATATATTATATAAAATATATTATATAGCACACCTTTTTCTGGGCCTTTATTGTTCCTTCACGACAGTTCACGTTACGCAAGAAAAGGTGTTTGGTCCTCACTATATAATTACAACCCGTGATTAAAGGTAAATATTGTGGAGAATATAATTGTTTGGCGGAGGTATGTATATAGTATATTAGTATTGGCGAAGGTAAGTAGTGGTAGGAAGAGTAACACCTTGTACCACAATTATTTGTTAAAAATTTACCCATGCAACATCATACAAATATTATTTGTCATCACCATATAATTTTTTTTTGATGATTTGTATTTTCTTACACCCTTATTTCAAATAAAGTAATATTCAATTGAAAATTATATTATAACTATTTTTATTTAATAAGGTAATTAATAAAATTAAATTATAACAATTTTAATTCAAAATAATATGTCATCTGATAACACTTATTTTTAGCAAGAAAAAATGTGAACTTATAATATATACTTCTTTTTTAACCTTATCATTTCATTGATATATCATCGGAAAAAAAATATTATTATTATTTAATTTTGAGGGCTAAAAATTTACTAGTATAAAGAACGATAAAGAAAAGTTTTTTTAAAAAATCTGAAAGTTCCCCGTTTCATATAGTACTAATTTTGACTTATAGTTTACATATATTATCTAATGTTACCCGTACTATGGCGGAATAGTAGTTATATTATATGTATAATATACTCCCTCCGTCCCAATTTAATTGTTCCCAGACAGAACTGCACGCAGTTTAAGATAAACACAATAATTAGTACTTACTTTTTGCACAATGACATTCTTACCCCTAACCAATTAATTTAAACTTCTTTTCAGTTTTGTAATTTAAATCTTGAGGTAGGGACAATATCGTAAAAAGAACCATTGTACCTTTCTATATTTGGTAATGGACAATTAATCTGGAACATCCTAAAATGGAAATAATGGACTATTAAACCGGGACGGAGGGAGTATAACGGAGTAATTACTACACAGGAAAAGGTACACTTTCCTTTTAATTTAATATATATTATATACTCCCTCCGTCCCGAATCTATTGTCCACTTTTCCATTTTGGGATGTCATAAATTTATTGTCTAGTTGTACCTTTTAGCCAATCAAAAGATTGTAATGTAGTGAGAGATTAAATCTTATTGGTTGTAGAGTACAATCAGTACACTTTTCTTAAAGTGTGTATTTTTTGTCCGGAGACAATAAAATTGGAACGGATGGAATATATCTTTACCGACTTTAGAGCATCTCCAATGTATGCACTATCTTAGTGCAACAAATTGCACTATTTTAGTGCAAAAAGAGAATCTTTTAGGAATATGCTTACACTAAAAAAAAGTTGCTCCAATGTGTTGCACTAAATCTCTACACTAAATCTTTGTTAATTGATTTAGAATATACAATTCAACAATATAATAATACATTTTTTATATAAGTATTGAATTATCATAAGATGTATAATAACAATCATTATATTGAAAAATTTCAAAAATATAAATGATTTTTTTAAAAAAATTATGAAGTTTCTTTAATCAATATGATAACAAATATTATATTTATTAATTTTGAAAATATTAATTGCAAATATATAATTAATACATCATATTAATACATATGAATTATTATAAATATTATTATTTAATGTGAATAGTGTTTAGTGCAGCGTTTAGTGCAGCATTATATTTGGTGCAGCACTAAACACTATTTGCCTCTGCACTATTATAGTGCAGTGTTTAGTGCTAACACTGGAGCGAGTTTTTTACACTTTTACACTATCTTAGTGCAAAAGGGTACAGATAGCGCACACATTGAAGATGCTCTTACATCATTCCAAGAAAAAGGTGCCTGCTATATAATATAATATATAATATAATATAAATAAATATATTAAAGTTAAAAGGAATGTGTACCATATGGTTCCACGCATACCCCAATGCAAGAGCATGCGTGTCGTGGCTGTCGATGTGGCTACACATGCCTGCCACCTTTACATATACTGCTAACTTTTACAAATTTCGGTCGCAGGTAGTGATGCGCAAAAACCGGTTTTGATCAAACCTGACCCGACCCGACCCGAAACCGGTTTTGGTCAAACTTGGTCAAAACCGGTTCGGGTTCAACCCGATTTGGGCACCCCAAAACCCCAACCCGACCCAAACCGGTTTGGGTAGGGTCCAAACCGGTTCGGGTTCAAAACCGGTTTCAAACCGGTTTTTTTTTATAAAAATCGTATTTTCGCTCGCACGTCTTCGTTTTAAGGAAAAGCAACGTTTGGGCCAAATTTTTTTCATTAACTTTATAGAACATTAGTAACGGAAACATAATTGATCAATAACATAACCAAAAGGCTTCTAAATCTCTTTAAAAATATTATTGAATCCGAAAATTCTATATAATTCATAAACGTTAGGGCGTTAAGCGTTTTAATGAAAAACAACGTTTGGGCCAAATTTTTTTCATTAACTTTGTAGAACATTAGTAATGGAAACATAATTGATCAATAACATAACCAAAAGGCTTCTAAATCTCCTTAAAAATATTATTGAATCCGAAAATTCTATATAATTCATAAACGTTAGGGCGTTAAGCGTTTTAAGGAAAAGCAACGTTTGGGCCAAATTTTTTTCATTAACTTTATAGAACATTAGTAACGGAAACATAATTGATCAATAACATAACCAAAAGGCTTCTAAATCTCTTTAAAAATATTATTGAATCCGAAAATTCTATATAATTCATAAACGTTAGGGCGTTAAGCGTTTTAATGAAAAACAACGTTTGGGCCAAATTTTTTTCATTAACTTTGTAGAACATTAGTAATGGAAACATAATTGATCAATAACATAACCAAAAGGCTTCTAAATCTCCTTAAAAATATTATTGAATCCGAAAATTCTATATAATTCATAAACGTTAGGGCGTTAAGCGTTTTAATGAAAAATAACGTTTGGGCCAAATTTTTTCATTAACTTTGTAGAACATTAGTAATGGAAACATAATTGATCAATAACATAACCAAAAGGCTTCTAAATCTCCTTAAAAATATTATTGAATCCGAAAATTCTATATAATTCATAAACGTTAGGGCGTTAAGCGTTTTAATGAAAAGCAACGTTTGGGCCAAATTTTTTTCATTAACTTTGTAGAACATTAGTAATGGAAACATAATTGATCAATAACATAACCAAAAGGCTTCTAAATCTCCTTAAAAATATTATTGAATCCGAAAATTCTATATAATTCAAAGTGAGTTGATACTTTCAAGGAATGTTTTACTAAATGCAAGGAAACATGTGCATAAAAAGTGATACTGTATGCATAAAGAGTTGTACATTTCCGTGTGTTTAGTAAAAACTTCCTTGCATTTATCAAACACGTTTTAGCGTTAGGCTTTTTAAGGATAAACAATGTTTGGAGCAAATTTTTTTTTTATTGAATTGGTAGAACATTAGTAATACAAACGTAATTGAACAATAACTTAAACAAAAGTCTTCTAAGTCTTCATAATACAATTACAACTAAAAATATAAAATATATCAACGAATACATTTCGAGCTTCGGCATGGCCATCACCCGAAAATATAATCGAGTAGTAATCTTCAACTTGTATTAATCTTCAAAAGTCGAAATCTTCTTCGGAGGTAGCCTCGCGCGAAGCTTGATCAAGAGCAATTTCTTCGTCGGAAAGTGATATTGTTACACCTTCTTCCACCTCGATATTGTGTATGTCTTCTTCGTATTCCATTTCACCTTCAAGACTTGATACATTTTGTATGCGTTCCGCGGCGTCCAAGTGATCCTTCAAGCAAATGCACATCTCTAAGGAGGCCGGTGTGAGTCTTGTTCTTCGTATAGATAATACCCTGCCACTAAGAGAAAAAGCGGATTCCGAAGCTACCGTAGAAGCTTGGACGGTTAGTAAATCTCGGGCCATGATGGCTAGAATGGGAAATTGAGATTCCCTCTCTTTCCACCAAGCCAAAATATCAAATTGTTCGAACTCATTGGGTAGAATAGTGGCCAAAAAATCCGTGGTCGTATATCTCCCATATTCGTTAGTGGTATTTTGGTTACCATCACCTCTTGCCCGTTTATTGTTTTCTTGTCTTAAACTATTATAAAAGTTTAGCATTGGATTGCTAGAAGAAGATGAAGAAAACATTGGGTTAGCCGTACTACCGGACACATGTGTGGTTGAACTATATTTTTGAAAATATACGCCAAATAAATCTCCCAAATATTTGTTAAAATCCGTTTTTGCATTATGTGAAAACAATGGGTCGGCCTCATTCAAATCCAAATTGTGACAAATGTTATCGATAAGCATTTCCACCCCGGTAACGTTTAAACAAGGGTTCATTGCGGCGGAACAAGTAATTACCGGTGGCATTTCTTGAAAATATTTTTTTAGTTTTTCTTTCATGGGAGCCACCATTTCTTCAAATATAGGACCTTCATACAAGTAGTCGTTTAATTTTGTAGTCATTAACCAAATTTGATTAAGCACCAAATGGCTAGTTGGATAATAAACACCCGATAATAAAGTAGTCGCGGTTTTGAAAAGTTTGAGCAATTCGACCATCTTTTTAATATACTCCCAATATATGATTGGAAATGGTGTTACAAGACCTTTTGTAACAAGATGATCATGGAAAACTTGTAAAGTATCGCGTTGGCGTAAACCACATACAAACATATGGTAGGTCGAATTCCATCTAACGGGCATGTCCCAATTAGGGGTTAAAAAAATAGAATTCGTATCCTTGCACAATTTCATATAAGATTTGTATCTAGCTTTACCCTTTTGAAAAACGTCTTGCAACATAGATTTAAACCTCGTTTTTACTTCGTCTACATCTTCAACCGCTAGTCCGGCTTGTACAACCAAGTTAATGATGTGTGCAACACATCGACTATGATAAAAAATGCCCTTCAATGGTGGTGCGTATTTTAGTATTAATTTTGAAACGGCAAGTGTATTATTACTAGCGTTGTCAAAAGATATTGAAAAAACCTTTTCTTCCAATTTAAACATTTTAATCACACTTCGTAACATGTAAAATAAGTTTTGACCCGTGTGAGGATACTCAAAGTCTTCAAAAGCAATGGTACGTTTCATCATTTGCCAAGTTGCGGGATCAACCCAATGTGCGGTTACACAAAGGTACGAACCGGGCAAACCATGAGGAGCCGACCAAACATCGGTTGTTAATGATACACATGTATTTAAATTTTCAAAACCGATTTTTAGTTGTTTTTTAGCATCTTTCCACAATTTAAGGGCATCGCGTTTAAGAGTAGTACGACTTACATTGTTATATCGCGGTTGAAGAGTGGTTTGAATCACCCTAGTAAGCCGAGGGTTGTCGAAGTGGTTGAAAGGCAAAGCTTCTTGAATTACATAACCCGCAAAAGCTTGTCGACACCGTTCCACATCGTATGTAAATATAGAACCATCTCGTGCCATCGATGATTGCCCACTTGCTTCCGGATTACCTTTGAGTCCCGCACAATGCTTCTCGGTATGATTTTTCAAGGTGGTGTTGGAGTCGGGTTTGAAGAACAACTTACAACGTTTACAATGCGCTTTAATCGAACCATCCGACAACAACACTTTGTCGTAAGCACTCCAAATCTCCGGATTTCTTTTGTTGGGCAATTGTTTCACAATCGTTGGTGCATTTGAAGAACCAACACCATGGGAAGCCGAAGAAGATTGAGTTGCCATTTTCGAAACGAAAATATATATGCGTTTTTGAGTATTTGTATATAAATATGAGTGTGTAAATGTGTGTTTTGGTTCCTAAATGATATGATATATATATACTTGAATCATAATGGCAAAAACGTAATTAAATGGCAAAAAAAACGGCTATATGGAGTACCAACGGATATATTAAAGTTCAAAAAATAAAAACCGGTTTCAAACCGGTTTGAAAACCGGTTTTTCAAATCGGGTCGGGTAAAACCGGTTCCAACCCGGTTTCAACGGATATAACCCCAAACCGGTTTCAAACCGGCGGTTTGAACCCAAACTGAACCGGTTTTGGTCAAACCCGGTTTTGACCGGTTTCAAACCGGTTTCAAATCGGGTCGGGTTGTCGAACCCGGTTTCGATGTGCATCTCTAGTCGCAGGTCGCCAAATTTCGGTTGCGACCGACTTGCGTCCGGACGTTATGCTTGACTACAGCTCATTTTGTTTGTCTTTTACTAGGGAATTATTTTGGTCGCAGGTTGCATGGAACGGGTCGCAGGTTGCATGATGCGACCTGCGTCCGGGTGGGGTTATACGACAATTTTTTTTTTTAGGAAGGGCAAAATGAATTATACCCGTGGAAAAAAGGGCTTTTTTTATTAATTTCCCTTAATATTTAGACATGCATAAAACAGTTATACATTGACTAAAATTCAAGAGGATAGAGAATATATTATTTAAAAGTAAAATTTTTGTGCATGTTCTAACGTCTTAACGGAAGCCCTTAATAACAGAAGCCCTTAAGGCTCCCATTATCGATTTCCTTAAAAGTGTTAACATCTCGTGTTAATAATAAAATAAATATATAATAAATAACATGGTACACTATTGACTATTGTAAAATAATTAATTGTCATACAAAAATCACACGGCCCATACTGTTAACACGGGAATTTTGAAGACCTTTTAAGTCATAAATCATAACCCATCAAGACCTTTTAAGTGTTTTGACGTAATCAGTTAATCACTAAGTAAGCCCACGTATTTACGCCAATGGCCCAATTTATGAAAACTGGCATTTTGCTTAAAATTTTCAAGAGTAAACTTGATGTAAACGAGGGTTACATGTCCGGACTATAGTAGTCTCATTAGTCTGGGATAGAGTTATTTTAAACTTAATAAAGCGAAATAGGTGAAAAGCATAGCATCGTATCGTGCACTTTTCCTTTTTAAGAAAGCATTGAAACATTAAGAATAAATATATCACATATTCAAAAATTATCTATTTGTCTATGATTTGTAACTTGGTTTTTATTAAATTAAATTTGGTTTTCGGTTTAACCAAATTTGAAAAATTCAAAACTGAAAACTAAATCCAAATTCAGTTTTCGGTTTAACCGAATTCGAAAAATAAAAAAATTGAAAATCGAATTTAAATTCATTTCAGTATTCAGATAAAGATAAAAGATAAAAGGTCCCAGTGGTCCAACCTTTAAAAGTAAACATGTACTAAAAGGGAACACTTACACTTATTTAACATATGCTACATTTTAATTTTAAAACCACGACCATATATATGTGATCACGCGGTTAAAAAGTTGTACTCATAAGGGCGGACCCACTTGAAGAGTACTGGTGGCCCATGACACCAGTCACTTGGGCTGGGCAAGTAAAATTTTTTTAGGCTTTTTATTAGTGACACCAATCAATTCAAGGGTTGCACCATTTAACTAGTTGGGCCAAATGTATTTAAGCCCAATACCTCCCCAATATCACTAGACTTACAGCTTACAATAAAAAAACGATTAAAAAGGAAAGAAAGCATAGTAGACTAGTAGGCTCCATCGAGTATGAAGATGTCGGCCGAGAAAAGGACACAAGCACGTAGTAAGTTGAAATTATCATTTACTATTCAATTCTTTATTGTAAGTCTCAAAGACTAACTTTATAATATTATTATTATATTAGGCATACAATCTCAATTTTAAATATACAATATATAATTCTAGGGTTTATAATTTTAGGTTTATTTTTAGTATTCTATTTCATGGTGGGAGTTATGTGTATCGATTATTGAAGTTGGCTTTGGTCTTCCCTGTTGCAACCGCAACGGTTTAAAGATGTTTGCGTAGCCGAATGGGTGATGAATCTTTAAATTACTGTCTAATTGGCTCTATCGAAAAAGAAACACCGGCTAATGTTACGAATGAAGCCGTAATTAATCTTTTTCACAGAATGAGAGATCGCTTGTAACATCCCAAAATCCAAAAGTAATATTGTGAATAAAGTAATAGTAAATGTTTTAAGTTATTTTTACTCTAGGTGAAATAAAATAGTAATAACTGTGAGTCGGTTTTAAAGTTCCAGACAATGATAATCACGGGGAATAAAATTAAAACACATGTATATCTAATATATACATGTACGTATCACATATATCATTTCTCAAAAAGAGCAGAAACTTCATGAAGCTTAAAAACACACAGAGACTTCAAACCCTAACCTAAAATCGAATCAAATCATGAAATTGAAGCTCTTCAATTCGAATTCAAGCAAGAATCATCACTTTTAATATCATGTAAGTATTGTTTCTTAATTCTTTTAACCTAGAATCTTTAATTCATGAACTTTCATGGGGATTTATGAAATTGATGATTTTAATACGAATTTAAGTATCTAATGTGTTGAATGAATGATAAATAAGCTTATTAGTGATTGTGGAATCATTTAACATGGATGAAAATGAAGAATCAAAGAAGGTGTTCTTGGGTTTTGATGGGTTTTGATGAATTAGTGATTTTAATCCAAATTAAGGTCTATAATTGATTGAACTATGGTATAGAATTGAAATAATCATGGTTGTTAACACTAACCCACTCTAGAATTTGATAAATTGAATTTGGTATATAGTGATTAAAGTGGGTTTTGTGTAAATGATGATGAATTGGTGCTAATACACCTTAATTGATGATTATAAATGTTGTTGGAATATGTATAAAGAATATTGAAATATGGAATCAAGAGATTAAGTAATTTAGTTTATGATGAATTATGAGATTTAGTATGATTAAATGGATAAAAGAATTATGGTGATCATTAGTGATGACTAAAATGAAATATAAGTGATCAAATTATAAATATGAGATAAGTAATGAAATAATGAATTCTATGAATTAAGGATGAATCTTGAATTATAATATGAAATAATCATCTAAGGTGGTTATCTAAATAAGGAAATAATGAAATAAAGAAGTAGAAGTATTATGATTGATCCAATAAGGGTAATGGATTGATAATGTTGATATATTGATTATTATGATTTCTAGTTGTTAAATGAATTGTTGTATCGATAGGTTATATGCTAAATAATCAAGAACGGTGGTTTAGCTATTTTGGATGTGGCATCATGTATTCGCCTAAAAGCAAAGGTGAGTGATACAAGGATTTCTTGAATAATGATTGTATGCTCCGGATTGCTTACGAGCAAGAGGTTCATTCAATCGTTTGGAATATTGTTTATCTCTTATAGTTGTTTCTTATGGTGGTTCTTTTGTTGTATTATATCTTGAATCTTAAGTTGATATTTGTTGTTGACCATAATTGTTGATTGTTGTTAGTAGTTGAGTTATTTGGAAATAGTATAGTATTATGTGGATTATGTGAATTAGGAGGACTATGTGAATTATGTGGAGTATTTGGATTTAGTATTGTAGAAATTGCTTATTATGAAATAAATGAATATCATGAAATAAGTGCTTGGCACTACTTGGTATCTATTAAGCTTGGTATCCATATGTAATTGGTGCCATGCTTACTTGTATCTATTGGATCATGGATCCGTACGAAATATGGTAGAATCCTTATTGTTGTGCAATACTAATTATTAAAAAAGAAATTAGTAGTTTTTTTATAATTGTATCTTTTTGGTGAGTTATTTAATTGATTGCTTGTATACTCACTAAACTTTATGCTTACTCGTATCAGTGGATTTATGTTGTAGGTACTTTGTTTGGTTGAACCAATTGGATGAATTGATTCAAGAAGGTAGTGTGGATCGAAACTTGTAATGTCATTAGACAAGTTTCTCATTCTATTGAATTGTCGTTTTGAATTACCATTGTATAAATCGCCCAAAGACTATTATGATTTTGATCTAATGTGTCATTGTTGTATTCATTGGAATATGTAAAATCAAATGTGAAATTTAAATGAAATAAAATGTAGAATTTAAATGGGACCAAAATTATGAATGAGTTAAAAAAAAATCTATTGAATTGCGGGCGTTTCAAGTTGGTATCAGAGCGGTGGTTTAAGACAATTAGGTAACCCACAATAGGATTGCCTAAGCTTAAACCTATATGAATTATTTGAATTGTTATCCTAATTATGAGTAATAATAGAATTGATTGATTAAATTGATATGATTCCCTGTAGCAAAATATTTGATGGTTAATATGTGTAGAATTAATAGTAGAAGGTTTAATGAGGTCTAGAATCTTATGCAATAGGATTTGGAATTTCATTAATGGTTATAAAAAAAAAAAAAGTAATTATCCTAGTCATTGAAAAATGTATCTTTGACTTGAAAAGGTCAAACTGAAATATGAGGGTGTCAAGTTGTGTAATAGAATATTATATAGTAATAATATGGTTAGATGTTGAAATATATGGATATTGACCGTAGTTTGGGTGAATTTGTGATCAATGTATCAAATATTGAAATATGGTCCAATTATGTGGTTATGAGTCTTCAATGATGATATTGAGTCAATTTGGATTGTAATGGAAAGTTAATGTGATGGTTGTGGGCAATTTTGGTGAAATTGTTCATTTGGACCCTAAACAGGTCAAAGAGTTAAAATGAGATATAATAAGTATATGAAAGTGATGATTATGCCCACACGTCACAAATGTGTATAGGAATATGTTGATAAAGGGCCGAAGTCAGAAACTAAACCAATTGGAATATGGTGTGTCAACGGAATTGGTCTAAAATGACCATAATTTGGTGATATATCCGTTTTCTCGTAAAACGTGAATTTTTGAAAAGTATAAAAAGGGAAAGTTTCATTTTAGTATAGTAGAGGTGCCTGCAAAATTTCAGGGCCTAACTCTTTACGGTTTGTGAGATATGCGCATTTGAAATTTGGAAATTTGCATTAAGGAATGGCTGGTGCAGGGTCTGCTGTGCAGACATGGGACCCGGCGGGTCTGGTGGTGGACCCGGCGGCTAGGGGTGTAAACCCGGCGGCTGGTGTCCCAAAACCGGCGGCTTCTTTAGGTCTAAAACGTGAGTTTCTTGCTGTTGCCCAAAAGTCGTTGTACCCGGCGGTTAAGGTGTAGGAACCGGCTGTTTGGGGTCTGAAGCCGGCGGCTTGTGGTTCATTTCTATGAAAAATAAATTTTTAAGTTTTTCGACGTTTGACGTAACGTTTGACGTAAAATTTTCCGTTAGAAAATTTCGGTGTCAGAATAAGACGAAATTTACATGTCCACTCGGAAACGGTCCAACGGTCAAAGCTCTTCGCTTTGCCATGAGCCCTGGCAGTTTTGGGCAGTTCGGGGTCGTTTGGGGCCCGAAAATCGTGTTTTATTGTTTTTCGGACCTTAATTCGGACTTTTGAATTACGTTTTGAATTGGGCTTTTGTTTCTTTAAGCCCCAGAAATCATTCTGTTGAATAAATGTATTATAAGAGCTTGTTTTTATGATATTATGTCGACTTGGAATATTGACCGAATTAAACGAAATATGAGAATAATTGTACAAGTATTAAAGGAATATTTGAAAAACTTTAACCAATAATTAGGAAATATGAATTGTTCCCTCAGGGAGAATATGAAATATGTGAATTGATGAATATGCTTTTGTTATGAATTGTGTATTTGAGTTTTAGTGTAGAAATTCTTTATTTCGAAATAACGATCATACGAAATATTGACTATACCAAATATGCGCAAAGCACAATGGTATCTTATGGACAATGAGTCTGTTTGGGAGTTTAATCTCTACCTAAGCTCAATTGTTATTTGATTTTGATTATATGTATAAGTGTGAAATAAACAATGTGAAATAATGATATGATTAATATATGTCATCATTATATGATTAGTGGCTATGTGATTAGGAACATGTGTGCTTAATTGACTGATGTGAATCAGAAGATGAAGTCATCAGAAATAAGTTGGATATATGTGATCAAAGTGTTATCAAATGTCTTGTTTGTTGTGAATCATTGAATTATGTGTTTTGTGGAAATTACATTAAGGCTGGATGATATAAAGTAGCCTAAGAAGGAAGTGTGTATAACATAATCTAAAGACGTCTGGCCAACGTAGTTATATTATGCTATTCACATGAAATTGTTGAGGCTGCCAAATATCAGATAGGCTTGATATAATTTGTAGAGAATAAGTGTAGAAGTAGTATTGATTTGTATCGGATAAAGACAGAAATATATAAGCCTATGCCTTATAAATAAAAATAGTATCAATATGAGGTGATTTCAGTATGGAATATAGAAATAGTAAACCACTAGACTATAGTCATAATGTGATACCTATTATAGAAGAAATAGATGTTAGTCGAAATAAAACATGTGTTTGCCCCTAAACTATTATCTTATTATGAATTCTGTTATTAAAAGTAGTATGATGAATCTTAAGTGGGGGAGAATCTTATTAAATGGTATGTAATAGGTTAACAAAAATAGAATTTGATTGCGAAATAACATAATATAGAAATATTGTTATGGATTTATGATTGATCATTGTTAGTTGCAGGTAGTACTGATCCTGTATTAGAGTTAATTACGAAATATGATGATCTTGATAATCATACCTTGCTGACGTAGCTAGTATGATAATACGAAATATGTTGTTGTTAGTACTCATGTTAGTGTAGCTGGTGCTAACCTGGGTTGTGTCTAGTATCTATCTCAGTGTGAATTAATGCTAAATGATTATGTAATTATGGTATTATATACGAAATCCGACGTCTATACATGTTTCTTAGTTATTATATGTTAAGGTTGTATGATTCTAGATTAAGGTTTCATATAATCATATGGTATTTATCATGGTAATTTAATAGTAACTAGATCAAGACCCGCAACTTTGCGGGCTATGAAAAGGTTAAAGTGTAGGATGATGACGGTAGATAGACTTTGTAGGCGGTAACTATCTTATATAAAAACTTAAAGCAATGATAATAACTTCAGAGAAAACAAAAATGAGGTAATTTGAAGGTCCTGTGTGTTAAACTGTCATAGAAAGAATTTAAGTGCACCAAGTTTATATGAAGAATAATAGTTAATCCATTGAAAATTAAATAATAATACTAATTACAAAACCTTTAGAATATGTGCCCATACGATGCTTCTGTAGGTAGATATTGGACTTGCAATATTTAAGATGTGTTGCATGTTGTTAAAAAATATTGGAAAGGTTTCGTATAATGCATGATGATGCAATACTGCAATAGGATGATAACCTTTACTAAACTTCTGGAGCACTGTCCAACTTGCGATGAATCCTTTAAGTAGTAGTAGCCCCGATGCTAAATATAGTTGAAATTGTATCTTCATTGCTGAAGATTTAATTGATACAGTGCAAAATATTAAAAATGAGGATGAATAAAATCTTGTATACAAACATTATTACGTATGCTGTACAAATTGAATGCTTCTTGAAAAATGTGGATTTGGTATTATCCGTAGGTGGCCAAAAAAGAATGCTTCTTGCAAAATGTGGTTAATACAATTTTTGTAACTATTTCCAGTATACTAATTATTTACGAAATTCAGTACACATGATCAGAAGGAACCGATGGGTCAACCAAACCCATTATCTGCCCTTAATACTCCATAGTTCAACTTGCAGGTCTTGCTTGATCTGCCTGTTTTGCACATATAGTTCTAGACGTAGATGAATCAACAAAGAATGAGTAGTAGTTACATGTAAGACTTTCCATCTCTTTGGAATTTTCCCAAATCTTTTCTTTGCTTCTCTCCGCCACCGATTAGGATCAAACCTATATGATAAAAGTTATGGTTAGCACAAGGGAACGCAAGTTTTCTAATTGGTCAACATAAATTTGTCAATGACTTAAAAACAGGAAGTCGGGCTATAACATTTATATACTAACCAAGCTGCAAAAAGAAAATAATAATAATAAAGAACATATGCAATAAAAGAAGGCAAAAAAACCTCAAACAAACCTCAACAATTTGCATCACTATGGTACAAACTACAAATATAAAATATGTACACGCTTTAAATGGTCAAGTGACAAGCATTTACAAACCTCAACAATTTGCATCACTATGGTACAAACTGCAAATATAAAATATGTACACGCTTTAAATGGTCAAGTGACAAGCATTTGTAATACTTACACACAACCTTATGAATAAGTTGATTAAAGATGTAAAGCAACTAAAACGTATGCAATAATAAAGAATGGAGGCTTAAATAAATGAAAATTATCAATGGTTGTTACCTATAAAATATGTACAGCAAGTCAACCTCGACAGCATTCTAAGGTGATCTTAGCTCCTGACCACTATCACTGCAATGTTTTAAGAACCGCCTGATCCTTGTCAATGAGCACACATGCATCATATAAAAATCAAATTGTGCGATAGTAAATATGATTATGTGGCTCCTGACAGTAAATCCGTGGTCACAATTCATAACTTGTAAAGTGGATCTATCTCAATTCAAAGGAAACTTCAGAGAGAAAGAAATTATTTATATTTATAGTACAAACGGTCTGATCCTCCGATACATAAAACATCAGAAATATTCAGTCAAATAATCAGGGAGATAAAACTCTTAAATCATTCCTTTCAACCAGAAAGTCCATTCGTGTGTGCATTTGATTATAGTGTATAAGCTTTGTCATTAATAGGAATAAATTTTGTACCATGCTTACTTTGCAGGAACCTTTGTCTTGGTTGGACCAGCTACTACAATAACAATGATCATTTGATCATCTTGATTGACATTTCCATTCCTATCCTTTTCGACCCCTGCTGCTCTGTTCTCTATCGAAGCTATTGGCTGCAAAACATATATGTCAAGAAACTAAGGAAAAGCCGTTACAGAAAAGTATAGGTGTCAAGATGGGTGGGTCGGGTCAGAAACTTAGAATCGTGCTAAAACAGGTGGAGTGGGACTGGGTTAACCTACAAACACTTCCATCCATTTTTTTTCATTTGATGAATAATTAATGCCTTATTTATGCTTACTAAGACAGTCGACTCCCATTGTGCATAGACCGTTTCCTTCTCCGAGTTCGTGATCAACCAACCTCTATGTTTGACCATGTTGAATACTTTGTCATATGTTACACCAGCTTTACTTCCGTTGCACATCATGTACACCAAACTTGCATACCTAGCCCTTCAAAATACTTCACAACCCATCAAAACCAAATTTGTAATCAACTAAATTTCTAGCAGGTAAGTCCCGTAGAGAGTTCATAAGAATCATAATGACATCAACTTCAAAGGAAAACGAGATTAGAGTCGCATGCCATGAACTTACAAAAACTAACCGATAAGTTTATTCTGAGATTAGGATTGTTATTGTAGTCATGATTACGCACTGATAATTTATAAGATACTCAAAAAAGTAACAAATAATTTTTATTCGTCAACCCAACCTGACCCGTTTCAACCTGCACCCCCATTTGACCGTTGCACAATCCACCCATCTTGCCACCTCCACAATAAGAGCTAAATTACTAAAATGGGTTCTCCCTTTTTATCACTTTTGCCACATTAATCTGTTGGTATTTTACCTATTCATTATTAAGCGAACACTTTAAATTCAATTGATTTAGCAGCAATCTAGATCCTTTTCTTCAATATTCAACAACTGATATATTTCCAGTAGTTACTAAGTTATCATCTAGACGGAAAGTGGAAAGTAAGAATTTTGCAAGGATAGCTCTCCAAATTGCTTACCTTTTTCCGACTCTTGATCAATCCTTTTCTAGCAATTCTGAGTTAAAATGGCAAGGCATTTTCACCACAAGTCACCTCATTTAAGTTATTAAGTCCCTCTTGACGTGTTTTGACATTTAATCTCACCTGAGAACAGTTACGTGAGTTGTTCGTAACGATACTGATGTGCTGAAAGTATATGCAATTATAATCATAAGTTTTAAATAAGGAAATACTAAATAAATACTATCACACAATTCAGGAAAGATTGACCTGTTCGTATAATATAGCTTATTCAAGTAAGTCCAAGTTCGAACACAGGGAACGCGATTTAATCTTTAACTAATTATTAATTCCTAATTACAACTATTTACAATTAAATACAATATTATACAAATAAGGATACAATTTACAAATAATATACAGATAAGGGAGACGTTTTAGTTCCGAACGAACATATTTATGTTTGATACAGATTCTAATATATAAGTTCCGGTACAACTTAGATTACTCATTTGGATAGAAGATTATAACTATAAGAACTATTATTGATTAAACTTATTATATTCACTTATGTCTAGTTGCATTGTTGGCTATTACTATTGGTGATTTTCTATTGTAGAGGATCGCTTATGGTTAAGTCTTAACCCTCATGATAGTAATACAGTCGTCAGGCTACGTAAAGTATCACTATTCCATTAAGATTTCAGCATTTTATTAATACAATTCTACGGCGAGGCTCGAATCACAATATTACTTAACATTAATTAATATTCTTAGTCTATCGCAGAAGATTAAGATCAAGACATAAACATAATCACTTAATTTATCCAGAGAACTAAATCAGGTTATCAAAAGTTATGATATAAATCAGTTAATCATGTCAAGAATCTTCATTAATATAATATAATATAGATAACTCTTTGTATAATAAACATTCAATAGTTTAGTTCCAACATAAACATATAATGCATATAATAAATTCAATCAATCATTCATTCAAACATTTATAACGAAAACATCTAATTAACAATTAAATCAAATAAACAGTATCTTAAATAACGTATCAGCTCAGTAGCGTTACAAAGATAAAGAAACCTAACCAAATTGTTGAACCAGCGTTTCCTAGGGTTAAAAACCTTAAACTCTAGCTTCTTGACCTCCAAAATCGTGCTCCAAAGTCGTCCTTAAACCCTAACAATCGACTTCTAATTCTCTGAATCGTATATCTAATGACCTGGCCTAAGCCTCTATATATACTTTTTCTGGCCGACCTCCCAACCGCCGGTTGGGTCCTCCAATCGCCGGTTGGCTCAATTTGAATCCTACTCCAATTCCGCGTCGTCCACCGCCTCATGAAACCCTAAGGCCAACCGCCGGTTGGGCTTTCCAACCGCCGGTTGAATCAATATTCCAGAATATTCCAAAATCGGGCTTGGGCTCTCTTTTTGGACTTCTATCCTCTTTACCGGATTTGTATCTTCATTTTGGCCCAATTCTTCAATATAATCATTTTGGTCTTCAATTCTTTAAGGTTTAAGTGTCTTTTTCTTCAAGTACTTCTTTTTCTTCAGTTTTGGTCCTATTTCCATTCCTTTTTCTTCTTTCTTCAATTTAAATACATTTCTGCAAATATTAACAAATTAAGTATCTAAAACAATAGAAATGCACTAAAATGTAATTAAATATAGGGATAAATTACTATAAATATACTATGTATTTGATGCTTATCAAATATCCCCACACTTAAGTTCTGCTTGTCCTCAAGTAGTTTACTGAATTTAAAATTAAATAAGCATCAAACTAATATTTAAGAATCAGAATACCAATACTAAAAACCTGTTTCATAAATTAAAAATTTAAACAATTTAATTAACATGGATAACTATAATGTATAAATAAAAATTTATTATTATTCATGCAATATATTGCTCATGAATGATTACTAATATATTCTTTCCACTTTAAACAATCTATACTTATATTTCTGAATATATTTTTATTGTTAGTACGTATATTACTTATGATTTCCATATATGATATACTCTAAAACTTAATCATGCAACTTACTTTTATATTCCCCTTAAATATATAAAATCCATTTTTAAGAATCAAGACATTGGTGACAGGTCTGCATTTTCATGCAACAGAGCGACATAACTTGATTCAGGTAAAGCTATTCAAATCAAACCAGCAGTGACAGGTCTATACCTTAGTATAACAAAGCGACATAGTTTGACTTTATTTTATTTATTTTCTTGAAAGATTTTTCTTTCTTTTGCTTTATTTAAGAATACTAATTAGAATCCAGGTCTGTACTTAGTACAACAGAGGAAACAATTAGTAAACCCCCAAATATTTTTATATAAGTAAAAAGATATATAAAATTATCGCATGATAAATATAAAAATTAAGACTTTTATGTCATACATCATATTATGTACCATAAAATAATATACACATTATTTTTTTATTTTCTTTAAAATTCAGAAATCCTCATATAGATTGCCTATTAGTACATCATATCATATATCTATATATTACTCCTTTTTAAGTAGCTTACATTTGATAACACGCAAAAAGTCATGTTTTTGTGTGCCATTTTCTCACCATTTTAGCCCAATTGTTAATGAAAACATCTAAATTAGAAGATTTATACTAAATTTCATTACGAAGGCTAAAATATAGACGGTGTTTCAAGAATAATCCAAAAAGGCTTAAAAATCGAGTCAAATAAAGCACAAACGTTCCAAGACATCCCGGTTAACGTATTTTAGCATTTTTTGAGATAGACATGGAGTTAAGACCTCAAACTTATCTCATTGTCTTCGTTTTTCAAATACGATTTCAGGGATATAAAGAACGCGAAAAACGGACGTCGGATGAAGAAATTACGCTCGAACGAAGAAACGAAGAACCGAAGAACCGGGATACGGCTGAACACAGACCATATACTGTAACAACCCCAAATTTAGGGCCAATTTAAAATTTCCCTAATTACGTGTTTATTACTTGTATATAATATGAAATAGGGTTATATACATTATTTACTTATTATATATATGGATGGAATATATATACGCGTATACGATTCGTTCAAATCGTATAAAACTACAATTGTACAAACATACGGACGTTGGTAAAACAAATATTAAATAATGTGAAATTATTTAATTACTTTGACTATTACTTTATATTATGTTTATAATATAACGGAAAACGTACGTTTTAATTAAAACGTCACCGAACTCTCCGAAAACTCGACCAACCGACAAAACAAACAAAGTTATGATTTATAACTTGAAAACTAGTATTTTGATAAAATACTTCATCTTAATTATCGAATAATATTTCGTATTTTAAAACGTATATTTAATCGCGTATAAAAATCATTTTAACGTTTAAACGACCGGGGAAACGAACACGGGTATATACGCAAACTTGGGAGAACAATTTAACCCACCCACATGGGGTGGGGCCCAGCCGAAAATCAGTCAAGGGGGGGGGGGGGGGGGGATATGGCACCCCATACCCTTGACTCTTACACCACCACCTTACCACCTCACTTCCATTTCCATTTCACTCAACCTCCCATCTCCTCTCCTCCCTCTCTCTACTCGGTTCTCTCTCTCTCTAAAAAAAACCTCCCAAAACCGCCACCATCATCCACCAAATAACACCACTAAATCACCTCGGATCGTGACACGGTTTGGAGCAAAAACGATCACCACGCGAGCCTTTACGTTTCTATCTTTTCGGAATTTTAATCCGACTCTTGTAAGTTAACAACACCCTAAAACTCTTTTAAATACTTTTATTTACTACTCTAGTTGATAATCTAGCTAGTTAATGTCCAAATCATAAGCTAAAACTCGTTTTTAGAACTCGGAAATGTAAACCGAAAGCTACCACTGAAAACAGTCCCCTTTCGCAATTTTTATAAAATCGTACGATCGAAACTAGCAAATATATCCTAAACATGAAATCTTCGTTTTTCCGTGGGCTACAACTTTCGTGAAGGAAGTTTACCTCCAAAACGCCCCCATTTTACTAGAAAAATAGATTAGTAAACATATGTTTAGTTTTAGTGACGTTAAATAAAAAAACCGACATCTCGAGACCCTCCCGAAACGAAACGATAATTTTTCTAACGTTATTTAGCCATTTTAGAACTTGTGTAAAAGTTTCGGGTCAAACCGGGGTCGTTTGACCCAAAACCGAGCTTAAAAACGAAATCAGCCTTGTGTTGCGGAACACAAGCCTTGTGTCGCATAAACCATGTGACACAAGGGTTGTGTCGCATATTGTGTCGCATTAAGTTGCATCCATGTGACACAAGGGTTGTGTCGCATAAATCATGTGACACAAGGGTTGTGTCGCATAAATCATGTGACACAAGGGTTGTGTCGCATATTGTGTCGCATTAAGTTGCATCCATGTGACACAAGGGTTGTGTCGCATAAATCATGTGACACAAGGGTTGTGTCGCATAAATCATGTGACACAAGGATTGTGTCGCATATTGTGTCGCATTAAGTTGCATCCATGTGACACAAGGGTTGTGTCGCATAAATCATGTGACACAAGGATTGTGTCGCATAAATCATGTGACACAAGGGCTGTGTCGCATTTAGTGTCGCAAAAACCTAAAAACAGAGGCCAAAAACATTCTAAGTGTCTAAAAATCACTTTTCAACAACCAAATCAAATACGATACGATTATACATGAAAATACTATACTTTTGGAAGTATACACAAATACTCGAATACGTACAAGATTATACTTAACTGAACGTGAGATTTCACTCACACACACGAGACTGCACTCGAAAATACTTAGGAAATTACACTCCAACGAACATACACTTGTACACTACACGGGATTGCACCCGATACGAACTTACAAGTTCACTCACTAGTTACGTGCTGGATTACACGTTAACAGATACGAACTTACACTCGAACATTTACAATAATTCACTTGTACCCTTTGGGGATTAAGCCCATTGGAACTTACGCGAACGATACACGTTGTAATACAAACAATTATACACGTACGCTTTACAACTGTACAACTACTATGAATACATAATAATAATGGATGGAATTATTATTATACACCGATACCAACGGGCCGTACAATTTTTCTACAAACTACAAACGATTACAAACGTACAAACAAACTTATGGACATTAACTAGTTTGGGAACAACTAGCATGGATACTTTACAAGTATTCCATTTACTTACTAAACCTTATGCGTATTAGGACGCTAAGGGTTGCCAGTTCGGGATACTACTTTGCTTGCTTACCGCATTATCTGCTAGACTTAGGTGAGTCTCACAGCCCCTACTTTACTATTTTATACTCAGGGGTGAGATGCATTACTGTTTTACATGAACACACAAAACTTACTTGCTGCCATGATTTACTTACTGTACGAGATTACGGATACGCCAACTGCATGAGTTTACGACTAATCCAATGAAATCCTCCTGAACCATAGTTGTTAGTTATGTGATAAGCGCGAGTTTTAGTATATGGATCCATATGGGACTGACAATCCCCGCCCGGGGTAGCACGCACTACCACGAACCGTTCCTGTAGAAACGGGCGTTTCTTACTCGTTCCGTATGAATGTTTTGGATTACATTCATGGGGGGGTACCTATATTTACTGTACGTTAAGCTTCAACTATGGTGGCTCATGGCAATTGTATCAAACGGTTTGCATAATCTGCAACCACCCACTTATTAAAACTTAAGTTAACGATGAGCATAACATGTGATCGTTACTTACTGGCTGGCTATGATTTACTAATACTACTTGTGTGTTCAACTGTTTACTTACTTACAAACCTGTGAGATTCACCAACCTTTTTGGTTGACCGTTTTAGTAATGCTTCTCAGGTACACAGCATCAGTAGGGATGCCCAGCAGGATAAGCTTACTTAGCTCGAGTCGCATGCATTACAAGCTTGGAGATTTTATTACATTACTTTTGTACTTACTGTTATGTATTAGAATCTCTAGGAATTTACTTGAACTCGAGCTTGTATTTTGAAACTACTTATGTATTAATGTAATAACTTTTCGAACGTCTCATTTAGAGTCGTTCACTGTATCCTTTGTGCTTGTGATTATTGATTAGTAACACCCAAAACGTCGCTTCCGCAAACTGTTAAATTTGGGGGTGTTACAGATTGGTATCAGAGCCTAAGGTTATAGTGAACTAGGTTGCATTTAGTGGGCCTAGACTATGACCGTTAGGCAGTATTCCTCATTAGGTATAACTGGTTTAGGAATTACAGCATACAAGTTTAATTTAACATAGCCTGATCAACTATGTACAATTAAATGAAGATGATGTGAGTTCTGAAAGGGGTTATGTTGAACCGGAATGCATTAGCGGACTCTGACCACAAGAGAACCGGGACTTTTACTTGATTGTGCTAGACACGAACTAGGCGGTTATGTGATATATATATATATATATATACATAGGCCTCTTTCCCCGATACGATACTCTCTCTCGACTACTACGAAATTAATATTCTTTAAAATTTCATCGAACAAACGACAACTCGATTCTCATCATTCTGTCCTTATTTAACTTTCATGAATTCACGAATACCGACATACGTCCGAAGATCTCAACACCATTATAACCGACAACCATAGTTACTCGAACATCCTTCGATATGAAGATCGAGACCTTGTTTTCATTTGCTATTCCTACCTAATTCTACGTTTATAACATTCTACAATGTACACTACTGTACCGTTAGGTGTAACCTAATAAAACCATTTTCAACTTAATTTTCGTCAGATTTCAAATTATACCACCGACTTTTACTAGCAAAATTTTATAACAAATGTATTTTTATCAAACATGTTACAAAATTCCTCACAAAAATGTTTTTATAAAATTTTCAAAAACTTCAAAAACCGTATAAACTTATTTATAGTACACAACTTTAAACAACCTTCACACTTTGGCGTAATTTCTCTAAACTTACTAAAATCACAATCATAATTCTTGTTCGAACCTTCACATGTTCTTTATTTGTTGTTTCAAGGAACATGCCTCCTCGACGACAAATCACACTTACTGAAGCCGAAGTCGCGGGTATTATTGCCCGTAGTGTGGCCCAAGCTCTAGCTGTCCGAGCAACCAATCCTGGTAGCGAAGATACGGCTAACAATACACCTCCACCCAAAACCTGCACCTACAAGGACTTCCAAAACTGCAAACCCTTGAGCTTTGCAGGTACTGAAGGAGCGATCGGTCTGATTCGTTGGACTGAGAAAATCGAATCAGTATTCCTCATCTGCAACTGCAAGGAAGAGGATAAAGTCAAGTTCGCCGCCAGTACCTTTTCTGACACCGCCCTTACCTGGTGGAACACCTATGCACAGACTGTGAGCGTCGCCGATGCTTACAAACTACAGTGGGATGAACTGAAGAATATGCTGAGGGGCGAGTACTGCCCAAGAGATGAGCTGAAACAATTGGAAGTGGAATTTTGGAATCACAAGATGCAGGGTGATGACATCACCGGTTACACCAATCGCTTTCACCAGCTGGCACTTTTGTGCCCATCCATGGTTGATCCCGAGTACAAAAGGATCGAAAAGTACGTTGATGGACTTCCTGAGCGACTTCAAGACTTAGTTACTTCATCCAAACCGGGAACTATTCAGAGCGCCATTCGTATGGCTCATGAGTTAACGGCCAATTCTATCCGCCGTGGCTCGACTTCAACCCCGTCTGCGAATAACAAACGTAAATGGGAAGTAAGTCCCCACTCATCCAACCCGATTCCTGACAAGAAGCTTGCAATTGTCAATGCCAATGACTCAAAGGCTTACAAGGGGAGCAAGCCTTACTCCTCCAAATGTGGTCGCCATCATAATGGCTCCTGTCCCTGCACCAAATGCAAGAAATTCGGGCACCTGGCCCAAGACTGCCGAACCAACCCCACTGGTACTGATACTCCTGCACCCAAAACCTGCTATGAGTGCAACGGTACCGGGCACTTTAGAAAGGATTGCCCAAAACTGAAACTCCGGACCAACCACACGAGGAGTAGAGCATACGTAATTAATGCTAGGGATGATGACCCAAACCCGAGACTCTGTGATTTGCTTAACCCGGGTACGCTCATTCTTTGATTACCCGAAACTGTTTTTCCCATAAATCTCTCGCTTAATAATTATGTGTAACTGTCTATTATTCTGTGTGTTTCCTTTGATCCTAAGTACCCAATAGGATTAGGAAACGACCGACTATACGAATTCCGAATATATAACTTGTATTACACTTAGACTACCAATAACAAACTCTTTTCCCCAATTATCTCACACTGGTTGAGACCGGGAACTCGTATATTATTCGTACTTTAAACAAGTCATCCAATAGAACTTCATTTACTAGTAACAATTCTTAAATAGAATAATTATTTCGTAGGAAATGACAACTCACTTCGTCAACAACCCTACCTTGGATGATGAACTGCTCAGTGAGGAACCAATAATGTTTCCTTACCTCCTCGAACTCGAGTGTGATACCGAACCTTCTGTTGAATCAGCAACAGCACCTGCCTCTCCTGTTGCTCTAACTGCTGCAAAAGCACCAGTTGATGTAACCTTGACTGCTGAATCAGTCAGCCACCTCAACCAAACTATTGAATCGCTACGAAAACAACTAACTGAAGCACGGGAAGACATTGATGACCTACGACGAATTGCCTTCCAAAATGACCTGCGTATGCGTGAGTACGAGCTACGTTTGATAGCTTTAGAAAACCCTACTTCACCACCAACTTCCCAAAGTACTCCTACTGAAAAGGATAACGACCCTGACTGTACCTCGCCTCCAGCAAAAAGGGTGAAGATTTACTTAGGAAATAAACCTTACTGCTCCCGATGCACTCGGCATCATGACGAACCGTGTACCACACCCACCGGTCGATGCAAATTCTACCCTAAAAGTACGAACCCTCCTAAAGCGAAACTCTGCTTCAACTGTGGGAGTGCTGGCCATCTCAAGGCCCAATGCCCACTACCTCCAGGCAACAAAAATTAGGGTACGTTACCACCTGACGATTTCTTAATTTCAAACACTGTAGGACCTACCCTACTACTGTAGGCTACTAGTACACATTGTAGCTACCTGACTAGTATCGAACTACCGACTACTACTTCAAACAAATTTCGGGACGAAATTTTATTAACAAGGGGAGAATGTAACAACCCCAAATTTAGGGCCAATTTAAAATTTCCCTAATTACGTGTTTATTACTTGTATATAATATGAAATAGGGTTATATACATTATTTACTTATTATATATATGGATGGAATATATATACGCGTATACGATTCGTTCAAATCGTATAAAACTACAATTGTACAAACATACGGACGTTGGTAAAACAAATATTAAATAATGTGAAATTATTTAATTACTTTGACTATTACTTTATATTATGTTTATAATATAACGGAAAACGTACGTTTTAATTAAAACGTCACCGAACTCTCCGAAAACTCGACCAACCGACAAAACAAACAAAGTTATGATTTATAACTTGAAAACTAGTATTTTGATAAAATACTTCATCTTAATTATCGAATAATATTTCGTATTTTAAAACGTATATTTAATCGCGTATAAAAATCATTTTAACGTTTAAACGACCGGGGAAACGAACACAGGTATATACGCAAACTTGGGAGAACAATTTAACCCACCCACATGGGGTGGGGCCCAGCCGAAAATCAGTCAAGGGGGGGGGGGGGGATATGGCACCCCATACCCTTGACTCTTACACCACCACCTTACCACCTCACTTCCATTTCCATTTCACTCAACCTCCCATCTCCTCTCCTCCCTCTCTCTACTCGGTTCTCTCTCTCTCTAAAAAAAACCTCCCAAAACCGCCACCATCATCCACCAAATAACACCACTAAATCACCTCGGATCGTGACACGGTTTGGAGCAAAAACGATCACCACGCGAGCCTTTACGTTTCTATCTTTTCGGAATTTTAATCCGACTCTTGTAAGTTAACAACACCCTAAAACTCTTTTAAATACTTTTATTTACTACTCTAGTTGATAATCTAGCTAGTTAATGTCCAAATCATAAGCTAAAACTCGTTTTTAGAACTCGGAAATGTAAACCGAAAGCTACCACTGAAAACAGTCCCCTTTCGCACTTTTTATAAAATCGTACGATCGAAACTAGCAAATATATCCTAAACATGAAATCTTCGTTTTTCCGTGGGCTACAACTTTCGTGAAGGAAGTTTACCTCCAAAACGCCCCCATTTTACTAGAAAAATAGATTAGTAAACATATGTTTAGTTTTAGTGACGTTAAATAAAAAAACCGACATCTCGAGACCCTCCCGAAACGAAACGATAATTTTTCTAACGTTATTTAGCCATTTTAGAACTTGTGTAAAAGTTTCGGGTCAAACCGGGGTCGTTTGACCCAAAACCGAGCTTAAAAACGAAATCAGCCTTGTGTTGCGGAACACAAGCTTGTGTTGCGGAACACAAGCCTTGTGTCGCATAAACCATGTGACACAAGGGTTGTGTCGCATATTGTGTCGCATTAAGTTGCATCCATGTGACACAAGGGTTGTGTCGCATAAATCATGTGACACAAGGGTTGTGTCGCATAAATCATGTGACACAAGGGTTGTGTCGCATAAATCATGTGACACAAGGGTTGTGTCGCATATTGTGTCGCATTAAGTTGCATCCACGTGACACAAGGGTTGTGTCGCATAAATCATGTGACACAAGGGTTGTGTCGCATAAATCATGTGACACAAGGATTGTGTCGCATATTGTGTCGCATTAAGTTGCATCCATGTGACACAAGGGTTGTGTCGCATAAATCATGTGACACAAGGATTGTGTCGCATAAATCATGTGACACAAGGGCTGTGTCGCATTTAGTGTCGCAAAAACCTAAAAACAGAGGCCAAAAACATTCTAAGTGTCTAAAAATCACTTTTCAACAACCAAATCAAATACGATACGATTATACATGAAAATACTATACTTTTGGAAGTATACACAAATACTCGAATACGTACAAGATTATACTTAATTGAACGTGAGATTTCACTCACACACACGAAACTGCACTCGAAAATACTTAGGAAATTACACTCCAACGAACATACACTTGTACACTACACGGGATTGCACCCGATACGAACTTACAAGTTCACTCACTAGTTACGTGCTGGATTGCACGTTAACAGATACGAACTTACACTCGAACATTTACAATAATTCACTTGTACCCTTTGGGGATTAAGCCCATTGGAACTTACGCGAACGATACACATTGTAATACAAACAATTATACACGTACGCTTTACAACTGTACAACTACTATGAATACATAATAATAATAGATGGAATTATTATTATACACCGATACCAACGGGCCGTACAATTTTTCTACAAACTACAAACGATTACAAACGTACAAACAAACTTATGGACATTAACTAGTTTGGGAACAACTAGCATGGATACTTTACAAGTATTCCATTTACTTACTAAACCTTATGCGTATTAGGACGCTAAGGGTTGCCAGTTCGGGATACTACTTTGCTTGCTTACCGCATTATCTGCTAGACTCAGGTGAGTCTCACAGCCCCTACTTTACTGTTTTATACTCAGGGGTGAGATGCATTACTGTTTTACATGAACACACAAAACTTACTTGCTGCCATGATTTACTTACTGTACGAGATTACGGATACGCCAACTGCATGAGTTTACGACTAATCCAATGAAATCCTCCTGAACCATAGTTGTTAGTTATGTGATAAGCGCGAGTTTTAGTATATGGATCCATATGGGACTGACAATCCCCGCCCGGGGTAGCACGCACTACCACGAACCGTTCCTGTAGAAACGGGCGTTTCTTACTCGTTCCGTATGAATGTTTTGGATTACATTCATGGGGGGGTACCTATATTTACTGTACGTTAAGCTTCAACTATGGTGGCTCATGGCAATTGTATCAAACGGTTTGCATAATCTGCAACCACCCACTTATTAAAACTTAAGTTAACGATGAGCATAACATGTGATCGTTACTTACTGGCTGGCTATGATTTACTAATACTACTTGTGTGTTCAACTGTTTACTTACTTACAAACCTGTGAGATTCACCAACCTTTTTGGTTGACCGTTTTAGTAATGCTTCTCAGGTACACAGCATCAGTAGGGATGCCCAGCAGGATAAGCTTACTTAGCTCGAGTCGCATGCATTACAAGCTTGGAGATTTTATTACATTACTTTTGTACTTACTGTTATGTATTAGAATCTCTAGGAATTTACTTGAACTCGAGCTTGTATTTTGAAACTACTTATGTATTAATGTAATAACTTTTCGAACGTCTCATTTAGAGTCGTTCACTGTATCCTTTGTGCTTGTGATTATTGATTAGTAACACCCAAAACGTCGCTTCCGTAAACTGTTAAATTTGGGGGTGTTACAGATTGGTATCAGAGCCTAAGGTTATAGTGAACTAGGTTGCATTTAGTGGGCCTAGACTATGACCGTTAGGCAGTATTCCTCATTAGGTATAACTGGTTCAGGAATTACAGCATACAAGTTTAATTTAACATAGCCTGATCAACTATGTACAATTAAATGAAGATGATGTGAGTTCTGAAAGGTGTTATGTTGAACCGGAATGCATTAGCGGACTCTGACCACAAGAGAACCGGGACTTTTACTTGATTGTGCTAGACACGAACTAGGCGGTTATGTGATATATATATATATATATATATATATATATATACATAGGCCTCTTTCCCCGATACGATACTCTCTCTCGACTACTACGAAATTAATATTCTTTAAAATTTCATCGAACAAACGACAACTCGATTCTCATCATTCTGTCCTTATTTAACTTTCATGAATTCACGAATACCGACATACGTCCGAAGATCTCAACACCATTATAACCGACAACCATAGTTACTCGAACATCCTTCGATATGAAGATCGAGACCTTGTTTTCATTTGCTATTCCTACCTAATTCTACGTTTATAACATTCTACAATGTACACTACTGTACCGTTAGGTGTAACCTAATAAAACCATTTTCAACTTAATTTTCGTCAGATTTCAAATTATACCACCGACTTTTACTAGCAAAATTTTATAACAAATGTATTTTTATCAAACATGTTACAAAATTCCTCACAAAAATGTTTTTATAAAATTTTCAAAAACTTCAAAAACCGTATAAACTTATTTATAGTACACAACTTTAAACAACCTTCACACTTTGGCGTAATTTCTCTAAACTTACTAAAATCATCACAATCATAATTCTTGTTCGAACCTTCACATGTTCTTTATTTGTTGTTTCAAGGAACATGCCTCCTCGACGACAAATCACACTTACTGAAGCCGAAGTCGCGGGTATTATTGCCCGTAGTGTGGCCCAAGCTCTAGCTGTCCGAGCAACCAATCCTGGTAGCGAAGATACGGCTAACAATACACCTCCACCCAAAACCTGCACCTACAAGGACTTCCAAAACTGCAAACCCTTGAGCTTTGCAGGTACTGAAGGAGCGATCGGTCTGATTCGTTGGACTGAGAAAATCGAATCAGTATTCCTCATCTGCAACTGCAAGGAAGAGGATAAAGTCAAGTTCGCCGCCAGTACCTTTTCTGACACCGCCCTTACCTGGTGGAACACCTATGCACAGACTGTGAGCGTCGCCGATGCTTACAAACTACAGTGGGATGAACTGAAGAATATGCTGAGGGGCGAGTACTGCCCAAGAGATGAGCTGAAACAATTGGAAGTGGAATTTTGGAATCACAAGATGCAGGGTGATGACATCACCGGTTACACCAATCGCTTTCACCAGCTGGCACTTTTGTGCCCATCCATGGTTGATCCCGAGTACAAAAGGATCGAAAAGTACGTTGATGGACTTCCTGAGCGACTTCAAGACTTAGTTACTTCATCCAAACCGGGAACTATTCAGAGCGCCATTCGTATGGCTCATGAGTTAACGGCCAATTCTGTCCGCCGTGGCTCGACTTCAACCCCGTCTGCGAATAACAAACGTAAATGGGAAGTAAGTCCCCACTCATCCAACCCGATTCCTGACAAGAAGCTTGCAATTGTCAATGCCAATGACTCAAAGGCTTACAAGGGGAGCAAGCCTTACTGCTCCAAATGTGGTCGCCATCATAATGGCTCCTGTCCCTGCACCAAATGCAAGAAATTCGGGCACCTGGCCCAAGACTGCCGAACCAACCCCACTGGTACTGATACTCCTGCACCCAAAACCTGCTATGAGTGCAACGGTACCGGGCACTTTAGAAAGGATTGCCCAAAACTGAAACTCCGGACCAACCACACGAGGAGTAGAGCATACGTAATTAATGCTAGGGATGATGACCCAAACCCGAGACTCTGTGATTTGCTTAACCCGGGTACGCTCATTCTTTGATTACCCGAAACTGTTTTTCCCATAAATCTCTCGCTTAATAATTATGTGTAACTGTCTATTATTCTGTGTGTTTCCTTTGATCCTAAGTACCCAATAGGATTAGGAAACGACCGACTATACGAATTCCGAATATATAACTTGTATTACACTTAGACTACCAATAACAAACTCTTTTCCCCAATTATCTCACACTGGTTGAGACCGGGAACTCGTATATTATTCGTACTTTAAACAAGTCATCCAATAGAACTTCATTTACTAGTAACAATTCTTAAATAGAATAATTATTTCGTAGGAAATGACAACTCACTCCGTCAACAACCCTACCTTGGATGATGAACTGCTCAGTGAGGAACCAATAATGTTTCCTTACCTCCTCGAACTCGAGTGTGATACCGAACCTTCTGTTGAATCAGCAACAGCACCTGCCTCTCCTGTTGCTCTAACTGCTGCAAAAGCACCAGTTGATGTAACCTTGACTGCTGAATCAGTCAGCCACCTCAACCAAACTATTGAATCGCTACGAAAACAACTAACTGAAGCACGGGAAGACATTGATGACCTACGACGAATTGCCTTCCAAAATGACCTGCGTATGCGTGAGTACGAGCTACGTTTGATAGCTTTAGAAAACCCTACTTCACCACCAACTTCCCAAAGTACTCCTACTGAAAAGGATAACGACCCTGACTGTACCTCGCCTCCAGCAAAAAGGGTGAAGATTTACTTAGGAAATAAACCTTACTGCTCCCGATGCACTCGGCATCATGACGAACCGTGTACCACACCCACCGGTCGATGCAAATTCTACCCTAAAAGTACGAACCCTCCTAAAGCGAAACTCTGCTTCAACTGTGGGAGTGCTGGCCATCTCAAGGCCCAATGCCCACTACCTCCAGGCAACAAAAATTAGGGTACGTTACCACCTGACGATTTCTTAATTTCAAACACTGTAGGACCTACCCTACTACTGTAGGCTACTAGTACACATTGTAGCTACCTGACTAGTATCGAACTCCCGACTACTACTTCAAACAAATTTCGAGACGAAATTTTATTAACAAGGGGAGAATGTAACAACCCCAAATTTAGGGCCAATTTAAAATTTCCCTAATTACGTGTTTATTACTTGTATATAATATGAAATAGGGTTATATACATTATTTACTTATTATATATATGGATGGAATATATATACGCGTATACGATTCGTTCAAATCGTATAAAACTACAATTGTACAAACATACGGACGTTGGTAAAACAAATATTAAATAATGTGAAATTATTTAATTACTTTGACTATTACTTTATATTATGTTTATAATATAACGGAAAACGTACGTTTTAATTAAAACGTCACCGAACTCTCCGAAAACTCGACCAACCGACAAAACAAACAAAGTTATGATTTATAACTTGAAAACTAGTATTTTGATAAAATACTTCATCTTAATTATCGAATAATATTTCGTATTTTAAAACGTATATTTAATCGCGTATAAAAATCATTTTAACGTTTAAACGACCGGGGAAACGAACACGGGTATATACGCAAACTTGGGAGAACAATTTAACCCACCCACATGGGGTGGGGCCCAGCCGAAAATCAGTCAAGGGGGGGGGGGGATATGGCACCCCATACCCTTGACTCTTACACCACCACCTTACCACCTCACTTCCATTTCCATTTCACTCAACCTCCCATCTCCTCTCCTCCCTCTCTCTACTCGGTTCTCTCTCTCTCTAAAAAAAACCTCCCAAAACCGCCACCATCATCCACCAAATAACACCACTAAATCACCTCGGATCGTGACACGGTTTGGAGCAAAAACGATCACCACGCGAGCCTTTACGTTTCTATCTTTTCGGAATTTTAATCCGACTCTTGTAAGTTAACAACACCCTAAAACTCTTTTAAATACTTTTATTTACTACTCTAGTTGATAATCTAGCTAGTTAATGTCCAAATCATAAGCTAAAACTCGTTTTTAGAACTCGGAAATGTAAACCGAAAGCTACCACTGAAAACAGTCCCCTTTCGCATTTTTTATAAAATCGTACGATCGAAACTAGCAAATATATCCTAAACATGAAATCTTCGTTTTTCCGTGGGCTACAACTTTCGTGAAGGAAGTTTACCTCCAAAACGCCCCCATATTACTAGAAAAATAGATTAGTAAACATATGTTTAGTTTTAGTGACGTTAAATAAAAAAACCGACATCTCGAGACCCTCCCGAAACGAAACGATAATTTTTCTAACGTTATTTAGCCATTTTAGAACTTGTGTAAAAGTTTCGGGTCAAACCGGGGTCGTTTGACCCAAAACCGAGCTTAAAAACGAAATCAGCCTTGTGTTGCGGAACACAAGCTTGTGTTGCGGAACACAAGCCTTGTGTCGCATAAACCATGTGACACAAGGGTTGTGTCGCATATTGTGTCGCATTAAGTTGCATCCATGTGACACAAGGGTTGTGTCGCATAAATCATGTGACACAAGGGTTGTGTCGCATATTGTGTCGCATTAAGTTGCATCCATGTGACACAAGGGTTGTGTCGCATAAATCATGTGACAGAAGGGTTGTGTCGCATAAATCATGTGACACAAGGATTGTGTCGCATATTGTGTCGCATTAAGTTGCATCCATGTGACACAAGGGTTGTGTCGCATAAATCATGTGACACAAGGATTGTGTCGCATAAATCATGTGACACAAGGGCTGTGTCGCATTTAGTGTCGCAAAAACCTAAAAACAGAGGCCAAAAACATTCTAAGTGTCTAAAAATCACTTTTCAACAACCAAATCAAATACGATACGATTATACATGAAAATACTATACTTTTGGAAGTATACACAAATACTCGAATACGTACAAGATTATACTTAACTGAACGTGAGATTTCACTCACACACACGAGACTGCACTCGAAAATACTTAGGAAATTACACTCCAACGAACATACACTTGTACACTACACGGGATTGCACCCGATACGAACTTACAAGTTCACTCACTAGTTACGTGCTGGATTACACGTTAACAGATACGAACTTACACTCGAACATTTACAATAATTCACTTGTACCCTTTGGGGATTAAGCCCATTGGAACTTACGCGAACGATGCACGTTGTAATACAAACAATTATACACGTACGCTTTACAACTGTACAACTACTATGAATACATAATAATAATGGATGGAATTATTATTATACACCGATACCAACGGGCCGTACAATTTTTCTACAAACTACAAACGATTACAAACGTACAAACAAACTTATGGACATTAACTAGTTTGGGAACAACTAGCATGGATACTTTACAAGTATTCCATTTACTTACTAAACCTTATGCGTATTAGGACGCTAAGGGTTGCCAGTTCGGGATACTACTTTGCTTGCTTACCGCATTATCTGCTAGACTCAGGTGAGTCTCACAGCCCCTACTTTACTGTTTTATACTCAGGGGTGAGATGCATTACTGTTTTACATGAACACACAAAACTTACTTGCTGCCATGATTTACTTACTGTACGAGATTACGGATACGCCAACTGCATGAGTTTACGACTAATCCAATGAAATCCTCCTGAACCATAGTTGTTAGTTATGTGATAAGCGCGAGTTTTAGTATATGGATCCATATGGGACTGACAATCCCCGCCCGGGGTAGCACGCACTACCACGAACCGTTCCTGTAGAAACGGGCGTTTCTTACTCGTTCCGTATGAATGTTTTGGATTACATTCATGGGGGGGTATCTATATTTACTGTACGTTAAGCTTCAACTATGGTGGCTCATGGCAATTGTATCAAACGGTTTGCATAATCTGCAACCACCCACTTATTAAAACTTAAGTTAACGATGAGCATAACATGTGATCGTTACTTACTGGCTGGCTATGATTTACTAATACTACTTGTGTGTTCAACTGTTTACTTACTTACAAACCTGTGAGATTCACCAACCTTTTTGGTTGACCGTTTTAGTAATGCTTCTCAGGTACACAGCATCAGTAGGGATGCCCAGCAGGATAAGCTTACTTAGCTCGAGTCGCATGCATTACAAGCTTGGAGATTTTATTACATTACTTTTGTACTTACTGTTATGTATTAGAATCTCTAGGAATTTACTTGAACTCGAGCTTGTATTTTGAAACTACTTATGTATTAATGTAATAACTTTTCGAACGTCTCATTTAGAGTCGTTCACTGTATCCTTTGTGCTTGTGATTATTGATTAGTAACACCCAAAACGTCGCTTCCGCAAACTGTTAAATTTGGGGGTGTTACATATACGGTTGTGCACAGACCGTATACGGCTGTGCATGGACCGTATACGGCCTGCACAGACCGTATACGGCCTATGTCCAGCCGTATACGGATTGGTTCAGCCGTATTCACCCTGTGTTCAGCCGTATTCACCCTACGTCCAACCGTATTCACCCTATGTCCAACCGTATTTGCCCTAGCTCAACCGTATCGTGCGTTTGGGCGATAAAAATCAGGTTTTTATTCGGGTTTGCGATACGGTTGTGCGTTTGATGGTTTGGATACGGTCTACGGATACGGTTGTGCGATGCCTATATAATGAAGCCTCATTTCCTCATTTTCACAACATCCAACATTCTACAATTCACACACACAATTTCTCTCTTTCTCTCACTACTCTCTCTCTGGAATAAATTAGTTAGTAGTTAGTTTAGTTAAGCTAGTAGGGTACGAGCTTTAAGCTCTTTTGTAACGGAGGTGCTCCGAAACTACGGTGTCGCACGATTTGTAATAATGCTTTGTCAGGTTCTATTATAATCTCTGTCTTGTTATTTTAAATAATGTTGTGCTGTTGCTATGCTTGTTTAGAATTACTTGCTAGGATTATTGCCATGCTTAGCTAGACAAATCGGTGTTTGCTATGATAGTTGCCATGCTAGGGTAGTTATACTTAAATCATGTTGTTACTCTGTCTGTATGCTGTTGAAATATATTTGAATCTATGAATTGAATCTCAAATGTTTATCTATCCAACTTACGCTGTGGTTAGTAACATCCTTCTAGGCTTGGCCAATTGCTAGTTGTATGCCGCTAATTATTCTGTGTCTGATGATCGTTGAACTCGACATGGCCGGTGTTCTCCTGGTTGAAATATTACCGGAGGGAGACACGGAGCGTAGGATTAGAGATAGGTTAGATTCAAGTCATTCAACAAGTGTCTTTGAGAGAACTTTCGGGACACTTGTGACTTAACCATGTACCCCGTCACTCTGCATGATGGACCCCTGCTATGCTGCCTTACTGCATGTTCTTGTTTGATTGTTGCTTAGGGTTTGCATGCTAGTTTCTGTTATGCTGATTAGTTACATGATTAGGTTTTCGAACATTTATCAATTGCATACACCAGTTTAACATGCATAAAATAGTTAAAGTGACTTATATGAAATAATGATGAACAATTTAATCAGCCGTTAGACCAGGCCATCCCAACTTGTTCCGGTAGGAAACCCCTGTTCATGTTTTTGTTTATTCAACAATTCATGCCATGATTCGGATATCTCAAATGTCCGAGATTGGGGAACAAGACTCGAGGATGGTTGTTGGTTAAATTGGTTGCTACATTTGGGACAACTTCCGGTGTAGTTTACATTCCATAACTGTTATCCATGTGACATGTTATTTATCTGATTGCGGACAACTCTACGTTAGATAGATAATAGGCTAGGAGTTATGGCTCATTAGGAAATATAGCTGTCATCTTAACTAAGGCCTTATACCATTAACTACCCCTAAATAGCATAAGTAATTATCATAGTAAACACTCGCCTCACCTATCAGTTCTCGTTGCCACCTCCACTCCACCTCACCTCTCCTTTACTTTACTTCAGTTTTAAATAGATGATTAGTAGTTAGTTAAAACCAAAACAAAACAAAACATTTTTTAAAATCCTAGCTAAATTTACATAGATAACCGAAGTCCTAAATCCCATGCCCGTTGTAGTTTGAAGAACGACCCTAGGTCATACCTATCGTTGTACTCACCCATAGCTTTAGTATACTTAGGCCCAGCAAATATAAAATATAAAAACCCACTGGTGGACTCGCCCGGGGGAAGGTCCGCAACGACACGAGTTAAATCGTAACCGACCTCTAGGCGACCATCAAGTTTTTGGCGCCGCTGCCGGGGACTACAACGACCGATTTAGGAATTTAGTTGTCTTAGTTATTTAGCGATCCTTTCGGAAGATCAATATCATCCGAAAGTTCCTTTTCTGTTCTTTCCTTTCCAAAACTCTCTTTTCTACCAAACCCGAACTTCATCAGCTATGACGAATCGTATTACTCTTGCCTCAACCTGCACACCACTACTGGAGGGAAGAGGAGGACCTATCGTGCTGCCCGACGGAAACTTTGAAATTAAGCCTAGCGTTATCAAGTTACTCAAAACCTTCTGCCAATTTCATGGTTTTCTGCTCGATGATCCAAATTCACATTTAGATAGATTCATCAATCTTTCTGATTCCTGTGAGCAATAAGGGATTTCAAGAGAAGTCTCCCGACTAAATCTTTTTCCCTATTCTTTATCTTCGCGTGCTCGAACCTGGTTTGATGAACTCGAACCCATTTCGATTCATACTTGGGAGGAGTTGGCTACTAAGTTTATGGCTAAGTTTTTCCCTCCTTCCAAGCAAACCAAGCTCAAGGATGGCATCGTCAGTTTTCGACAAGGAACCAATGAGTCGTTATATCTGGCATGGGAACGATTTAAGAAGATGCTTAACAGATGTCCGAATCATCAAATGGGTAAGACGAACCTAATCTGCATATTCTACAATGGTCTGACTCCTCAGCACAAGACAACCCTCGATGTTGCTTCTCAAGGAAATTTCATGTCACACACTTCTGAAGAAGCCTGGGAGCTAGTTGAGACGATAGCAATGGATCAACATAACTGGGAGTTTGGTGAACCGGCTAAGGAAGTAACTAGTACTTCAAGCATATCCTTGGAAGCTCTGCAAGCTCAAGTGGACAATCTCTCCAGAGTCTTCAAGGATCTTCAATCTTCTGCACCTCAGCCTCGTAAAGGTACGGAAGAAATTCTTGTCACTACTGTTAAAAACCCTGAATCGAACTTTCATTCTAAACCTTTCATTCAGCGGCCGACCAATAACCCAACTACTCAGTTTTTGCAACCTTTATCCTCTAATATGTCATATTCCCCCGTAAATTCTCAACAACGCTATAATGAAACTTTGACTAATTTCATAGCCGATCAAATGAACATAAATAAGCAAGTAATAGATTTTCAAGATAAAATTGATGCTTTACTTAGAATATCAGAAGATTTGATCAAAAACCTGGAAATTAGTCTTAAACAACTGCTTTTTAAAGTTGAGAACAAAGGAGGAATCATGGTCATCACTAGAGGAGGTAAAGAGACCAGAAATGAGAAGTCCTTAGATAATTCTTCAAATCAACTTCCTATCTCTGAACCGACCACTGATCCAATGCCTAGTGACACCCCTGTCAATCCACCAGATCCAGTATCACCTAAAGCCCCAGAAATCATTCCACGAACTAGGATACCATTCCCTGGTAGGCTTAAGAAAGAGAGATAGGAAGCACAATTTGGGAAATATCTTGAGATGTTTAAAAGCCTGCACTTAAACGTTAGACTATTAGACGCTTTAGTAGAGATGCCTAGTTGTGCTAAGTTTTTCAAAGAACTCATTTCAAACAAAGAAAAATTAAGACAAATAGTTAGTTTACCCTTAGATGCTGAATGCTCAGCAATCATGTTACATGGCCTTCCACCCAAACTAGGAGATACTGGCCGTTTCACTATTCCCTGTTTTCTTCAAAACATCCAAGTTAGTAACTGATAAACGCTCAAAAGTACTATATTTCAGTAGTATTTTACCCCTATTCTTGAATGTTTTTGTTGCATTTTATTAAGAATTGGTATTGATTTCGTTCATATTTGCAAATAGGTGTGGAAATGGAGCGTTTATGAAAAAGGAACGGAAAACAGTCAAATAACGAGCTAAATGATATATATTTGAAGAATAATGAGAAGCCGAAGTTGAAGAAAAGAAGAAATGAAGAGAAAGACAAAAACCGGCTGAAAAAGTCATCCATACGCCGTATGGAATCCATACGCCGTATGGATCGCAGCAGTGGAGGCCCAGGTTACGCGAGACTGGGCTGGGCTTGAAATCAATCCATATGCCGTATGGATCAAAATTCCAGGAAGTATATAAACGCGAAAAAACCCTAAAATCAAGAGAATTCGTATGTGTTTTCGTTTTTTCTCATTTCAGACGACTTTAGGGTTTATAATTTCGTAGATTAGGGTTATTTTGGAGGTACGGAAGCCAAGGATTGAGGATAGTTCGTTCTAATCTTCCGTAATTTGTCGTTAATCGATTCGGTATATTTTGTTTCTTTATTTTCATTGAAGAATTCGACTTATTGAATCTGAATGTTTTTGAGTTGATGATGAATTGAATATCAATGTGATTGTGTAGTTGATTTAGCTTAGATTATGATTATTAAACGATTATGATTGCGTATTGACTAAGTTATTTAATTGAAAACGGTTATATTGCTCGTGGATACTTGTTTGTTGGTGACTAGTTATTATTGTTGCTTCACGTGATTGATAATATTAATGAGATTGAGTTCCTTTAAGATTATTGATTATTGCTAGTACTACCTTAGGGTTTGGGACTATCACTAAATACGTTGAGTCTGATAGGTCGAGTATACAATAATAATCTACTTTAAAATGAGCAAGACAATAAGTTAATTATTGGGTATTGTTGAGTCATGCCAATAGAGTTAATTATAATCAGTTGTGAATGCTTAATGCTTAATTTAGGGAAAGGCGTACAATAGATTGATCACCTTTGTAAGTTGGAACCTAAGTTATAGGAATTAGTTGGACCCGAACCGTTGGCTAGTTCACATTTGACTTAGTATTCATTGAAGAATTTGGTATTAAGTTGATATAAAAGAATCACAATTAGATAATCAATACGTAATAAATCGGGAAATATGAATCTAAGTGACATTAATTATACAATTACTTATTCCTTCCAATTAGAATTTATTATTGTTAATTTATTAATTGTTTTTAATTATTTATTTTGATAAAAGCAATTGTTCGTACGGAACTAAAACGCACCCCCTTGTTTACTGCTTTATTGTTATTTCTTTATTTCTATTTTTAGTAAAACACCGTTCCCTGAGTTCGAACTTGACTTACCAAATCTATATTAACATTCGATCGGGTATTCTTGCCTGGTTGTGTGAAAAGTATATATAAGGTATTTCATTTTTATAAATAATAAAACAAGACGCGCTTTCACACGCATCAAGTTTTTGGCGCCGCTGCCGGGGAACGGTTGTGTTTACTTAAATAGAAGTTAGTAACTTTAAATTCTTTTTGTTTGTAAATAAGTAAATTAAATTTTTGTTAAGTTGTTTTAATTCATTAGTTTAATATTTGAAATAAGTTTTCATAAAAATTCATTGGTTGAAACTAATTTCCTTTTTGATTGGTTAAACTTTTGGGGTTTTAGTTTCAACCGGCGGATGGTAAGTCGTCCGCCGGTTGGAATTGTTTGAACTTATTTTGTAGTTAATAGTGTAATTTTATATTTTATTTTATTATTAATTTGTGTGAACTAACTTTCTTTTCGTTAGTTGTGTTTGTCTTTCAGAGTTATATTTGTTTTAGGTTGATCTAATGGCTAGAAGTTTTGAAAGTGATGCGAATGACAATAACATGGTTAAGAAAGATCAGTCTGTTGAGTCGGATGCTAGTTCTGCTGAGAGAGTACCTCCTTATACACAATTAGGCCGTATTCCTGTTCCTATCACTTCATCATGTCAGGGGTTGCTAGCAACACTTGAGGAGTTTAGAGGGGACATCCCTTTCAGTTCTGAGATTATCAGCACTGTGGAATTTACTGAGAATCAGAAGGTATTGGTTACTGATGTACTAGAAGCAGCCTTGATTGAGAGCCAATATGGGATGGATAAGCAATTTTATGTTGCCCTTACTGCCTTTGGGGAATCTTTGGAAACTAGGATTAGGGAGGAAGTGAAATTCTATGCTGCTCAGAAGAAGAGATACACAGAGATTTATGAGGTTATAAGGCATTCTGGATTTCCGTACTCAGCAAATCAGACCGCGTGTATTGGTCGTATGCTTAGGGCTTTGTACGAGACAACTGGTCATCCAAGGACAGCAGCAGACAAGGAGTTCAGGATTGGTTTGAGAGATTTGATTGGGTTACTTCACTCTGATGATCATATGTTGGATTCTACACCTCACCGATTCATATTAAAGACCACTGTCCACTACTATCTCCATGAGATGTTGACAAAAATGGATCGCTTTGCTAAGGAAGAGGAAGATAGAGCTCGTCCGGATTTTATTCAACCACAGTTTGATATTGATTTGGCTATTTATGTGGTATTGAATTTGGATGTTATGGTTGATAATAATAAGGTTCTAACTATGAGAGAGCATTTCCACTATGGGATGGTGGAAGTATACACTAAGTTGGTTGAACTCTTTAAGGATTCGGGGTTAGAACTAAGTTTTGTTCAGAAGGAGTTAATTGCAGGTATTGTGTGACACCCCCAAATTTAATGATTTGCGGAAGCTTGATTTGGGTGTCACTAATCAATATACAAAGCACATAAGATATAATGAACGACCACTATATGCGTCGTTTTAAACTTGTATAGATAAAGTAAATGTTTACATCAAAATATAGTTACATTAGCTCGATTCCTGAAATTGAGAGATTACATAGCATAATTACTTTTACAAAATATAATAATGCAGTCCAATCTCTAGTTGTATGTATGCTGACTCGAGCTAATATTTCTTGCTTGTGCAGCCAACCTACTGCTGGGTACCTGTGATAAATACTAAAATGGGTCAGCGAAAACGCTGGTGAGCTCACAGGTTTGTATGTCAATGTATAGTTGTCAGAACCGCAAGATTTATATTGAATTTAAAATGCAATTAAGCAAAATAAAAGTTATACTGTCCATGAGCACATAGTCTGAGCTTAACTTGATTTGTCAGGCCTACTTAAGGAAACCTAACTTGAAATGCCTCCTACGAGTGCCTAATCAACACTCGTCTTCCCAAATGCTAATACATCCGTTTGACCGGTTAGTGCGTGCTAACCCGGATGAGGATTGTCAATCCCATATGATATCATATACTAACATTCACGCTATAAAATACTAGAGACTATGCTTATGGAGGACTTTAAATTGATTAGCTTGAAACTCATGTAGTATTTGAAGTTTGGCACTTGCGTTCTACTTGTAAAACAAAATCGAGTAGTAATATCACACCCCTAGTTGTAAAGCAGTGAAAATGGGGCTATGAAACTCACCTGAGTCTTGGAGTGTTTAAGTTAATAAACTTGAAGTAATTAGCTGTGAGTTGATGTCCAAAGACTTGAAACCTGAATGTGTCCACGACACTTGATTGTTATTAATTGTACCGGTATCTCGAAAGACTACCTTTGTAGTTGTTATTTAATTATATATGTCCAAATTACTACGATTTGGTTGATTAATTGTTTTGTTTCAAGTTACTACGACTTGATTGACTAAATTATCCAAGTTACTACGACTTGGTTGATTGAATAATCTGTTTTGTAAGTTTTGAAAATGTGTACGGCCCGTTGGTGACGGTTTGTAATAATAATAATTCTAAAATGTTGACTTTGCTACAGTACTGCTACAGTACTGCTACAGTAAATTTGACTTTTTTTGAACAGTAACTTTGACTTCAAAATTCTGGTTTTTCTGTGTTTTGCGACACAACATGCGACACAATGGTGTGTCGCAGACGTCATGCGACACAAGGATACGACACAGGGACTGTGTCGCATCGAATACGAAATGCTAATTTAATAGCAACATAGTGGTTGTGTCGTATAGAAATACGACATAATTTGCGACATAGAGTGCGACACAATATTGTGTCGCACGAGTTACGACACTAAAGGATTTATACGACACAAGGTGCGACATAAAGGGCAAAATACGACACAACATGCGACACAAGGCTTGTGTCGCATGGATGAACACCAGCCCAGAAAGTCCGGCTGTTCGCGATTTTTCCGGCCAAAACTCAATTTAAACTCGTTTTTAAGCTATAAAACTGTGTTCTATACATTGTAATGGACATATACTAGTTATAATAACAACCACAAATGAAAAATACTAAGAATCGAGTGATTTCGGGATTTTGTCGGAAACTTACAATTTGCCGAAATGAAAATCCGGAAAGGTAGCGTTGTAGATCGTCGCGAGGTGGTCGTGAATCTCTAAAAATATTTGTGATCCGGTCGCGTTTCGTGGTAGTATTTTGCGATTTTAGTAGTTTTGGTGGTTTGTTTGTTTAGAGAGAAAAATAAAGAGAGAGAGAGTGAAGAAGAAAGTGAAATGAAGAAAAAGATGGGAGGTGGGGGTTTATCCCCACTTTTCCAGTTTTTCGCCCCGCGTCCCGTGTGGTGTTCGTTTGCTCCGTCATTTAATCGTAAATAATTATTTTAAATATCAAAGGTATGTTTTAAAATACAGTTTATTACGCGAGATTTTATTTAAATATTTTACAATTTAATTTATATTTGAGTTATAAAATGGTAAGTTAATTTATTTAATTTGCGCGTTTTAATATTTTAAATCATGTAAGTTCTGTTTGTACGATACGAATGAATACGAAGTATTATTACAATAATATTTTTGACATAAAAGTGTTATTTAATAAAGTTGGTCACCAACGTCCGTATAAAATTGAATCGAAATTCATTCGATTTGAGACTCGTACGATTTAAACAAACCGCATAATTGTAGATATATATTCAACAATATATATAATAATTGATACATTAATTAGCCTAACACAGAACTAATTACATGTACTAAAACTTGATTAGGCACTAAATTCTAGTCCTAAATTGACGGTTGTCACATTCTCCCCCTGTTAGAAGAATTTCGTCCCGAAATTTATGTTGAAGTCGTGTTTGACGTTGAATCATTGAAGAGTTGAGGATACTTGAGTCGCATTTGATCCTCCCGTTCCCAGGTGAATTCCGGACCGCGCCGCGAAATCCACCTAACCTTGACGATGGGAATACGACTGTGTTTAAGTTGTTTGACCTCACGGTCCATGATTTCAGCGGGTTCCTCAACAAAGTGAAGTTTTTCGTCAACTCGTATTTCATCGAGTGGAATGATAAGTGTCTCATCAGACAGACACTTCTTCAGATTTGAAACATGAAATGTGGGATGCACGCTGCTGAGTTCAGATGGCAGCTGCAATCGATAAGCCACTGGACCAATCCTTTCGAGGATCTCGAACGGTCCAATGTATCTGGGATTTAACTTCCCTCGTTTGCCAAACCGGATTACGCCTTTCCAAGGCGATACTTTGAGTAGAACTCGATCCCCAACCTGGAACTCGAGTGGCTTGCGCCTTACGTCAGCATAACTTTTCTGACGATCTCGCGCGGCTTTGAGTTTGTTTTGAATTTCAACGATTCTCTCGGTTGTCTCGTGAATGATTTCTGGACCTGTGAGTTGGCTATCCCCAACTTCGGTCCAACAGATAGGTGACCGGCACTTACGACCGTACAGTGCCTCGAAGGGTGCAGCTTTGATGCTGGTATTATAACTGTTGTTGTACGAGAACTCGCACAATGGTAGATGTTTTTCCCAGTTCACACCGAAGTCTACTACGCAGGCCCGTAGCATGTCTTCTAGTGTTTGAATGGTTCGTTCGCTTTGACCGTCTGTTTGAGGATGGTATGCGGTACTCATATCAAGTCGAGTACCCAGGGATTTTTGAAGTGATTGCCAAAATTGTGAAGTGAAACGACTATCCCTATCGGAGATAATTGAGATTGGAACGCCGTGTTTGGTCACGATTTCCTTCAGATAAATGTTGGTGAGGCGTTCCATTTTGTCGGATTCCTTGATTGCCAGGAAGTGAGCAGATTTTGTGAGACGATCCACGATCACCCAAATGGAATCGCAACCGCTTGAGGATTTGGGTAGTTTGGTTATGAAGTCCATGGCAATTTGTTCCCATTTCCATTCAGGAAGACTGGGTTGTTGAAGTAAACCAGAAGGTTTTTGATATTCGATTTTGACTTTGGAGCAAGTAAGGCACTTGCTGACATAGGTGGCGATTTCGGCTTTCATGTTCGGCCACCAGTAGAAGTCCTTGATACCGTGGTACATTTTGTCGGATCCCGGATGGATAGAATATTTGGACTTGTGAGCTTCATCCATCACCAAGTCTCGTAGGTTCCCAAATTTAGGCAACCAGATTCGGTTTGAGAAATACTTAATCCCGTTAGATTTGATTTCGAATTGTTTATCCATGCCCCGCAAGGCTTCATCTTTGACATTTTCAGGTTTTAAGGCTTCGAGTTGAGCAGTGAGGATTTGAATGTTCAAATTGTTGTGAATGGTCATACTGAGGGCTCGAACCCGAAGTGGTTTCACTCGCTCTTTTCGACTGAGGGCATCAGCAACAACATTTGCTTTGCCTGGATGATATTTGAGCTCGCAGTCGTAATCGGTAAGCAACTCGACCCATCGACGTTGCCTCATGTTGAGATCCTTCTGATCGAATATGTGTTGAAGGCTTTTATGGTCGGTAAAGATTGTACATCTGGTACCATAAAGGTAATGTCTCCAGATTTTGAGGGCAAAAACGACAGCTCCTAGCTCGAGGTCGTGGGTGGTGTAATTCTTTTCATGAATCTTGAGCTGTCGAGAAGCATAAGCTATGACTTTGTCTCGTTGCATGAGCACACAACCGAGACCTTGATGAGAAGCATCACAGTATACCACGAAGTCATCGGTGCCTTCGGGTAATGATAGGATAGGAGCACTGCAAAGCTTTTGTTTTAAGAGTTGGAATGCCGACTCTTGTTTATCAGTCCAGTCAAACTTTTTGTCTTTCTGGGTCAGCGTCGTGAGTGGTATGGCTATTTTGGAGAAATTTTCAATGAATCGTCGATAGTATCCGGCCAGTCCTAAAAACTGCCGTACTTCGGTCGGAGTGGTTGGCGATTTCCAATCTTTGATAGCCTCGATTTTTGATGGGTCAACGTGAATCCCCTGACTGTCAATCACGTGACCAAGGAATTGAACGGTTTTGATCCAGAACTCACACTTTGAGAACTTGGCATAGAGCTCCTCGTGTTTAAGTAGTTCAAGGATGGTTTTGAGGTGTTGCGCGTGTTCTTCTTTGTTTCGTGAATATATGAGGATGTCATCGATAAAGACAATGACAAACTTATCAAGGTAAGGTTTACACACCCGATTCATAAGGTCCATGAATACAGCCGGTGCATTGGTTAGTCCGAATGGCATCACTTGAAATTCGTAATGCCCGTAACGGGTTCTGAAAGCGGTTTTTGGAATATCGGCATCGCGAACGCGCAATTGGTGATAACCGGATCGGAGATCAATCTTTGAATAGCAACTCGACCCTTGAAGTTGGTCGAACAGGTCATCGATTCGAGGGAGTGGATACCGGTTCTTGACAGTTAACTTGTTCAACTCTCGATAGTCGATACACATTCGAAAAGAACCATCTTTCTTCTTAACAAATAGGACCGGAGCTCCCCAAGGTGAAGAACTCGGCCTGATGTATCCTCGTTCCAGGAGTTCCTGTAACTGGGTGGACAGCTCCTGAAGTTCAGATGGAGCTAAACGGTATGGTGCTCGGGCCACAGGCGCAGCACCTGGTACAAGATCGATTGAGAACTCAACCTGTCTTGGTGGTGGTAGACCAGGTAGTTCTTCAGGAAAGACTTCTGGAAAGTCTCGAACAATTGGAACATCCTCAAGTCGCTTCTCCTCCGACTTTTTCTCCATGATGTGCGCGAGGATTGACGGATAACCCTTTCTCAGAAATTTCCGGGTTTTAAGACAAGATATGATGTTAAGCCTCGTCCCTCCGGTCTCCCCCTGTATGACTAGGGTTCTACCGACAGTGAGAGGTATGCGAACAATTTTGTCATAGCAGATGATTTCGGCGCGATGTTTGGATAACCAGTCCATGCCTACGATGACATCGAAACTTCCTATCTCAATAGGCATAAGATCTATGGGGAAGGTTTCGTCGGCTAGATTTAAAGTGCAATTAGGCATCACACTATTGGTTTCTATCAATTTGCCATTTGCTAGCTCTACGGTGTACTTAACGTCTAAAGCAACAGGTGTAATGTCAAGTAGAGGGCAAAATTCATCGGAAATAAAACTTCTATCGGCACCAGTATCAAACAGTATGGAAGCAGTTAAATTGTTGAGGAGGAACATACCCGTGACCACGTTCGGGTCCTGACGGGCGTCCCCTGAGTTGATCACGAAGGCGCTACTTTTGGTGTTGTTGTTGTTGTTGCGGTGGTTGTTGTTGTTGCCCTTGTTCTTCAATTTTGGGCAAGAATCCCTAAAGTGTCCTGGGTTTCCACATTCGTAGCAGAACTTAGGTTGTCGGGTATTTTTGTCGGAGGGGCTGTTGTTGGATTTGGGGGCTCGGCAATCCTTAGTCGAATGCCCGTACCTCCTGCAGTTGTTGCAAGGAGTACCGCACTGACCAAAGTGGTGATAGTTACACTTGGGACAATAAGGTCTGTCCCCGGTGTAGCTGCGGTTGGATTCAGAGTTGGTGTTGTAGACTTGGATGGCGTTGTTTTTCTTGTTTGAGTTGTGGTGGTGCTCAGTAGATTTGCGTTTGTTGTTGTTAGAGGATGAGGTGTTGGAAGTCTCACGGCTGACAACTAGAGCCATGAGTTCGTGGGCCAATCGAATGGCACTCTCAGTAGTAGTTGGTTTGGATGAGGCGACGTTGCCCTGGATGTTCTCGGGAAGTCCACGAATGTATTTCTTAATGCCCTTACTTTCTGGTTCGACCAAACCCGGGCATAATAAAGCAAACTGCTGAAACTTGGTGGTATATTCAGCAACATCATTTCCCTGCACCTCCAGATGCCAGAATTCTTCTTCCAGCCTGTGCAATTCCTCTTCAGGACAGTATTTTTCTGTCAGTTTCTTCTTCAGTTCGGCCCAAGGAAGCCGATTTGCAACCTCAAGGCCTACAGAGTTTGCGTGGGTTTTCCACCACGTGAGTGCACCTTCCTGAAAGGTGTAAGCAGCGAATTTGACCTTGTTGTTCTCAGTGCAGTCGCAGAGACTGAAAACAGATTCCATACGCTCAATCCAACGGATCAAGCCAATGGCACCTTCCGTGCCCTTGAAGTATAACGGTTTACAGCTAAGAAAGTCCTTATAGGAGCAAGGTTTGGGTGGTGGAGTATTGGTTGATGTGTCCTCGCTACCAGGTGGTGTTCGGGTAGCCAAGGCTTCGGTCACACTGCGAGCAATGATTCCCGCGATCTCAGCTTCGCTAAGGGTAATTTGACGGCGAGGAGGCATGATGCTGAGTAAGAAAGAACAAGGAAATGAAATAAGATACTAGTCCGAGTATGGTGAACTAGTGGTGTGTTTGTCATTTCGAGACAAAGCGTTAGAGAGAAAGAGGCCTATATTCATATAATATAATATAGCCTAAAGTTGTAATGAGGTCTACTTATGTATATATATATATATGTACATCACATAATAACCTATTGAGTGTCTAGCACAGACGTGTTTTGAGTCCCGTTTCTCTCGAGGTCAGAGTCAACTAATGCATTCCTGTTCAACATAACTCTTTCAGATTTCACATCATCTTTCTTTAATTGTACATAGTTGATCAGGCTATGTTAAATTAAAGTCGTATGATGTAATCCTTGAACTAGTCATGACTAATAAGGAATACTGCCTAACGGTCATAGTCTAGGCCCACTAAATGCAACCTAGTTCACTAAAACCTTAGGCTCTGATACCAATCTGTGACACCCCCAAATTTAATGATTTGCGGAAGCTTGATTTGGGTGTCACTAATCAATATACAAAGCACATAAGATATAATGAACGACCACTATATGCGTCGTTTTAAACTTGTATAGATAAAGTAAATGTTTACATCAAAATATAGTTACATTAGCTCGATTCCTGAAATTGAGAGATTACATAGCATAATTACTTTTACAAAATATAATAATGCAGTCCAATCTCTAGTTGTATGTATGCTGACTCGAGCTAATATTTCTTGCTTGTGCAGCCAACCTACTGCTGGGTACCTGTGATAAATACTAAAATGGGTCAGCGAAAACGCTGGTGAGCTCACAGGTTTGTATGTCAATGTATAGTTGTCAGAACCGCAAGATTTATATTGAATTTAAAATGCAATTAAGCAAAATAAAAGTTATACTGTCCATGAGCACATAGTCTGAGCTTAACTTGATTTGTCAGGCCCACTTAAGGAAACCTAACTTGAAATGCCTCCTACGAGTGCCTAATCAACACTCGTCTTCCCAAATGCTAATACATCCGTTTGACCGGTTAGTGCGTGCTAACCCGGATGAGGATTGTCAATCCCATATGATATCATATACTAACATTCACGCTATAAAATACTAGAGACTATGCTTATGGAGGACTTTAAATTGATTAGCTTGAAACTCATGTAGTATTTGAAGTTTGGCACTTGCGTTCTACTTGTAAAACAAAATCGAGTAGTAATATCACACCCCTAGTTGTAAAGCAGTGAAAATGGGGCTATGAAACTCACCTGAGTCTTGGAGTGTTTAAGTTAATAAACTTGAAGTAATTAGCTGTGAGTTGATGTCCAAAGACTTGAAACCTGAATGTGTCCACGACACTTGATTGTTATTAATTGTACCGGTATCTCGAAAGACTACCTTTGTAGTTGTTATTTAATTATATATGTCCAAATTACTACGATTTGGTTGATTAATTGTTTTGTTTCAAGTTACTACGACTTGATTGACTAAATTATCCAAGTTACTACGACTTGGTTGATTGAATAGTCTGTTTTGTAAGTTTTGAAAATGTGTACGGCCCGTTGGTGACGGTTTGTAATAATAATAATTCTAAAATGTTGACTTTGCTACAGTACTGCTACAGTACTGCTACAGTAAATTTGACTTTTTTTGAACAGTAACTTTGACTTCAAAATTCTGGTTTTTCTGTGTTTTGCGACACAACATGCGACACAATGGTGTGTCGCAGACGTCATGCGACACAAGGATACGACACAGGGACTGTGTCGCATCGAATACGAAATGCTAATTTAATAGCAACATAGTGGTTGTGTCGTATAGAAATACGACATAATTTGCGACATAGAGTGCGACACAATATTGTGTCGCACGAGTTACGACACTAAAGGATTTATACGACACAAGGTGCGACATAAAGGGCAAAATACGACACAACATGCGACACAAGGCTTGTGTCGCATGGATGAACACCAGCCCAGAAAGTCCGGCTGTTCGCGATTTTTCCGGCCAAAACTCAATTTAAACTCGTTTTTAAGCTATAAAACTGTGTTCTATACATTGTAATGGACATATACTAGTTATAATAACAACCACAAATGAAAAATACTAAGAATCGAGTGATTTCGGGATTTTGTCGGAAACTTACAATTTGCCGAAATGAAAATCCGGAAAGGTAGCGTTGTAGATCGTCGCGAGGTGGTCGTGAATCTCTAAAAATATTTGTGATCCGGTCGCGTTTCGTGGTAGTATTTTGCGATTTTAGTAGTTTTGGTGGTTTGTTTGTTTAGAGAGAAAAATAAAGAGAGAGAGAGTGAAGAAGAAAGTGAAATGAAGAAAAAGATGGGAGGTGGGGGTTTATCCCCACTTTTCCAGTTTTTCGCCCCGCGTCCCGTGTGGTGTTCGTTTGCTCCGTCATTTAATCGTAAATAATTATTTTAAATATCAAAGGTATGTTTTAAAATACAGTTTATTACGCGAGATTTTATTTAAATATTTTACAATTTAATTTATATTTGAGTTATAAAATGGTAAGTTAATTTATTTAATTTGCGCGTTTTAATATTTTAAATCATGTAAGTTCTGTTTGTACGATACGAATGAATACGAAGTATTATTACAATAATATTTTTGACATAAAAGTGTTATTTAATAAAGTTGGTCACCAACGTCCGTATAAAATTGAATCGAAATTCATTCGATTTGAGACTCGTACGATTTAAACAAACCGCATAATTGTAGATATATATTCAACAATATATATAATAATTGATACATTAATTAGCCTAACACAGAACTAATTACATGTACTAAAACTTGATTAGGCACTAAATTCTAGTCCTAAATTGACGGTTGTCACATATTGAGACTAGAATAAGGAGTTTAAGCAGGGAACCATTTTTGAGTAAACATGCTGGGATAGTGGCAGCTTGTTTAGAGTTTATGAGTGAGTTTGAGAAGGATCATCCAGATCGTGAGTACGAGATGTTAGGTGATAAGTTAGTATTGGCACCTGAAGGAGTAAATAACAAAGTGATAAGGGAAATCAGTTGGGACTTGGTCTACCTTCAGCACGTTACCAAGGGACACTTGGAAAGTTTCGCACTTTTTGGTAATGGGGTTGAAGATGTAGTTAATGAAATAATGAAGCGCTTCTTGGCCATCTATTCATTAAACTAGTTTCTCCTTTTCATTCTCTTTTATATTACTTATGCTATTAGATTGTTTCTAACATTCTGGTTATTTCTTATTTGGTTAGACATTATGTTTATTTTGGATTTTTAGTACTTATTTGTTTGGTTTGAAGTTTGAATTATTCAAGTTTGAATTTTTATTAAGTATGCATTTTGTTTATTGTTTAATAGTTTGTTAATTTAGTTTGTTATTGTATAGTGTGGAATTATGAAGCTTTTGAAGTCGTGAATTCCCTCCAGGTTTGAGATTTAAGCATATTGATTAAGTGTGTGATTTTGGTTAAAAAGTGGTTTAAAAAAACGTTTTTGGAAAAATTCTGAAATTCCAATCCATACGCCGTATGGAATCCATACGCCGTATGGATTAGTTGGGCCACTGGGCCGGGGCGTTGACTGGGTTTAATGAGTTGACTTGGGCCTGTTTTAATCCATACGCCGTATGGAATCCATACGCCGTATGGATCAAAAATGCAGAAAACCGCCTACAGCTCTTCTTCTTCCCCATTTTTCAAAAACTAAACCCACAAACACACACACACCCACGGCTGTAACCACCACAACCCCCAAACGGAAAATCCGGCCACGTATTCATCACCATTTTTACATATTCGTGTTCTACGCACTTTTCTCTACAAGGTATAACTTCCCGATTTCATTTTCTTTGGTTAAATCGTTAGTTTGGAAGTTAGGGTTTATGTTAGAATTTTGGGTATTTTGAATATGGATATGATTATTAGCATGTTTTGATTGTGATATGTTTTGATTGATTCATACATTGCAATGTCATGCTCGTTTTTCAATTTTATTGCATATTTTGTGTTATTCGAATTACCCGTATATATGAGGAAATGTGAATATGATGGTTATTCAATTGTGATATGTTTTGATTTAAAGCTTATTAATTTTCTGACCACATGATGTTAATGCAATTGTTTGCTTGGTACGCAAATATTTGTGATTACGGTTATGTGATGAAATGTTATTTTGATTAATTGAGTTATGATAATTCATTGTGATGGTTGTATGGATGTTTGCTAGTTGCTAATACTCGAGTTTAGTGATTGTGCAAGTTCTTATTTTCATAATGGTACCAAGTTATTGTAATGCAATTGATTGGATCATTGTCATGATTATTTGAATAAGTATATGTATATGCAAGTTGAGTAATTTTGTTTAGAATTGCAAGTTAGGTTTATGAAATTGATTGTTGCGGTAGATTTAGGCTAAACCTTTTTGGTGGATTATTCAATTTTAAGCCGAAATGCTGCCAAAATTTTAAATGACCTTTTTGCATTAACTGCTTAATTGATATATTAACAAATGTTTTGTTTAGCAGTTATCATGGCTAACAGGAGAGCACGGGGTGGAGAAGCTTTAGGAAACCCTTTGATCAGGACCCACAGATATCTCACTTTCCATGAGGCATACTCTGAGACTATGAGGGCACAGTTTAGAGATCGTCTGGCGTCCAATGTTGGCCAGTCGATTGAGGTTTTTGATGCAGTCAACTGGAATGTTTTAGAGCATGTAGTTGCTAGAGAGGGGTTCACTAATGGTGCTGAGGCCATTAGGAATTTGATTGCTGCCCCGTACATACTTGAGGATGGAAACGTTGGTTTTGTTTCCTATGCTTGGGAGAGACTGTTTGGCATTAGGGAGAGCATCTACCGGGAGCTAGTAGTAGAGTTTTATAGCACCTTCACATTTCAGCACAGGGTTACTGACTGGACTGAGAGTTCTATTTTCTTCCAGCTGGGAGGACAGCCGAGGCAGATGTCCTTGGTTTAGTTTGCTTTGGGATTGGGGCTGTATGAGCCCAATGAGCTGGATAATCCCCACTTTTTGGCCCACATTTCTGCAGGAGCGGTGAAGAATCTGACTGATATTGAGGTAGAGCAGGAGTGGCAGTATATTGCCCAGGGCAGTTATGGTAGTTCTACGCCTTCCTATACGCGTATTCGAGACCCGCGTCATCGACTCATTCACCGATTGTTGACTTACACCATTGTTGGTTGATAAGCATCAAATACATAGTATATTTATAGTAAATTATCCCTATATTTATATACATTTTAGTGCATTTCTATTATTTTAGATACTTAATTAGTTTATATTTGCAGAAATGTAATTTAATTGAAGAAAGAAGAAAAAGGAACAAAGATTGGACCAGAACTGAAGAAAAAGAAGAATTTGAAGACCAGAAGCCTTAAACTATGAAGAATCAAGGACTTAAAGTAAAAATATGAAGATTGGGCCAAGAAAACAAGCTAAAGCCGGATAAAAGAAGATAAAAGTCCAAAAAGAAGCCCGAGCCCGTTTATGGAAGATTCTGGAATTTAAGTCCAACCGGCGGTTGGAAAGCCCAACCGGCGGTTGGCATTAGGGTTTCATGAGGCGGTGGACTGACGCGGTTTGCTTGGAGGAAAAGTAAGGCCAACCGGCGGTTGGTGTCCCCAACCGGCGGTTGGAAGTTCGGCCAGAAAAACTATAAATAGAGGCTTAGTTTAGGCTATACCATATACGATTCTTAGAATACAATTACGAAATTTAGGGTTTAAGGTCGACTTGGAGCACGATTTTGGAGGCTAGAAGCTAGGGTTTTAAGGCCTATAACCCTAGGTTACGCTGGTTCTACGATTGGTTAGGTTTCTTTATCTTTTGTAACTTCTGATAATCCGATTTTGTTACTCTAAGATATTGTTTATTTGATTTAATTGTGAATTAGATGCTTTCATTATATTTGTTGAGATGAATGTTTATTAAATCTATTAAATACATTATATGTTTATGTTGGAAATATGCTATTGTATATTTATTATATGAGAATTATTTATTGTTACATTATATTCTTGACATGATAAACTGATTTATTGATAGCTTTTGATAACCTGATTTAGTTCCCTGGATAAATTAAGTAATCATGTTCATGTCTTGATCTTCCGCTGCTGCGATAGACTTAGAATATTAATTGATATTAAATAATCTTGCATCAATAAATAGTTGATAGGACTTAATGAGATAGTAATACTTTTGATAACCTGATTTTGTATTATTATCATGAAGGTTTGACTTACCCTTAAGCAATCTTCTACAATAGTAATTCACCAATAGTAATAGCCAACAAAGCAAATAGACATAAGTATATATAGTAAGTTTAATAAATAATAGTTTGAATGAGTATAATTTTCTATCCAAATGAGTAATCTGAGTTGTACCTGAACTTATCTATTAGAATCTGTATCAATTATAAATATGTTCGTTCGGAACTAAAACGTCCCCCTTATCCTGTATATTATTTGTAAATTGTATATTATTTGTAAATATTGTAATATATTGTAAATAGTTGTAATTAGGAATAAATAATTAGTTATAGATTAAATCACGTTCCCTGTGTTCGAACTTGGACTTACTTAAAAAGCTATATTATACGAACGGGTTAATCTTGCCTGAATTGTGTGATAGTATAAATTTAGTATTTCCTTATTTAAAACTTGTTGATTATAATTGCCTATACTTAGCACACATCAAGTTTTTGGCGCCGCTGCCGGGAAGCGGTGTATTTTAATTAAACTAATTATTTTCCCTGTATAATTTTTATTTTAAATACTTTGCAAAATCAATACGAAATATCGGCTCACCCATTGAGAATACTAACAAAAACAAAGGTATAAGGAGAGTTCAGCCCTATCTCATTGATTTATCATATAAGAGGTAAGGTGCTTCTCGAAAGAAATAGGTTTTTAATAAGCTTCGCGCTGACCTGTTTCTCCGCTTTTGTGTACTATCTTTGGAGCTACCGAGATCTATTGACTAGCTTTGTAAAATAAAAAAAAAAAATCACTAGCTTGACTCTAAAAAAAAAATAATAATAAAAAAAAATCATTTGTATAACAACTAACTTGCATTACTAATTAAACCATTTTTAAAGTTGGGTAGGGTATTCTTTTTCAATCATTTAATTTTGAATTTGTTTTATTAAATAATTGTGAGTAGTTTACATCAACCTACTTTTAACTAACATTGCATTTACTGATGGTATGACCCGGACATAACATCTGAATAAAAAAAATAAAAAATAAAAAAAAATTATATTTTAGTTAGATTATATTTTATTTTCTTTTATACGCTTTTCTTTTTCTTCTAGTTTTGCAGGTATGTACCAACCCATGACTAATATTTCGGTGATTTCTAAAAACTCGAGAAACTATCATATGAATGAAGATATTGCCAACATGACAATTGAGGAGTATATGAATAAATTTCCTGATGACATTTTCACAAGTTTATCCGAACCATCGATTGTGAGAGCTCCACAATTTATGGAAACTCCAAGTAAAAGAACGGAAGAGACCGAAACTCTTGATCACAGTGGAGGAATCTCCATTCAGCAACTTGAAGGGATTAACAACCAAATAGATAAGTACCCTCAATTTTCTAAATCCTTATTTTCTAACGAAATTTTTAGTGAATTTAAACAGGAAGAAGATATGGAGATAGATTGGTCAATTTTGCCTAAATTTGATCATTACGGCTCTGATGAGGAATCATTTTCGTTACTTGATTGTAATGAAGAGAATGAACAATTAACAAAGGATGATCAAACAATAGTAAGGATTGTAGAAAAAACCGAAAACAGGATTTGCGGTAATCAGATATTAAACAACATTTGGATTAAAACACAGTCAACAGTTGAAATCCAAACGGTGGTTGAGTTGACGCAACCAACAGTTGAAGTATCTATAAGCACAAGTTCATTGTTTTATCATTATGAAGATCCTTTTTGGCAATTTGAGCAGAAGGAAAATTTCTCGCAATTTTTGGAATATCATGGAGCATCTCAAAATGGACATTTATCTGCTATAAACGATAAGTATCTTTGTACTTTACTATTAATAAATTTACATTTGAATGATATTTATCGATATTACCATCCATGCTTTACACTAAGTGTAGGGAATGTCACTAGATTTTTAGGTAAATAAGGTTGGAGTCAAGCTAGTGACTCGAACAAAAACAAGCGCTTCTCGGGAGGCAACCCGTGCTTGTATATTATATTGTAGAATTTTTAGTTAGATTTAGTTTAGTAGATTTTACTTTATCTTTAGTTTTTACTTTTAGTTTTTTATTAAGGGTAGATTTAAGAAACCATAATCACTAGAAAACGTTGCTACGTAAAATTAAATTAAATAGGGCTATTAAATAAAAAAATGATAAAGGCCGTTATTTTTAAAACTCGCTGCTAGCAACCAACCGGCGGCTGATATATTCAACCGGCGGTTGGACACTTTTTCGATTAAAAACTAAAAGCAGCAGTTATAATTACCACACTTTTTCACAAAAACCAAAGAACAACATACAATTATTCTTAAAGTAAATTGTTATGATAATAAATAATTGCAATATTTGTTAAGGTTTCATATTTTGGGAATATCTGATTAAGAAATTGTCATATTTAGTTTCTGAGAAATTTGTTATTTAGGGTTCACTCTAGTAAACTAATTTTTCTTAAATTGATTCTAATATTTTCAATTCTTGTTTAGAGATTCAGATTAGGTGATAAGTGTAAAACTTTGGGGTTTAACTTAAAACTGATTAATGTTAATATGAATGATTTATAATATATTTGATAACATAGTTTTCATAATAAATTAAGATCTTCAATTTAGTTAACCCCAATAGAAGATTTGATCTAAGTTTAAATTTTAAAATGAGAAATTGGAGCTACATTATATCTACTTTTATCTAAGACTCCTGCCAGTAATTGAATTAGGAAACCAACGGTTGTAGGTACCCAACTAGAGGTTGAATACTTTTTGGCTTTATTAGGAGATGAATTGAGGAATAGTAGAAGTTTCATAAGTTTTTACCACATAATAAGCCCATAAAATAATAACAAAAATTAGTAGCATGTGTTTATATGTTTCTGGACTATCTTTAATATTGTATTTTTTATTTTTTATTTTATCTGGTACGTTTAATTTATTTGTTTGTTTTGCTAGAAGTCATAAGTACTTATGAAGCTTGCAGTCAGTTCAACTTAATTTTTGGAAATTTAATAAGTTTATCTTATTAAATATATGAACTTTGTGGGAGTGTTCACTGGAAACCCTCACGAGACTATAACTCGTCCACTCGGGATACCGAGGGGTTTAAAGGCTTATTGCATACGCTAAATGCAATCGTGATTAACTACGAAAGTGTGGATGTTGTATATTATTTTACGAAGATGAAGAAACTAACAGTTGAAGAAGATTCTTAGCCGATGATGAAATTCAAGATTTCAGTCGGGGGAGTTTTCTGTTCTATTTTTCTTTCCCTTACTCACTTTTATTTATCAATTTGTATACAATGAGGCAATTGTATAATTTAAGTGTGGGGATAGGGGTTCATAAGTGAAAGAATTTCTTTAATTAAACACTTAAGTTTGTTTTATATAAATTTTTGAGAAAATTTAAAATTTTTAAGTAAATAACTAAGTATTTATTAGTTAGAATACTTTTATTAAAAGTTTTGTTTTGTATTTAAAGGTTTAGACTTTAATATGGATTAACTATTTTGTATAAATAACGTAAGCTACTTAAATAAGGAGTAATATATAGTTACATGATATGATGTACTAATAGGCAATCTATATGAAAATTTCTGAATTTTAAAATAAATAAATTAATAACTTGTATATTATTTTATGGTACATAATATGATGTATGACATAAAAGTCTTAAATTTTTAAATTTATCATGCAATAGTTTTATATATCTTTTTACTTATATAAAAACATTTGGGGGTCTACTAATTGTTTCCTCTGTTGTACTAAGTACAGACCTGGATTCTAATTAGTATTCTTAAATAAAGCAAAAGAAAGAAAAATCTTTCAAATAAATAAAAATCAAACTATGTCGCTTTGTTGTACGATTGTACAGACCTGTCACCGCTGGTTTGATTATAAAAAAAAAAAAAAAAAAAAAAAGCTTTACTTGAATCAAGTTATGTCGCTCTGTTGCATGGAAATGCAGACCTGTCACCAATGTCTTGATTCTTAAAAATGTATTTTATATATTTAATTGGAATATAAAAGTAAATTGCATGATTAAGTTTAAGAGTATATCATATATGGAAATCATAGGTAATATACATACTAACAATAAGAATATATTCAGAAATATGAGTATAGATTGTTTAAAGTGGACAAATATATTAGTAATCATTCATGGATTATATGTTACATAAATAATAATAATTTTTATTTTTACATTATAGTTATCCATGTTAATTAAATTGTTTAAATTTTTAAGTTATGAAACAGGTTTTTAGTATTGGTATTCTGATTCTTAAATATTAGTTTGATGCTTATTTAATTTGAAATTCAGTAGTCTACTTGAGGACAAGCAGAACTTAAGTGTGGGGATATTTGATAAGCATCAAATACATAGTATATTTATAGTAAATTATCCCTATATTTATATATATTTTAGTGCATTTCTATTATTTTAGATACTTAATTAGTTTAAATTTGCAGAAATGTAATTTAATTGAAGAAAGAAGAAAAAGGAACAAAGATTGGACCAGAACTGAAGAAAAAGAAGAATTTGAAGACCAGAAGCCTTAAACTATGAAGAATCAAGGACTTAAAGTAAAAATATGAAGATTGGGCCAAGAAAACAAGCTAAAGCCGGATAAAAGAAGATAAAAGTCCAAAAAGAAGCCCGAGCCCGTTTATGGAAGATTCTGGAATTTAAGTCCAACCGGCGGTTGGAAAGCCCAACCGGCGGTTGGCATTAGGGTTTCATGAGGCGGTGGACTGACGCGGTTTGCTTGGAGGAAAAGTAAGGCCAACCGGCGGTTGGAGTCCCCAACCGGCGGTTGGTAGGTCGGCCAGAAAAACTATAAATAGAGGCTTAGTTTAGGCTATACCATATACGATTCTTAGAATACAATTACGAAATTTAGGGTTTAAGGTCGACTTGGAGCACGATTTTGGAGGCTAGAAGCTAGGGTTTTAAGGCCTATAACCCTAGGTTACGCTGGTTCTACGATTGGTTAGGTTTCTTTATCTTTTGTAACTTCTGATAATCCAATTTTGTTACTCTAAGATATTGTTTATTTGATTTAATTGTGAATTAGATGCTTTCATTATATTTGTTGAGATGAATGTTTATTAAATCTATTATATACATTATATGTTTATGTTGGAAATATGCTATTGTATATTTATTATATGAGAATTATTTATTGTTACATTATATTCTTGACATGATAAACTGATTTATTGATAGCTTTTGATAACCTGATTTAGTTCCCTAGATAAATTAAGTAATCATGTTCATGTCTTGATCTTCCGCTGCTGCGCTAGACTTAGAATATTAATTGATATTAAATAATCTTGCATCAATAAATAGTTGATAGGACTTAATGAGATAGTAATACTTTTGATAACCTGATTTTGTATTATTATCATGAAGGTTTGACTTACCCTTAAGCAATCTTCTACAATAGTAATTCACCAATAGTAATAGACAACAAAGCAAATAGACATAAGTATATATAGTAAGTTTAATAAATAATAGTTTGAATGAGTATAATTTTCTATCCAAATGAGTAATCTGAGTTGTACCTGAACTTATCTATTAGAATCTATATCAATTATAAATATGTTCGTTCGGAACTAAAACGTCCCCCTTATCCTGTATATTATTTGTAAATTGTATATTATTTGTAAATATTGTAATATATTGTAAATAGTTGTAATTAGGAATAAATAATTAGTTATAGATTAAATCACGTTCCCTGTGTTCGAACTTGGACTTACTTAAAAAGCTATATTATACGAACGAGTTAATCTTGCCTGAATTGTGTGATAGTATATATTTAGTATTTCCTTATTTAAAACTTGTTGATTATAATTGCCTATACTTAGCACACATCATTGGTCGTAAGGAGGGGCCTGAGAAGGTTTCTAGGCCTGATTTGTTTTATCTGAGCTCGATTATTAGGAAGAGGTTAGTGAACGTGCCATGGAGGTTGGCTAAGTGGATGTCGAAGAGAGCTACTGGTACTAGAGATGGGAATAGTCTGTGTGGAGGACATTTTGTCACACGGTTAGCTAGGTATTTTGGTTTGGCTACTCAGGAGGAGATGGGCTCGTGCACGATTGTTCAGCCGAGCATGGGTTGGTTGTCGGCTTGTAGGTTAGAGGGTTTTGCTCTTATTGAGCCATGCATTGCTTATGGTGGCCCTGCAGATATGTATTATTGGGTTCCTACTACTCCGGTGGGACAGACTTTGCAGCCGAGGCAGGGTAGAGCGAGAGGAGATACGAGTGGCAATAATAGAGGTCGAGGAACGGCACGAGGCCGTAACAGAGGGTATGCTACAGAGTTTGATCAGTTGTCTCAGCTGCTGCAGCAGATGCAGTTAGATCAGACTCAGAGGTTTGATCAGATGGAGCTTATGCAGAGACAGCATTTTCATCAGACCAGTGCTCATTTGGATTACCAGGATGGCTTGTTTGAGCAGTTGTTTGGCCATCTTCCTTCTGGACCTGCTTATCAGCCATTTGCGTACCAGATGCCACCAGAGTTCATGCCACGACCACCACCTCAGCCAGATCATGGACAGCCATCTCACCAGTACCAGTATCGACAGGACGACGACAGTGATTAGGATATTACTTATCCTATTTGATTCATGATTCCAGAACACTGACACTATTATTATTATTATTATGTTTATTATTATAACTGTTTTATTTTTAGGTTTTAATTATTATGTTGGATTGATAGTTTTAGGATTGGTTGTGTTTATTTTAAATTAGTATGTTTAATGCTGGTATTGTTTAATTCTGTTTGTTGATTGATCCTCAGAATTGTGTTGTGAGCATCTGTTATGCTGGCAGTAGGTTCAGCGCAACAAATATTTGAATTCAGAGGATGTGGGAAATTCATATCATCCTCTTCATGCACATTAAACTGCACACTATTCCAGGGGAGTTTTTCTGTTCTAAAGTTCTTTTCTCTTTTTCCCGTTTTTAGTATTTCATTATTTGTACAATGAGGGCATTGTACATCTTTAAGTGGGGGATGGGAGAGAAAATAAATGAAATTTCCACATAATTGTCCTGTAAAAAGTAGATGATTTTGTAATTTAGATAATTGTTATCTCATTAAGATAAGTAACTAAGAGGTCATAAGTTGTCCATTTTTTTTTCAACCAAATTTTTGATTTTAAATCTTTGTTTTTCTAGGGATAATTATTTTGTAACAATGTGGGTTATTTTAAAATTTTTCTACACTTATAATAGAAAAATGAAAATATGAAATATGTTATTTAGCTTCATTATATGATGTATTGATAGGCAATTTATATGAGAATTTTTGAGCTGTTAAGAAATGATAATTAAGAAGTAGATGTTACTTTTAGATGAACTTTAGTTATGTATGACGTATGTCTTAATTTTCATATTAGTAATATGTGATATGCCATATTCTTGGGAATTTAATTAACATCATTTGGGGATATACTGGGTGTTGTTTCCTCTGTTGTACGAAAGTACAAACCTGGTCTCCGTCAGTATATCTAACGAAAAAGAGCAAAAGAGTTTAACACCTATTGATTTTAAACTGTAGTCAAATTAAGTCGCTTTGTTGTACTAAGGTACAGACCTGTCACCAATGGTTTGACTAAAAACATTATTGCTAAACCAAAATCAAGTTATGTTGCTTTGTTGTGTTGAGGCACAGACCTGTCACCTCTGTCTTGATTTGAAAAATGATTGTTTTAATTAGAAATTTCAAAATATGTAATATTGGCATATTATGAGTATGAAAGTATATGACTGTTGGGAGTTTAAAGGAGCATCTACATGAAGAATAATAAGTTGAGCTCAAATATTTAAGTATAGATTGTTTAAGTGGACAACAATATCAGTAATCATTGTGAACTAATTAATGTTTGAAGAATAATAACTTTATGTGTAGATTGTTTTTATGTAATCTCATAGTTTCTTAATAATTGTTTTTAGAATTAACAGATTTTTAAATTTAAACGTTTGAGTTGAAGATGGGTAATGTTGTGTAACTCCTTAATTAGTTATTTAGATTAATGGAGATGACTGTTCTCTTAAGAATTTGATTTTTGCATCAATAGTCTACTTGAGGACAAGTAGGATTCAAGTGGGGGATGTTTGATAAACGATCAAAAGTACTATATTTCAGTAGTATTTTACCCCTATTCATGAATGTTTTTGTTGCATTTTATTAAGAATTGGTATTGATTTCGTTCATATTTGCAAATAGGTGTGGAAATGGAGCGTTTATGAAAAAGGAACGGAAAACAGTCAAATAACGAGCTAAATGATATATATTTGAAGAATAATGAGAAGCCAAAGTTGAAGAAAAGAAGAAATGAAGAGAAAGACAACCGGCTGAAAAAGTCATCCATACGCCGTATGGAATCCATACGCCGTATGGATCGCAGCAGTGGAGGCCCAGGTTACGCGAGACTGGGCTGGGCTTGAAATCAATCCATACGCCGTATGGAAATCCATACGCCGTATGGATCAAAATTCCAGGAAGTATATAAACGCGAAAAAACCCTAAAATCAAGAGAATTCGTATGTGTTTTCGTTTTTTCTCATTTCAGACGACTTTAGGGTTTATAATTTCGTAGATTAGGGTTATTTTGGAGGTACGGAAGCCAAGGATTGAGGATAGTTCGTTCTAATCTTCCGTAATTTGTCGTTAATCGATTCGGTATATTTCGTTTCTTTATTTTCATTGAAGAATTTGACTTATTGAATCTGAATGTTTCTGAGTTGATGATGAATTGAATATCAATGTGATTGTGTAGTTGATTTAGCTTAGATTATGATTATTAAACGATTATGATTGCGTATTGACTAAGTTATTTAATTGAAAACGGTTATATTGCTCGTGGACACTTGTTTGTTGGTGACTAGTTATTATTGTTGCTTCACGTGATTGATAATATTAATGAGATTGAGTTCCTTTAAGATTATTGATTATTGCTAGTACTACCTTAGGGTTTGGGACTATCACTAAATACGTTGAGTCTGATAGGTCGAGTATACAATAATAATCTACTTTAAAATGAGCAAGACAATAAGTTAATTATTGGGTATTGTTGAGTCATGCCAATAGAGTTAATTATAATCAGTTGTGAATGCTTAATGCTTAATTTAGGGAAAGGCGTACAATAGATTGATCACCTTTGTAAGTTGGAACCTAAGTTATAGGAATTAGTTGGACCCGAACCGTTGGCTAGTTCACATTTGACTTAGTATTCATTGAAGAATTTGGTATTAAGTTGATATAAAAGAATCACAATTAGATAATCAATACGTAATAAATCGGGAAATATGAATCTAAGTGACATTAATTATACAATTACTTATTCCTTCCAATTAGAATTTATTATTGTTAATTTATTAATTGTTTTTAATTATTTATTTTGATAAAAGCAATTGTTCGTACGGAACTAAAACGCACCCCCTTGTTTACTGCTTTATTGTTATTTCTTTTTTCTATTTTTAGTAAAACACCGTTCCCTGAGTTCGAACTTGACTTACCAAATCTATATTAACATTCGATCGGGTATTCTTGCCTGGTTGTGTGAAAAGTATATATAAGGTATTTCATTTTTATAAATAATAAAACAAGATGCGCTTTCACACGCATCAGTAACGCCTTAGCTGACCTAGGTGCTAGTGTCAATCTTATGCCTTACTCGCTCTATAAGAAACTAGGATTAGGTGAACTGCTACCCACTCAAATGACCATCTAATTAGCTGATAGATCAGTTAAACTCCCCCGAGGAATTGCTGAAGATATAATGGTCCGAGTCGGTAAATTTACTTTCCCAGTTGACTTTGTCATTATGGATATTGAGGAAGATACCCACTTTCCCCTCATCCTTGGTAGACCTTTCCTAAACACTGCCAAGGCTGTGATAGATGTAAACGAAAAATCTTTAAAACTGAGGGTCGGAGCGGAGGAAGTCACCTTTAATATCGATAAGTTGATGAAGCACCCTATGGGAGAAGATCTTGGTCTTGTGGATGCCATGTAGGAAATATATGACGAGCATTTGGAGGAGATTCTAGCAGTCAGAGGTAACGAACCTTTCTTCAGCACTGTCATCACCAAAAGAAGACTTTGCCAGGACGACATCGGACTCTGCTCAGCTATCTCCGACCAAACAGCACCTTCCGGAGAGCTGCTATTTCCCTTACCTGAAATGAAGAATCCTTTAGCACCGTCTAACTACTCTTCCATGAACAACTCCGTTGTTGCTGTTCCTTTAGGCGAAGGCATCCCTATCTCACTTTTAAGAAGAAATCATTTTTTCCGATACCCGAATCGTCTCCATCTGTGGCTGAAATTCTCAAATCCTTCGAGGAGATGGATTCCGGTACTTTGCCACAACTATCTGAAGGTTGTGTGCAATCAAATCCAGAAATCACCATAAGTACTTCTTCTAAAGCTCAATTTCAGAAGTTCGCACTCACCGACAACAATGATGTCTGTTGAGTCACTGGTCGCTGACCATGATGAGTCTGTGAAAACCCAATATCGTTTAAGCTCGAGACTTTTTAGGTCTTGATCTAGGATTAACAATAAACGATAACAATGATAATACTACGCAGCGGAATAAGAACAAACATCAATATTATCAATGGCCAAATCCCTAATCTTATTATTAAACAATAATAAAGACGGATACACTTTTGCATCGGGGTTACAAAGAACCTTAGGGATAATTACTTTAGACGTCTACATAATTTTGTGCACACCAAAACCTACCTCCCTACATCTCTTTATATACTAGAGATATTAGGGTTACAAAGAAATCATTAAGGTACAAGGAAACTAATTTAAACAATCTTCACTTTTAGTCCCTCGTCTTTAATTATTTTGTATCATCAAATTAAAATATCCTAACAATCTTCCCCTATTTGATGATGACAAAATAAAGATCTTCTTGCGCAAACTTCCCCTTAGTTCTTGATTTCTTGTAAACATGTCATGCATAATAAGCTGCAAATCTTGACCTTCGAATCTTCTTCCCCTTTTTGTCATAATCCAATAGGGGTCTTCAAAAAGATAAGCAACTTCAAACATTTACAACCACTTGCTATATAATACACCACTAATCCAATTTTCTAATAACTCAAATTACCCTCCATGACGCGTAATAAGAATAATGAATTTGAGCAGTAGAAAATTACACTAGCAGTAGTAATATACAACTAGCAGTAGTAATAAATCCTTTTACCTCAAACAATGCATGAACATCTTCTGATGGTTAAACACTTTGTCAATAAGCTTCCCCTCAAATGAATGTTTTAACCATCCCTTGAATCTCGAAGTCTATCAGCTCTATGTAATGATCACATATGAAGAAAACAGAATATAACATACTTGATGAAGAAGTTAAATCTTCCAAACTTGTACCTTATATCTTGTACTATCCACGACGTTGAACTTATATTCCAATATATAAGTAGACCGCAATCTCTTTGACAAAAATCCTTAATCTCCATAATAAGACACCGAGCAACCCAAACTCTTCCAAGTGATAGCAAATGTGAGCATTGAGCATCCGAAGTTTAATCTCACACGTTTGCTAGATTTTGTCAAGTCTTCGTCGTCACCATACAAACCAAAACAAGTTATCTTCAAAGCTCTTCATCCTCTACTTTGAGATATGATAAGATACAAACCTGTCAAACTCAACTACAATATCAAATAAGCTATAATCGATCTTCTTCGTAATCACATCTTCAAATAATCTTCAAAAACGAGCCATAAATCAATACAAATAAATTGTTAAAAAAACAATTTCATTCGAGATCCAACGTACGCTATCAGTGCTAACTGTTTTACACTAACAGTTTTAACCATATAGCACTAACAATGGAAACTGTTTTGTACTAACAGTTTTAATCTTCAAACTTCACGAACAGTGGTAATCTCCAATATTTTCACAAACAGTGGTAAAAATATCCACTAACAACAATAACAGTGGCTTCGAGCAGTGGTAATCTTCACAAAAGCCCAACCACTAACAGTGATAATCACGTTTCCTTAACAGTGTTAATATTCATGAACACTTTCTGTGCATGCTCTTCCAACACCAATCGAATCAACACCTTCCCAATTTTTAAAACTGATTTAATCGATTGACATGTGCAATAATTCCAAACCACTGTACTTCAACCATAAAGCAAAAATAATTGATATATCACATGTAGCGTCTCTGCTCCAATCTAGCTGTGCATGCATTCCACCATGCTTCTTTAAACAGTTTTCAATCATTCAAATTATCACTTTCATCATCCTTCGTGATTTACTAAGGCATCATTCAACAATCTGTAACAACATATTACCACAAACAATACACCGTCCAAAGTCGTTTCAGATAAGAAGAAAGTTACAAACAATTAAATAAAACTCTGATCATCTTCTTCCTTGCATTCAGAGATGCTTTAATTCGATTAAAGTTTAATCAGAATCATAACATCTTCTACCCATGCTCGCATCGATCTGAACATCACTCCGTTAAGCATTATAATCTTACTGTAATCTCTGCTTGTGAGTGCATTTAATAACTTCTATAACATTGATTTATCAGGGATTTTACTAGAAACATAAATTCCAACCTGATGAATAAAAACGTACACACAAGTCATCTTCTTCCTTAAAAATCTTCCAGTCCTCCAGCTGCTCGATCTTTATCCTCTTACGTCTTGCAATTTTAGAAACTCTAACCAACAATCGCAGCAGTAGGTGATAAATCAGTCGTCTTCTTCTGCAAATCTTCTTGTCGAATCACCAAAACCAGAATACCAGAAACCCTATTCAAACGAATAACGAACATCAGTCTTCTTCTTCCTTGCAAACTCTTTAATCTTGAGAAGCAGCTGTACCAACGAATAAATAAGTAGGGTTTATTCAATGAATATATCAATACTAATTTAATAAATAATTCACACTTAGGTGATGTATTTATTGCCCATCGTGACTCAATATTCTCTCAGATTGGTCGGTAAAAAAGAGAACAAATCTTCAATCCAATGTTGGTCATATGCAATCAATAAACAAAGTAGAATCAATTCAGTTATGCATGTCGGCTTGAATTAATTCTAGTTGGCAAGAAAAAGTGATCAAAACCAACTTTCACATAGACTTGAATAAACAATTCAAAGATCACAATTTGTGATTGAAAAACCCTCAGAAAAATAAATCACCAAACTATAACTTACCAATAAAACATAAAAGTTTTAAAGATAGAATTAATAGCTGGAAATTTACGAATGAATCTTTAAAGGGTTTTAAAAATCCAACGTCACCATGAACATATTCTAACGAATTTCCTCAATCTCTTCAATCTTGTACACTTTGTAGATCCTAGATCATGAGCCACCTTGCTCTGATACCAATTGTGAAAACCCAATATCGTTTAAGCTCGAGACTTTTTAGGTCTTGATCTAGGATTAACAATAAACGATAACAATGATAATACTACGCAGCGGAATAAGAACAAACATCAATATTATCAATGGCCAAACCCCTAATCTTATTATTAAACAATAATAAAGACGGATACACTTTTGCATCGGGGTTACAAAGAACCTTAGGGATAATTACTTTAGACGTCTACATAATTTTGTGCACACCAAAACCTACCTCCCTACATCTCTTTATATACTAGAGATATTAGGGTTACAAAGAAATCATTAAGGTACAAGGAAACTAATTTAAACAATCTTCACTTTTAGTCCCTCGTCTTTAATTATTTTGTATCATCAAATTAAAATATCCTAACAATTATGATGATGCGAATAAAGTGTCTTGTATCATGGCATCTTCCATGAGCCCCGAGTTGCAAAAGACTTTTGAGAATACTTGGGCTTATGAAATGAACCAACAGCTTAAGGAAATGTTTCAGGCAAAGGCGAGCAAAGAACGCCTTGATGTGGTTAAGTCACTCATGGTTTGCAAACCTAAACCTGGAGCATCTATCTGTGCTTTCGTCTTGGAGATGAAAGGGTACTTTGATAGGTTGGAATCTTTGAACATGATGTTTGACACAGAGTTTTCCATTGCCATAATTCTGTCCAGTCTGCCAACTGTCTACAATCAGTTTGTAATTTCATATCAGATGAATATGAATGAGAGAGAAGGCTCAATAATGGAACTCCCTAATTTACTGCAAACCGCTGAGCAAGGGATCAAAAAGGATGATGTGTCATCTAGCTCAGCAGCTCCTGTGTTGGTAATTGGTCAAAATGCAAAGAAAAGAAAGAGGTCAAATTGGAAAGCAAAGACTGCGAATGGAAAGTCCAATCGTGGGTCCAAAGGAAAGACTGACTCTGACATTGCACCAGCAAGTGATCCAAAGGAAGCAGTATGCTTTTACTGTAACACAAAGGGGCACTGGAAACGTAGCTGCCCGAAATACCTGAAGGACCTTGAGGATGGTAAGGTCGAAAAGAGTATTCACTCAGGTATGTTCATGATCGAACTCCATAATACTACAACTTCTAATTCGTGGGTTCTGGATACAGGGTGTGGTACTCACATTTGCACTGTATTGCAGGGCCTAAAGGAAAGTAGGAAGTTGAAGCATGGGGAGCTTAATCTAGTCATGGGAAACAGAGGAATCACGCCTGTTACCGAGATTGGAAAGTATGAGCTCGTGCTGAACTCTGGAGTTAGGATAGATTTGAATAATTGCTGTTATTCGTCAGAAATGACAAGAAACATTATTTCATTTTATGCTTTGTTTAAGGATGGTTATCGGTTTTCATTTGACAATGAGAATGGTGATATTTTGGTTTATTTAAATGGTTGTTTTATTTTTAAAGCTTCTCCTTACAATGGCATATATGAAAATGTTGAATGTGTTAGCAATTTGATTTTAAATGTTGATTCGTCTAATGAGCTTGATAAATCCAAATTGTGGCATTATCGTCTTGGGCATGTAAACAAGAAACGCATTGGCCAACTCCAAAAGGATGGAGTGTTGGAATCATTCGACCTCAAGTCGGGTGATGTATGCGAATCTTGTTTATTGGGCAAGATGACTAAATCACCATTCACAGGGTCGTGTGAAAGAGGTGAAGGACTGTTGGACTTGGTACACACGGATGTTTGTGGACCATTCCGATGCACCACAAAAGATGGAAATCGATACTATGTTACATTTACTGATGATTACAGTAGATTTGGACATGTCTATCTGATTAAGCATAAGTCGGATACTTTTGAGGTGTTCAAAAGATATCAAAGCGAAGTAGAGAATCAACTGGGCAGAAAGATAAAGGTTCTCCGATCCGATAGGGGAGGAGAATACCTTAGTATCGAGTTTCTCGATCATCTTAGAGATTGTGGAATAGTTTCACAATTAACTCCTCCAAGAACGCCACAACTTAATGGTGTTGCTGAGAGGAGAAATAGAACCTTGTTAGACATGGTTCGGTCTATGATGAGTCGGGCTACACTTCCGATAAGGTTTTGGGGTTATGCATTAGAAACAACCGCTCACATCTTAAATCTTTTACCCACCAAGAAGGTTTCAAAGACACCTTATGAGATGTGGAAGGGAAAACGTCCTTCTCTTGGTCACATCAAAATCTGGGGTTGTGAAGTTTTCGTTAGACGAGAAACTCAGGACAAACTAGACTCCAGATCAGAAAAGTGTCTTTTCGTCGGCTATCCACAGGAGTCGTTTGGATATCTGTTCTACAGATCCACGGATAATGTGGTCTTTGTAGCTCGAAGAGGAGTGTTCCTTGAGAGAGAAATGATATCTAAAGAGGACAGTGGGAGTAAGATTGATCTTGAAGAAATTCAAGAGTCGCCCGATAAAGAACCTACAGTAAACACTGATGTTCAACAAGAGGTGGAAACACCTGTTGAACCTGAAGACATATCCTTACCCATTCGCAGATCTAGTAGAGTTAGCAATCCTCCTCAGTACTATTATGATTTACAAATAGAACAAGAGGATAAAATTAGTGACAGTACACTAAATGACTTAGATGAACCTGCTAACTACAAGGAAGCGATGGCAGGCCCTGAGGCTGTCAAGTGGAAGGAAGCTATGAAAAGCGAAATTCAGTCTATGTATGACAACCAAGTTTGGAATTTGGTTGACACTACACCCGGTCTTAAGACGGTGGGTTGTAAGTGGATCTTCAAGAAGAAGACCGACATGGATGGGAAAGTACACACGTATAAAGCTAGGTTGGTAGCGAAGGGCTATACTCAAACCCACGGGATTGATTATGAGGAAACCTTCTCGCCAGTAGCTAAGATAAAATCAATTAGGATTATGCTAGCCATAGCTGCGTTTCATAATTATGAAATTTGGCAGATGGATGTCAAAACCGCTTTCCTTAACGGGAAACTGACAGAGGATGTGTTCATGGCACAACCGGAAGGTTTTGAAGATGCAAAGTATCCTAATAGAGTGTGTAAGCTTCAGAAGGCTATTTATGGACTTAAACAAGCCTCTCGTAGCTGGAATCTCTGCTTCCATGAGAAAGTCACCGAGTTTGGATTTTCTAGAAGCGAAGATGAGTCCTGTATATATGTTAAATTAAGTGGGAGTGTTGTAGTCTTCCTAGTATTGTATGTGGATGATATTTTACTCATAGGAAATGATATCCCAACTTTACAAGGTGTAAAGGATTGGTTGGGAAAATGTTTCGCTATGAAAGACTTGGGAGATGCAGCATATATTCTTGGTATAAAGATTTATAGAGATAGGTCGAGACGTCTCATAGGACTTAGCCAGGACACATACTTAGATAAAATTTTGAAAAGATTCAAAATGGAGAACTCTAAGAAAGGGAATCTACCCTTACATCATGGCATTAAGATCAGTAAGGATCTTTGTCCGAAATCTAAGGAAGAATCGGATAGAATGAGTCGAGTCCCATATGCTTCGGCTATAGGATCAATCATGTATGCCATGACGTGTACAAGGCCTGATGTCTCATTTGCTTTGAGCTTAGTGAGTCGACATCAGCAGAATCCTGGTGAAGGTCATTGGACAGCTGTAAAGAATATTCTTAAGTATTTGAGGAATACTAAAGACAGGTTCTTGGTTTATGGTGGAGAAGAAGAACTCAGAGTAACAGGTTATAGTGATGCAAGTTTCCAAACAGATAGAGATGATAGCCGTTCACAGTCTGGTTGGGTATTCTTACTAAATGGGGGAGCGGTGACATGGAAAAGTTCCAAGCAAGATACGGTTGCAGACTCAACGTGCGAGTCTGAGTACATAGCGGCTTGCGAGGCTTCAAAGGAGGCCGTCTGGATTAAGAATTTCATTGGAGATCTTGGAGTTGTTCCAACGGTTCAAGACCCCATTGAAATATTCTGTGATAACGAAAGTGCGGTCGCTTTGAGTAAAGAACCCAAGGATCACGGAAAGTCAAAACACATTGAAAGAAAATACCATTTTGTTCGAAAGAAAGTCGAAGAAGGACACGTAATTGTGAAGAACATAAGATCAGAGGATAATCCAGCTGATCCGTTCACAAAGCCACTTGGAAAGTCCAAACATGATGAACATGCTAGGAGCATAGGTTTAAGAGATAATGTAAAGTTTTAGTTGTTAGTTTGATTTTTGAAACATTGTAAACAATGATGGAAATTGATATAGACTTGGTGATTAAATAATAGAGATTTATTTATTGGAAGGAGTTCTACCATTTACTATTGTTTGTCATTGTGTTTCTGTTTTGCATGTTTAGACACCACTTCCCGAGTAAAACAATTTTTACTCGAACCTCCTCAGTCGTTCACACTCCTGGAAGTAAGTGGTGAATCAAGACTGTCATGGAGTGTTAGTAGATTGTCTATGGAGATTAGACATGGCATAGAGAATGCTGCAACACTCATGGGTACTTAATGGGGATTTAAGTATAGGAGAGACCCGCACTCATGGAAGTTACTTCATGGATTGAAATCACGAGTAACTCTGAGATGATAATATCCCCTATTCTTAAAATGGAGATACATTGAGTTCCTAGTTTTTCAAGTCTGTTATACTTTAGTCTATTCAAACGCTGTGCGTAACTGCCAGTCAATAAGGGTATGCTAGGTATGACATGATGAGTTGACTAGTACTATGTAGTCAAAATTTATTTGTTCCTTTTCGCCTAAATGGGAAAAGCGATATCTTGGGCCCTCTGATGATTAAAGATTGACTCTAAAGTGCTAGGCCTGGCCGAGACTAAGTTGATAGTTCAATAGTCTCATATATTCAATGTAATCGGAAATCAGAAAACTAATTATGAATCTTGAGATTGATTAAAATCCATGTCTCGATTCATACAATATCTATAGAACAAAGGAATAGTTGATCACTTATCTAAAGGGCTAACTCTAGATTCGAATCAGAGTTCGGCAGTTGCGTTGGATGTCACTCTCTACTTAGTTAATGGAATAGGCTTAGACCAATAGTAGTTGATGAATTGTCCAAGTGGGAGACTGTTGGATATTGTGTCCAATTCATAACTAATTGGAAATACTATCGTTAAAAGTGGAGTCCTTTTTGGGTTGCCCTCAATGAACGGTTAAGAGAAATAATTAAGAAAACGTAAGTCGAGATTAAATCATTGTGAAACATCAGCATAAGTTAGAAACCTTATGAAATGTGGTTATCCCACATTGCTCATGGGATAAAACCCATGGCCTTTCCTTCCCCTATAAATAGAGGGGTTATGCTAAGGTTTCAAGTGCACCATTTCTCATTCTTTCTTTCTTAGTACAAATCCTTGTAAGAGTTATTCGATTTTATATCGGTACCAAAGGATTTGGAATTTCTCTTTGGTTCGTGGGTGTGAGCCATTAGAGGTGTTCTAGTTTGGGCACTCGCCTCCAAGTAAGGAAGCTCTGCAAGATCGTCTGCGCGCGTGAGAAATTGATTTTCTCAAATGTTAGTAATTTCTATTTATCTTATTTATTTTATTGCTTTTATTTATTCAAGTTAAGATCCCGTAGGGTTTAGTTTCCTAATTGCCTTAGATTAATTTTTGTTATAATTCCGCTGTGCATATTAATCTAGTTAGGGAATAGAAAACCCAACAATACATGCCCGGAAGCTGGACGTTGGTTGGGTACTATGTAGTTCCACCCATTCTACCCGCACCCGCATCAAGATCATTGATGAATAACACACACATTTTCCCTTTACTGATCATGTCTGCTGCCTCACGATATCTTTGCCTGATTAGTTTCGAGGGTTCTCCTGCATTTCCGCTTTCTAATTCTCCAGCACTCATCATAATCGGGCTGGATTGGTTCACAATTAACATGAATATTAAGACTATAAATGAAAAGGTTTCAAGGCTTGCACTGCAAATCAAACTTCAAAGTATCATAAGAATCAAAACTTACTTGATGCCCATTTTAGCCAATACAAGCTCACATTGAAATGTTTTTCCTTGTCCTTTGCCTCCCCAAATGCCTAAGATTAATGGAATCTGCAGCACAAAATTTGGTTGGGTAGAAAACGTGTAGTGGGAGTTGATTAGTTTTTGCACTAAACATATAATGTATCTCTGTTACCTTTATATTTGGTAATGTCATGAAGTTCTTGGTGATGTGAACAACAAGCTTGTCCATGAAAGCAGGAGCAATGTAAATTCCATCCATGTTATTATCCGGGTTGTATCTGCAACACAAGTTTGCAAAGATCACCAATAGAATATTAGAACAAGTATTGAAGCATTATAGTTACGGTTCACATGGTGGAGTTATACTGAAGTCATGAAGTGTTAAACAAGTTTGACTTATAGCAGGGGAACCTTCTCGAGCCTTTACAGTTAACAAATTAAGGTCAGGAAATGCAGGCGAGTGATGGGTCAACATGGATTTGGGTCAAAATGTGTAACTGTTTGGTACGAGTTGAATAAAATGATTTAGTTAGGAGGTCTTATGCTTCGAAATTACACTTAGTGGGCGACCCTTTCAACCTGTTCTACTTTTTAGTTATTCCCGTTTAATCTTTATTGATGAAGCATAATCAAAGTCGACCCATTTATAAATATACTAGTCAAAATTCGCGCCTTTGTTAGAACCCGGCCCACACCCCCCAAAAGTACAAATTAGAGTTGATCTGCATAATGTCTTTCGTTCATGTATCTTCTAATTCCACTGTCAGATTATGTACAATTTGACATTGAATCACCATGATTCGGATGCAAGCTTATGCTGAGTCATGTTGAAGATATATACAAGTGGTGTCAAAGTAGGTGTGCGAGTCAGGAAGGTTGGTTCATGGTACGGCCAAAAAGGATAATATTCGTACGGGTTGGGCAGATTGGGTTGACATGGAAAGTTATTTTCCTTCTCTCTTTCAACTATTAATACTCGTACTATTATAGATAATTTTGGATTTAAAAAGTGTAAATCTCATAATTACTCTGTACCATTTTTAGCAGCTTAACTGTTTTTTGTTTTAGGCGTTTTAACTTCAATAGATAAAACGCAAACCATACCAATGTAAATGGGTCAAAATTGCAACCTCAGATAAGTACTTACTTACGGAGCCCAGCTCTAAGGTACTCATAGGGTCTCAATACCGCACACTGAGTCCCACGATCCATGGGAGCTTGGAAGACTGTATCAACCATTTCTTTGCCGCGAGTTATATCCTGCTGATCATCATATTCATCAGATTCAAGCCCTCTCCATCGATCGTTGTTCGTCTGCTTCTCTTCATCAGCTTCTGCGGCCACCACCTTAAATTTTCCATTTAAAACATTTGATGTCTTTGGTTTCAAGTTGAGTTTCTTTATATCCACACCTAAGAAAGCTGAGGTTCGAAGCAAAGTTCTTCCACCATAGCCATTTAAGTTCAACTGCAACAAAGATGTCATTGCAGCCTTCGTTTCAAGATTAGTTCTGTATGGCGATGGAAACAGATTAGACTTCAATATATAGTCGCGCTCTACAAAAAAGACTGGCTTGTGAAAAGCTTGTACAGTTCATAGGAAAGATCAGCAGCCGGCCAACTTTATCATATGTGGGCATCTGTGAAAGTAGAAAAAGTTGAAAAATAGCTGATGAAACCAAAGAAAGGCTCAATTTCGACCCATATATAGTTTTGGATGAGTAATGGATCATTATGTATTTACTTTTACATCATACAGCTAACATTGTGCACATCTGTTTTTAAGGATTAAGTACTCTTTTCCGCTTTACTACGTCCTCAGCTAGTAATAATTGTATAAAAAATACCCCGTAGTTCATATCACAATTATGTAAGATCGTCAAATTGTACATAACATATTTAACCTTAAAATATGAAATTTTGCCACATCTAAAAACATGTGATAAGCCTATGGCTAGTGACCCTTGTTTCTAAAAACAAATCTGAAATGTTTTAGCTAATATTTCATGTTTTTCTACTTGTTGTACTATATGTATTGTAGACTGGTAGTTGTCATTTTATAATAGAGATCTGTGGTAGTTTGTTAGGCTGATGGTGATTGATATAGGTTATAGGGCTTAGTGTCTGGGAATGTATCAAACTTTCACCAAATCTCTATTGTGTGTATCCAACTTACAAAACTCAATATTAATGCACTCAACTTGTAAAAACCATTATATTGATGTACTTTGATGACGTGTCACGCACATAGCATGCCACATGGCACAAGGAGAGAGTGACACGTCATCAAAGTACATCAATATAAGGGTTTATACAAGTTGAGTACATTAATATTGAGTTTCGTAAGTTGGATACATACAATAGAGATTTGGTGAAAGTTTGATACATTCCCAGACACTAAGGCCTAGGTTATAAGATACCTACAAACTAATCAAACAATTTTTAATGGTTGTGGCTTATAGACATACCAACATATGTGATTCATTAAGTAGCAATCTAAAGACATTAAATTGACTAATGGAGACAAAGAAAGAAGCTAGACACTCTTAAAAATATACAGTATATAATTATAATTATAATTATAATTAAATTTTATATATACATTCCTTTCCCCCTTGGGAAGTTTGAAAAGTCTAGAGCTCAAACACAACCCCAAAATAACAATATCCAATTATGTATACATGTTGTTCCTCTTCTAGTGAGTTGTGAGTTATATCCCCTGCCCCCTTGGGAAGCTCTATAGTCAAGAGCTCAAACACAGCCCTTTAGCACAAAGATAGAAAACATACGCTAAAAAGTAAGGGTTAAAGCTATAAATCAACACAAAATTTGAAGTTCGAAGTTCGCTACCTATATTAATAATAAAAATGGGCTTGTTATCTAACTCGGTACAAAAGTGAAAGTTCGTTACCGATATGCATTGTTAACCCAAAAGGTAGAACCCGATTACAAAGAGGAGCATCATTTTAATATTCAACGGATGTCAAACTCAAGTCCTTTGTTGTATATCTCTATGTGATATTTTACCTTCATATCAGCCCCTTGCTAGTAGGTTGTTTATAATATAATTATCTGTTTACAAAAAAAAAAAAAAAAAAAAAAAACATGGTCCTTAAAAGTCAAACTGTTATATTGTTTCATAAACACACACTAACAACTACGTGAAGACGATCGATATTTTGATCGGAGTATATATATATAGGGGTATGTTCAAACGAGAACCACTATTAACATTTAGATGATACATATCAACGGCTTCAAATTTAGTGGCATTATAGTAAATACTGATTTTGTTATTAATACCTGCAAACACTCAAAGGGTAATCTACTCCATTCATGTCATATAATTTAAAGAAAAACTCCCGTCAAATTTGCTAATTCTTTAGAAAGCGGAGTGCACATAGGATTCATATACAAATGAACATAAAAATTTTAACCTCGTTAAACGTGAACATCATTTGAAAACATTTTGCCACAGCAAGATTTTTATTTTTTACAATTAATTACTTAAGGGATGTGTGGGTATCAAGTTTATGTTTGTGCACATATATCACGTATGAACAAATTATACTAGTTGACTAATTCCTTTTTGTGCACATATGAACAAATGTTCTTCTGCAATAGTCAGGAAACAGTTTCATTTCTAATTAAACTCACTTTTTAAGTTTAGAGATTATAGTATTAATTAACTGAGTGTGGTCGTACAATTGAGATTGGTGCACATATGAACAAATTGTATGCTGATTCCATTTTGTGCACATATGAACAAACGTTATCATGATGATTTAAATAAATTATATATGTAGTTATCAATTTTATACGTAGTCCATAAAAGATACTGCATATATACAATCGCCTTCTTCATAGATAATATCTTTTTCATTACGAAATAAACTACGAGATCGAGTCTCATCTCTGTTAAGACTCAAGAGTACTTGATTTGCGGCATTCGCCACCTTCACGTTCAAGATGTAACTCCATTGCTGCTTATCTGGAATAGAAATTAATGACAGAAAAAAATCTGAGAAGAAATGAAAAGTTTGGTCGTAAGAAATTGGATTGGGATCTGGAAATGAGTGATTAGTCTTAGAGTTGTGGAGGTGCAACGTAACCGACAAGAGTAATAATACAGGGGATTCAAATTTTCTTCATTATGCATTAATTGATAATAATATGTTCAAAGTACCAAAATACCCATGTGTGTTAAAAGAATAAAATGGTTCTTGCAGTTCTGTATATTTTGTTGGTTCTCAATTGAACTCTTGAATATATATATATATATATATAGGATTGGGATCTAGGGAGAAATGTTTGTAAGTGGAGAAATAAGAGAAGCAATCGTGACCATTAGATCTGTGATTCAACGGATATGATTAGTCAAAGGAAAAAATTGAAAATTTGGGCGGAAGTTTAAGGGGGTAGGGGTATATCTGTCCATTCGTTGCTTTTTAGAAAAAGGAAACTAAATCAAATTAAATAATTTAGAGAAACCGATCGGTTACATCTTGCGATTCTCTGTATTCTCGTTAATTGATTCCTCAAATCAAAAAACCCTAATCGCAAAAATCATAATCGTTGAGTACGTCAGTGCTGAACATCTTTTCGCCCAAAATCCACCAAAAAAAAAAACGATAATTCCGCAATTAAAATTTACGCTACTGAAGGAAGAGTTCGAGGCACATAACGGTTTGTTTTATTTGGGAAGATGGTTAAACCTAAATTAGTTCAACAATCGGCCACAAAAGGTAGTGTATATCATTTTGTTTATGAAAAATGCATCCTTTTTCTGACTTAAGATTCAGTTTTTAGGTTTTTTGTTTTCCTTAAATTAGGATGTCGATCATCATTGAGTGCCATTGTTGGGTGTTTGGCTCAGGGGTTGCATGGATTTTTGTTTTGTGTTTATGAGGGTGTAGATAAAAGTGATAAAGGAAAGTTTGGATTATTTGTTAGTTGCTTGGCAAATTAATTTTTTGACTATTTAAAATGTTTTTGAATTTAACTTGAGTCAAAGCTATAGGTAATGGTTACGTTAAACTATTGCACCATATTGTGTTGCAGAATCATTGTTGTAATTTGTGACTCAACAATGTTGTGTTTAATCATGTTTAAGGATTGGTGTGTATAAAGAAGATTGATAGCAACTGCACTAGTGTATGGAAATCAAAAGTGTTTATGATGTAACATTTTGATGGCTTATTATGAATCATGGCTAGCTAGGAAGGTCGGTTGTGTGGCTTATTATGAATCATGTCTTAACACGTTTTATAGGAAGCTAACATGTTAGGTGAATTGCTGAATCAACTAGTAAATGTAGGTAATCAGCGCATACTGTTTGCTGAATATGATTCAAATATATGTGACTATTATTGAGTCTATTAAAAACTAGTATGTGAATTAGCTTTGACTAAATCTTTAAATCTTATTACAGTGAAGTTGTTTTCATTGCTCAAAATGGGATTACTACAATGAGAGGGCCATTGGAAACCTTGTCTTCGGGAGCAAGATTGCACCCAGATGTGATTGACATTTGGGCTCTGATTCTTAATGATAGAGAAATGCATCATGGCAAGCATCGGAAACCGAATGCTTATATAGAATCATAGTACAATGGCACTACATGCTGATCGTTGAATTAGAGGCAGCTGACTAATTGCCTATAAATTCTTAATCATGGTTTTATAAATTCTAAATCAATTGATGATGTGGCAATTGATGATGTGGCAGACGTATGCTAGTAGGCCCATTTTATAATTTTTTCTCCCATTAAATTAAGTTTAACAGCTGGCTTCGTTTGGAAGAATCCCGAATGTAATGGAATTTTATGGAATTCTTAGTTAATTTTGGTTTGCGCTTTCCAGGAAACATACAAATTGTCTACTGCAAATTAGTTTGTTTGTTTTTTTTTTCTTTAGATGCACTGAAAAGTAACTTAGTATGTTGTTGCATGATATCGCTGAATCAAAGATACCATAAGACTGAATCAGTGTGTTAACATACTCTACCAAATGGTATAAAGTGCTGAATCTGTATATTGCATCACTGAATCATTGTGCTATGGTAGTTTGGGCACGGTATCATATTGGGTAAGTATAACATAGCTAACGTTGCATCATGCTATTGTAATTATATAGATACATAGATGTCAAAGCTAGAGACTTTGTTGTTGTACTTAACTAAATAAGTTGTTCCGTATTGTGGATCGTGCCTTTAGTTCGATGGCTCCCAGATCTAACGCAATGTGGTGGTATGTTTTTTTGTTCTTCTAAAAAGTTTGGGTAGATGTATTGCTGGAGGTATACTATTGGTTAGATGCGTGTGAGTTATTTGTTTTTTCAGTTGTAATGAAAAGGTGTGCATTACGTGTGTGAGAGACGAAGATGAATAAAAAAATGCACAATTGCTGAATTAAAGTGTTACTTTTCTTGAGCATATTGTGAAAAGCACTTAATTAATAGTTGACAAATTTTGGTACATGTAATGGTGAGGCATATTATTGTTGCTGCTTATTAATGATACATGTAGGAAAAAGTAATAGGTGTGTTTGAATAAGGGTATAAAAAGGTATGTTCATGATGAATCATAGTGTTAATATTTGATGAATCATGTTAGGGTTTTGTCGAATCATAGTTTAGTTATTCCTGAATCAAAGAACACTTAGTGCTGAGTAATACTACTAACAACTCAATTATGAACTAACTTACATAAAGTCTTAAATAAACAACCAAAGCTTTATAAAGTACAGAACACAAAGAAACTAATGAAGTTGTACAGAAATAGTTCCGATCATCCGTTCATCGTTCATCCGTTCATTGTTCGCCATTTCGATTAACCTAAAATCAAAGACTACTAAAGGAAACTTCCGAATAGACCAGAAAACCCGTCACAGAGCTTGTACAGTAACAATCAACAACTCGTTCCCAGTACTCGGTTTAAAGGAAGTTGATTGCGTTACAATATGCAGCCAAATAGGGTTTATAATGATCAATTATCTTTATGGCTGTATTAAAAAACATACGCGTGGATCATGTGTGGATCAAGTAAAAGTGGTGGATGGATTATGCGTTGATCTATAAAAGTGGAGAATGGATTATGTAAGAAAAAATCATGCGTGGATCATTTCTAAAATGGAGATCGAGATCAAGCGTGGATCAAAGAAAGAATGGATAATGGTTTGTGAAGATTCTTTGTTGATACTTGCCTAAAATTGTGGAGTAAACCATGTGAATAAAACCGCCAACATTAATTCATTTGAATTTGATAATATTAAATTAAAATAACCACATTAGAAATGACTAATATACCCTTTGACCTAATATTAGAATGATTGGTCCAGATTCCTTCTCCCCTTTCTCCATAAAACTTATCTTCTTTTTAGATCCTAGAACTATATATATATATATATATATATATATATATATATATATATATATATATATATATATATAGGGATGGGTTCTGGTGAAAATAAGGATATAAAAAAAACAGTGAAAACACATCTCCACCCTCCATCTAATCTAAGATACATATATATAAAAAAGGGGTGGGGATAAAAAAAAAACGGTGAAAACACTTTTTGATTCACAATTTTTTTAAGTTGTGAACTTTCATTTTTCTTGCTTCACATATGATTTTTTTTGTGAACCCTTATATTTTTTTTTGTTTCACATAAAATTTTAGTTATGAACCTTTATTTTTTTTTTAGCTTCACACAAAGTTTTTAACATTTTCAATTGTGAACCTTATTTTTTTCAACACAATTTTTTTTAAAATTTTTTCACAAAAATTTTTAAGCTTTTTTTATTGTGAATTTTAATTTTTTTTTGGTTCACGAAAAGTTTTTAATTTTTTCAACTGTGAACCTTAATTTTTTTTTTTTGGACTTCACGGAAAGTTTCAACTTTTTCAATAGTGAACCTTAATTTTTTTAGGTTCACGGAAAGTTTTTAACTTTTTCAATTGTGCACCTTTTTTTTTAACTGTGAACCTTAAGGTTTATTAGGTTCACAGATTGTTTTTAACTTTTTCAACTGTGAACCTTAATTTTTTTTTTGAGTTTCACGAAAAGTTTTTAACTTTTTCAATTGTGAACCTATTTTTTCAACTGTCAACCTTAAGTTTTTTTAGGTTCACAGAAAGTTTTTAACTATTTCAACTACGAACCTTAATTTTTTTTTGAGTTTCACGGAAAGTTTTTTACTTTTTCACTTGTGAACCTTTTTTTTTTCAACTGTGAACCTTAAGTTTTTTTAGGTTCACAGAAAGTTTTTAACTATTTCAACTGCGAACCTTAATTTTTTTGAGTTTCACAAAAAGTTTTTAACTTTTTCAATTGTGAACCTTAATTTTTGTGAGTTTACGGAAAGTTTTTAAATTTATCAATTGTAAACTTTTTTTTTTCAACTGTGAACCTTAATTTTTTTGGTTCATGGTAAATTTCTAATTTTTTCAATTGTGAACCTTACTTTTTGTTTTGGGTTCACTTAAAGTTTTTTAAGTTTTTCAATTGTGAACCTTAATTTTTTTTTTTTGATTTTCGGATTTGACTTTATTTTATTTTTTTCCACAAAAAAAATATTTTTTTTTGTGTGAACCTTAACTTTTTTGGTTTACTTCAGAAAAAAAAAAAAGTTCACAATTTAAAAAAAACATGTGAAGGAAAAAGTGTTTTCACCGTTTTTTTTATCTCCACCCCTTATATATATATATATATGGTAGATTAGATCAAGGGTGGAGATCTGTTTTCACCGTTTTTTTTTTATCTCCTTGTTTTCACAGATCCCATTCATATATATATATATATATATATATATATATATATATATATATATATATTTGTATGTAATGTACTAAACAATTTTATGGCTACTCCATGTTCATTTTATACAAGTTCAACTAATATAACAGAAGAGTACCCTGATCACATGTATTTTAACCCATTCGAGCATGGATTTTTAATGCTTTATGTGGTAGTTGGGAATTTTAAGTTTAGTCGTTTTATTCGATTCAAAGTTCAAGTTATATGCTCATACGAGTATGGTAAGTATTACGGGGAATGTTAAACGTTTTAAAAGTTTAAACTCGATTGATCGAATTAATTTCTAAATATCAACATTCATTTTTAATATCAAATTTCTTTATTTATTATTTGGTAAGATTATTTATTCATGGTAACTATGAGTTATAATTATGAAATTAAGTTGAAAATTGCAGGTTTAACCATAGCTCTAAGATCAGCACTTAATTTGCTATTAATTTGTTATAATTTTTTTTTTGAACGGCAATTGTGGTTACATGACTCCTAGCTCAGAAGGCGTAGCGAGTCCACACAACCAGGTCAGGCCCTGCCCAGTAGGCAATGGCGCCCTTCCCTTTACACACGCGAAAGGAAACCTAGGGTGATGATTTAGCATAATTATGATCAACCATATAGTTTTGATAATTTATGCATTGCACTTTGTTAACAATATACTTTTTAGTGAATAGACAAAAAAATATACTACTTATTTTGTTACTATATACTTTTTGACATTACCAAATACTTTAAGAATATGTGTTAAGATGTTGACAATAAACCAATAAGGTCACGGGTGTAATAATAGTTAATATTACCGTTCTATATTAGTCTCGTGTTGTATCTATTATCTATCACTATTTATAATGAATATTGGTATTCTATTTTGAAAAATTTTAAGAAGTAAGATTTAACATTTTCTTATTAAGTTTGTCTAATTTTCATTATACGATACAACTTATAAATTTTACATTTTCCACCTTTTGTCTATAGTATATTGAATTTTAAACTCTGCATACCTCCATTAACTCATCATCGCAGGTAATCACGGGATTATTATTGAGTATCTATTTACAATAAAATACTATATTCCACTGCATCGTGTGGGTATTATGCTACCCTGTGATAATTGGTCTTATTTTTGACGAATTCGGTGACCCATAAATAACTTCAATCTGCTACTTAATTTAACTTGTGGTCAAATAGTTTGATTAAAATTTTTGACTCAGTTCAAGAAAGTCAAAATCAGATTCAAAGTCAAACTGAAAGTCAAAATCAAATTCAAAGTCATACTAAAAGTCAAAATTCATAAGTCAAAGTTTGACTTGTGTGTAATCTTCAGGGAATGGTTTGCATCACAACATCTTCAATGCTACCACAACTCAGACCACCTCCATGTCCAACAAAAGAAAACTGCATAGAAGCTTCTTCATCTCAGCTATGGATTCTTTACCTTTGCCTCCTTTTGACCTCCCTCGGTTCGGGAGCCATTCGTCCTAACGTTGTAACATTTGCGGCCAATCAATTCGACATGACAACTGGCAAATCCAACCCAAGTAGCGCTGGCCGTAACTTTTTCAACTGGTACTATTTTTGTATGGGACCTGCAACCCTTACGGCTCTGACCCTCGTGGTCTATGTTCAAGACCACGTTGGTTGGGGCTTGGGTCTTGGGATCCCAACCACTGCAATGCTTTTATCATTTATTGTGTTTGTCGTTGGTGCTCATCTTTATAGAAGGGTTAAGCCCGAAGGGAGCCCGTTGGTTCGAGTGGCCCAAGTAGTAGCGGCTGCAGTTAAGAAAAGGAAACTTGTTGTGCCCAATAACACATCTCTGTACGAAAATAAAGAGCTGGATGCCAGGATTTCGGCCGATGGACGGCTTCTACATACAAATACATTAAGGTAATCAATTACACATTACACAAATACACAATTTCATGAACACATAAAGATCATTTTTTTTATGTTGGTATTTTCGATACTAAAACTTGTGTTATTACAGATGGTTTGATAGAGCTGCAATAGTAACACAAGATGACATGAAAGATCCTACATCTCCAGACCTATGGCGAATAGCAACGGTCCATAGGGTCGAGGAGATAAAATCAGTTATACGAATGCTCCCAATATGGGCTGCCTCGATTCTCCTAATAACATCACAATCCCATCAACATAGTTTTATAATCATACAAGCCGGAACCATGGATCGACACATGTCTCCATCTTTCGAAATACCTCCAGCCAGCCTATCGATCTTTGGTGTCCTCACTATGCTCATTTGTCTCTCACTTACAATCGTGTATTCGTTCCATTTGCACGACGTTTCACTAAGAACCCCGTTGGAATCACATCCTTACAATGAATGGGAATTGGTTTCGCAATAAACATAGTTGCAACAATAGTGTCGGCCTTAGTTGAAATTAAGCGAAAGCAAGTTGCTTCGAGTCATAATCTACTTGAAAAACCAAATGCTACAATTCCCATATCAGTTTTTTGGCTAGTTCCTCAATTCTGTCTACATGGAGTAGCAGAAGCATTTGGTTCAGTTGGGAATTTGGAGTTTCTTTATGATCAAACACCTGAAAGTATGAGAAGTACTTGTATGGCGTTGAATTCGCTCACTGCGGCTATAGGAAGCTATGTTGGCACGTTCGTTGTATCAATGATCCATGATCACACTGGAAAGGAACATAATTGGCTACCCGACCGAAATTTGAACAAAGGGAAACTAGATTACTACTATTGGATAATGAGTGGTATACAAGTAGTGAATTTAGTGTACTATGTGACTTGTGCTTATTTCTATACATGGAAACCACTTGAAGTGGTTAAAGATAGTGACAACGATGGCGATTTGGAGTTAGCGAAGGAGGAAACAGTCGTTGTAAAATCGTCATTGAACGGTCAAAACCGAGATAATGATGAAAAGGGGGATCAAGAGTACAAGGAGAAGAGAAGGTGAACGTTAAACAATATGGTTAGTTAGATACTAACCACAATGCAAAAGAATATCTATCATATATAGCTAGGGCCTTATCAGAGGCGGACCCAGGATTTTGGGTCACTGGGGTCACAAATTTAAATGGGGTGAGCTTGGTACCATACCGGTACCGAACCGGTTGGTACCGGTTTATTTTTTGGCCCCAAATCGAATACCGAATACCGTATCACTTGTATCGGTCAGTACTGGTTTGGTCCAGGACCGGTGCGGTACTAGTTCGATTTAGGTATTTTGGTGTGCATGTACCATTCCGGTACCGAACCGATTTGTACCAGTTTTTTTACCCCAAATCAAATACCGAATACCGTACCACTTGTATCGGTCGGTACCAGTTCGGTACGGGATTGGTTTGGCATCGGTTCGCTTTCCGTATTTCGATGTGCATGCTCATCCCTAAATATAATAGTCAAAATTCAAAAATCTATTTTCTTAAAATAAGATAGTACAATCTTAGTAGAATAAGAAACACTAACAATAAATAAAAAACGGGTCCTTTAAAATAAGAAACAAGTACCTTAAAATGACAATTTTTCTTTGCGATGAAACGCCCGCAATTCAATAGATTTTTTTTTTATCTCATTCATAATTTTGGTCCCATTTAAATTCTACATTTTATTTCATTTAAATTTCACATTTGATTTTACATATTCCAATGAATACAACAATGACACATTAGATCAAAATCATAATAGTCTTTGGGCGATTTATACAATGATAATTCAAAACGACAATTCAATAGAATGAGAAACTTGTCTAATGACATTACAAGTTTCGATCCACACTACCTTCTTGAATCAATTCATCCAATTGGTTCAACCGAACAAAGTACCTACAACATAAATCCACTGATACGAGTAAGCATAAAGCTTAGTGAGTATACAAGCAATCAATTAAATAATTCACCAAAAAGATACAATTATAAAAAAACTACTTATTTCTTTTTAATAATTAGTATTGCACAACAATAAGGATTCCACCATATTTCGTACGGATCAATGATCCAATAGATACAAGTAAGCATGACACCAATTACATATGGATACCAAGCTTAATAGATACCAAGTAGTGCCAAGCACTTATTTCGTGATATTCATTTATTTCATAATAAGCAATTTCTACAATACTAAATCCAAATACTCCACATAATTCACATAGTCCTCCTAATTCACATAATCCTCCTAATTCACATAATCCACATAATACTATACTATTTCCAAATAACTCAACTACTAACAACAATCAACAATTATGGTCAACAACAAATATCAACTTAAGATTCAAGATATAATACAACAAAAGAACCACCATAAGAAACAACTATAAGAGATAAACAATATTCCAAACGATTGAATGAACCTCTTGCTCGTAAGCAATCCGGAGCATACAATCATTATTCAAGAAATCCTTATATCACTCACATTTGCTTTTAGGCGAATGCATGATGCCACATCCAAAATAGCTAAACCACAGTTCTTGATTATTTAGTATATAACCTATCGATACAACAATTCATTTAACAACTAGAAATCATAATAATCAATATATCAACATTATCAATCCATTACCCTTATTGGATCAATCATATTACTTCTACTTCTTTATTTCATTATTTCCTTATTCTGATAACCACCTTAGATGATTATTTCATATTATAATTCAAGATTCATCCTTAATTCATTGAATTCATTATTTCATTACTTATCTCATATTTATAATTTGATCACTTATATTTCATTTTAGTCATCACTAATGATCACCATAATTCTTTTATCCATTTAATCATACTAAATCTCATAATTCATCATAAACTAAATTACTTAATCTCTTGATTCCATATTTCAATATTCTTTATACATATTCCAACAACATTTATAATCATCAATTAAGGTGTATTAGCACCAATTCATCATCATTTACACAAAACCCACTTTAATCACTATATACCAAATTCAATTTATCAAATTCTAGAGTGGGTTAGTGTTAACAACCATGATTATTTCACTTCTATACCATAGTTCAATCAATTATAAGCCTTAATTTGGATTAAAATCACTAATTCATCAAAACCCATCAAAACCCAAGAACACCTTCTTTGATTCTTCATTTTCATCCATGTTAAATGATTCCACAATCACTAATAAGCTTATTTATCATTCATTCAACACATTAGATACTTAAATTCATATTAAAATCATCAATTTCATAAATCCCCATGAAAATTCATGAATTAAAGATTCTAGGTTAAAAGAATTAAGAAACAATACTTACATGATATTAAAAGTGATGATTCTTGCTTGAATTCGAATTGAAGAGCTTCAATTTCATGATTTGATTCGATTTTAGGTTAGGGTTTGAAGTCTCTGTGTGTTTTTAAGCTTCATGAAGTTTTTGCTCTTTTTGAGAAATGATATATGTGATACGTACATGTATATATTAGATATACATGTGTTTTAATTTTATTCCCCGTGATTATCATTGTCTGGAACTTTAAAACCGACTCACAGTTATTACTATTTTATTTCACCTAGAGTAAAAATAACTTAAAACATTTACTATTACTTTATTCACAATATTACTTTTGGATTTTGGGATGTTACAAGTCTCCCCACTTATTTCATTCGTGTCCTCACGAATGTCACGTGTATATATTCATATCAATACGTTCTCTACTAGTGCGGAAGCGTTTATTTCATATATGATACTTTACACAATTAATGAATTCATAACATGAATGTACACCACTCATGTACCCACGAAATCTCTTTGATTCATATTTCATTTTAGTTCCAAACAACTGAATACGTATATTACATTAGTCTTATTAATTCACCAGATATTTATTTCATTATTTTGCACATCCAGGGTGTATTTCAATTTAATCCATAAATCCTAAACACATAATTGTGCTTCTAACTTTATTTCTCTTGTTAGCACAAAGTACAATATCCAGCACAATGTGCAATAATACCAATTATTTTTTCATAACTAATAAACATAACATACGTCACTCAATTGAGTAACTTATAATATAGATACATATTTTCAATTCTTTCCACATTCACATTTCTATAAATGTGCATAATTCTATTTTTACCCACGCACATAAACTGTGCATATATCCTATTCCATACTGACTACTTACCTGGGTCATTTGTTATTATTAGTCATATAGATACTTTGAATCACATAGTCACTTGATATAAGTGAAACACATAACTATTTATTTCTCTATAATGATCACATTAGTGATTATAAAAACCACAATATATATTTCAACAACAAATTTTATATTTCAAATCATAACTAGCCAATAAGCTAGTAATCACGTATCCCTTTAATTAACAATTGGCTAAGATTCTTTACTTTTGCAACTCATCTCTCTTTATTATTAAAATAGGAGCATATTACCTAATCACTTTTTAAATTAGTTTCCCAGGTTTAAGCATGCCCTAATCTTGATTAGCAAATAATTAGGTAGGTCATTTAGACAATTACACACTTACCCCTACTAATATCTTGAAAACTTTTATATATATTTAATTAAAAAATTTTAAAAATATTTAATACGCTTCATATTTTAATTATGAGAAAAAAAATCCTAAACCTTTACCCTCTTTTCCTCCATCTAAAAGTCTCTGGCTCTCTGCCACGGGTTTTTGAAACCCTAACTCATGCTGTAACAAATAAAGTTAGTCAACAGGAAAACACACCTGGAGAAAGAAGAACCCAAAACACATATTGGAGAAGAAGAACGCCAACGGCGATGTTGACGGCAGCGATGGTGATGGCAACGGTGATGTTAACAGTAAGTTTTGTTGTACATATTTCAGTAAACCTTCTAAATTCTTTCCTTTGATTTCTTAATAAATTAAATCTTGATTTTGCTGTAATCTTCTCATCGACTTAATTGGTGATAAATTTTGATTTTCTATTTTTACGAGCATAATTGTTGAATGATAAACTCCGTTTCTGAAATTAGGGCAAACGTAAAAAATCAAAGCTGATGAGATATGGCGGTTGTGCAACCATTGTTGAAAGCTCATATGACCTTCTAATCATAATGATAGTGTAAGTATTTAATTAAAATTGTTTTATTTTAGAAATTGGTTTTTTTTTTTAGTTTACAATGCTATTTATAGAGTGTTATATTAATTAATAGCTACATAGTGATTCTACAAGTGTGAAATTTGATGTCAGCTTTGAATGTTTTCGTTTTTGCTAATTTGTTTATAAAAAGGTTTAAAGTGATGATGTTAGTTGATATACAGCTCTCAACTTTTTATTATGTTTTATTATGTCCATCATTGGGTGATCATTGCAATCTTTATCCTCGAATCATATTCGTATCCCATTGAATTCATTACCACTCCATGCGTATGCAGGTAGCATTTATCCATTTCTTACCAACCTCACACACCCAAGAATGGAAAACCAAGTATTGTCATGTTTGTGGGTCTACAAGGTATTTCATTTATCTTATGTTGTTTGTATAATGTACAACTTGATTATATAGTATAACATGTGTATATATTTAACGAATGTGAACAATTCAGTGCATGTTATCTTCTGTCTGCAAGTGTCTAGCCTATCACCAGCTATGAGTGAGTTCATCATTTTTAGTTCATCATTTTTAGTTTACATCTTTAATCAACTTATTCATAAGGTTGTGTGTAAGTATTACAAATGCTTGTCACTTGACCATTTAAAGCGTGACCATTTAAATCTCACTATCTTAATATGTATCTGATAAGCATCAAATACATAGTATATTTATAGTAATTTATCCCTATATTTAATTACATTTTAGTGCATTTCTATTGTTTTAGATACTTAATTTGTTAATATTTGCAGAAATGTATTTAAATTGAAGAAAGAAGAAAAAGGAATGGAAATAGGACCAAAACTGAAGAAAAAGAAGTACTTGAAGAAAAAGACACTTAAACCTTAAAGAATTGAAGACCAAAATGATTATATTGAAGAATTGGGCCAAAATGAAGATACAAATCCGTTAAAGAAGATAGAAGTCCAAAAAGAGAGCCCAAGCCCGATTTTGGAATATTCTGGAATATTGATTCAACCAGCGGTTGGAAAGCCCAACCGGCGGTTGGCCTTAGGGTTTCATGAGGCGGTGGACGACGCGGAATTGGAGTAGGATTCAAATTGAGCCAACCGGCGGTTAGAGGACCCAACCGGCGGTTGGGAGGTCGGCCAGAAAAAGTATAAATAGAGGCTTAGGCCAGGTCATTAGATATACGATTCAGAGAATTAGAAGTCGATTGTTAGGGTTTAAGGACGACTTTGGAGCACGATTTTGGAGGTCAAGAAGCTAGAGTTTTAGGTTTTTAACCCTAGGAAACGCTGGTTCAACAATTTGGTTAGGTTTCTTTATCTTTGTAACGCTACTGAGCTGATACGTTATTTAAGATACTGTTTATTTGATTTAATTGTTAATTAGATGTTTTCGTTATAAATGTTTGAATGAATGATTGATTGAATTTATTATATGCATTATATGTTTATGTTGGAACTAAACTATTGAATGTTTATTATACAAAGAGTTATCTATATTATATTATATTAATAAAGATTCTTGACATGATTAACTGATTTATATCATAACTTTTGATAACCTGATTTAGTTCTCTGGATAAATTAAGTGATTATGTTTATGTCTTGATCTTAATCTTCTGCGATAGACTAAGAATATTAATTAATGTTAAGTAATATTGTGATTCGAGCCTCGCCGTAGAATTGTATTAATAAAATGCTGAAATCTTAATGGAATAGTGATACTTTACGTAGCCTGACGACTGTATTACTATCATGAGGGTTAAGACTTAACCATAAGCGATCCTCTACAATAGAAAATCACCAATAGTAATAGCCAACAATGCAACTAGACATAAGTGAATATAATAAGTTTAATCAATAATAGTTCTTATAGTTATAATCTTCTATCCAAATGAGTAATCTAAGTTGTACCTGAACTTACATATTAGAATCTGTATCAAACATAAATATGTTCGTTCGGAACTAAAACGTCCCCCTTATCTGTATATTATTTGTAAATTGTATTCTTATTTGTATAATATTGTATTTAATTGTAAATAGTTGTAATTAGGAATTAATAATTAGTTAAAGATTAAATCGCGTTCCCTGTGTTCGAACTTGGACTTACTTGAATAAGCTATATTATACGAACAGGTCAATCTTTCCTGAATTGTGTGATAGTATTTATTTAGTATTTCCTTATTTAAAACTTATGATTATAATTGCATATACTTTCAGCACATCAAAGTTTTTGGCGCCGCTGCCGGGGAGCGGTGTATTTTAATTAAAACTAATACTTCCCCTGTATAAATTATATATTTAAGTCAATCGAAAAATCGGCTCACCCATTGGGAGTACTAACAAAAACAAAGGTATAAGGAGAGTTCAGCCCTACCTCATTGATTTATCATATAAGAGGTAAGGTGCTTCTCGAAAGAAGTAGGTTTTTAATAAGCTTCGCGCTGACCTATTTCTCCACTTTTGTGTACAATCTCTGGAGCTACCGAGGACTTTTGACTGATATATGTATAAATTTTGAATATCATTTTTATGATTCTAAACTATTTAATGTATCTTTTTACAGAAAACAAAAAGTAACTGATAGTAAAATGGAAAGTATGCACTTAGATGAGATGGAATTTAAAGATATTGAGATAGATGAAAATTCTTACCCAAACAAGAAAGTTAGAACCTCAGACCCATATGAAGATTTAGAGCAACCATCAGTAATTTCAGAAGCTGAAGGATTAGTTTTCTACTTGGAACATTACTCGTGTAATCTCCACTTAATTATGGAAATCCTTAGGAGAACCACAGTGGAACTATCAGATTATCATAAGGTAATAATTAGTAAGATGGAGGAAGAATATTTGAAATGGTGTAATTCAAATGAGACTGGTAGTACTGACCCTTTCGAATATCATGTGGATGAGTTGAAGGAAGATTTGATTGTACAAGCAATATTTGATCCGGAATTCTGCGAGGAACAAAGGCTTAAGTTTGCTTATATTCACAAGATTTTTGAAAATTCCCCATTTCCCTATTCGGAGAAGCAGCTGAATTTACTAGAAGTTATTAAGCATGATGTGGAACTTGCTACTGGAAACTTGCATAATGAATATGATCAGAATTTGTGGGATGAATTTCAAGAGTTTCTCAACTTGATGAAATCTAAAGATCACATCAATTCTCACAAATTTTATATTGATACTACTGTGGAGTACTATGTGCAAGAAATAATAGATGAGCTTTATTATGCTGAATCAGATGAGAGTCGTAGAAGCATCCCTGAACACTTTTTAGGAGAACCAATGGTGAATCTTGCTACTTATGTGATACAAGAACTACGATCAGCATACGTTGGTACCCGTTATGAGTCACATATAGACATATTTCATTTAGGATTGTCTGAAGTTTACTATCGAATTGTAGAAATCTTTGAGTATTCTGGCATTTTGACTGATCACCAAAAAGGATTACTTACTGAAACCAATAAGGAGATAGGTATAGTTAGTAATAGAAGACGATCAAGTGACTATGAAGATTTACAGTTGAGGTTTTATGGATTTATAGATGCTTTAAGACGTAATCATAAGGAACGTGAAACAAAGATAGTTGATGGGTATAAGGTAACTAATGAAGATGGACAACTTGCAAAGACAGTGCAGAAGATAGTAAAATGTTTAATGGATGTTGAAGATGCTGAAAAGATTCATCATGAAAGATTTTCTCAATTTTCGTCACCAATTCCTGAAATCACTAACAAATTGTTCCGTCACTTTCGCCGTATTTACCCAGAGAATGCAGCAGAACCAGTTACAGTTCAACTTCCAAATGGGCATTACACAAACTTCATTTAAGAACCATCTATCCATCTTAGGCGCATTTTCATTTCCATTTTATTATTAGTTATTATTTCCTTTATTTGTTTTTCAAAAGACTTATGTGTAATTGAAGTTTAATTGTTTGAATTTAATTGTGTTTTTATTTTTAGTTTTGTGTGAATAATTATTATGTTAGAAGTATGAATTATCTTAACAGGGATATAGACATACAGAAACCATTGTCTACTACTTATTCATAAGGATAAAATATTACAAAAACAGCGAATTCTGTGGTAATTAGGTATCAAGCAACATTTGGATAATACACAGTCGACGGTGTAAAATTCAAGCGGTGGTTGAGTCGACGCAATCAACGATTGTGAATTCTTCAAGCACAGGTTAATTGTCTTTGATTTAGGACATTATTATGAGCAGGAGTAGCTAATGAGAAAAGTATTAAATTACCTGTTAATTAAATTTTTATTTTTATTTTATTATTTAAAGAAATTAAAATACATTTTTAAAATATCATCGTTAAAAATTAAATATAAGATGGACTAGTTAAAAATTAAATGTCCAACAACAATAACAAATGGGCTATTAAAAAATATATTATTTTTTTAAGCCCAAAACAAAAAAATTGGGCCGAAATAGGCCTGGGCCCAAATTCAAACCAACCGGCGATTGGGAAGCCCAACCGGCGGTTGGATACTTTTGCGATCAAAAACCAACAGACCCTAAGTCTGTTCGGTTTACACAAAAAAAAACACACCCACAACACGCACACACTACGCATTTTAGACCGGAGATCATATTTTCATCACCATTCCATTGCGTTTTAGTGATATTCGTCATTAAAGGTTGATATCGCGTAAAAAGTCACGTTTTTACTACCGATATCTCTCTCATTCTGGAACGATTCTTGGCATATTAGTTCAAAAACATTACAAATCAGTAACATTATGCCAAGATGGTCAAAACAAGGCTGCACGAGAAAAATCAAGTAAAACGGATGTGAAACGAAGATTCCACATACGTTTGAAGATACTTTACTAGAAAAGAAAGATTGATTGGACCACCTCCGTTTCAATTCAGTTTCTCTTTAAGAACGACTCTAGGTCCAGCTTACCACTTACTAGCCCATTTGGTTCAGTATTAGTAAGTCACACTTAGACCCCGCAAATATAAATTTAAAACATCAAACCGTTGTGCGACCGGATAGTCATCACCCGACGACACCGACCGTTCGGCCGCGCAACAAGTTTTTGGCGCCGCTGCCGGGGAGACTAACTGTCCGATACAGAGGCCCAACCAATCCCTATTCTAGTAAACCCTTAGGATAAAACCTTCTAAAAAAAAAACACAAAAACATTTTCTTTATTGTCTATTTCTTTTCATTGCATTTTTCTTTTAGTGTGTGTCCTGTTCCCCTAGGTCTGCACCACTGTTTAACTTTCCTGATCCAGAACTTATAATACGTACTATTCGACGAGAAAAGAAGCAATCCGCACTTAAACAAGCAATGGCTGAACGCGTTACTCTCGCCGACAACAGTAAACCCTCTATCGAAGGAAGAGGAGGACCAATTCTCTACCCTGAAACCCCTGGACAATCTTTTGAGCTTAAACACCACATCATCCAGCTAATCCAAAATCACTGTCAATTCCATGGATTGCCAAGTGACGACCCAAACTCTCACCTCGATAAGTTCATCTCTCTCTCAAACTCCTACAAGCAAAACGGAATTGGTCAAGACACAATCCGTTTATACCTTTTCCCTTATTCGCTCACCCATCATGCGCAAACATGGTTTGAAGGTTTAGAGACCGGCTTTATTCCTTCATGGACTGTAATGGCGACAAAGTTTCTAACCAAGTACTTTCCGCCCTCTAAACAAACCAAACTCCGAAATGACATCATGAACTTTCGACAAGCGTTCGATGAGTCATTATACACCGCATGGGAACGATTCAAAGGAGCTTTGAGGAAATGCCCAAATCACCGTCTCGACAAGTCCGCACAATTGTGCACCTTCTACAATGGTTTAGACCCTAACCACCGAACCACCCTCGATGCTGCTGCACAAGGAAGCTTCATGGCGAAAACCGACGAAGAAGGATGGAACCTTATAGAGAACATGACTATGCATCACCACGATTGGAATTCTGGAGATCATTCAACATCTTCCAAACCTATCGCTGCCGCAAACCCGATTCCAGTCGAAGCACTAAAGACATTAACGGATAAAATGGACTCACTTGTCAAGCAATTTGGAGAACTAAAGAAAAACAGCACCAAGTACACCAAGTGCAAGTCTGTCAACATTGCACTAACCCGCAACCATCTGGAGAATATCAAGTTGAATACGAAGAAGCAGATGGCACCGTCTACTATGCTCAGTTTCCAGCTCGACCACCCGGTTTCAACCAAAACAATAACCAACCTAGAGGACCTCCCTTTCAACCAAGAAACAACCAACAACCATACCAACCCAGATACCCACCTGGATATCCACCCTACCAGCAACAACCACAACTTCCTTACAACCAACCCCTTGCACTTCCTGCACCCACTTCCGACACAAACCAAACCACTGAACAAACCACCAAGACAAATGCCCTAGCTTCAAGTCCAGACGACGCCTTCACCCAATTCATGCAAGGTCAACACCTACTCAACCAAAAGACGTCCGCTAGACAAGATCATGCCGACCTCTTCATGAGAAATCAATTGGCTGTGCTAAAGAATTTGGAAGCTCAAATTGGACAATTGGCACAACGTCTTGAGAACAGACCCCGAGGAAGTTTGCCTAGCAACACCATTCAAAACCCACATGTTGAGGAAGCCAAGCAGCTAACAACACCCAAGGAAGCAGCCACTACTCCACCTGCTGCTGTTCCAGTGAAGGAAGAATCAAAGGTCAAGATACCAGCTGTGGAAAACACTCCAACCATGAACAAAGAGGTTAGAATCCCTTACCCCGCTAGACTTAAAGTTCAACCCAAGAAACTATCATCCTTTAAGCTAGATGGAAAATTCCTCGATACCATGTCTAGAGTTCCCGGTCGTAACAAGTATATTAGGAAATTACTATCCACCAAGGATAAACTGCCTGAAGTAACCAACATCCCCCTTAGTTCCGAAACCTCAGCCCTACTTAAAAATAGCCTTCCTGAAAAACTAGGAGACACCGGTAGATTTACACTCCCTTGTTCTATCTATAATTCTGGAAATATCAATGCCTTAGCCGACTTAGGAGCAAGCATTAACCTTATGCCCTACTCCCTTTTTAAGAGGTTGGAACTTGAAAACTTGAAACCCACTAAGATGACTGTCCAGCTAGCTGACCAATCTGTTAGATACCCCAAAGGAATAGCTGAAAATGTCCTTGTTCAAGTTGACAAATTTTTCTTTCCAACGGATTTCGTGGTAATGGACATCCACGAGGACATAAACATACCCATTATCCTCGGAAGACCATTCATGAACACAGCTAGAGCAGTGATTGATGTGTATAACCACACGATTGTTTTACGGTCACATGGTGAAAGCATCACCTACAAAATCGACCAACCGGAATGTACCCCAGAAGAGGAAGAATGCTATGCCATATCCACAGGAAGAATCTGTTCAGACGACGAATCAGAACCAGAGGAGGAACCACAATTCACTCGACCAACAACTTTGATCTACGACACTGAATCAGACCACGACGAGGACGAAGACTATCAAGACGCAGAGGAAGATGATGAATCTGAAGACAATGAGTCACAACCTGAGGAAGAAGAGGAAGAACCAGCTGAGGAAGAAGAAGAAGCGGAAGAAATGGAAGAAGAACCAGAAGAGGAGGAAGAAATGGAGGAAAATGAAGATAGAAGAAATTCACCCCAAATGGCTGAAATAAACAAAATACAAAGCTATGATGATTACTCTACGTCAGAAGAATCCGTTGATTATGAAGCCCTCCGTCAAGAACTCAAAACCTCTCACATAAGAAGAATGGGAAACATTCTTAACTCCTATCTCGACCCTTCAAAACCTTTCACCCGAACACGACTCCGAGAAATAGACGCTTTTGAAGAAGAACTTCGTTCATCAAAACACCCGAACCTGTATACTGAACTGTACCAGAGAATCGCTGCATATAAGGCAAGGCAACGAAATGGTTTTGCTAAAAGAAGAAGTCAAAACGCAACCATTGAAGTTAAAACCATCGAAGTCGACAGTACTCAACCTTTCAACAATGCGCCCTCAGGTGAAGAATTCCACCAATTTCCAGACTCACGTGACCAAGATTCTGCAGATGAAATTGAATATGGCAGCGATTGTATTCACGTCGCTATCGACGAACGCTCTATTCCACAAACCCCTCTTGCTCCACCAAATTCCCCTGCTGTCACGACTGAAAGATTGGAGATTCCACTCATTGACACTCATGCAGACATGATCGAACTGATTGACGAATACAACGATGTACGAATTATCGTAGAGGCCATTAAAGAATCAACTAATGATTACAACACCGCCCAGAGACACATGATCAGGGCAATCATACGAGACTACGATTCATACCTCGCAAATTATGGAGAACCAGAGCCTCGCACTCTTCGTAGAAATATTCGAGCATTTTCTGATTTGCTTCAAGAACAACTTACCAGAGAAGCCCAACAGCGAGAAAGACCTAACTATCCAATGGGAGAAATCCAATTCTACGGAAACCAGAGGCGAATATACCAGAAAGTGTATTGTGCCTTAGCAGGATCAGCTTTTCCGTACTCATCAAGTCAAAAAGCTATCCTTGCATCGATGAGAGCCAATCCGGAAAAAGCTACAGGGAACCCGAGAAGTTATGCCGACATCAGAATGGTGGGAGATCTAAGGACTCTTTTGGATCTTATCGAAGCTGGAGAACACCTGACGACATCAGAAAACTGCAGAATCATCATTCAATCTACCATTGGGCATCACGTTGAATTAATACTCGATGAGCTAAATGAACCAGCTTATGAGGAGGAAACTCGTGAAGTACCAAGATTCATCCCGCACATGTCACAAATCAATTTAGCCACTTATGTGACAACTCGACTGCGCAGTATGTACCAAGAAGAAGACGTGGAACTCGACGTCTATCGGAATGGATATCACGAGATATTCAGCAAACTAATCTGTATCTTCACCGACTCAAACTTTCCATTCACTCGCGAGCAACATCAAATCATCAGACAAGTTTGTCAAGCTACAAGATCCTTTGGAGGAGACCCATTGGCAAGCGATTTTGAAGACGTGAAAAATGGATTCATGTCTTTAATCGAGTCGATAGGAAGAAACCATCCACAGCGTGAAATTGTTCAGACTTACACCTGCACTCGAATTGACCCTAATGGACTAGTCACAAGGGCAGTTCGATACATCTGCTATGGAATGGCAATCCTCGACCGTCTTGCCACCGATCACTTCAAAAGCTTCAGAATGGAATCCACCAATCCACCAACTCTCATCGCTGACATGGTAGAAAAATTCCTACAGTACTATCCACCACGATACTCTCAGATAGGAAACCACAGTGACCACACCAACACCATGGATGCATCAGGCATCCTCTGATGAAGAAAAGGACTAAGTCGAGCTCTCGACTTTAAAAGAGCGCTTCTCGGGAGGCAACCCGTGTTTTTATTTCTGCAATTTTACTTTCCAAGAAGTGATGACATCTCCGACTATCTTTCACACTCGGATCTTGCAAAGAATGCTCCAGCCTGCAAGGTAGCATAAAATCCCGAAGAATTGCATATCCGACGTGTTCACACCTACGAGACCAATCACAAAAAGACTTGATCAAGAGCGCACCAAGAAACGGAATCTGGCAAATGTACACGCAAAGACACTGCAATCACCAGGAAGTACTTCTAAACCGTTTCTTTCATTCGTTTTAAATATACCATATCCATTATGCTTAACATTAAGTGTGGGATTCAAACCCAACACGCACACTAAAGAATGAGTCTTAGATGTTTAAAACTCTAAGTGTGGGATTTTACGCCATTGAGAGCTTAGTATAACATCGAGGACGATGTTCCTTTAAGTGTGGGATAGCAGTAGTTGCACTACTGTTAAATGGATATTGGTATATACTTGATTCTAAAATCGTTGCTCTTTATTAGACCTTGCTTCTCCATAAAAGTAAACAAAATTTTTCAAAAATTGAGTTAAAAATATGAAGAAAACAAAAAATTTTAAAAGAATGATTTACTTTGGGGAAGAAGGAAAAATAAAACATAAGTTCTTTTGAAAAACAAGTTTGACAATCCCATAAAGAGCATCGTATGACTAAGCACACAACAACCCAACTTTCGATTCGTGAGGTATCTTGAGCCATATGAAAAGCATTCACTTTCAACGCTTCACCTTTTCGATTCTTGAGTGTGCCGATGTATGCGTTTAGAATCAGAACTTGCTCTTGTTATGCATTTCGAAACCGAACTTGTGAGTCAAAAAGGAGATCGAATCACATCATTCTTGAAACCATCCATACACCCAAAATAAGCACGTTACCCCTTTTACCTACTCAAAAACATCCCTCAAACTTCCTACAAAGTTTCAAAGATGAAAGAAGAGAAAAGTCAAGGATATGACGTCAAAAGAAAGAAAAATTCGAAGTCAAGAAAGTCAAATGGAGAAAGAAGACTCCGCCCAATATAGAAAGAAGGCGTCAATCCTCCCGTAAAATTAGAATTTTTTTTTTTTCAGCTTTCCACTTCACCAAAAAGAAAACCCAACAAAACCCTTCTCACATAACCAACATTCCGTCACAAAAACCCTACATCACTTCCCTTAGAATGATTGTGGCTAGATCGACTTCGCGCTCACCAAAAAGGTAACGATTTGATACTCGATCAAGCCTATGACGATAAACAATACATGACTGGCGTTCTGAGCGATTGATATAATAGAATAGGAAACCCTAAACACTTTGAGTGATTTGAGTGACCACCTTGAGAGGATCGCCTAGTCATGTATCAACGATCAATGATCAAAAGCACGCTCCTAAAGATTACAACCTTGCTTTCTCAAAATATATTTTTCCAAAACCCCCTTTAGTAAAAAGTTCCGTTTTAAAATATTTTATTTTCTGCTTATCTTTAACTATGATGAAAACGAGTTTGCTTGAGGACAAGCAAAGTTCTAAGTGTGGGATACTTGATATCGCGTAAAAAGTCACGTTTTTACTACCGATATCTCTCTCATTCTGGAACGATTCTTGGCATATTAGTTCAAAAACATTACAAATCAGTAACATTATGCCAAGATGGTCAAAACAAGGCTGCACGAGAAAAATCAAGTAAAACGGATGTGAAACGAAGATTCCACATACGTTTGAAGATTCAAGGCACAAAAATGAGATCTCAAGACAGAAGTGCCCTCCACCAACATCCATTAATTTCAAGATGTTCGTTTTTAAAATACGAATCCAACAGAAGAAGAATCAACCAAAACGGGTGAAAAATGAAGATTTCGCGCCCGCCGGAAGATCCAAATGATCCGTACGCGATATCTGGAATTAGGACCTCAATTTTGGGCATATCCTATGTCAAAATGTTCGTTTTTGAATTACGAATCCAACAAAAAAAGAATCAACTCAAACGGACGTATAACGAAGAAAACACGCACGAATCGAGAAACGAAGCAACAAAACGCAAAACGGGGCGGGGTGGGGCCCACCGCCGCCGGCTGGTCCCAGGCCGCCGCCGGCCACCCTTCCCCCACCTCGGTTTCCGTTTTTGGTAACTTTTGGTACCCGGTTCGCCTACTTTCCGCGTTGTACGGTACCCGGTTCGCCTACTTTTCCGTTGTACGAGCCACTTTTAGTTAGTCTTCCTAACATGCACCTCAAGGACTACTCTTGCTAAAATGAGCCAAAGTTCACCTATAAATAGGAGGCTTTGGGTTCATTTCAACTTGCACCATAATTTATCACATATTCACTATTCTCATTCTACTTTCTTTAAATTAGCATTAGGTTAGTTTAGCATCTTGTTTAGAGTAGAAAGAAAGCTAGGAACGTATTGTAATCTTTGGTGTACGCTTGGAGTTACGCTTATTAATTCAAGTCTATTCCTTCTCGCATATTAATCTCGGTTATCTCTATCCTTATCTATCTTATTTAAACATGTTTACTTTAACTATGTTTGAGATCGTTATTGCCATGATTAGCGAGTAGATTACTATTGTATTTTTTGTGATGTAGTTAGTATATGTAATTGTGGGATGACTTTAAATGCGTTGTGAGATAATATGACGGCCCCTATTCGACTGATTACTCGGTATAGTATTGGAAATGCTTTCAAGCATAGTACAAATATATGGAAGCCGGTAACGACCGAAGGTAGTCATATTATCGATCAACGTTATAAAATGGAAAACCTTGTGTACGGACTTATCTTGTGATTTTAAACCTAAAACTTATATTCACCTTTCGATTAACAAACGTGATTGTAACCTTGTAAAGAGGAGTCGCGAACCTCAATACTCGGTCAATAGTTATCTGTGTAAAAACTATGTTTTCCAATTGTAACGTCATGCAAGCATTATAAAATGCAACGTGATTATGTGGACTTGCCATGAGTATTGTACACTCCCGATCACGATGTACTTATCATGTAAACATCGCGAAGCAATTGAACTCACAACGGAAACATTGGTAAGCAATTCAATACGTTGTGAGATAACATAGCATTTTCCGACATGGTCTGGGTTTGACTTTCTGCAAAAAGCCGTCAGCATTTTAATTAGTTGTTTTTAGTTTAGATTAGATTAGATTAGGTAGGCTATAGGCTAAATGACCATTTGCGAAAACCTAGGGATTTGTTAATTGTATTAAGAAAGGCAAGTTTAAAATCCAACTTACATACTCTTCATCAAAACCGTGAGGCCTAAAGTACGGTATGCAAGAAGCCTAAACGCTTTCCCTCGTTTACCACGCTTAAGTCTCATTGGTACAAAAACTGCTTAAATAAGTCCGGACACATATTCTAAGTTAGTTGTTTAATGGATTCATAATCATTGTGGTATTAAGAACGGTTAGACCTATTATAAGACTTGCTACTCTATTCCTGCGCTCACGAGCGAATACGTTCAATAATATGAGCCACTGACTCCCTCATAGGAGAGTGTGGAGAGTTGAGCATCGTCCGTCTGACCAGAATCATGACACCTTAGTTCCTCGTGACATATTAGTTGATAACCGACTAATAGGGAACCTATTGGTTATACCACAAGTTAACGAATCTCGTAAACAACCCAATTTAGTTAATCATTTTCCTGCACAAGTCATCGTCCCACAATTAGTTGCTAACGAACTCACAACAAATACTACTTTGCATATCTGATATCTTATTATATTTTATTCGCTTTATTTAGTTTACTCATTTAACTGAACCAAAACACTCTTTTAAAACCCTTTACTAGAAAAGAAAGATTGATTGGACCACCTCCGTTTCAATTCAGTTTCTCTTTAAGAACGACTCTAGGTCCAGCTTACCACTTACTAGCCCATTTGGTTCAGTATTAGTAAGTCACACTTAGACCCCGCAAATATAAATTTAAAACATCAAACAGTTGTGCGACCGGATAGTCATCACCCGAAGACACCGACCGTTCGGCCGCGCAACAAAGGTATTACCTAAACTCGGTTTTTATGTTTTTCTATGTTTAAATCCGAATTATATTGAATTCTTTGCGGTTTTAGGATTAATTCGAAGTATTTTGATAGTTTAAATGATTAGGATTGCTTAGAAACTAGTTTAGGTTAGCTAGGAATTGATTTTGTGATTCGAGGATTGTTTGCGGATTGTTGTGGGTCGGTTAGTTATTCGGTTCGGGTATTAATCGTATTTAACCACACTTTTATTTAAATGGAAATATTTTAAATAAAATAAATGAAACAAATTTTGGATTCAATAAAATTTTGAAATAATATTCGAGTCATATAAAGTGACTTTGAATAATTAAAAACCTATTATGTTTCGATATATAAATTCATAACAATTTTTAGATTTGATATTTTTCGAAATAAACTCTTTAATAAAAAGGGTATAATATCGTAATTATTATTTGAAATTATGTTAAGAAAATTTTCATTTAAAACGATATATAAAATTTGTATGAAATTAATGGTTATCGAATTTTATATATATTTTACTTTACTTATAATAAAACGTCATTTTAATAAATGTCATTATAATAAATATCAAAATTGATTGATTAAATAAAAAATAAAAATAAAAATTTTTGATAAATTTTATAGACGTTATATGTATTTTTGATTCGATAATACTTTTGAAAAATAATGATTTAATTTAATAATAAACATATATAAAAATTAATTTGATTCGATATAGTATTCGAAATAATAAGTTAGTTTCTCTGTTGAATTCGTTTATATATAATTTGGAATTTCAACAGGTGGCTATCGAATAATAAGCAGAAATGCTGCCCAAATTTCTAGTTTTTAAATACTAATAAAAAGTTAAAGTTTATTTTACAGTTATGACTACTAGACGTCAGAGAGGACGTACCTTGTTAGAAAGAGATGATTTCCAGCTACATCCTTTTCTTCATTTTGAGCACGAGACTATTACTCCAGAGCGCAGAGCGGAGTATGCTGATGGTCTGCTAGAGCTTATTGCACAGCCGGTTGAGACACCGGATGTTCTTGACTGGTCTGTTATGGAGAGAGTTATAGAACACCGTCATGATGGTGAGACTGGGGATGTTACTCTGAGGAGACTTATGACTCAGAGCTATTTTCAGCCGTCAGGTAATGTTGGTTTCGTTTCTGAGGCTTGGTTTCGTTTATTTCAGATTAGAGAGGTTATTTATAGGGAGCTTGTGATAGAGTTTTACACTACCCTTAGGTTTGACTCTACTTCTAGAGACTTTGACCAGCAGACTATTTCATTTTATCTTGGAGGACGACCTAGATCCATGAGCTTAGTAGAGTTTAGTGTTGCTGTGGGGCTCCATACTTTGGATGAGCTCCACAACCCTCATTTTAGGGCATGTTTAGCTGCAGGTATTACTGAGCAGTATTCGTCTGTTGAGACTGCTGCGTATTGGAGAGATTTAGCGATTGTTGATTATGGAGAGAGAGCACCTTCTGATATCCATATGAGGAGCCCAGTTCATAGGCTTTTGCATAGGTTGTTAGCCTATTCTATTTGTGGTAGACACACTGGACCTGAGAAGGTCTATCAGCCCGATTTCTTTTATTTGCATACTATGATTCAGGGGACTGTTGTGTCTGTGCCATGGAGGTTAGTTCACTGGATGATGATCGGGGCTACAAGTCATAGGTTGACGAGTAGTTTGTGTGGAGGCCAGTATGTGACTAGGTTGGCTAGGTATTATCAGATGGGACCTGCGGATTTAGCGACCCTTACGATTGTTACTCCTGGGATGTCCTTGATGGGTGAGGACAAGTTGATAGAGTTAGGTATTTTACAGCCAGGTATTCAGGAGGGTATATTGATATGGACACCTGAGGTTGCACCAGGACAGCAGCCTATTCACAGAGCTAGACTGAGAGGACCACCAGTTCCACCACCAGCAGTTGTACCACCACCTGATCAGCCTTTAGGTAGAGGTAGAGCCCGAGGTAGAGGCCGTGGACGTGGTGAGATTCCTGAGGATATTTCTCAGAGATTTGAGAGGTTGGAGTTGGAGCATGGTAGGAGATTTGATGAGATTGATAGGAGGTTTACGCAGTTAGATCGGAGGTTTGATCAGTTTGAGAGACAGAGTTATCATCGATCAGATTATCAACATCAGTTATTACAGCAGTTATTGAGGGACAGGTCTATTCCATACCAGCCATATGTTCCTTTGATATTTGATGATGCTGGACCCTCGAGACAGCCAGGGCAGGAGGATTCAGATGATGACTAGATTATCTTTTTCTGTTATTTGATACATTTGATATTTATATTTTGGTATGACTGTACTTATTGTCACTTTTAACAGTACTTATTATTATTATTATGCTAATTTGGTTGTTTATTTTGATAGCATTAGACTGGCAGTAAGTTCAGCACTTTATTTAATAAGTTTATCTTATTTATATATGAACTTTGTGGGTGTGTTCCCTGTAAACCCTCACGAGACTATAACTTGTCCCCTTGGGATACCAATGGGTTTAAAGGCTTATTGCATATGCTAAATGCAATCGTGATTAACTACGAAAGTGTGGATGTTGTATATTATTTTTAAGAGATGAAGAAACTAAACGTTGAAGCAGATACTTAGCCGAAGATGAAATTTAAAATTTCAGTCAGGGGAGTTTTCTATTCTATTTTTCTTTCCCTTACTCACTTTTGTTTATCAATTTGTATACAATGAGGGCATTGTATAATTTAAGTGTGGGGATAGGGGTTCATAAGAGAAAGAATTTCTTTAATTAAACACTTAAGTTTGTATTATATGAATTTTTGAGAAAATTTAAAATTTTTAAGTGAATAACTAAGTATTTATTAGTTATAATACTTTTGTTTAAAAGTTTTGTTTTGTATTTAAAAGTTTAGACTTTAATGTGGATTAACTATTTTCTATATATAATGTTGATGGTCGCCTAGAGGTCGGTTACGATTTAACTCGTGTCGTTGCGGACCTTCCCCGGGCGAGTCCACCAGTGGGTTTTTATATTTTATATTTGCTGGGCCTAAGTATACTAAAGCTATGGGTGAGTACAGCGATAGGTATGACCTAGGGTCGTTCTTCAAACTACAACGGGCATGGGATTTAGGACTTCGGTTATCTATGTAAATTTAGCTAGGATTTTAAAAAATGTTTTGTTTTGTTTTGGTTTTAACTAACTACTAATTATCTATTTAAAACTGAAGTAAAGTAAAGAAGAGGTGAGGTGGAGTGGAGGTGGCAACGAGAACTGATAGGTGAGGCGAGTGTTTACTATGATAATTACTTATGCTATTTAGGGGTAGTTAATGGTATAAGGCCTTAGTTAAGATGACAGCTATATTTCCTAATGAGCCATAACTCCTAGCCTATTATCTATCTAACGTAGAGTTGTCCGCAATCAGATAAATAACATGTCACGTGGATAACAGTTATGGAATGTAAACTACACCGGAAGTTGTCCCAAATGTAGCAACCAATTTAACCAACAACCATCCTCGAGTCTTGTTCCCCAATCTCGGACATTTGAGATATCCGAATCATGGCATGAATTGTTGAATAAACAAAAACATGAACAGGGGTTTCCTACCGGAACAAGTTGGGATGGCCTGGTCTAACGGCTGATTAAATTGTTCATCATTATTTCATATAAGTCACTTTAACTATTTTATGCATGTTAAACTGGTGTATGCAATTGATAAATATTCGAAAACCTAATCATGTAACTAATCAGCATAACAGAAACTAGCATGCAAACCCTAAGCAACAATCAAACAAGAACATGCAGTAAGGCAGCATAGCAGGGGTCCATCATGCAGAGTGATGGGGTACATGGTTAAGTCACAAGTGTCCCGAAAGTTCTCTCAAAGACACTTGTTGAATGACTTGAATCTAACCTATCTCTAATCCTACGCTCCGTGTCTCCCTCCGGTAATATTTCAACCAGGAGAACACCGGCCATGTCGAGTTCAACGATCATCAGACACAGAATAATTAGCGGCATACAACTAGCAATTGGCCAAGCCTAGAAGGATGTTACTAACCACAGCATAAGTTGGATAGATAAACATTTGAGATTCAATTCATAGATTCAAATATATTTCAACAGCATACAGACAGAGTAACAGCATGATTTAAGTATAACTACCCTAGCATGGCAACTATCATAGCAGACACCGATTTGTCTAGCTAAGCATGGCAATAATCCTAGCAAGTAATTCTAAACAAGCATAGCAACAGCACAACATTATTTAAAATAACAAGACAGAGATTATAATAGAACCTGACAAAGCGTCAAATCGTGCGACACCGCAGTCTCGAAGCACCTCTGTTACAAAAGAGCTTAAAGCTCGTACCCTACTAGCTTAACTAAACTAACTACTAACTAATTTATTCTAGAGAGAGAGTAGTGAGAGAAAGAGAGAAATTGTGTGTGTGAATTGTAGAATGTTGGATGTTGTGAAAATGAGGAAATGAGGCTTCATTATATAGGCATCGCACAACCGTATCCGTAGACCGTATCCAAACCTTCAAACGCACAACCGTATCGCAAACCCGAATAAAAACCTGATTTTTATCGCCCAAACGCACGATACGGTTGAGCTAGGGCAAATACGGTTAGACATAGGGTGAATACGGCTGGACGTAGGGTGAATACGGCTGAACACAGGGTGAATACGGCTGAACCAAGCCATATACGGCTGGACACAGGCCGTATACGGTCTGTGCAGGCCGTATACGGTCCATGCACAGCCGTATACGGTCTGTGTTCAGCCGTATCCCGGTTCTTCGGTTCTTCGTGTCTTCGTTCGAGCGTAATTTCTTCATCCGACGTCCGTTTTTCGCGTTCTTTATATCCCCGAAATCGTATTTGAAAAACGAAGACAATGAGATAAGTTTGAGGTCTTAACTCCATGTCTATCTCAAAAAGTGCTAAAATACGTTAACCGGGATGTCTTGGAACGTTTGTGCTTTATTTGACTCGTTTTTAAGCCTTTTTGGATGATTCTTGAAACACCGTCTATATTTTAGCCTTCGTAATGAAATTTAGTATAAATCTTCTAATTTAGATGTTTTCATTAACAATTGGGCTAAAATAGTGAGAAAATGGCACACAAAAACATGACTTTTTGCGTGTTATCAAATATCCCACACTTAGACATTTGCTTGTCCTCAAGCAAACTTCCCTTCTTACCGCCAAAAATTCCCCATGCAAAAAGGTTTTTGATTTTTGACCCACAAAGAAGAATTCCCACAGATTGGAAACAAGTATTCGCCCGTTAGATAGATAAGAGGTGTTCACATGAAGTATCTAAAGGTTTTCAAGATGATTTTCTTAGGCAAACTTTCAATTCTCAAATTTGTGAAATATACACGACTGGGCGATCTCACTGGTGGTCACTCAATTCACTCAAAGTGTATCGGGGTTCCTATTATCCTAAGCCAAATGAAAAATCGCTCAAATACCAGACGTGCAGCACTCATCGTCATAGGCTTGCCCGAGGATCAAATCTCTATCACTTAGACAGGAACGGTACTGATTATCCCAGGACATTCAAATGGGTTGTAGTGTTTGGTGTGGGTTTTAAAGGGTATGGATAGATTTAGGGGTATCTAGGTTGTAAGGGTGTTTGCTTATCTTGGGACTTTTAAATTTTCGAAAAACTCTATCTAGATATCCTTTTTAATGAAAACGGAAATGGATAACATTTTTAAGGGATAAGATAGCTATTTTGACTTCTATCTTTTGAAAACACACGGAATGATAGTTGTTTTGAAGAATCGAGTTTTCGAGAGAGTCGAAGCACTTAGCTTTATTTCAACTATTTTCTTTCTTTTTCTTTGCTTTTCTATTTCTATTTTTGGGCTTAGATTTTTCTGGCCAGGAAATTTCTAAGGGATTTTTCTTTTATTTCCCTTTTTGAGATCCTTTCTTATTTTCACTTTTCAATCCTTTGATGATTTTTGAGTTTACTCTGGCGCCAATTTTTCGCACCACATGACTCTTGATTCTTTAGTATGAAACGCACACGAGGAGTTTTAGTAAACACTATTTGTGATTTTTGGAGTGAAAGCAAAAAGGAATACCTAAATATCATTTTTCAAAAGAGAATACCAAGATAAGTTTTTGGTGGGTAGGGGAAATAAGGGGTTTTAAAAATATGGGTTGAAAGAAACGAAAAGGCTAAGGCTCAACGGGGTTTTCTAAACGGATCATCAACACTAAAATTGAGTGTTGGAAGGGTTTTGGGCTTAAAAAGATATGTGAAAAAGGGGGTTTAAATCCTAAGGAATGTCAAGGTCCTCTAATCGTACCTATGTCACGTATGACACCTGTCAATGTGATCTCGAAATGTATACCTGGGGCAAGTTCTAATTCAGAAATGCGTGCGCCGGTCACACACAACAAACGAACAGTGAAGCATTTAAAATGAATGCTTATAAGGCTCAAATTCCTCACCGCAAAAATGGGTTATATGTGTCCAGTCGTGCGATGCCCCTCTTAGATCCTCATCTTAAATTGTTTAGAATCCGACATGAATTCGACCTCATATTTACCAACTTTTGAAATACTTGTAAAAAAAATCTGTATTCATTCTTTGAAAAACTTTTTGGCCAACTGAATGAGTGACAATTTCACTGTCGAAGTAAAACTGTTTAGGTTTTACTGAATGAGTGACAATTTCACTGTCGAAGTTTTAACCAATCGACACAAAAAAGTTTAAAATTTTTGAAAATTTTTGGCAAAATAAGAGCTGAAAATTTATTTTGAGGACTAGTATGTTTCTTAGATCAACTTAAACAGACATTTGACAGACGAGAGATATACAGCTATCCCACACTTAGAAATAAACATTGTCCCTAATGTTTCTACACTAAGTAGGGATAAAATCCCACACTTAGGGTTTTGGTTTAGGAAAAATGTGAATTTAAAAGTTATAAGCGAGGGGGATCCCACACTTAGAGATTTAAGTGGTCAATAGGCATATCGAAGTTATATTTAAATAAGAAGAACGGGTTTAGGAGAGATACTTCCCTACGGACAGTCGGCACTGGATATAGGACCAGATTCATGTAGGGTTGGTGTAAATAATTTGCTGGATTGTGAGGACCAAACTCTTTTCAAAGCTCATCCAATTCCTACGAAGATAAGGTCTGCAATATCATAAAATACCATCATAACATCAGTTCAACAACACAATAGGTCTAATGATAAATAAAGATAACTAAAGGTAAAATAAACTAAATATCGTCTAGTAAATCATCCATGTCTGGATCAAATGCTGCAAGTGCGTCCGGATCTGGATCAGAAGTGAGTGACATGGCAGCAGTGTGATCAGACACCGTGGATGCATCAGCGGGAATCCGAGGTGGCCTATTAGCAGTGGGAGGAACAGTCTGTGGTGGTGCAGCTGGGAAGAAGGACCATGGTGGGAGAGCTGGCCTAGGACCCTGACCAAGCTGATACGGCTGGTCGGCGAGTCTCGGCAGTCCCATTACCTCTCTGATTTCAGACTGAGAGCTACGCTGAATCGAAAGCTCACTGAACATCGCCCAAGTCACCCTCGGATCTGAAGTGGTAACTCCAAAGTCAAAAAGTGGGGCAGATACAGGGGCAGTCGGAGCATGCTCATCAGTAGTGGTGGTCGTCGATCTTCTTTCTTTTTCCTCTGCGGATTCTCTTCCTCTGTTGTTTCTGAGCGGCTTGCCCTAAAGTCTCAGCTGAAGCGTCCATCCTGAAACATAAAGATAAACAGGTAAAACCAACGTTTTAAATGGGTATACAAATGCAAAATAATCCGATGACCTCAAGAAATGTTTGTTTAAATGCTAAAGCTTTGTGAGGTCATTTGTTCATTCGCATTTGTATACTATGAATAAAACTTATCTGATGTATATGTAGGAGAGTAGCATTTGTCAGATATTTGGGTTATCCTGCATCGTTAGTTTAGGGATGATAATACTAAAACAAAAATAACTAAGAAGTAAATAAAATAGCAATAAAATAAGATAAGCAATGGGGTGCCTCCCAAGAGCGCTTGTTTAGAGAGTCTCTAGCTTGACTCTTTTGTACCTACTGGTCGGCCCAAGGTGGTTCAAAGATATAGACTTCCTCACCAGAGGGGAAATCTTCAATGTAGTGCTTTAAGCGATGGCCATTGACTTTAAAATTACCATCCGGTGCTTCTAGTTCGATTGCTCCGAAGGTATAGATTTTTGATATAACAAATGGTCCGCTCCACCTTGATCTGAATTTGCCGGAGAATTTCTTGAAGCGCGAATTGAAGAGAAGAACTTTGTCTCCGGGCTTGAACTTAGAATATTTGAGTTTAGCGTCGTGAGTATTCTTCATTCGTTCTTTGAAGTGCAGAGAGCTATCATATGCTTGGTCTCTTAATTCGGCTAGTTCATTTAGTTGCATTTTCCGATGTGATCCAGTTGCAGAAGGGTCTAAATTACACTCTCTTAGCGCCCAGTGAGCTTTATACTCTAACTCTATCGGCAGGTGACACGCTTTTCCATAGACTAGTCTGTAGGGCGTGGTTCCTAGTGGTGTTTTATATGCGGTTCTGAACGCCCACAGAGCATCGTCTAATTTTTCAGCCTATCTTTCCCTATGATTAACCATGGTTCGTTCTAAAATTCTTTTGAGCGCTCGATTCGTCACTTCGGCTTGCCCATTCGTCTGCGGGTGGTAGGCCGTAGAGGTCTTATGGGTGACACCATAATATTGTAATGTCCTCATAAACTGAGCATTACAGAAGTTCGTTCCTCGATCACTAATGATCGCTTTTGGAGTACCGAAACGTGAGAAGAGCTGCTTTAAGAATTTCACCACTACTCGGGAATCATTTGTAGGAAACGCTTGAGCTTCGGCCCATCTGGAGACGTAGTCGACAGCAACTAGAATATACTCTTTCCCATATGATTTTGGGAATGGTCCCATAAAATCTAACCCCCATATATCAAAGATCTCGCAGGCCTGGATGTTAGTAAGTGGCATTTCACTCCTCCGTGAGATACTTCCAAACCTTTGGCAAGCATCATAACGTTTTACCAGGTCGTGAGCGTCTCTGAATATAGACGGCCAGTAGAAGCCAGAATCATATACTTTCCTTGCGGTCATATTTGCTCCATGATGTCCTCCAGTTGGTCCGTGATGACTTTGGTGAAGAATGTTCCTTGCCTCCCTCTCGTCTGCGCATCTTCTGATGATTTGGTCCGGGCACACTTTGAATAAGTATGGATCGTCCCAATAATAGTTCTTTACGTCTCTAAAGAATTTGCGTTTTCTAGAGGTGGGCATTCCTTTTGGCACAATTCCTCCAACCAGATAATTTGCGTAGTCTGCATACCAAGGGTTATAAGTGAATTGAGATCCCTTTTGGTATCCTCCGACATTCATGAGTTGTTCTTCAGGGAACTGGTCTTGAATCTCTCTCTCATCAAGCTTCTCCATCGACGGATTTTCCAATCGACTAAGATGATCTGCTGCGACATTCTCAGCTCCCTTTTTATCCTTGATTTCTATGTCAAATTCTTGGAGGAGGAGAATCCATCTAAGCAGTCTTGGTTTAGCGTCTTGCTTTTTGAAGAGATACTTCAAAGCTGAGTGATCTGTATAGACAATAGTTTTGGACAATATTAAATAAGAACGAAATTTATCAAAAGCGAATACTACCGCAAGAAGCTCTTTCTCTGTTGTGGTATAATTCTCTTGTGCATCAGTGAGTGTCTTGCTAGCGTAGTAGATTGGCTGAAACTGCTTTTCCTTCCTTTGCCCTAAGACAGCTCCAACAGCGAAGTCACTAGCGTCGCACATGATTTCAAACGGAAGACTCCAGTCGGGGGCAACCATGATTGGTGCATGTGTGAGTTGATCCTTCAAAATGTTGAAAGCTTTAAGACAGTCATCTGAAAAGACAAACGGGATATCCTTCTCGAGAAGGTGTGTCATAGGTCGAGAGATTTTAGAGAAATCCTTAATAAAACGTCAGTAGAATCCGGCGTGACCTAGAAAACTGCGAATGGCTTTAACAGAAGTTGGTGGCGGAAGTTTGGCAATAGTCTCAACTTTGGCTTTGTCAACTTCGATTCCGGATTTTGATATTCGATGTCCTAACACATTTCCTTCTTTCACCATAAAGTGGCACTTTTCCCAGTTTAAGACAAGATTTGATTCTTCGCATCGGGCTAGCATCCTTTCAAGGTTGGAAAGACAAGATGTGAAGGAATCACCGAAGACTGAGAAGTCATCCATGAATACCTCCATACACTGTTCAATCATGTCATGGAATATTGCCACCATACACCTTTGAAATGTTGCAGGTGCATTGCATAAACCGAATGGCATGCGGCGGTAGGCAAATGTACCATAAGGACATGTGAATGTCGTCTTCTCCTGGTCCTTAGGATCGAGAGGAATCTGAAAATAGCCGGAGAACCATCGAGGAAGCAGTAATATTCATTCCCCGATAATCTTTCCAACATCTGATCGATGAACGGCAGAGGGAAGTGATCTTTTCGGGTGGCTTCATTTAATTTCCTGTAGTCGATACACACCCTCCAGCCGGTGACAATTCGTGTAGGAATCAATTCATTATTTTCGTTAGCGATAACCGTCATTCCTCCTTTCTTTGGGACAACCTGAACTGGGCTGACCCATGGGGAATCTGAGATAGGATAGATCAAACCAGCATCCAAGAGTTTGATAACCTCTTTCTTGACCACGTCTTGAATCTTCGGGTTTACTCTCCTCTGTCTCTGTATGGAAGGTTTGAAGTCGTTTTCCATGAGTATCTTGTACATGCAGTAATTTGGACTGATCCCTTGTATATCAGAAATCTTCCATGCAATCGCCTTTTTGTGTGACTTCAAGACCTGGATAAGTCTTGCTTTCTCTTCAGCTGAAAGACCTTTGGCAATTATGACAGGTAGATGTGAGGTTCCTTCGAGAAAAGCATATTCCAAGTGAGGGGGTAATTCCTTTAGCTCCAATTCTGGTGGTTCTTCGATAGAAGGTTTCATGCGAGCGATCTCGTCTCTTTGTAATTCGTCATACTCCTTTTGGAATTCTGATTCTTCTGGAGATGAGTCGGCTGTAGTGGCTGATGCTATCAGTTCTAGTTCTTCTGTCTCATTGGAAAGTGCATTCTTCTTTAACTCGTAATTGCTTGTAGATGATGAAGAGGTTGCACTATCCTTAGTGATGATGACATTGAGAGTCCCGAATTCACTATTACTTAGTGAATTGGAATCACAATGTGAAGTTAAATTGTAGAAGGGGGGGTTGAATACAATTTAAAACAATTTATAAATTTTATCTAAGTTAATTGACTTGTTTTAAGTTGTTTAGCTAGAACAGAGTATGATGATTATAACAGATTATGAGTGAACAGATAATGAATATAACAGTATCAAAGAAGAACAGTAATAGTAGCTGAAAGTGAATTGTTATTGATTAAATTCACAAGTGTTGAATGCGGAATGGATTAACCTAAGTTAATCCAATTCAAACACTTAGCTAATTCCTATTACAAAGAAGAGAATAACAGCAGTGGACAAACACGCTGACTGTTATCTCGCTGAGTCACTATACGCACCTAGACAAACTACTTCTCTGACAAACAAGAGAATAATGCGCATGGATGACTAGCCTCTATAGTACAAAACACTGAACTATTTATACTACAAGAATTCCTAAAATATCGGATCTAGGAATGACACGTGTCGCTGCTTGATTGGCTTGATCTCTGATGAACCGACATACTGCGGGTCCCAATTCTGTTACCGCGAATATCTCGTTACCTTAAAACCAATTACTTGCTGCCACGTAATCCTTTAAGCAATCCTTCAAGTTAGAACATTCTTGCTGATGTATGAATAAGTACAGTACTTTGAGTACTTGATGATTTGAGAGGCTTTATTGAATAGTCTCTGAAGATGCAGAAATCCTCCTCACTCACTGCGAGCTAACATGCTCTTGTAGAATGACTTGAACTAGAGATCTTCAGACACTAGCTATTATTTGGGCAGTGACTTTTGCCTTTATTGGTTTTGAAGAAGTAGAGCTCTCGCTGACGTTTCTCAGCGACACACCAAGTTGAGCTTTATTCTTCCTCAGCATATCAAGTAAAATGAATTCAGATCAGCAAACTCAATCTTCAGCAACAGCAGCTTTGATACAATCCATTTCTTCATTGATCAGTGAATAGTTGAGTTGGTCAGCGACCAGCGACTCATCATGGTCAGCGACCAGTGACTCAACAATCTCCCCCTAAATGATTGTGATCGAAGCTCCCTAGACACACTTGTTGCCGTTGAAAGTTTATAGTCAGTGTTTAAAGATTTAAACATTCAATGACTTGTACTTTGATCCATTCATTTTTCTTTTTGGATTCTTTTTGATATGATCTGAGTTTTGCACTTTGGTTTTCTCAAAAAAAAGATTAGATTTTATTGAACTGTAAACATAAAGTACTTGTAGTTACAATAATCCTAATCTATTACAGTCTTTTAGTTTAAAGAACCCCAAACTTCTTCTTCTTTCACAATGCCCAACTCATTTTGCAATTCATACTTTTCAGTTGATGGCAGGAATCTGAATTGTCTAGCAAACCCTTCTTCCATGATCGCTTTTCTCATTATTGAACTTTTGGGAAGCACGCTGACTATTCTGATCAAATGAACAAGTTGCTCGTGATCTGTTGAGACCTGAGACACTGTTAGATTTGCTCAGAATACAAGTATCATGCCGCTGTTGGTATAAGACTTCAACCACTGTTAGAAGTCAACCACTGTTAGAAGAAGACAACCGCTGTTAGTACATTTGTCTAACAGGGCCACTGTTAGTATATAGTTTGTATTTTGTAAGTACTCAACCACTGTTGATAATATACGAGTACTACCCCTGTTAGTTATATACTCAACCACTGTTGGTTAGTCGGTTAGAGATAATTATGGAATAGATAGGATTTCCATAATAGTTTGATTTTGTAAAGGACTCTATGTGTTATAAATAGAGATTCTGTAAAACCCTAGAGGTAGTGATATACTAATTCATTCTAGTTATTAGCTTCAAGGTTGTAAACCCTAACACAAGTTGTGTGTTCGTATTATTATTAATAATATTGAAGCTTTTGGTTAGATATTCTGTTATATACAAGTTTGTTCTTCAAGTTATTAATAAACTATTCCGCAAGCTTATTAATAATCAATCAAAGTAATACATACTAAGATCTCTAGCTGGGATCATCAAGTGGTATCAGAGCTTGATATTACTTTGATCTTGAAGAAGGTAATTGAATTTCGCAGCTTTTTCAACAAATAACAAGATGTCTACTGAATCAATGGAAGGAATACAAGCTACAAAGATTCCCATGCTCAAACCTGATGAGTTTGAGTTATGGCAGACTAGGATTAGGCAATACATGTTGCTTACGGATTATATGATGTGGGAGGTGGTTACTAATGGACCAAACTATACTAAGGATGCAGACGGTAAAAAGGAAGAAAGACCACCACCAAAGTCTGATGCAGAGAGAAAAGAAAGAGCAACAGAGTGGAAGGCATTAAGTACTCTACTTTTGTCTATTCCTAATGAGTATCAAAGGAAGTTTGAAAACTGTGAAGATGCTCAGGTTCTTATGCAAGCAATTGTTAAGAGATTTGGTGGTAATGATAACACCAAGAAGAATAAGAGATCTCTTCTCAAACAACAGTTTGAAAACTTTGCAGGTGTAAAGTCTGAAACTCTGACTCAGACTTTTGATAGGTTTCAAAAACTTGTGGGTGATTTAGAAAATCACAATGTCAAGATTGATAAAGATGACTTGAACAGGAAGTTTCTAAGATCACTTGGTACAGATTGGAATATGTACACTGTGGGACTTAGACAAAGTCCAGATCTTGAAGAGAAAGAGATTGAAGACCTGTATAATGATCTGAGGAATTTTGAGCCTGAAGTTCTAGCATTGAAACAGTCCAATGGTAGCTCTAACAATGCTGCTTTTGTTTCTGTTGGTGAATCTGGTAGTTGTAGCACATCTGGTGCTAATGATAATGTATTGGAAGCATTCTTTGCAAGCCATGTGAATTCTTCATTAACTACAGAAGATTTGGAGCAGGTTAGTGAAGAGGACCTGGAAGAGATGGATTTAAGATGGCAAATGGCCATGATTACAATCAGGGCAAAGAGGTTTATGCAGAGGTCTGGGAACAGAAACTTTTCTTACAAGAGAGATGGTGTAGCTGGTTTTGACAAGAGCAAGGTGGAGTGTTTCAATTGTCACAAGATGGGACACTTTGCTAGAGAATGCAAGAGCACACAGGCTGGAGGATCTCAGAATGGTATTATGAGAAATAATTCTGCTCCACAAAGAAGATTGGTACCTGTTCAGAACACCACTTCAGATTCATTGGTTGCTCAAGATGGAATGGGAGGATTTGACTGGAGTGACCAAGAAGAGCTTGTAGTTCAGAATCAAGCTTTGATGGCTGTCACAGAAGAACCAGAGTCTTCAGACATTCCATATGAGGTACAATCTAAATTATGTTCACCTGCATGTAAGAAAATGGTTAAATTTTATAGGGATCATAATCTGGTTGTGTGTAATGAATTAAAAGCTTGTAAGGAAAAGAGTCAACATGCCACTTTAGCTATTGAAAACTTAGAAAATCAGATAAAAGCTTATGAAAAGAATGAATCTCAATTTCACTTAGATGTTAAGTATCTAAATTGGGAAAAGAAAGCTTTACAAACAAAAGTTGATATGCTAAGTGCTAAGTTGGCTGAGGCAATTTCTGATAAGGAGTCAATAAAATTGAAAGTTGATGAGTTGGAAAATGTTTCAAAAGGTGTTCAAAACTTAATCAAGTCTCAAATTCATGATAAATTAAAACTTGGATTAGGTTACAACCTTAATGCTGTTCCTCCACCTTATAATCATACTTATTTCCCACCTAAAACTGATTTTGTTTTAGAAACATTTAAGGAAGGTGTGTCTGAGGAGGTTAAAAAGGTAGATCCAGTTGTTAATTGTGATGATTATGTAAATTTTGATAAAGTTGAGGTATCTGATTGGACTGAGGAAGATGAGAGTGATAGTGATAGCACATCTAGTGGTAATTCTGTGGATAAATGTGTTAAGCCTATTACTGGTCTAGTTTCTGAACTAAATAGTACTAAACTAGAAGAGGGTAAAAAGATGTTTGTTGAGAAAGCAAAGGCTCAGTTAGATCAAGTCAGGAAAACCAACAAGGCTAGTTTAGGTTTAGGGTATGTACACAAAAAGGTCAATACTGAATCAAAAGACAAGTTGAAATCTGAGTGTGATAAGTGTACATGTAAATCAAAGAAATCTGAGTTACATACTGCAAGTAATGTGAATAAATCCATTCCCAGGGGTAATCAAAGAAATTGGAACCAATTGGTTTCACAAAGGTTGGGTAATGGGTTTGAATGTGTGAAAAGAAAGTCATGTTTTATTTGTGGTAGATATAATCATCTTCAACAGGACTGTTACTACAATCCTAAAAATAATAGGAACAGTGGTACATGTCATGTGTTGATAAATAAGCCTAACAGAGGCAAGGCTGCAGCCCCTGTTAATGCTACAGCAGTGCCCCTGTCAACGGCTAACAGAGGCAAGACACGAACAGGGGAGGGTTTGACCACTGTCAGGCATGGTACCTCTGCTGGTATTAAACATTTCAAAAGAATGTTTATACCAAGTAAAGCTACCACTGCCAGGGTAATCAATACAAACTTAAAGGTGACCACTGTCAAACCATTAACCCCTGTCAGGTCTAAAATTGATTGTTTTTGGAGACATAAAAATGAGTGTAAATCTGAAGTGTCCAAAACCAATGCAGCACTGAGATCAATCACTGTCAAAAGGGTTGATGTCAAAGGTGCTCATGGGAAACCCAAAGCCAAATTGGTTTGGGTTCCCAAGAAAAACTAATTGTTTTTCTCATATATGTGCAGGGCAAGCCACCAAGCTTATGGCATATTGATTCTGGCTGTTCAAGACACATGACTGGAGACAGGAAAAAGCTACAGGACTTTAAAGCGTTTTCTGGAGGAGATGTAGCATTTGGAAGCAATCCTAAAGGAGGTAAAATCACAGGTAAAGGTAAGGTAAAAAGCAGTAAGCTCACTTTCAATGATGTTTATTATGTTGAGCAATTGAGATACAATTTGCTTAGTGTGAGTCAAATCACAGATAAGCAAAATCCTGTATATTTCACTGACACAGAATGCCTTATACTTTCTGAAAAACTCAAAATACCTGAAGATAAGATTTTAATGAGAGTTCCAAGAAAGGATAATGTATACTGTAGTGATTTAAACAAGATGGAATCTCAAAATGTTAACTGTCTCATTTCTAAAGCTACTGTATCTGAATCTGAACTATGGCATAGGAGGATGTGTCAATTGAATTTCAAGACCATGAATAAACTTGTTAGGAATAAGCTAGTGAGAGGCTTACCTGAAAAGTTATTTGAATGTAGTGACCACTGTGTAGCATGCCTCAAAGGCAAGCAACACAAGACCTCTTATAAGACCAAGCTTGTGAATACCAATACCACTCCCTTACACCTGTTACATATGGATTTGTTTGGCCCTACCAATGTAGCTAGTCAAGGGAAGAAATCTTACTGTTTGGTAATAACTGATGATTACTCTAGAATGAGTTGGGTGTTCTTTCTTAGGACTAAGGATGAGACAGGTGAAATACTTAGATCATTCATAACTAGGATTGAGAATTCAACTAATCAAAAGGTTAAGATCATCAGGTGTGATAATGGGACAGAATTTAAGAATCATGAGATGAATAAGTTCTGTGAGGATAAAGGTATAGAAAGACAGTATAGTGCACCTAGGACTCCACAACAAAATGGAGTAGCTGAGAGGAGGAATAGGACACTAATTGAGGCTGCTAGAAGCATGCTAGCAGATGCTAAACTACCAATGTCCTTTTGGGCAGAGGCCGTTAGCACTGCTTGTTATGTTTTGAATAGGATTTTGATTATTAAACCTCATAACAAGACACCCTATGAGTTATTCTTTAAAAGAAAACCTTTGGTTAGCTTTTTAAAACCATTTGGATGTCCTTGTACTGTCTTAAATACCAGAGATCATCTTGGTAAGTTTCAGAGTAAGGTCGATGAGGGTGTATTTGTTGGATACTCTATTCAAAGCAAGGCTTATAGAGTATTTAACAAAAGGACTAGGATCATAGAAGAGACCATGGATGTGACCTTTAATGAACATACATCAAATGTAGAAGGAAAAGGTCCAGAAGTTTTGTTTGATATTGATGCACTAACCCATGCTTTTAGATATCCAGATTTGTCTATTAGTGCAGGTACAGATGCAGGTACAGATGCAGGTAATGATGCAGGTAAAGATGGGAAATCAACCTCAAGTCAAACTCAAAAGGATGACTTGAAGTATGTCTTGTTTCCTATTTGGTCTCCAGATCCTCCAGAAGTATTCCAGTTAGAGCAAGATGAACCTTCAGATGATTCAAGTGGGTCAAGTAGCAAAAATGGTTCAAAGGATGAAGATGGTTCAATTCCAACAGAAAATGGTTCAAAGAGTTCTCATATAGTTTCAGAGCATGATTCCGAAGGAGAGCACGATTCTCCAAAATTTGTTGAACAAAGTCCTCCATTTCAAGTTTTGGAAAGGACTTCTTTGTCAGATTCTGAAGCAACTCCAAAGCCATCAAAGGAAAGAGAGGAAAGAGAGTCTTTTTCAGACTCTGAGATAGATAATCTTTTGGGTTCTAATTTGGAAAGAGAACTACTGGATACTTCTACATCTAAATATGTGGTTCATAAAGATCATTCCTTGGATTTGATTATTGGTGATATTATGACTCCTGTTCAGACAAGACATCAAACCAAGGTAAGAGAAGAAGATGTACATACTTCATTATATGTATGTTTTCTTTCACAGATGGAACCAAAGAAGGCAGTGGAGGCTCTCAAAGATCCAAGCTGGATTGAATCTATGCAGGAAGAATTGTTGCAATTCAAACTGCAAGATGTGTGGGATTTGGTTGATCTTCCAAAAGGAAAGAAAGCTATAGGCACAAGATGGATCTTTAAGAACAAGAGAGATGAAAGAGGAATAGTGATCAAGAATAAGGCTCGGTTGGTAGCACAGGGGTACACACAGGAAGAAGGCATAGATTATGATGATGTCTTTGCCCCTGTTGCTAGAATAGAAGCTATTAGATTATTTTTAGCTTATGCATCTTATCAGGATTTTAAAGTCTATCAAATGGATGTGAAGAGTGCTTTTCTTCATGGTCTAATTGATGATGAGGTGTATGTTTGCCAACCACCAGGGTTTGAAGATCCAACATATCCAGATAGAGTGTGCAGATTGAAGAAAGCATTGTATGGATTACATCAAGCTCCAAGAGCTTGGTATGATACTCTATCTGAGTACTTGCTCAAGAATGGATTCAAGAGAGGTACTATTGACAAGACATTGTTTACCAAGAGGGTTCAAAGAGATATATTGCTGGTACAGGTGTATGTTGATGATATTATTTTCGGGTCTACAAGGGATTCATTGTGCAAAGAGTTTGAAGATTTAATGCATAAGAAGTTCAAGATGAGTTCAATGGGTGAACTCACATTCTTTTTAGGATTGCAGGTCAAGCAGAAGTTAGATGGAATCTTTATTAACCAAGGGAAGTATGTGAAAGATATTTTGAATAAATTTGGTTATAAAGACGTGAAGGTAGCTAGCACTCCCATGGAGGCACATAAACATCTTAATTCTGATCCTGCGGGGGAGGAAGTAGATGTGCACTTATACAGGTCAATGATTGGTTCATTGATGTATTTAACTTCATCCAGACCTGATATAATGTTTGCAGTGTGTCTTTGTGCTAGATATCAGACCAATCCAAAGCAGTCACACATGTATGCTGTGAAGAGGATCTTTAGATACTTGAAAGGTCAACCAGACTTGGGCCTTTGGTATGCTAAAGGATCAGATTTTGAGCTAAAGGCATTCACAGATAGTGACTATGGTGGTGAGAATATGGATAGGAAATCGACTAGTGGAGGATGTCAATTTCTTGGAAATAGGTTAGTATCATGGCAATGCAAGAAGCAAACCACAGTTTCCACTTCTACAGCAGAAGCAGAATATGTTGCAGCGTCAAGTTGCTGTGCACAGGTTCTTTGGATTCAGAATCAAATGCTGGATTATGGTTTGACTTTCATGAACACTCCTATTTATATTGATAATACTTCTGCTATTAGTATCATTCAGAATCCAGTTAAGCATTCAAAAACCAAACACATTGAAATCAGATATCATTTTATAAGAGATTGTTATGATAAAAGATTGATTCATATTTTTAAAATTCATACTGATAATCAACTTGCAGATCTTTTTACAAAAGCATTTGATGTAGGAAGATTTACATTTTTGATAACTAATATTGGTATGATCAATCTCACGTAGTGTTTTGGTCTGGATTTGATACTAACAGGGGTAAAATATATTGTATGTGACAGGGTCAGGTGTTGCCACTGTTAGCTTCATTATGATAACAGATGGTGCCACTGTTAGTTTACCTGTGCCACTGTCAATGTAGTTTAAACCCCTGCTGTATATGTGTGTAATTTAACCCCTGCTAGTTGTTTTTCTTAGTTTAATATTGCAGGTTTCAGCTACTGTCAAGAGACATCACTTGAGCTGGAATTTAATGTTTTATTTGTTACTTCTTATTTGTTTTGGTTAAAAAAAAAAAAAAAAAAAAAAAAAAAAAAAAAAAAAAAATTTCGTTGTCTAACTAAGCAAGTTTATGCCCCTTTTAGTTCTAAGTTGGTGTTTCCTTGGTCGGATGCCCCTGCTAGACTATCAGCCGCTGCTAGCTTTGTTAGATGGTTAGAAAGGGTTGACTATAAATTGGTCAAGTGAAGTACCCCTGTTGGGTTTATTTGTAAATTGTGCCCCTGTTGGGTATAACCAGCAGTGCCACTGCTAGTTCTATTTTTAGGGCTTGGCACTGTCATCAAATAAATACTCAAATACTTCACTTTTTCAATTACGCTTTCAAACTTTTCAAAACCCTTCAATATTCGCTCTCGATTTGAGTTGTTTATTGTAATTCACACTTCATTCGTTCATCAATTTCTTCAATGGCATCGTCATCTTCGTCTGATTCTGGTACTTCTACGCTCAGTGTTCATTCTGAACACAACATGAGGGCTTTCTTGAATAAAGAACTTGCCGATGAGTATTTTCATCCTATCATCGATTTCTTAAGTAATTGTCCAGTTACTTATGCCCTTACTGTCGCTCCACGATTGATTCGATCACATATTCAGGAATTCTGGCAGAATGCAAAGGAGGGGAATGTTAATGGCATTACTCACATTCATTCCACTGTCAAGGGTCAGAAGGTAATGGTTACTGAGATTGTTCTAAGAGAACTATTACAGTTTGATGATGAAGGTGGAATTCTGGAATTATCGAGGGAAGATTTGTTTAAAGGCATTATGGATATGGGGTATGAAGGTTCAGGAAAGACAAGATCTGAATATACTTTCTTGAAGTCTTGGTTTTGTCCTCAATGGAAGTTCTACATTCATACTTTTCTGGTATGTTTGTCTCAAAAGAGAACTAGTTTTAATGAATTTAGTTCTACAATTGCATATCCTATTATCTGCTTGGCACAGGGTATTAAATTTAATATGTCTAGATTTATCTTAGATAATATGATTAGGAATGTAAAGGGTGATACATTCGTTATGTACCCTAGATTTGTTCAGCTTTTGTTAAATAATCAATTGTCAAATCTGCCAGCAGAGGATAGTGTAATTGTTAGTTCTACTCTATCTTTGAGGACTATTCAGGCTATGAATAAGTATCAGAATGCTTTTTCTAAGAAGGAAACTGCATTATTTTCTACAATGCTAGTTACTCCTTCTGCCACTGGTGGTGTATTACCAACACCATCTGGACCAAATGATGACAGACCAACAACACAAGTTGGTTCTGAACACACATCAAGAGGTGGCATCTAAAGAAAACAAGGGAACAAACAGCCTACCCAATCTAAAGCCAAGAAATCCAAGAAGGCTACACAGGCTATGGAGATTCCTGTTTCTCCACAGTCTCAGTCAACTGTTCCAATACAACAGGTGAACATACTTGATGAAAATGTTCATTCTGGAAGGGCTGCCACTACTGTTTCTAGCCCACTGGCAGGGCAGGATAGTGGTAACATTAATCAGACCCAACCAGAGGCAACTATGTTTGATGAACCTATGGGTGATGATTCAAATGTAGGTCCCAGTACCAATAACCAAGGGACATCTGCAGTGGCAGATGTGGGCAAGGATTCAACTAAGAGGTCACACTCTAATGTTGATGAGCCTAGTGATACTGATGAATTGACGATTTCCTATCTTGTACATGATGTCAATAAATTGTGGAGTAAATATGAGAGGGAAAGGGCTTACAGAAAAGAGGCTCAACAGAAAATTCAAGCTCAGGATGAGTACATTGCTAAGCAGAAGGAGATCATTGATCATCAGAAGGCAGAATTGCTTGATGTGCAGAATCGATTGTTAGTGCTTGAGGAGGCTGTCAACAATATCCTTCTACCTGCAAATAGGTTAAAGGAATCTTCAGGCAAGGGGGAGAAGAAAGCAGATGATGATATTATGCCTGAAGATGATGGTTCAAGAGCAGGTGATGATGATGATGATGATTCATATGGACCTCATGATGATATGGATGGAGAAATGATAAATATTGATGAGATGAATGATGATTCTGCAGCTACAGAGGTGTTTGATGATAATACAGCTACAGAGGTGCTTGAGTTTGATGACAATACAGTTGAGATGAATATTGAGGCACAATCAGAAGACACTGTGGAGTTAGTGTTTGATGATAAAGATGATGATTATGTGCAGAGCAGGGATAAGGCTGAGGAGGAGCTAAATGTATCTGATTATGTGATACATGAAAATTTAGATGATGAGGTGGTTGATGGTGCAGGAGCAGAGCAGACTGATGAAACAGTTTATCAGGTATTTCCATTGAATAAAGGGTTGCCTGAGAAAGCTGCACTTAGATTATATGTTTGGGATGTGATGGGTGCTAATCTGGATGATAAGAAAAGAGTGAGTTTCAGTGATAGGTCAGTGTATGAGGTGGTTGATGATGTTGAAAAAGAAATGAAAGGAGAAGTTGAGATTAAGGGGGAGCAATCAAAGTCAATTGATGAAGAGAAGAAGTTGCAGACTTTTACAAGAAAGAAGTCTATTCCAAGAAGAAAGCCAACTAAAAGGTTATCCCCTGTCAAAACTTCTACCTCTGTTGTCACAATTTCAACCCCTGTCAACACTACTAACACAACCACTGTTATGTCTACCCCTGTTAGTACACTAACTCCTACCACTGTTAATACACCAATCACCACTGCTATCATACCAACCCCTGCCACAACTACAACAACAACAAGACCAAGAGAGGTACCTGTTACAATCAGAGAACCAACTTCACCACTCAAACCTAAGTCTAAATTGCCTGTGATTGATGCAAAAGACAAAGGTAAAGGAAAGTTAAAAGAAAAATCAAAAGTGAAAGAAGTTAAAGAACCTCATATTGAGTCTCATGATATGCTGAGGATGCAAGTAGAAGAAAGAGAGAGGTTGATAAGGAGAGCTGCAGAAGCTAAAGCTGAAGAAGAAGGAGATGATATGAGAATGATTTTGGATGATCTGAGTGTAGTGACTATTACACAGAAGGCTGCAGAGGTTGTTAAAGAAAAGACTGCACAAGGATTAAAGCTTTCTGCTCAGAGAGTTCATGATTATTTAAAGAAAAAGAAAGATAATGAAGAGGAAGAGTTATCTTCTGGATTTTTGTTGATGAAAAAGTCAAATGAGGAAAGGGCTAGAAAGAAAAAGCAAGAGGAATTAGCCAAGAAAAGGAGTAAACCTTTACCATATGCTGAAAGGAGAAGACAAATGATCAATGCATTGTCTGAAAATTATGCTCCAGCTAAAATTGTTAGAGGATGGAATATGCAGAAGCTGCAACAGGCATATGATAGGTATATGGGAAGAGATGAGGAGTGGACAAAGAAAATGGAAGAGAATAGGCATTTGAATGCGTTGATGAAGGAGAAGAAAGAAAAGGCAGATAAGGAAATGGCAAAGTTTTTGAAAGAAGAAGAAGAAAGAAAAGAAAAGGCAGCTGCTGAGGCAGCAGAGAAAGCCTTAGAGGATAAGCAGAATGAAGTTAGAAGAAATTCATGGAAAAATCAGATTTCTAAAGATAATGTTATTCCTGATATTCCAAGATTTGATCCAGAGCTGAAAAAGAGAATCAAGATTCTGACTGATAGCAAGGAGATTTCTGAAGGACCAAGAAAGGCTAGAATTATAAATTGGGAAGGAGTAGCAATTGATTATGGTTTCAGAAAAATGATCCTTGAGATCAAGATTGAAAGGGAAAGAGGATTTGATGATCATGTTGGAAGTATGGTTGATTTGCTCAGAATTTGTACAAGAGATGATCTTTTGGAATTGTATCAAGTGAGCAGAATCAGGAATAGAAAGAACTCTGAAGCAGTGATTGAAAGACAAATGATGGAGTTATTGCAGAGCCTGTTTGAACCAGCCAGCTTGTATCACTTATTCTTTCATTGTTATCAAAGGGTTATAACCTGGAGATATTTTGCCAGAGCTGGAGTACACATGGTAGTATTCAACAATGGGCAGGTGATCTACATGTTTGATGATCGACATTATGTGCTGGGAACAGGGTTGCTGAATAGATTGATTGATTTGAAGTTATCTACAACCATCATTACTGAAGGAGTTTACAGAGCTTTATACATGGTGTTTAATCAACTGCATAAGCGGCAAACAATGAAGGAGAGAGAAGAAGAAAAGAAGGATTGAAACTTGAATCATTACTCTGAATGATCAAGTTTAGGGGGAGATTGTTGAGACCTGAGACACTGTTAGATTTGCTCAGAATACAAGTATCATGCCGCTGTTGGTATAAGACTTCAACCACTGTTAGAAGTCAACCACTGTTAGAAGAAGACAACCGCTGTTAGTACATTTGTCTAACAGGGCCACTGTTAGTATATAGTTTGTATTTTGTAAGTACTCAACCACTGTTGATAATATACGAGTACTACCCCTGTTAGTTATATACTCAACCACTGTTGGTTAGTCGGTTAGAGATAATTATGGAATAGATAGGATTTCCATAATAGTTTGATTTTGTAAAGGACTCTATGTGTTATAAATAGAGATTCTGTAAAACCCTAGAGGTAGTGATATACTAATTCATTCTAGTTATTAGCTTCAAGGTTGTAAACCCTAACACAAGTTGTGTGTTCGTATTATTATTAATAATATTGAAGCTTTTGGTTAGATATTCTGTTATATACAAGTTTGTTCTTCAAGTTATTAATAAACTATTCCGCAAGCTTATTAATAATCAATCAAAGTAATACATACTAAGATCTCTAGCTGGGATCATCATGATCTATCTTTTCCAGTTCTGATTCTCTTTGAAAGCATAACCTTCCTTTGAAATCCCTGTAAACAATTCCTTTTTCTCCTTCAGTAACTTCAGTGCCCTCAACCCTTGGCACTCCATCAGGAATGGATAGATTTAGCTTGCTGGTATTTGGGATTCTGATGACTCTATCAATACTTGACCTATACCTTGGACTTGGTGGCTGCACTATTTCTTCTCCAAATATGACAGTATCTTCTGGTCTAAGTAGCTGCAGATCCACCATTTTCTTGAACAATCTGTCAATTTCAGCCAAAACTTCTTCTTTCGCAGCACTTGAGGAGTGACTGATAGCAAGTCTGATTTCATTCCACTCTTCTCTGTGAAGTTTGCAGACTTGATCAAGATTGATTGCTTGAGTATCCAATCCTCTGTGAATAAGTAGCTGAGCTTGAGACTTGTTCTTTGGCTTTTTCAGGTAAACTTTCGTAATTGGAGCATGATTTGATCTTCCAACCATTCTGACAGCATATCTCTTTCTGTCAAATTCATCTAACATTTTATCGACAGTTGTTGCTGCTCCCCCTTTCTTTTTCGACTTGCTGCCCTTTTTGGAAGCACAAAGTTCTTGCTGAAGATCAGACTCTTCAACATCTGCAAGAAGTTTAGACAATCTAAAATCTTCTTCTTCTTGCTGTCTTTTTAAGAGAGCTTCTTTCTCTCTTTTTGCAGCATCATCACCACTTACTTTCATTACATACTCTCTGTCAGCATCATGTTGTTCCTTAAGCTTCCTCTTTCTCTCTTCTTCATCTCTTGCATTTTGCTCATCCTGAAACCTTAACAGTATTTCCTTCTCCCTCTTTTGCCTCATTTGGATTTTCTTTCAATTCGCTATTTTTTAGTTTCTTCCTGATGAACGTTCTCTGAAGCTGAATCAGATGTTTGAAAGAGATCATAAACAGAGAAATCTGGATTTGTGATCTCTGGTTGTTCAGAATGATGGGTCGTTGTGGTTGTTGCTTCAGTTGGTATAGTGTCAGTGGATATTGAAAGAGTGATTTGTTGTGTTGCTGTTAAGATTGTGGTAGATGGTGGTGAAGTTGTCGTTGTTGGTGTTGGAATTATTGTTGCTTGTTGTGATGTTGCTGGTGTTGTTGTTTGTTGTGATGTTGCTGGTGTTGTTGTTGTTGGTTGTGAAGTTGCTGGTGTTGTTGTTGTTGGTTGTGAAGTTGCTGGTGTTGTTGTTGCTGGTGTTGCCTCAGATATAACAGTATCTGAATGAGGCATTTGAGAGGGTGATTCAGGTTGATCCATGATGTTCTTGAGACTGTACATGGTGGCTGATATTTCTTCTTCAGAAAAAGATATCTTTCTCTGTTTAGAAGGAGAAGGAGCAGACTCTGATGTGGGAGATTCGCTGGTTCTTTTTCTTTTGTTCAGAATAGAAGAAATTGGTTGATGATCTTCTTTTTGTTCATCAGTTTCTTCTTCTTGCTTTTCATCAGTGTCAGCGATATTTTTATCAGCATCATTCTTATCAGCACCATTTCCATTACCATCATTCCCATTATTATCATTATTGTCATCATCATCATCATCATCATCATCATCTCCCTCATCCATGTTGACAACATTATCATTATCATCATCATGTTGTCTGTTCATCCACTCCCATCTTATCAAATCAAGGCTTCTTGACTCCCCCTTGACTCGAGCATTCTCATCAGCGGCCCATTCTCTTACCTTGCAATCATACATCCTTTGTTCATCAGGATGAAATTCAGGAAATACGAATTCATCATCAACTTCTTCATGGACACAATCAGTAATATCCATATCAGATGTATCATCATCAAAGAGCATTTCAGCATCATTGTTTTCAGATTCACCATCAGCTTCTGATTTCTCCCCCTCTGCCTCAACAACGTAATCGATGATCTCATTGATTCGTGTACAGATGTTCTGATGATCATTGTGAATAGCTTGTAGGCCTTGAATAGTTTCTTCCTGATTTTTGACCAGCACTGGAATTTCTTGAATGATTTTATCAGTACTAAGAACATAGTCCACAATAGAAGATGCCATAGCTTTTTGAACCTTAGAGAGAGAGGTTATTGAGTCATCATGAGTTGTGAGGCAGGTTTTGGTGAAGCTGAAGACTCAGCGAGAGATTTAGCCTGAGTTTCCAGAAGTCGATAGTGATCAACTTCAGCATCAGCAATTGTCTTGACTTTGTCTTGGATAGATTGACTCCAGTCAGCAATTGGTTCATATGCTGCTGCCAGTGAGTGAACCTTGCTAGTGAGTTCAGCTAATTGGCCTGTTAAGAAGTCTCTATCCTCAGTGAGTAGTCGAATCTGTTGCTGAGAAGAGGCAATATAATTGAGCAACAGTTTATCAGTTGGTGAAGTGGTGGAAGTTGATGCATTTGTGTTGTGTGGAGACTTTTGAGTGACTGGAGAGATGGGTGATGTTTGTTGTGGTTGAGATTGGATTTCAGCTTCTGGATGAGATATTTGATCAGCGTGCTGAGAGATGTTATCACTTGATAGAGACATGGCATCTAATTCCTTGATGGGAGAAGTAAGGGGATTAGATGGAGGATCAGAGAAGTCTGGTAAAGCAGCATCGTTTAACTGTTGATTTGCTTCCTGAAAGATAGAGCTAAAGGATTGATGTTGTGGATCCTTTTCAGATGAAGTGGAAGTGGTGTCCATTGGTTGGGCTTCCTCATCACCATCAGCTTGTGTTTTAGCTGATGGATCATCAGAAACAGACATGGCAACCTGTATCTCTCCCTGTGACTGGGGAGGGACATTGTCAGTTGGTGCAGTGATAGATGAGAGTTGGCCCGGGTCTGTAGCCTGTGTTGTGACATCAGCAAAGAGTGTGTTATCACCCACTGATGCCACATGCCCTTTGTTTGAAACATCATCCTTTTGTGAGAATGATGAGTGGCTGATGGGTTGACTCGATAGGAGGGTGTGGGTTGCACCCAACTCACTGCTAACAATGGGTTGATCCATTGCAGCTGTCTGCAGTTGTCCCTTTGTAGAATCACTGGACTTTTGTGAATCCAGTGAAGCAGCTGTAGGTTCGGGTTTGTCAAGAGTGCCCGCAGGGACTGAACGTTCAGTCTCTGCTTCACTCTTGGCGTCCTTAGACGTCTTTTTCCGACTCTGTCCTTGACCCTTTAATGTCATGGATCTTAACTTGGATTTCTTTGGAGCAGTTGGTGGTTTTGGATTTGGTGGTTGACCAGTAGTGGTCACTGGGGGTGTGTTCAGTGACTTGGTCAATTGGGGGGCAGGATCTGACGGATGTAAAGTTTGTAAAGGCGTGGGTGCAAGTACCCCTTTTGTTTTCATAAACTCAGGGAGAAGCACAGTAGCAGTTTTACTAAAAATTTGATTTCCAATCACAGTAGGTTCAAAACTATTAAAGGAAAGTCTATCATAGGGTTCAAACTGATCTTTAATAATCAGTGAAAGAAACCTAGGATAGGGAACAAATTTTGCTCGGATGGTTTCTTTGACTCTTGAAACAATATCATTAAAAATCACACTTGCATAATCAACTTTTAAAGAGTTGACTAGTGACCAGCTAATCTGTGCTTCTAAGGAGTTGAATTGATCATAACTCCCTACTTTAGTGCCCAGTGGTTGAATAAACTTTGAAAACAGGGCGTTCCATACACCATCCATTTTAGATTTATGAACAGTAGAATACTTACGATTTCCACTGTTATCCTCGGTGTATTTGCATTCAATCGCAGTGAGATTGACTATGCCTCCTTTGGCATCTTCCTTATCAGGCAGTGGATCATAAACATCATGTTCAGGAAGTTGTAAAATGGTACGGATGATGTGTGTAGAAATGATTATCTTTTTCGTCCCATTATCAATGAATCCCTGAATTTGTGAGGAGCCATCTATGATTGAGTGAGTGCAGGTAAACCAAAACTCACTGAACCATTCTGGATTCATCTTTCCAGGGGATAATGTAAGAGCAGGAAAAATGGGATGATTTTTCAAAAAGGTTAACACCTCTGCATACTCTGATTTGGGGCATGATAGATTACCCAAATAGTTTGATTTTGGAACCGTAATGACGGAATCCTCACTTATTTCAAAAGCTCGAAGAGCTTTAATCTCTTTAGTTGCAGAGTATGAGTTAATAAAATACTTTGATTTTGCCATAAAAAAAAATTAGTGTTTTTGAATGCAGAGAGTTTTTTGAAAAATTTGGTGAAGTGTAAAAAGTGAGAAGTCACTGATATGGTAGATTTAAATAGGGTACGCCTCACAATTGATCGTGTGGTTGAGAAGAGACGACGTCGATGGTCGTGGTGGAAGTGGTAGAGACATAGGTGGTTATGATGGCGGTGTATGGTGGCATTAATGGTGATGGGAGTGGTGTGCCGGAAAAGTGCACTGACGTAGGAAAGAGAATGTCAGAAAAGGCGCGATTTTTCCGATATACCATAAAACATTTATTTTTGAAATCCGTTAAATTTAATACAAAATGTATTAAATCTAACGAATGTTTATTAAAAAAAATCACCATTAAATGATACATCAGGGAGTCACTGATGTACATAATCCAAAAAAAAATTATTATCCACCAAAAGAAATAAATATTAAAGAGTAGTAAAAGTATTCTTTTATTTTGACAGAGATGTTGTCTCACTGATTTAAACACAACTTAGAATACTGAATAAATCATAGAGATGTTATTCCTGAATAAATATGAAACACTTTTATTACTTTTTAATATTTATAAGTATAACTCCAAAAATCATGAGTATAGATTATGTAGTATATGAGTTGTAAAACATATCATTAAATTATCCTTTACTGGTCAAGTTACAACTTAGAATACTAACGAGATCAGCATAGAATAGAAAGAACTCAATGAAATAAAACTAATATAGAGACATAATATATACTCATGTGACTATACAAAACATAGATTTTAGAAAAAGTGTATTGACTGATTGTTGTATTAGAGATTTGATGAAATTGTATCAGTGAGTATACTTTTCTAAAATCATATTTTCAATAGCCAAATTATTATATTTATATTATATTATTATATTTTTATTTTATTTTTTTTATTTTAAAAAAAAAATGATAAAACAACAATAAATGTAAAGACCAGAAGGTACAATTATTTATTGAAGTTTATCACTTTAGAAAATATCATCAGTTCATTTGATGAACCCATCCAGAGATAGGTTCATAGTGGCCAAGCCTTGGTTTAGGCTTCCACTGATTTGAGTAAACAGTATTTGATTGTTCACTGATGATTTCCTGTTTTTGCATTGGTGTGAAGGAACATTCAGATGACACATGTTGTCTGTTCCCACATTTATAACACTTTTTGTTTGCATAAACACTCTTTTTTACTTTCTTTGCTTTAAGTTTTTGATCTGACACAATCAAACAACTTTTCTTGCTGATCTTTACTTCTTGCATCTTTGACTTGAGGTCACTGATAGATGTTTCAGTGACAGACACAGTGTCAGTGAAGTTACTGATGAATACTTGATTATCAGTGATGGTTTTGATGAGTTGCGAGATTACTGATGATTTGACAATGTTCAAAACATTTAACTCACCATTACCTTTTGATGTATCAGAATCTTCAGTGACCAACTTGCTTTTTGTAAAGTAGTTTGGTCGTGGTTCACTGAAGATTGAGATAGGTTCAAACACAGCTTCTGAAAAATTTCCTTTATGGTCAAAAACAGGATCAACCATTGTTGAGTCAGCGAGAGATGCAGCATATTCATAATCTCCTCCTAAAATAGCTTGAACTTGTTTTGGAATTTGATTATTGACGCATTGGTTAACCTTATTATTTGACTTACACCAAAATTCCATGACCTTTTGAAGTTGTTGAAGTTGTGTTTCAAACTTTACTTTCTCTTGAACACATACTTGATTTGCATAAGTTTGTGCATCAAGATCCAGCTTCAATCTTTTTAACTGTGACTCATTTTCATTTTGATCATTTAGTTTTGATTGTAAGTCACTGATTTTGCGTTTTTGCCCTTTTTGAATATCATGAGCATTTGATAAGTCAACTATCAAAGACTCAAAGACATCATCCTTTTCAGCAGCTGTGAATGATTTAAAACAGTGTACCTTATAAAGAGTCTCAGGATCCCATTCAGATGCTGAATTTTTCTGAGTGACCTCATTATCCTTAGAATCATTAGCCATTAAACAATACTCCTTGTCCAGGCAAATCATTGCTTCTTCATCAGATGAAGATGAGGAATCTGAGTCACTGATTGAACTTTCTTCAGCAACAAATCCTTTACTCTTTTTCTTTCCATACTTAGACAGTGCCTTCAGCTTCTTATACTTTGCCTTGTATTTGTCGTATTTGTCATTTCTGAAACTTGGCTTTTATTTAGCGATAGGATTAACTGACTTTGATCGACACTCAGCAGCAAAGTGACCAGGTTTGCCACACTTGTAGCATTCACCTTTGGATTGAAAACTTTCAGATGATGGAGCACCAACGAATCTTTTTGATCTGGTGTTCCTTCTGAAATTAGCAACCATCATGGCCATATCTTTCTCAAGCTTCTCCAAACTTTCATCATACTCACAATCTGATTGATCTTCAGCTTGACCACCTTCTTCTTCAGCTATCAGAGACTTTGAGCTTCTCTTAGATACTTTTGATTTCTGTCTCTGATCAATTTCATCAAGCTCAGCAACAAGAGCATTGGATATCTTCTGACTTCCAAGAGTAGCACGAATATGCTCACTCTGCTCAGCTTGCTTTTCAGACTGCTCCCAGTTTAGCAAGATACCATAGACTTGAGTTAGATTCAGCAAGATGTAATCATTTCTCTGTCTGGTACAAGTAGCAATAGTTCCCCAAATCTTCCTTGGCAGCAACTCCAGGAATTTTTCAACAACAAATCTCTGCTCTTTTCCTATACCAGCTTTCACCATCTTGTTCATCAGTGACTGGTATCTGGTATACATGGATGATAGTGATTCTTTGGGCTCCATTGCAAACAACTCATACTGGCGAGTGAGATTAACTTCCCTGCAGCGAATAATATCAGGTATACCTATATATATATATTTCTCAGGGTATCCCACATGTCTTTAGCAATATTACAGAGTCTAACAGATTCAAACACTTCATCAGGAAGTGCCATGCCAATATAGATTTTAGCTTGTTTATCAAGTCTAACCAATCGCCTATCCTCATCAGTCCATTGTTCCTCTCTTTTAGGCACAACCATTTCTGGTATTGCCGGAGTCGTGGCTGTTGCAATTACAGCAGGAACAGTAATAACTGGGATATGTGGGCCATTAGTTATGATGCTACAGAGACGGTCATCAACTAAGTCTAAAAACATCAACATGCGGGACATCCAGGTCTCAATCCTAGATGGATCAAACGCTGGAGATTTGGTAGTGGAACCATTTCCTTTCTGATATTCTGAATCAACGCAACTATACTTCACAGATTCCATGGCAGATCTGGTTAATTAAGTTTAAACCAACTCTGCTCTGATACCAATTGAGAGTCCCGGATTCACTATTACTTAGTGAATTGGAATCACAATGTGAAGTTAAATTGTAGAAGGGGGGGTTGAATACAATTTAAAACAATTTATAAATTTTATCTAAGTTAATTGACTTGTTTTAAATTGTTTAGCTAGAACAGAGTATGATGATTATAACAGATTATGAGCGAACAGATAATGAATATAACAGTATCAAGAAGAACAGTAATAGTAGCTGAAAGTGAATTGTTATTGATTAAATTCACAAGTGTTGAATGCGGAATGGATTAACCTAAGTTAATCCAATTCAAACACTTAGCTAATTCCTATTACAAAGAAGAGAATAACAGCAGTGGACAAACACGCTATAACGCCCCAAAATTTACAACAGTTAGTTTTTTTTTTTTTTACTTTTAAACAATTCGGAAGCTCAAGTCCCAAAACATATATATACATAAAATGACATGTCGTCATCTTCCATTACCTAAGTTCTAAGTATTGATTATTACCGATTACAAAACAATCCTTTATATCCTGGGCATTATATAATCACACATTTTAAACTGTATTAAATAAATCAGAGTAATCCTAGTCAAACATTCTTCAGTTACTCCTTGACCTGCCCATAACAAAAGATATTAACCTGCAAGGAGTAAACAACGAGGGATTAGCATGAAGCTAAGTGAGTTAACTCATCACTAACAATACAACTTAGTTTAACACCATGAGTTCACCACATATAACACTTTGACTCAACATCACCAGAGGATAGGTGGCCCTTGTGGCGCCCTCAGCCGCGGTGGCCCACCAAGCGACACTTACACCAACTGCAGGCCAATACAGCGGTTAACCGATAACTGTTGGTTACCTTTAGTCAACACAAGCCTTACTTACAACGAATGTTCACAACCCTTGTGTTGACTAACCTGTAACAACACAGTCCAACATAGTTGACCTCTATATAACACAGTTACCATATAGGTCACTTAACACTTAACACTTTAACACTTTAACACAATTCACAATTCAACTTAACACTTGAATAACACTTAACACTTGAAGTAACCACAATAGTGATCACTAAATTATAGTGAGAGATCAAAGTCCACTCACCGACTACCATAGTCGCCCACTCAGTAGTCTAATATCACTGAGTCTTCTCCATATCTGGAAATACAACAAAATACACAAGTCAGTTACTTGTATCAAATCTACATAACAATACTCCAATAGATTTATACCAACAATCTCAATTCATATGTATTATCACAATCATCACAAACATCAAGTTCATACTTCTTGAATTTGTTTCTTAATCATGATTAAATATCATGTTAACCACTTTTCAACTATACATCATTTAGTTATCACTTGTAGTAATTTCACATAATTCATTCCATTAATATGAATTATCACTATTAACTTCATTAGTTCACTCTCACTTAATAAATCATGATAATTATAATCAACTTATCACCTTAGTTCACATTAATCATTGTTTAACTAACATAATCACACCAATAACAAGATTAATAGCTTCCAAATTAACAATCCACTAAAACACTTCATGAACACTTAATCAAATTCTTCCATTTTAAGTTAGGGTTCATGTCATAATCATGGATTAGGCACTAATTAACAACTCTAACATAACCAAAATCTTTACTTCATGAATTATCAACTAAATCACACTTTTATCATGAATACACCATAATCTTTTCTCTCTAAGTTAGGGTTTTACTTATAATCAAGAATTTCTTATCAACTAATGATAATATGATCATTACTAGCTTAATTTCAAGATAAATCATGCCAACTAAATCAAATATTCAAAACCCCAATTTCTAGGGTTAAAGAAATCACGAAATTAACACATATAACATGATTAAGATGATGCTAGAATGATTATTACATGTTATTGAAGCTTAACTAACATCAATTTACATTTTAGAAACCCTAATTTCGGATTTTGCTCAAGAACATCAAAAACCCCAAATTCTAGGTTGAAGAACATGAAGAACACAAGATCATACCTTGTTTGTGATGATTAAGAAAGCTTGAATTCGAGTTTTAAAGCTCCAATTTGATGTTCTTCATGATCTTGATAAAGATTTAAGGTTAATTGTGTGTGTGTATATGTACGTATGTATGTATGTGTGTAGGAAATAAAGCCCGACTCAAAACATAGATATATTACCTAATTAGTTACTTTGTGTACTAGTTTTGTCCCCCGTACTTATCATTGTCTGGAACTTAAAATATATTTACGGGAAAACTATTTTATTTTACCGTCACCTTGATTTAATTAAAACAATCAATATTTCACTAGTCACAATATTTCCTGAGGCTTATCGACCTATTAATTATACAATCAAACGCAATAACAATTTTAAATCACATTTAAAATTTACAGAAAATACCTATTACTTCTAGGCCCAATTTGAGGATGTTACACACGCTGACTGTTATCTCGCTGAGTCACTATACGCACCTAGACAAACTACTTCTCTGACAAACAAGAGAATAATGCGCATGGACGACTAGCCTCTATAGTACAAAACACTGAACTATTTATACTACAAGAATTCCTAAAATATCGGATCTAGGAATGACACGTGTCGCTGCTTGATTGGCTTGATCTCTGATGAACCGACATACTACGGGTCCCAATTCTGTTACCGCGAATATCTCGTTACCTTAAAACCAATTACTTGCTGCCACGTAATCCTTTAAGCAATCCTTCAAGTTAGAACATTCTTGCTGATGTATGAATAAGTACAGTACTTTGAGTACTTGATGATTTGAGAGGCTTTATTGAATAGTCTCTGAAGATGCAGAAATCCTCCTCACTCACTGCGAGCTAACATGCTCTTGTAGAATGACTTGAACTAGAGATCTTCAGAGACTAGCTATTATTTGGGCAGTGACTTTTGCCTTTATTGGTTTTGAAGAAGTAGAGCTCTCGCTGACGTTTCTCAGCGACACACCAAGTTGAGCTTTATTCTTCCTCAGCATATCAAGTAAAATGAATTCAGATCAGCGAACTCAATCTTCAGCAACAGCAGCTTTGATACAATCCATTTCTTCATTGATCAGTGAATAGTTGAGTTGGTCAGCGACCAGCGACTCTGTTAGGATATTTTAATTTGATGATACAAAATAATTAAAGACGAGGGACTAAAAGTGAAGATTGTTTAAATTAGTTTCCTTGTACCTTAATGATTTCTTTGTAACCCTAATATCTCTAGTATATAAAGAGATGTAGGGAGGTAGGTTTTGGTGTGCACAAAATTATGTAGACGTCTAAAGTAATTATCCCTAAGGTTCTTTGTAACCCCGATGCAAAAGTGTATCCGTCTTTATTATTGTTTAATAATAAGATTAGGGATTTGGCCATTGATAATATTGATGTTTGTTCTTATTCCGCTGCGTAGTATTATCATTGTTATCGTTTATTGTTAATCCTAGATCAAGACCTAAAAAGTCTCGAGCTTAAACGATATTGGGTTTTCACAATTGGTATCAAAGCAAGTACGTAAGATTGTTTATTAAGTTAAACAGGGACTAACAAAGTGGTATCAAAATTATAAGTCTCCTCGGTTATGGAAGTTATTATATAGCAAGTGGTTGTAAATGTTTGAAGTTGCTTATCTTTTTGAAGACCCCTATTGGATTATGACAAAAAGGGGAAGAAGATTCGAAGGTCAAGATTTGCAGCTTATTATGCATGACATGTTTACAAGAAATCAAGAACTAAGGGGAAGTTTGCGCAAGAAGATCTTTATTTTGTCATCATCAAATAGGGGAAGATTGTTAGGATATTTTAATTTGATGATACAAAATAATTAAAGACGAGGGACTAAAAGTGAAGATTGTTTAAATTAGTTTCCTTGTACCTTAATGATTTCTTTGTAACCCTAATATCTCTAGTATATAAAGAGATGTAGGGAGGTAGGTTTTGGTGTGCACAAAATTATGTAGACGTCTAAAGTAATTATCCCTAAGGTTCTTTGTAACCCCGATGCAAAAGTGTATCCGTCTTTATTATTGTTTAATAATAAGATTAGGGATTTGGCCATTGATAATATTGATGTTTGTTCTTATTCCGCTGCGTAGTATTATCATTGTTATCGTTTATTGTTAATCCTAGATCAAGACCTAAAAAGTCTCGAGCTTAAACGGTATTGGGTTTTCACAATAATGTTTCCTGTGTGCCTCAATCTCCTCTTGGGTTGAATTTTCATCAATCACGGGAATCTGCTCATCGAGAACATACTCCTTGTTCTCATACCTCAAGGTAAACCTTAGGTTACGCATCCAGTCCATATAGTTTGGACCAGTCAGTCTTTCCCTTCCAAGAACCGAGAGTAGTGAGAAGTTCGAGTTATGTGTGGGATTGGGGACGGGAGGATTATTACCATTTGTAGAAGACATCTATAAGATAAACAATTTTAGTTAGTTTGAATATTCCTTAATTAATTACCCAATTTTAAAATTAAGGCCAGGATCCGTATTTTAGATTCGTTTTATGAAAAGGTTTGCCGTAATCATATCGCGAATTTATTTTAGGTAGACAATTGTCTTTGTCAATTTCATTCTCTATGAAACTCCTAGTTCTTTTGAGATTCATTGAATCTTATCAACGGCATGTTAATCTCGGATATGCTCATCTACCATTCATGACTGGTATGCCGAGGATCATGAACAAGATGGTGAACTTAACCATGCAAAACCCGCGTGGTCCCCGGCCCGAGTACGCTCGAGAATCGCGAGTTCCACGTCACCTCTCAATATGATCTCATATTAATGTGCCGGTAAACCACACACGCTCCATTAATAGACCATACGAAAGATGTGCGGTTTTCATGGGTTAGCATACTATTCACATTTTAGTATCTAGAACGGGATTTTGTTTTAGTACTTTTAGGTCATACTTTTGATCTTGACATCATCCTATCAAAAGTCCTCGGTAGCTCCATTGAACGCACAAAGAAGCGGAGAAGCAGGTCAGCGCGAAGCCTATTAAAAACCTTACTTCTTTAGGGAAGCAGAGCAACCCGCCTTATACCTCTCTTATAGTTTGTTCACTATGGGTGAGCTGATTTTTCAATTGACTGACGATGTATTTAACTTTAATGATACATATACTTATAGCTCATAATATATGTAGTGTCTCTCTTTAAACTCATAAAGTCTACGGTTCTATTTTAAAACATTTTAAAATTTAGGGTTATATTTTAAACATTTCAAAATATAGGGTCTAAAGTGTAAATTCTTTTTACCAATTTAGACAAGCCAAATTCTAATTTATCTTTACCTACATACTATTGCAGATAATTAAATGCTAATATTTATTAAGCTAAGGCTCTGATACCACTGTTGGGTTTTCTATTCCCTAACTAGATTAATATGCACAGCGGAATTATAACAAAAATTAATCTAAGGCAATTAGGAAACTAAACCCTAAGGGATCTTAACTTGAATAAATAAAAGCAATAAAATAAATAAGATAAATATAAATTACTAACCTTTGAGAAAATCAATTTCTCACGCGCGCAGACGATCTTGCAGAGCTTCCTTACTTGGAGGCGAGTGCCCAAACTAGAACACCTCTAATGGCTCACACCCACGAACCAAAGAGAAATTCCAAATCCTTTGGTACCGATACAAAATCGAATAACTCTTACAAGGATTTTTACTAAGAAAGAAAGAATGAGAAATGGTGCACTTGAAACCTTAGCATAACCCCTCTATTTATAGGGGAAGGAAAGGCCATGGGTTTTATCCCATGAGCAATGTGGGATAACCACATTTCATAAGGTTTCTAACTTATGCTTATGTTTCACATTGATTTAATCTCGACTCACGTTTTCTTAATTATTTCTCTTAACCGTTCATTGAGGGCAACCCAAAAAGGACTCCACTTTTAACGATAGTATTTCCAATTAGTTATGAATTGGACACAATATCCAACATGTATAACAAGCACGTAAACCCAAGAGTGCCTATTATTGTCACTGGGAATGACTTTTCAACATTGTATGCACCTCTTATTCGTGATGGTCGTATGGAGAAGTTCTATTGGGCACCTACTCGTGAAGATCAGATTGGTGTTTGTATTGGTATTTTTCATACTGATAATGTTTCTAAGGAAGATGTGGTTATGCTTGTTGACACCTTCCCTGGGCAATCCATTGGTAAGCTATGTAGGCGGTAGAAGATCCCCTTAAACAGGATGGGTAATGGGTCGAAATAGGTTGGGTAGAATCAAGGACAATTATTTTGTCCATTTTAGGAATTTAGTTGGTATGGTATATATGATTATCTATGAACACTAGATGATGTCATAAAATGGGTGGTTCAGTTGGGTGGGTTGGATATATGGGTTAGTACTGGTTTCACTCTTTGATAGTTTGGGTGACCCAAAACTTCTTTTGCACAATTATTTTTCTTGATTTTTCAATCAACAGAATCCATGTTTAATATGGAATACATTTCGGACGACAATAGAAGTTTTTGACCCGTTTCATTTTTAACGAAGTTATGTGACGTAACCAATTTGACCCGTTATTATTAAATAGACCCTGAATCCACTTGTCCTCACATAACTGGATTGAACTTGCGCCACTCGACTTAGTTGCATTATGAGTTTATTGTGCAGCACCATGAAAGCTGTTGAATTTTATTATCAATTTTTTTTTTACAACTGAACATAAATGACTCTGTATGAAGATTTCTTTGGTGCTATAAGAGCAAGAGTCTATGATGATGAAGTTAGGAAATGGATTTCGGGCATCGGGGTAGAAAACATTGGGAAAAGACTTGTGAACTCAAAGGAAGAACCTCCTACTTTTGAACAACCAAATATGACGCTTGAAAAGCTTCTTGAGTACGGAAATAAGCTTGTTCAAGAACAACAGAATGTGAAAAGAGTCCAATTAGCAAACAAGTACTTAAATGAAGCTGCCCTTGGAGATGCTAATGAAGACGCCATTAAAAATGGAACCTTTTATGGTTAGGGTCTCTCAAATCCTTACAGCATTAGTGTAAATGTTTCTTGTTCTATATCAGGACCCGAAATTGTATAAGTTACTAGAACTGAATACCTTTAGTTTGATGTTTTTGATTGATGTTACAGATTCAGGCATAGCAGCCCATCAAGTAACTGTTCCTGAACGTGAAGGCTACGCCAATACTTCGACAGATGCCTTCCTTTGGGCTGCAAGCGTAGATGGACGTTGTACGTACAAGTTATAAATGAATTACAACCTAATAGTATACTGATTTATTGGATAATATATACATAAAAATTATTGTTTTACCAAGCAAGCTAGTAATATGTGACTGAAAGTTTTGTGATCTTTTGTGGACAATAACGACAGTTGTGAAGACAAAGTGGCCAGAAGTTATGGGGATGAAAGCCGAAGATGCAGAAAGGAAGATAAAAGAAGAGATGCCAAGGTCTATGGTTTATGTCATTCCTCATGACAGTTGTGTTACGATGGATTATGTGTATAGTCGAGTTAGGATATTTGTTGACGCTTCCCAAAATGTTGTTAAGACACCAGAAATAGGCTAGACCGATCTCATGATATGATTGACCATATATGTCATATCTGTTAAGGATCTTGTAGCCCATTGTGCATGTATAGAACGGGCTCGATCAGCCCGTGTTCAGATTAGGGTTATACATCATCATCATCATCATCATTATCATCATCATCATCATCATCATCATCATCATCATCATCATCATCATATTATATATTACGGTATATCAGACCCAACCTACATCTATTACATCTTTTCTGTAACACCCAGTTCTCGGGTCTAGTAGTAATTTAATATTTTCTGACTGTGAATAATTATTTAATGTGTCAGAAAATAGTTTCATTTGTTATTTGAAAATAAATGAGGAAAAGAGTCGAATAATTTATTGTGACTAGTAAATTATTATTTGTTTTAAATTAACCTAGTTGACGGTAAAAGAAAATAGTTTTTCCTCGCAAATGGTTTTTAAGTTCCAGACAATAGATATAAAAGGGGACAAAACTAGTACACATAGTAATATAGTATCCAATATATGTGTAAAATAGTGATAATTCTCAGAAGTAATTCCAGTAAAATCGAGATGGTGCGAGAGGGAAAGATTAAAACCCTAAACTAACTAAAATCATCATCAATCTTCAAAGTTCTTATGAAATCAACTCCCCTCATTCTTCCTGCGGAGTACGGCCGAACCATTTACACCACAGGGATGATTTTGAAATCTGAAAACAAGTCTTGGAGTGAAATTGATGCTAGAAAACTATGATTCAAGCTTCAATAACATGAAGTAATCATCTCTTGATCATCCTAATCATGTTGTAAGTCTTAATTTCGTGATTTATATAACCCTAGAAAATGGGTTTTTGGGTGTTTGATTGAATTAACATGATTAACCTTGAATTAAGACATGTAATGATTATATAATTGTTAATTGATAGTTAATTCATGATTATAAGTGAAACCCTAAGCTAGAAATGATATAATTGAATTATGATCATGAAGATAGTTAAGGGTTTAGTTGAGTATTCATGAATTATGGCTTGTAATCATATTAAAGGGGTTAGTTGATATTTAAATCATGATTATAAGCTAAGACCTAACTTAGAATTGAGAAAATGATGTATGATCATAATAAAAGTTCATGAGTCTAGTTGATTATGCTAGAATCAAAGCTTTTAAGCTTATATTATCGAATATAAGTGGTAATGGTTTAACCATGTTAATGGTGATAATTTAATTTAAGTAAAGTGATGTTGTAATCATGAAGATCATAACTTGATATGTAATTGTGAATCTTGATGTTTAAAGTGATTATTCATGAATTTGGCATAAATTGTGTTAAAGTGAGTTAAGTTAATAATCATTCAAATGATTGAGTAAATATCATGTTAAATCATGTTGTAGTATCATTTTAATGGTGTTGAGAATTATAGTGATTATGATGATATTCATGAGTTATATGAGAAATTCGGTATAGATCATGATATAGAACAATTGATTTATAATCAAAGAGTGAAGTTAAAACTTATGTGGTTAAGTATTCATGAAACCTAGTATTGAGACTTGGATTATGAACCATGTGATATGATATTGACATGAGTTGATTACTATGAATGAGTTACTAACTCGTTTTGTTTAATTGTAATTCTAGATAAACAGAAGACTCGGTGACATTAGACTACTGAGTGGACAACTGGGGTATTCGGTGAGTGGATCTATAACCTCAGTATGATTTAGTTGTAACAGGTTTGGTTACAACAAGTAACGTATTATTACTGTTTTCGTTTTCCATTATGATTATATTTAGTAGTAATAATATTGTTGATAGACTGTTTAGTCTAATATGTTGACCTGATTAAATATGTGAAAATGTGATCACTTGTTATTTGGCCTTCGGGCATCATGACATTGAGGTCAACATGTTAGTTGGGTTTGGTTACTATTGTAAGACGACAGGAATTTCCTTGTACTTATCATTAATAGGAAATTAGGTCGTATAAGATTAGTACCAAACTATCGGTCTCGTCCTTTATGGCCATAAGGATATGTACGATAAGTGTTCTTGGAGAATCCCCGGGTATTATGGTATCTCCAGAACCACCGATCCTCATTGACACGTTATTGTATTGAGATGTTATCTCATTGAAATAGAATTGTATGTTCTTGGCTGAAGGTTTCCCCAAGAACTCTAGACACTCTGTGATATCGTATATTTACGATTATTTGATGTAAACAGAGTTGTTATGCTAAGTTGGACTGTGTTTATTGGTTCCCTCACTTAGCTTTGAGCTAACACCCCCCCCCCCCCCCCCATTAACCCTTCTTACAGGTTATAGATTGGATGTTAGTTGGGCAAGAAGTTAGGCTGGATGGAATGTTTGACCACTGAGCGTGTACTCTGATATATTATTGGTTAAATCAGAAATGTTTTGTGAAATCATATAACACCTGAGTTAATAAACTATGATTTGAAATAGTTTGAATTTTATATTGGTTAAATAATGTAACATATAATGTATATATGGACTTTCGCTTCCGATGTATTATAATTAAATGATTGTAAAATGAGGGGTGTTATATTTTCTCCAACCTATATAATTTCCGGCAAGCCACCAAACGTTCCTTCGTGTAGTCGATGCTGCTATCTTCTTCCGTTTGTTAGCCCAAAGGTGATTTCTAATCGACTCTCTCTTTCTGAATCATATTATAAATTCATTGTCTGACACAATTGTTAACTTATCAACAAAATCCTTTCTTCTAATTTAATCAATTCACATTCTTATATATTTGCGAGTAATACTTATCAACAAAAGCCTTACCTCTGATATTATTTAGGGTTTACTAGTTATATATTGCATGTCTTTGATATATTTGAGCAGAGAAATAATACATCATATTACTATATTAGTATCAACAATATTGATCCGATCGTACGACTGATTATATATTTGAATGAATAGATATAGATATGTTACATGCTAGCTCTTTATATCATATGTCCTTGCATCATATATTTTATATATGTTATAATTTTTTATTATACATATCATACATACAATACAATATGATATATATATATATATATATATATGTCAACAACATATATAATATCCTCGTAAAATAACAACCCTCAACAATAGTATATGATCGAACAGAAAGAAGTTACATGAATACGAAAAAACAAAAAAAAAACTTTTGTTTTATAATGGTTGATCTTTGATTTTGATTTTTACTTTTGTTTCTATATGTATCCGATTGATCATTTCCACTCATTGGCCGGCAATTATGCCATCACTATGTATAACTTTAAAAAATAAAAAATAAAAACAAAACAAAATTTATAACACCCCCTATTTTCACTACCATTTTATAGTATATAATATCTCGAAAGCGCAGATAAAAGATACGTTAATCATTTTACATTACAGATTATATAAACAACTCAGGCTATCTCCAAATCATAACAATTTTAATTTGGGTGTTATTTAATTTCAAATACAACTTGGGTTTATTCCAAAACCAATATCAGAGTAAGCCATCTGGTCAAACATTCCATCCCGAACAAACTTCTTGCCAATCCCGTTCTATCAAAACCATAACCTGCAAGAAGTGGGGTGGTGGGGTTAGCATAACGCTAAGTGAGTGAATAACTAATCAACAGTCCAACTTAGCATAACAACTTTGTTTACAATAAATAATCGTAAACAAAAACATCACAGTAGATCGATGGTTCTTGGGGAAACCTTCAGCCAAGAATGCCAACAGTAAACACAAGTAAACACATAATATCAATGAGAATAACATCTCAATACAATGAGGATCAGTGGTTCTTGAGATACCATAATACCCGGGGATTCTCCAAGAACACTTATCATACATATCCGTATGGCCATAACGGACGAGACCGATAGTTTGGTACTAATCTCATACCACCTAATTTCCTATTAACGATGAGTACAAGAAAATTGCTGTCGTCTTACAATAGTAACCAAACCCAACCATCATGTTGACCCCAATACACTGATGCCCGAAGGCCAAATATCAAGTGATCACATATTAACATATTCAATCAGGTTAACATATCAGACTAAACAGTCTATCAACAGTATTATTACTATTAAACCAAAATCATCATGGTAAATCAAAAGCAATAATAATACGTTTACTCGTTGTAACCAAACCTGTTACAACTAAATCACACTAAGGATTAAAGATCCACTCACCGACACCTCAGTCGTCTACTCAGTAGTCTAATGTCACTGAGTCTTCTCCACATCTGAGAATACAACAGAATAACACAAGTTAGTCACTTGTCTCAAAATTTATACAACAACATCATTCCAATATGTTTACACCCATAACTCTCCACAATACTCAATTCATATAAGTTTACATAATCATCACAATCATCTATATTCAAACCATACTTATATGAATTCATATTGTGGTTTTCAACAACATGTTTAACAACTACTAAATGATAATACCACATGATACAACATGATATTTAACTCAATTATTCAATTCCTTAAATATCACTTAATCATGATCATAATTCAACTCTAACATGATCATTAACCATACTTGTCAATTATACATCATTTATTTAAATTTAGAAGCTTTGATCCTTGAATTACACATTAAGTTCATAACTTGCTTCATAATCATAATTCAACACTTTCAACTCTAGGTTAAGTTTTAACTACAAATCATGAATTAAACATCAACAAACAATTTTAACATAACCACAAACTTTAATTCATGAATTATCAACTAAACCCATAATTTTTCTTATGATCATACACTACTTCATTCATTTCTAAGTTAGGGTTTAACTAAACATCACGAATTAAGCCTTAACTAAGCTTTATATTATCACTACAAGCTTTAATTCTATACCAATCATCCTAATTTCATCAATTACTCAAAACCCATTTTTATCACCAATCACATAATTCAAATTTCTCATTATGTAATTGAATTAGTGTTAATAACACTTAATACAACCCTAACTAACATCAATTCTACCATTTTAAAACTTTAATTTCGGATTAAAATCAATAATTAGCTAAAATCCCAAAAACCCCAAATTCTAGGTTATAGAACTTGAAGAACACATGATCATACCTTGCTTAGGATGATTAGAAGGGCTTGAATTCGAACTTGAAAGCTTCAATTTGATGTTATGAAGTGAGTTTAATGATTAATGTAGGGTTTCATATGTGTATGTATGCGTATGATACGTATGTGTGTGTGGATATAAACCGACTCAACATATGGGACTTATCATATAAGTGTTAAATTTTATTCCCCGTACGTATCATTGTCTGAAACTTAAAAATCATTTGCGAGGAAAAACCATTTTATTTTACCGTCAACAATGTTAATTTAAAACACTTAATAATTTACTAGTCACAATAAGTTATTTGACTCTTTTCCCAATTATTCTCAAATAACTTAAACAAATTATTTCCTAACACATTAAATATTAATTTAAAGTCAGGAAAATATTATAAAACTACTAGACCCGAGAACTGGGTGTTACAAAATTAATAGGCCAACTATAATTAATTACTATTTAACTTCATTGTATTAGATCATTCAAGTATGTGTACGAGCAGGGGCGGAGCCAGGAAATATAAGTAGAGGGGGCGAAATAATTTTTTTATATTTATTTTGTAGTTTAGTGGGGGCGAAATATATTTTTTCTTATTTCTTTTGTAGTTTAGTGGGGGCGAAAATTTTAAAATGTCATTAATACCTTTAAAAAAAAATTTTTTACGTAATTTGAAAATTCTTGTGGAGGTGGCTTTCTACGCTGCCCCCGCCATGTCTTCGTCCCTGTGTACGAGACCCCTTGAGGTTGTCAGTTGTCACCCAACATAACTTGATTACAGATTACATTTCTTGACATTATTTAATTATTATAAAAATTATAATTAACTTCACCTATGTATATAATTGTAATTGTGTATATGTATATTACAGGTAATTAAGATTGTATTAACCATGTCCCAGTCTAACGACCAACAAAGTTTACCCTTTTGGATTAAACCCGTGTTCCAGAATAACAAACAAAGTTCACCCTTCTGGATGGAACTAACTACTCCCTCATGTGAGTTCAATTAACTACCTATTTTTATATCTTTTTGGTAAGTAATTAAATTTTGTTTTCTGATCTTACATATTTTGTGGGGAAACAATTAATTAAATTGCAGCTGGGAAAACAAAATGGCCGGAGCTTATGGGATGGAAAGCTGAAGATGCTGAAAAGAAGATAAAGGAAGAGATGCCAAGGGCTACGGTTGACGTCATTCCTCCTAATACAGCTGTTACATTGGATATAAGGCAAACTCGAGTTAGGTTACACGTTGACTCGTCTCAAACTGTTATCAAGGTACCAAGAACTGGCTAGACCCTAGGGTACGTGGATCACGTTGGGTCAATTAAGATCATGTCAACTCGGCTTATCTTGTGCATGTTTTCTTGATTATATCATATCGTTCATGTTTGTTTAAACTAATGTCGAACCAGTACTCTACCTATAGATGTTAATTTTGTATGTTTTTTCAACTCTCAGTTGAAAATGACCATAGATGATCGTTAGATAGGTGGATTAGATTGTACAATCGCATAACCAAAGAGGCCCACTGTGACAACCGTCAAATTTAGGACTATAATTTAGTGCCTAATAAAGTTTTAATCCATGTAATTAGTTCTGTGTTAGGCTAATTAATGTATCAATTATTATATATATTGTTGAATATATATCTACAATTGTGCGGTTTGTTTAAATCGCACGAGCTTTAAATCGAATGAATTTTGATACAATAAATACGGACGTTGGTGATCAATTTTATTAAATAACGCTATTATGTCAAAAATATTATTATTATAATATTACGTATTCATTCGTATCGTACAATCAGAAAGTTACACAACTTAAAATGTAAAACGAGCAAACAAATTAACTTACCTTTTATAATTCAAATATTAAATGGTTAGTAAAATATTTAAATAAAATTTAACGTAATACGTTGTATCTTTAAAAGTAACAACTAATATATAAAAAAATTATTTAACGTTTTAACGACGGAGCAAACGAACACCGCACGGAGCGGGAACGCGGGGCGAAAATGGGGATTTAACCCCCACTCCCACCCACTTTCTTCCATTTCTCTTTTTCTCTATCTCTCACCTCCCTATTTTCTCTCAACAAAACCCAAACCAAAAATCATCAAAATCGCAAAATAAACACCTCAAACGACCTCGGATCTTCAAGCCCCTTTTACAATAAACGACCACCTCGCGACGATCTACACTTCTATCTTTCCGGAATTTCATTTCGGCGATTTGTAAGTTTCCGACACAACTCCGAAAACTCTCGTTTTTAAGATTTATAACTTGCTAGTTGTTTGTATAACCTTGTAATGTCCTAAAATGGGTTGGGTAAAAATATTATGCCGATCGATGGCCGGAAAACGCGTTTTTGGGGATGAATTTCCGATCAGACCCCGTACGTCGCATTTGGTCTGGAGCAGATGCGACGTAGCGACCTACGTCGCATTATATCCCCAACGTCGCATACAGCGACGCAGCCTACTACGTCGCATTGACTTGCGAACGTCGCACATAGCGACGCAGACCTTAACGTCGCAATAACGAACCTACGTCGCATAAGCGACGTAGCACCCTACGTCGCTATTGACTTAGCACTGTTGACCTTAGCGACGTAACCCTTTACGTCGCAAAACTCTTACGTCGCAGGCTACGTCGCACAAAACAGAATCTTGAAAACTCTAATTTTTACAAAGTGTCGAGCTTATACAACTTCAAATGCTTATGCAATATGACTTTTAGAACATAATGGGACTCGTATTTCAAGTGTAACACTTCAAAAACAAGACGACAACAATAACACTTTTATTTTCAACTAATCACCAACGGTCCGTACGCATTTTCAAAAACATACTTCAAAATCAAACAAGTCGTAGTAACTTGTAACAATACAATCAACCAAATCGGGGAAATTTGGACATTTAGTTAGACAAACAATTTCAATGGTAGTCTTTCGAGATACCAATACAATTAATAACAATTCAAGTGTCGTGGACACATTCAGGTTTCAAGTCTTTGGACACCAACACACTGCTAATTACTTCAAGTTTATTACGTTAAACACATCAGAAACCAGGTGAGTTTCATAGCCCCATTTTCACTGCTTTACAACTAGGGGTGTGATATTACTACTCGATTTTGTTTTACAAGTAGAACGCAAGTGACAAACTTCAAATACTACATGAGTTTCAAGCTAATCAATTTAAAGTCCTCCATAAGCATAGTCTCTAGTATTTTATAGCGTGAATGTTAGTATATGATATCATATGGGATTGACAATCCTCATCCGGGTTAGCACGCACTAATCGGTCAAACGGATGTATTAGCATTTGGGAAGACGAGTGTTGATTAGGCACTCGTAGGAGGCAAATCAGTTAGGTTTCCTTAACTGGGCCTGACAAATCAGTTAAGCTCAGACTATGTGCTCATGGACAGTATAACTTTTATTTTGCTTAATTGCATTTTAAATTCAATATAAATCTTGCGGTTCTTACAACTATATATTGACATACAAACCTGTGAGCTCACCAGTGTTTTCGCTGACCCATTTTAGTATTTATCACAGGTACCCAGCAGTAGTTTGGCTGCACAAGCAGGAATTATTAGCTCGAGTCAGCATACATACAACTAGAGATTGGACTGCATTATTATATTTTGTAAAAGTAATTATGCTATGTAATCTCTAAATTTCAGGAACCGAGCTAATGTAACTATATTTTGATGTAAACATTTATTTTATTTATACAAGTTTAAAACGACGCATATAGTGGTCGTTCATTATATCTTATGTGCTTTGTATATTGATTAGTGACACCCAAATCAAGCTTCCGCAAATCATTAAATTTGGGGGTGTCACAGATTGGTATCAGAGCCTAAGGTTATAGTGAACTAGGTTGCATCTAGTGGGCCTAGACTATGACCGTTAGGCGGTATTCCTTATTAGTTATGACTAGTTCAGGGATTACATCATACGACTTTAATTTAACATAGCCTGATCAACTATGTACAATTAAAGAAAGATGATGTGAAATCTGAAAGAGTTATGTTGAACAGGAATGCATTAGTTGACTCTGACCTCGAGAGAAACGGGACTCAAAACACGTCTGTGCTAGACACTCAATAGGTTATTATGTGATATACATATATATATACATAAATAGACCTCATTACAACTTTAGGCTATATTATATTATATTATATGAATATAGGCCTCTTTCTTTCAAACGTTTTGTCTCGGAATGACAAACACACCACTAGTTCATCATACTCGGACTAGTATCTTATTTCATTTCCTTGTTCTTTCTTACTCAGCATCATGCCTCCACGTCGTCAAATTACCCTTAGCGAAGCTGAGATCGCGGGAATAATTGCCCGCAGTGTGACTGAAGCCTTGGCTACCCGAACACCACCTGGTAGTGAGGACACCGCAACCAATACTCCACCACCCAAACCCTGCTCCTATAAGGATTTCCTTAGCTGTAAACCACTATACTTCAAGGGCACGGAAGGTGCCATTGGTTTGATCCGTTGGATTGAGCGCATGGAATCTGTTTTCAGTCTCTGCGACTGCACTGAGAACAACAAGGTCAAATTCGCTGTTTACACCTTTCAGGAAGGTGCATCCACGTGGTGGAAAACCCACGCAAACTCTGTAGGCCTTGAGGTTGCAAACCGACTTCCTTGGGCCGAACTGAAGAAGAAACTGACAGAGAAGTACTGTCCTGAAGAAGAATTGCATAGGCTGGAGGAAGAATTCTGGCATCTGGAAGTGCAGGGAAATGATGTTGCTGATTATACCACCAAGTTCCAACAGTTTGCCTTATTATGCCCGGGTTTGGTCGAACCAGAAAGTAAGGGCATCAAGAAATACATTCGTGGACTTCCCGAGAACATTCAGGGGAACGTCGCCTCATCCAAACCAACAACTACTGAGAGTGCCATTCGATTGGCCCACGAACTCATGGCTCTAGTTGTCAGCCGTGAGACCTCCAACACCTCATCCTCCAACAAACGCAAATCCACTGAACACCACCACAACTCCAACAAGAAAAACAACGACATCCAAGTCTACAATACCAACTCTGAAACCACCCGCAACTACACCGGGGACAGACCTTATTGTCCCAAGTGTAACTACCACCATTTTGGTCAGTGCGGTACTCCTTGCAACAACTGCAGGAGGCAAGGGCATTTGACTAAAGATTGCCGAGCTCCCAAATCCAACAACAACCCCTCTGACAGAAATACCCGCCAACCTAGGTCCTGCTATGAATGTGGAAACCCAGGACACTTCAGGGATTCTTGCCCAAAGTTGAAGAATAAGGGCAACAACAACAACAACTCCCGCAACAACAACAACAACGCCAAAAGTACTGCTTTCGTGATCAACTCAGGGGACGCCCGTCTGGACCCGAATGTGGTCACGGGTATGTTCCTCCTCAACAATTTAACTGCTTCCATTCTGTTTGATACTGGTGCCGATAGGAGTTTTATTTCCGATGAATTTTGCCCTCTACTTGACATTACACCTGTTGCTTTAGACGTTAAGTACACCGTAGAGCTAGCAAATGGCAAGCTGATAGAAACCGATAGTGTGATACCTAATTGCACTTTAAATCTAGCCGACGAAACCTTCCCCATAGATCTTATGCCTATTGAGATAGGAAGTTTCGATGTCATCGTAGGCATGGACTGGTTATCCAAACATCGCGCCGAAATCATCTGCTATGACAAAATTGTTCGCATACCTCTCACTGTCGGTAGAACCCTAGTCATACAGGGGGAGACCGGAGGGACGAGGCTCAACCTCATATCTTGTTTAAAAACCCGAAAATTTCTGAGAAAGGGTTATCCTGCAATCCTCGCGCACATCATGGAGAAAAAGTCGGAGGAGAAGCGACTTGAGGATGTTCCAATTGTTCGAGACTTTCCAGAAGTCTTTCCTGAAGAACTACCTGGTCTACCACCACCAAGACAGGTTGAGTTCTCAATCGATCTTGTACCCGGTGCTGCGCCTGTGGCCCGAGCGCCATACCGTTTAGCTCCATCCGAACTTCAGGAGTTGTCCACCCAGTTACAGGAACTCCTGGAACGAGGGTTTATCAGGCCGAGTTCTTCACCTTGGGGAGCTCCGGTCCTATTCGTTAAGAAGAAAGATGGTTCCTTTCGAATGTGTATCGACTATCGAGAGTTGAACAAGTTAACTGTCAAGAACCGGTATCCACTTCCTCGAATCGATGATTTGTTCGACCAACTGCAAGGGTCGAGTTGTTATTCAAAGATTGATCTCCGATCCGGTTATCATCAATTGCGTGTTCGCGATGCCGATATTCCAAAAACCGCTTTCAGAACCCGTTACGGGCATTACGAATTCCAAGTGATGCCATTCGGCCTAACCAATGCACCGGCTGTATTCATGGATCTTATGAATCGGGTGTGCAAGCCTTATCTTGACAAATTTGTCATTGTCTTCATCGACGACATCCTTATATATTCACGAAACAAAGAAGAACACGCGCAACACCTCAAAACCATCCTTGAACTGCTTAAACACGAGGAGCTCTATGCCAAGTTCTCTAAGTGTGAGTTCTGGATCAAAACCGTTCAATTCCTTGGCCACGTGATTGACAGTCAGGGGATTCACGTTGACCCGTCAAAAATCGAGGCTATCAAAGATTGGCAATCGCCAACCACTCCAACCGAAGTACGGCAGTTTTTGGGACTTGCCGGGTACTATCGACGCTTCATTGAAAATTTCTCCAAGATAGCCATACCACTCACGACTCTGACCCAGAAAGACAAAAAGTTTGACTGGACTGAGAAACAAGAGTCGGCATTTCAACTCTTAAAGCAAAAGCTTTGCAGTGCTCCTATCCTATCATTACCCGAAGGCACCGATGATTTCGTGGTATACTGCGATGCTTCTCATCAAGGTCTCGGTTGTGTGCTCATGCAACGAGACAAAGTCATAGCTTATGCTTCCCGACAGCTCAAGATTCATGAAAAGAATTACACCACCCACGACCTCGAGCTAGGAGCTGTCGTTTTTGCCCTCAAAATCTGGAGACATTACCTTTACGGTACCAGATGTACAATTTTCACCGACCATAAAAGCCTTCAACACATATTCGATCAGAAGGATCTCAACATGAGGCAACGTCGGTGGGTCGAGTTACTTACGGATTACGACTGCGAACTCAAATATCATCCAGGCAAAGCAAATGTTGTTGCTGACGCCCTCAGTCGAAAAGAGCGAGTGAAACCACTTCGGGTTCGAGCCCTCAGTATGACCATTCACAACAATTTAAACATTCAAATTCTCACTGCTCAACTCGAAGCCTTAAAACCCGAACATGTCAAAGATGAAGCCTTGCGGGGCATGGATAAACAGCTTGGAATCAGACCTAACGGGATTAGGTATTTCTCAAACCGAATCTGGTTGCCTAAATTCGGGAACCTACGTGACTTGGTGATGGATGAAGCTCACAAGTCAAAATACTCTATCCATCCGGGATCCGATAAAATGTACCATGGTATCAAGGATTTCTACTGGTGGCCGAACATGAAAGCCGAAATCGCCACCTATGTCAGCAAATGCCTTACTTGCTCCAAAGTCAAAATCGAATATCAAAAACCTTCTGGTTTACTTCAACAACCCAGTCTTCCTGAATGGAAATGGGAGCAAATTTCCATGGACTTCATAACCAAACTACCCAAATCCTCAAACGGTTGCGATTCCATTTGGGTGATCGTGGATCGTCTCACAAAGTCTGCTCACTTCCTGGCAATCAAGGAATCTGACAAAATGGAACGCCTCACCAACATTTATCTGAAGGAAATCGTGACCAAACACGGTGTTCCAATCTCCATTATCTCTGATAGAGATAGTCGTTTCACTTCACAATTTTGGCAATCACTTCAAAAATCTCTGGGTACTCGACTTGATATGAGTACCGCATACCATCCTCAAACAGACGGTCAAAGTGAACGAACCATTCAAACACTTGAAGACATGCTACGGGCCTGCGTAGTAGACTTCGGTGTAAACTGGGAAAAACATCTACCATTGTGCGAATTCTCGTACAACAACAGTTATCATACCAGCATCAAAGCTGCACCCTTCGAGGCACTGTACGGTCGTAAGTGCCGGTCACCTATCTGTTGGACTGAAGTTGGGGATAGCCAACTCACGGGTCCAGAAATCATTCATGAGACGACCGAGAGAATCGTTGAAATCCAAAACAAGCTTAAGACCGCGCGTGATCGTCAGAAGAGTTATGCTGACGTGAGACGCAAACCACTCGAGTTCCAGGTTGGGGATCGAGTTCTACTCAAAGTATCGCCTTGGAAAGGCGTAATCCGATTTGGCAAACGAGGGAAGTTGAATCCCAGATACATTGGACCATTCGAGATCCTTGAAAAGATTGGTCCAGTGGCTTATCGATTGCAGCTGCCATCTGAACTCAGCAGCGTGCATCCCACGTTTCATGTTTCAAATTTGAAGAAGTGTCTGTCTGATGAGACACTTATCATTCCACTCGATGAAATTCGAGTTGACGAGAAACTTCACTTTGTTGAGGAACCCGCCGAGATCATGGACCGTGAGGTCAAACAACTTAAACAAAGTCGTATTCCCATTGTCAAGGTTAGGTGGAATTCGCGGCGCGGTCCGGAATTTACCTGGGAACGGGAGGACCAAATACGACTCAAGTATCCTCAACTCTTCACTGATTCAACGTCAAACACAACTTCAACATAAATTTCGGGACGAAATTCTTCTAACAGGGGGAGAATGTGACAACCGTCAAATTTAGGACTATAATTTAGTGCCTAATAAAGTTTTAATCCATGTAATTAGTTCTGTGTTAGGCTAATTAATGTATCAATTATTATATATATTGTTGAATATATATCTACAATTGTGCGGTTTGTTTAAATCGCACGAGCTTTAAATCGAATGAATTTTGATACAATAAATACGGACGTTGGTGATCAATTTTATTAAATAACGCTATTATGTCAAAAATATTATTATTATAATATTACGTATTCATTCGTATCGTACAATCAGAAAGTTACACAACTTAAAATGTAAAACGAGCAAACAAATTAACTTACCTTTTATAATTCAAATATTAAATGGTTAGTAAAATATTTAAATAAAATTTAACGTAATACGTTGTATCTTTAAAAGTAACAACTAATATATAAAAAAATTATTTAACGTTTTAACGACGGAGCAAACGAACACCGCACGGAGCGGGAACGCGGGGCGAAAATGGGGATTTAACCCCCACTCCCACCCACTTTCTTCCATTTCTCTTTTTCTCTATCTCTCACCTCCCTATTTTCTCTCAACAAAACCCAAACCAAAAATCATCAAAATCGCAAAATAAACACCTCAAACGACCTCGGATCTTCAAGCCCCTTTTACAATAAACGACCACCTCGCGACGATCTACACTTCTATCTTTCCGGAATTTCATTTCGGCGATTTGTAAGTTTCCGACACAACTCCGAAAACTCTCGTTTTTAAGATTTATAACTTGCTAGTTGTTTGTATAACCTTGTAATGTCCTAAAATGGGTTGGGTAAAAATATTATGCCGATCGATGGCCGGAAAACGCGTTTTTGGGGATGAATTTCCGATCAGACCCCGTACGTCGCATTTGGTCTGGAGCAGATGCGACGTAGCGACCTACGTCGCATTATATCCCCAACGTCGCATACAGCGACGCAGCCTACTACGTCGCATTGACTTGCGAACGTCGCACATAGCGACGCAGACCTTAACGTCGCAATAACGAACCTACGTCGCATAAGCGACGTAGCACCCTACGTCGCTATTGACTTAGCACTGTTGACCTTAGCGACGTAACCCTTTACGTCGCAAAACTCTTACGTCGCAGCCTACGTCGCAGGCTACGTCGCACAAAACAGAATCTTGAAAACTCTAATTTTTACAAAGTGTCGAGCTTATACAACTTCAAATGCTTATGCAATATGACTTTTAGAACATAATGGGACTCGTATTTCAAGTGTAACACTTCAAAAACAAGACGACAACAATAACACTTTTATTTTCAACTAATCACCAACGGTCCGTACGCATTTTCAAAAACATACTTCAAAATCAAACAAGTCGTAGTAACTTGTAACAATACAATCAACCAAATCGGGGAAATTTGGACATTTAGTTAGACAAACAATTTCAATGGTAGTCTTTCGAGATACCAATACAATTAATAACAATTCAAGTGTCGTGGACACATTCAGGTTTCAAGTCTTTGGACACCAACACACTGCTAATTACTTCAAGTTTATTACGTTAAACACATCAGAAACCAGGTGAGTTTCATAGCCCCATTTTCACTGCTTTACAACTAGGGGTGTGATATTACTACTCGATTTTGTTTTACAAGTAGAACGCAAGTGACAAACTTCAAATACTACATGAGTTTCAAGCTAATCAATTTAAAGTCCTCCATAAGCATAGTCTCTAGTATTTTATAGCGTGAATGTTAGTATATGATATCATATGGGATTGACAATCCTCATCCGGGTTAGCACGCACTAATCGGTCAAACGGATGTATTAGCATTTGGGAAGACGAGTGTTGATTAGGCACTCGTAGGAGGCAAATCAGTTAGGTTTCCTTAACTGGGCCTGACAAATCAGTTAAGCTCAGACTATGTGCTCATGGACAGTATAACTTTTATTTTGCTTAATTGCATTTTAAATTCAATATAAATCTTGCGGTTCTTACAACTATATATTGACATACAAACCTGTGAGCTCACCAGTGTTTTCGCTGACCCATTTTAGTATTTATCACAGGTACCCAGCAGTAGTTTGGCTGCACAAGCAGGAATTATTAGCTCGAGTCAGCATACATACAACTAGAGATTGGACTGCATTATTATATTTTGTAAAAGTAATTATGCTATGTAATCTCTAAATTTCAGGAACCGAGCTAATGTAACTATATTTTGATGTAAACATTTATTTTATTTATACAAGTTTAAAACGACGCATATAGTGGTCGTTCATTATATCTTATGTGCTTTGTATATTGATTAGTGACACCCAAATCAAGCTTCCGCAAATCATTAAATTTGGGGGTGTCACACCCACACTAGTTAAATGGGTCAGTGGTACTTTAAAGGATGTAGTTATGAACCCAAACAAATATTGTCTGTTACCACTTTATTATTAAGCACAAAACAAAACTATATGATCAAACATTCAAACTCCATAGGGCAGGGATATTTCAAAGCTAGCTTTTAAATTTTTCTTTAAATAAAAATGCATATGGATATTTTTGACTTTTTTTATTTATATACATATATAATATAATTCATCGATGGAAAAAGTGAAATAATTATCAATGAAAAAATCGTGAGTAAAAAGCTTTTGCTTTTCGTCTTCTTCCAACGTACAGTTAAGATGTCAGATTCAATGTTTGTTGTATATCAAGGGTTGGATAACTTAGTATGTATTTTAATGTTAAATAATGTTAATAATAATATGTAATAATTTTAATAAAATTTTTAACAAATATTCCACCATGAAAATGACACACATAAAGTATGAAATAGTAATATAATCAAAGGATATGTCGACGCTGAGTCGACCAATAATTAGCAATCTAAAATAGTATATGCTGTTTAATTAGTCTCCCAATCATTCATTTAGTTTGATTTAATTTAAGTATATATTAAATAAAAGTTAATTCATATTTTCCCATAGGGTGAGGTTCAGATGAGAATGGAAAATTGGTGGGAATGGATGAACCAATAAGAATGTGACACGTGTCATAAAACTTATTTTCCCTCACATTTTTTATGACCTTTTACTATCGTCCGACTGTTACCGATGCTTTTGCTTCTGTTCAATACATGCATAATGACTGAAGCTAATTTTGGTTGGTTAATCCGATCAGTTCATCGATGGTCAGCAAGTATGATGGTCTTAATGATGATCCTACATGTATTTCATGTATATCTCACCGGTGGATTTAAAAAACCTCGCGAATTAACTTGGGTTACAGGTGTGGTTTTGGGTGTATTGTCATTTTTATGTTCCAAATATATTTTCATCTTTTTTTTCTATTTTTTCGTGAAAACTTATTTTCCCTCACGTTTTTTATAATCAAATATCTCACAAATGGTAAGTCAAAAAATTATAAAAATTACACCATAAAAATCAGCATTTTTTCCCCTCGATTTGCCATCTCACAGGGTATATACTTTCGACGACTTTCTTTTTTGGGTTTTACAAAATTAGTAACACATGTGTTACTAGCTGATATCACATGTGTTACAAGATGACATCACATGTGTTAGTCTCTAGTAACACATGTGTTACTCGTTGGTAACACATGTGTTACTCGTTGGTAACACATGTGTTAGTTGTTTTCAAAACTTACCGAAAAAAATATTTCGTCGAAAGTATACCTTGTCACATCTTTAATCGAAGATAATAAAACACTGATTTTTATGGTGCAATTTTGTGATTTTTCAGCTTACCATTTGAGAGATATTTAATTTTTAAAAACACGAGGGAAAGAGGATTTAGTGGCACGTGACACATTCCTATTGATTCCCTCGTTCTCACAAAAAGTTATTGTACTCATTTCAACCTTATTCTTTTCCATCCATGCCAAATGTGGCCAATATTAATATCCAGTTCGGTTCTTAATCACTAATTCTTGAATTTTAAAATAAGTATTTACTTTTAAATTGTTTAAAATGTTAGTAAGTTTTATTAACTGTATATATACTTTTTATCGATAAATAATCATCCTCGTCCATCAAAGGAAAGCTATATGAGCTTACCTGGACGAAAGAAAAAAATATGATTTATGTATTTGCTAAAACAATATTTCATTATTATTATAGCTACTATACTATTTCAATTTTTTTTTTTTAACTTAAAAGATCATGTTTAATTAGAACTAGTTTTGTACTTCTTAGCTTATATAAAACACTTTTTTTGGATGAATGGGGAAGTGTAATATTCATTACGATGCATTTTAATTTTCATCAATACAAGTGTCAAAAAAAAAAGCGAAAATTAATAAATGTTAATCAGAATCGATGCTATAAATGTTAAACTTCCTTGATAAATTCTTTTTGTATTTTATAACACCAATAATTGAATATTATATACAAAATTGTTAATATTCATCGAAGTGAATGTTAGTTAAAATTCATCATGATGAATGTTAACATTCATCGTGAGAATGTTAAGTTAACATTCATTATGATGAATCTTAACAATTTATTAAATAAATATTCATCAACTAATATTATGATTTCACAATGGATTTCATCGGTTAATATATTATTTATAGTATCGATTTTGATTATTATTTACTAATAAAATTAATTCTCTTTTTAAATTTTGTATTGACAAAGTTAACATGCTCCGTGATGAATATTACATTTTTCCTTTTACCGAAAATTAGTGATTTCCTCTTGAATCCTGTCTTATATATATACTCTAACACAAATTCAAGTCATTATTAAACAAATTCTGATGACCTAAGATAATAAAACTGGTAGTATCGCCCTCGTCTCAGATTCTTACTTACAATTATAAGTTTAATTTAAAAAAAAAAAAAAAAAAAAAGAAGAAGTTCAATTAAGCTTGAATAACAAACAAACCAAAAACAAATATTACAAAATCTATAGTAATTTTTTTGACAAATAAAATATTCACAAAAGTGGCCCCTTGCCATTAATGCTCTGTATGTAAAAGTTAAGGATAATAAACTTTATAAAGTGCTTTGGGTTTACCAAAATCCTATCTATCGATACACTTTTTATATTCATACACTTTTTATTTTATTTACTAATATTTTCCTTCCATTTGCATCAAATAAATCCAAGTTGTCTGCGTTGTAGCATTGACAGGTCAAATTGTATCGTTTCTATTGTTTCAATCATCCCCTTGATTCCATTTCCTTACCAAAACCACCTGTCCATCTATATCTAAATCTGAACACCCAAAAACCTCAAATTCCTCATAACTTTCTATAACCAATTATTGTACTTCAATTCGTATCTATGATATTATTACAACCGTATGTTGTCCTGCTACTCTTCCTGCACCTGTCACTGTCACTTGCAGGAACAGTAGCAGCGGATGATAACGGTTTCAATTTTGTTTACAAGAATTCAGATGATTCGCAGCTCGATGGTGTTCGAGAAGTCCAAACGGACGGTCGAATTGTTCGATCGAACGAGACCTTAGATCCGGGTGTCGGTCACACCTTCTACGATCGCCCGTTCCGGTTCAAAAACTCGACAACGGGCGATGCTTTTTCATTCTCGAGTCAATTCGTATTCGGAATGATACCAGAAGATCCACTTAGGGCGTTCCACGGTATGACGTTCGCTATCACACCCTCGAAAGGAGTCATCCAAGCGTCATCTTCTCAACATCTCGGGCTTTTTAACCGAACCAACGATGGAAACGAGTCAAACCACATAGTCGCTCTTGAACTTGATTCGTTTAAGAATATCGAGCTCAGTGACATAGACAACAACCATATTGGTCTCGATATCAATAGTATAGTATCCGTTTTCGCTACAACCGTAGGCTATTATGATCAAAATGGTGTTTTTAAAAACTTAACATTAGCTAGTTCACAAGAGATTAGAGCGTGGGTTGATTATGATGGTGTTACAAAACATATAAATGTGACACTTGCACCTGTACATATGTCAAAACCTCAAAAACCCTTAGCTTCTATACAAAAAGATTTATCCCCAATTTTATTAGAAGAAATGTATGTAGGGTTTACTTCAGCAACTGGTGTTCTTGTTCAAACATTTTATGTTGTTGCTTGGAGTTTTCAAATGAATGGTAAAGCTCAGGATATTGATTTGTCCAATCTTCCATCTTTGCCTATCAAGAAAAAGTCAACCAAAAAGAAAAAAATGATTTTGGCAATCGGGTTGTCTTTAGGTGGAATAGTTGTTATATCAGCGATTTCGATTTGGGCTTTCGTTTTGTATCGAAGAAGAAAACGTAAGTTTTCTGAAGTTTTAGAAGATTGGGAGGTACAATATGGGCCTCATAGGTTTGCTTATAAAGATTTATACATTGCAACAAAAGGGTTTAAAGAAAGTGAGTTATTAGGGAAAGGCGGTTTCGGACAGGTTTATAAAGGGACTCTGCCTAATATAGAAACTCCAGTTGCAGTGAAAAAGATTTGGCATGAATCGGGTCAAGGAATGAAGGAATTTGTGGCTGAGATTGCGACAATTGGGCGGCTAAGACACCCGAATTTGGTTAGACTTCTTGGGTATTGTCGAAGACAAGGTGAATTGTTTCTTGTTTATGATTATATGCCGAATTTGAGCTTAGATAGTTTGTTGTTTGACTCGAAATCGTGTATCATTTTAACGTGGAAACAAAGGTTTAAGATTATTATAGATATCGCAGAAGCTTTAGCTTATTTACACGAGGAATGGGTTGAGGTTATAATCCATAGGGACATTAAAGCGAGTAATGTGTTACTAGATGCCGATTTAAATGCTAAATTAGGTGATTTTGGGCTAGCAAGGTTCGGTAACAATGGGACGGAAGCTCAAACGACCCATTTGGCAGGAACTTTGGGCTACATTGCCCCCGAATTAGCTAGAAAAGGGAAAGCAACTACTGCCACCGATATATTCGCTTTCGGAGCATTTATATTGGAGGTTGTCTGCGGTCGACGGCCAGTTCAGGTGCTAGGGCGGAACGAGGTGGCAATTTTGGTGGATTTGGTGCTGGATTGTTGGTTTAAAGGGGAATTGTTGAAGGCTGTTGATCCAAAGCTCGGTGATGATTACGATATCAAGGAACTGGATTTGGTTTTAAAAGTCGGGTTACTTTGTTCACATAGTTGTCCATCAGTGAGGCCGAGTATGTCTCAAGTTTTGAAATTTCTTAAAGGACAAGACCAGTTGCCCGAAGATTTGGATAGCGTGTTGGAGATTCGAGAGGATTACTCGGGCCGACTTGGTGATGGGTCATCAAATGCTTACTTCTCGCAAATACAGTACAATACGGCGTCCGCCCCGATCACCGAAGCGTTCATCTCCTCGGGCCGTTGATCCATTATTTAAAGGTGGCCACATGTTAACACGGGTCATTAGTCTAGTATCATGGGAGGTTAAGAATGTAATTATTTATTGATTATTTTATGATTTGTTTCATACTTTTTTTGCCATTGATAATGTTATGTGGTTATATAAAAATTGCACAATGAATGTATCAAGTTGTGTCCTTGTGGTCCATTTGAGTTGGTGTAATACTTATATTAAAGAAGTGAAAACTGCCTAAAAAAAGTGGGTCGGGTGGGGTTGGTTTAGGCGTATGATGGTGAAGGTATAAAACAAGAAAAATGTGATGTAAGATATTTGACTTTGGGGTCCAATTGCGTATCGGGTCATTTTTGCAAAGATAAGATTTGAGCTGATAATTGTTTGAATAGTCACGGGTTATATCAACGATTAAGAAAAAGTATCTAATAAAGTTGTGTTAATTGATACACAAGTAACACTTGGGCTTAAAATTAGACATAGGGAAAAGTAAGGTTATGGGTAGGGATGGCAAAAAAATCCGAACCTGATGGGGATCCCCGAACCCCGCGCTTTTGGATCGGATTGGGGATAGCTTGGGGATGGGGATGGGTAGTATCATCCCCGCCCCGCTCCGCCCCGATATATATATATATATATATATATATATATATATATATATATATATATATATATATATATATATATATATATATAATAATTATTCTATATTTATAAGTAGCTAATATCATCGATACATATATTTATTTATAACTTTTTAATTACAATAATATTTACAATGTAGTAATTGGTCTCGTCGAGTACTTGGTTACGATTTAAAGGGCCAAATACTCAAAAAGTTACCTCGATAAGACCCTGTTGGACATTTGGATAAGAAATTCCCCGGATGGACTGCCCCGATAATACCCCGCTGGGGTTTGGGGATGGGGATGGGGATTGCTTAGAATAATGGGGATGGGGATGGGGTTGACACCCCCCGTACCGAACCCGCCCCATTGCCATTCCTAAGTTATGACTTATGTGAGACCCATCTTCTAATAACCCAAAGTTCCAAACATTCACTCAGGTTTTTAACCCGGCTTAATCTTCTATATATTACTCCCTCCGTCCCATATTAATAGTCCAGTATTTCATTTTGGGCTGTTCCAAATTAATTGTCCACTTCCATAAATGGATAAAAATGATGAGATAAAATCATTTTTCACCCTTACTTTATATATGTAGGACAAAAAAGTAGGTAAAAAGTAAAGGGTAAAACTGTAATCTTATCAAAAAGTAAGAGAGAAGTTAATGTTTTCTTAAACTGCGTATTTTTTGTCTGGGGACAATTAAATTGGGACGGAGGGAGTATTAATTAAAAACCTACATAATTGTCCGCATGTCAAATCATGATTACATAATTTTTTTGCTTTCCCTCCTAATCTTAGGTGTCAATTTATTAGATTTTTAAATGGGATATTATCCTAAATATACAAAATGGGTTTAATATTTTACATATTATCAATCCAAAATTTTTTTCTCACAAAATATACATCAATTTCGCAAAGCATGGGAAAATCGCAATATACTAATTTCAATTCGCAAAATGTCATTTCGCAAGGAGTAAATCGCAATAAGCAAGTTTCATTTCGCAATATAGCTTTTAGCGATGACCAGGTCGTTGCTAAAGACCTTTAGCGATGACATAGTCGTCGCTAAAGTCGTCGCTAAAAGCTACATTGCGAAACGAAACATGTATTTTGCGAAACCTATATTGCGAAATGAATATTGCGAATTTCTAAAGTCTTATTGCGATTTTCCCCATCCTTGCGAAAATGAATGCAAGTTTTTTCTTTTAGTCGTCGCTAAAGTGATTTAGCGACGACCAGGTCGTCGCTAAAAGACATTTTTGCGAATTGAAATTAATATATTGCGATTTTCCCATGCTTTGCGAAATTGATGTATATTTTGTGAGAAAAAAATTTTGGATTGATAATATGTAAAATACTAAACCCAATTTGTATATCTAGGATAATAACCCGTGTCACCCTTTTTAAATTCTTATTGAACAAATAATTAAATAATCCTAAAATAGAGGATCATTTTAATTATGAATTTAAAAAAGACAAACAAAAATCATATCTTACATTTTATTAAACTAATGGTCTTTATCCTTTGTGAGGTAGCATTTTACAAACAATTTATAAAATAACTAATTGATCCTAATCATGATTCATGAAACATAATTAGTAAGAAATAATAAAAAAAGTTAATTTTCATTTTCGAATTTTGTTAGAAGATGCATCGTTGAAATATATGTGTCTGTGTCAAATATTTGTTTACAATCATTAACATTGTCGTTATCATTTTAGTTTATTTTATCGACGCTTCCCATGTAGTACATAATCTAAAAGCATATTTGTGGTGTTGAGTTAGAATTACACTTATAAGAACATGCATAAACCGATTTAAGAACAACTTTGAGATTGAAACATATATTTTATTCGATAGTTAGAATAAAGAAATAGGTCTATCGACACTATGTGATAAATTACACTTACAAGTTACAAGTACATTCATAAATCATTTTGGAAACAACTATTGAAACATATATGTGAACACATGCAACATGCCAACAATATCTATTTTTATCTCTTTAATTACTCAAAGTTACCCGTGTATTACACGGGTTCATAACCTAGTTAATTAAGAAAACGCTTTGGGCTTTACATCTGCGTATTTTCATTCCCAATTTACAAGGGCCTAGCAGAACTTAACTCATAGTCAAGGGCTGTAATTGTAAATTTATATAAAACCATACCATTTCATTTTCAATTTTCATTTCTGGTTTGTAATAATCTTCTTGCATCTCCTTAATTTTGATCTCCTTCATTGATTATAGATTTCAATAGATACATATAGATTATATATATACATATATATTTCGATCGTACACTGCAAATATGCCTGTAAGAATTGTAGAATCTCCGGCACCTTCTAATTCTTCAGGTATTCTTCACCAAGAAATTTCAATAGTTTTTTTTTACACTTTTAACAATAAATTGCTGTTATAATTCTAATATGTTTGAACTTATGTTACTGCATATCATGTTTATTTGGTTGATTCATTTACAATAAGTTATATGAGTGTGCAAATTAGGTTAATGTCTATGGTTAATCTAGCTGCAAGTCTGAAGAATTTTGCTCGAAATCAACGATTAAAACTGTGAAATGTTTCTTGAAATATGTGTAGTTCAAGTTTAGCTTAATTCTGTGGATTGTCATATTAATGATCCAACATTTGCTTTTGTCCTCCTATGGCCAATTTTCTGTCCAAATAGTTTAAAATTGTTAATTCAGAATGCTTCTTTTCAACATGCTCCAAACAATCGAGTTTGAAAGATTTTTGTAAAATTTGTAAGAAATTCGTTGGGTACTCCATAAGAGAATGGCGGTCTAGTTCCAAACTTCTGATACTTGTTTTTTTATTGGTCAGGTGCAAATCCTGGACAAACTTGTCTTCAACCATGTTCACTATTAAGTGTTGGACAGGTAAACTCTTCATAAGTTGCATCATTTTTTCTGTCTATTAGATAATTAATGACAGATTTTAGCTTCAAGTTATGGCATTTTTGTTATGACGTATAAGAGGCATTTTTTTTGGTTATATTGTATCAAAATAGTATATGTAATTATGGCAAGTGAACATTTCAATGAAGTTTTACAAATTGGTTCCAGTTTGAGGAAGGTCATGTGTTGAAGTCATGGAAACTTCCCTTATATCTTCTAGCAAAAACGATAATCGAACTGAATAATCATTGTTTAGTCCTTGTTTCAACTTCATGTTCATGTTCATGTTCATGTTCATGTTGCAGTTGTGCTTTATCCCTCTATGAATTGCTCTGTTCGGAAACTAGAAAGACCATAATCTCATAGTCTACTTTTCTCAATTTCTTTTATTGAGTTTGGATGAGGATCAATGGTCTTGATAGCTATTATGTTAGGCTAATTGCAGCTGCTACATACTTTGGAATAACCAAATCACATGACGCCCTTTTAATAGCCTGCATACAAGCCAAAGCTGCTACGGTTAGTAGGAGAAGGTACAATTTTAATGTAAAAATACATCAAGGCGACCATAATGAGCCAACACCTTCAGTGAAACATGTGCAGTACTCGTAAAGCTCTCTTTGGCTTGTATGCAGGAATCTAATGTAAAACAAAAGTCTAGAATTTGAGTTGATTCATGCTTATGACTTATGATTTCACATCATTGTTGGTAGACCATAGTAAAATAAATGCTGTTTTCGTTCATTTGCATACTATATTAGCAGTTTATCATTCTGGCATCCAAAATTGGATATTGAGGATAGTTTTAATGTAAGAGTTACTTCAATAGTTTAAATCTGAGAGTTACTTCAATAGTTTGAATTTAAGAGCTACTTCAAGTTATAAAGGTTGTATGTATATTTGATGTTCATTAGAAATTTCTGATGGTGACTGATATCCCGTGGACTATTTTCACATTCATCATCTATATTTTTAGTTTCTGTATCATGACCTAAATTTATTGAATGTTTTACCCAAAAAAAATTTATTGAATGTTTGACGAAGCTTTTTGAATAAACTTTTAGGCATTTTCAGGAACTCAAAATGTTTCGAGTCCGCAGAAAGAGGAAGCATGGAGAGTTAATGTACGAATCCAAGGCTGTGACCTCAATCATGGATATCTGTGTGGCACCATGGAAGCTCTAAATGTTCCAATGGCAGATACACCAGTAAGCAGCATATTTTTAATGGGTATATATTGTTAGGCTTTTGTTTGTTTATTTATCTATAGTTTACTTTAATTGTGTTGTACGAAATATGGATATTACCAATGTAGACTTGATAGAGTTGTACATGTTGCCTACGCTCTTCTCATAATCTTCAACTTTGTCTAGTCAAATGAGTCATGAGTGTCATCTCCAACACATGTTTTTGATCAAATTTCATACACTTGCTCATGCTTTTCTATAGATTATATAAAAGTACAGTTTTTGTCAATGTATAGCGATGACATGAATTAATGTCCAATAAATTGTACATTAACATTACAAAGTCACTTGTTATGTTTTGGGTTGCATGTTAATTTATTTTGGGATGGAAGGAGTACCTTCTGAAATCAAGAAGATTACCTAGATTAGGATACTAAATTAAGGATGCTAAACCATCTATGAGAAGTCCTCTCGTAGCACATCTAGAGCATGGTTTCTGAAAGCTAAATGTTTCAATTGCTGACCTAATACTAATAATACTTCTAGCAATTGTTACTAAGTTCAAACTTAAATAAAGACAATAAAGGTCTTCCAAATTTGGGTCTTTCCTGTCTCTGACAACTCAAAATATTATTTGAATACAGTAATATATTCATGCTTTCTCAATGAAACTGTCCTATACTTACACTATCACAATACATGTTCATTGTTGTGAACTCCTGTAACTTACCAATTAAAATTAACTGCAGGTGGTTACGTTTTGGGAGGGAGAAATTGTTGATACCAAGAATTATACATTCTTTACCAACAAATGGAAGGCAACGTAAATTATCTACTCTACTTCAAAATTTCAGAAATGAGAATCTTTGTTTTTTTTTTTTTACATGTTTTTCTTAAATGAACTGGCAAAAATAGGAGTGCACTTTGGCTTGTAATGTCAAATGGATTAGTTCCCAGATTGAACATTACTGTGTGTCTCGTTCCAAGTTTAACCAAAAATTATATCTTTACAGAGTTGTCAACTTTTGCTAAATCTGTATAGTCGATAGATAATAAATTGATAAATTTTTCAAAATCCTTTTGCTCACCACTTATTATCAAACTGTTACAGGTCGGAAGTCGACATTGACCACTGGACAAAATTTCCATCTTTCTCGCCTCTTTTAGTGAGTTCTCAATATATGTTACTAACACATATGATTATAGATTTCTATTGTATGCTTATCACTCTCATTCTGTCAGAGTCAAGTTGAAGTTGATGGTGGAAAATCATTGGACCTTAGCAACTATCAGTATATATTTATGGTAATGTGTCTAATCTACCTTTATGCCTTTCTGGTTATCAGTTCATAAGTTCATTGGACCTTAGCAATTATCTATTTCTAGTGAATCTCTTTAATGATCGCTGATAGAGGGTGACAAGTTTGACCCATTTATGTATGAATGGGTTGGTTTGGGCTATGTTTCATCTCCTATGGGTCAAATGGGTGATAACTTTTTTATGAAAACAGGAAACAGATTAAATTAGTTGAAAGTTGTCCGAAGTCTAAATAGTACCAGGCTAAATTGATCAGTTTCCAGTCATATGAAAAAAGAACCAATTTTAAATTTTCGTTTGTTTTTTTTTTTATTTAAAAAAAGAAAAGAAGAAAAACTAGATACTGGACAAAATGTTTCCGGATCCGTACGACATGACCTGTTTCGGCCCATACAAAAATTACCCGCGTTGACCTGTTACCCATCCATTCGTCCTGTCAATCAGTCAATGAGACAATTATATTGGATGACTTTCTTTTGTTTGTGCCATGATGCAGAGATGGAAAGAGCAATACTTTGTGAATGTTGGGGCTGATTGTGGGTTGACTATAGCTGGCTTTTACTATGTCTGCTTCTCTTGTGTGGATGGCTCGATAAACGGCTACTATTATGATCCAAATAGCAGGCATTCATCTTTGATTCTTTTCTCTCTTTCTATTCATTTTATGATTATTTCTTAGTAAAGGTGGCAATTTCGATCCATTTACTATGAATGTGTCAATCTGGGTTATTATGTACTCCTATTTATATTTTTTCGTAATGAGTCAAATGGGTAAGATAAAAAAGAAACATGTCACATGGGGTCAACGGGCTGAAAGCTGCCCAGATTGTAATCATATTCGACTCGCTATTTGAGTATTTATATAGAGAATAACTTTAAACTGTATGATAGAAAAAGTTCTGAGGCAGCCTAATGCACCAACTTTACCCATACCAAAAGTTTACCCATTTTGACATTTTCACCCAACCTGCCTAACCCACTCGTTTATCCACCCCCAGTTTGTAGCAATTAGCATGCCTTGTTTTTAGATGTAAAACATGGTGAGTAATCAAGTGTTTTTTCTTGACCCCAAATTTGCAGCCCTTTTCAGAAGCTCGAACTGAAAACAACCAACGAAGGAAGATCGGGGTTCAGCTTCTCTTCTTATGCACTCCAATAAGAGTCTATTTGTTTGTTTCACATCAAATGATTGTTATAGTTGAGATTGATTTGGATGGAGATGTAAGATTTACTGTACATTTTTATATATTTTATTAGTATTCCACTGTGTACTATGTTATCTTTTACTGAATGCATTATCTTGGTTGGAGAACTAAACTACACTTTGTGTGATTTGATCAAAATGAAGAATTTACTTATGCTACAAAAAATGGTGCATCCTTGTATTTGACCAAATGTGTGGCTAAATAAAGCCATAACAGAGTGGTTTGTTTCTTATTCACTAATAATATTTGTCATTGTTTTAACAACCATATTTGTCAACCAAAATCTTCCATGACATACTCATCATAAAACGTGAACCCAGATTTAAGTTACTCGGAATGACTTAGCAGCCAAAAAATTTAGACTAACGATTAGTTAGAGCCCTTTCAAAAAGAAAGAGCTCTCCAAAAATTGGCGTATGCCATTTTATACAACGAGCACACGGTATTCTTTAGTAAAAGGCGAAAGAATAGTTCGCTTTGTGCTCATTGCATGGCTGCGTGCCTTGTTGATTGAGCAGGTGGGTTGCTTATATACAACCATTCTCACTTGTTATTTTCACTACCCAGCCGATGTGGGATAGAAATAAAACCAACCCAATACTTCCTGCCGCCCTTCCCCTTCCCCTTTTCATTTTCATTGTTTCTTTACTTGATTTTCACTTACATCTAAATAATCTATGATAAGTTGTAATTGTATAAACAAAGTAACAAACATATCATGTAATTTGGTGATTTAATTTTACTAATTATATAAGAAAACATGTATAAAAGTGTACATGCTTTAGAAGACGAAATAGCATTTTTATATTAACGTAAATGAGTTGCTCCATATTCTTTTAATTGCACATCAATGAAAGTACATTACTGATTAATTTTTCTCTCCAATTTTTTGAGCTTGTAAGATTGCTCCCAGCGCAAGAATCAGTTGGAGCTTCGGGTGGGACATCACTTAACTGATGGGGTTGGCACGCCCCATCACTTTGGCGTCAGTCACTTCCACTTCAGATATCCGTCGGGTTGGTGACGAAAGGTGGTAGGGTTACAACAAAATGTTTTTTTTTTTTGTGTAATGTATAAAATAAAGATATATTGATAAATGTATATCGTAAGTTTGATAGTGTTCAATCAGTTGTTATAATTGCTGGCGTGGTACTGATTTGACATAAGTGATCTAATACAAGTATATTTTTGCAATTGGACATTTTCATTTCATTAGTAATTAGACGTGAATGTTTTAAATATGATTTCTGACATTTAACAAACTATACCACACGCTTCAATGTTATTCATCATAAATAATTGTAACCAACAACAAAACATATTACAAAAGATTACACATCTACCATAACTTAACTTGATGTAAACAATTATTACATACCAACACGCAATAGCCCAATAGCAACTAGCATAAGTTGATAAGACCAACTTGCTTTCTGATATTCCCTTGTTGACCCGGGTTTGGCCCACCGTGGCCCCCCACATCCACCACAAAAATAGACCCGACCCGGTTTTATGTCCAAACGCCAACCAGAAAAACACATATAACCGTTGGCACATATATATATATATTTTAATTAAAACGTGTCGTCACTGTCCAATCAAAGCCTCGTGTGTATGTTCACGTAATTGGTTACTGCAGTAAATAAAACCCACCAATAAAAAAACACAACATTGCATTTACCCTTTTCATGCGGTACTACGTGTGTCTTCTTATTTCTTTCCAACCAACACAACTTTTCCTACAAAATAACTGTTTTATGTTTTAAACCCATCATCCATTCACAACCACTATTTCACACACACAACACAACACCACCTTTTGTAACACACACACGATTCACAAAGAATTGTTAAACATGACTCCATGCAACATTCTTAATCGTCACAAAAATGGTTTCATGGAGGATGCTGACGAGTTTCTTCTTTGTGATGAAGTGTGGGACATGAGTCCAGTGACTACTAATTATGTTTCTTATGCATCTGATCATCATCATACGCAGCGAAAGAATGATAATCATATTAATGATTTGATTCACCCGATTACAAAACATGAATTCGAACACTCGTTTGATACATGTTTACGCAAAGAAGTCAAGTATATGACTGGATCGGGATACGTAAACGTTCTTGAATCCAATTGTATGGTTGCTAATTGTAGAATTAAAGCCATCCAGTGGTTTATCCAAGTAAGTAGTTTGAATGAATAAATTTTTACATTAGATCATTAACTTTGTTTGATGTAATTATAATGTTAAGGCTAACTTTTTTAGTTTTTCGTATGTGTAGTCTCAAAGGCGGTTTAGTTTTTGTATGGGAACTGTGTTTAAGGCAATGAATTATCTTGATCGGTTTATTGATTCAAATCGATGCATTGTAAGTGACGAATTTTACTATTGTTGTTATGAAAAGTTTCTTGAATTTAGGAATTAGGGTTTGTCATGAATATGACTATAACTAACTTTTGTGTATGTTGAAGGGATGGAGTTATTGGATGATGGAGTTGTTGTCGTTGGCCACTTTATCTATTGCACTCAAGTTTGGTGAAACTTGTCCTCCATCATTGCATGAAATTCAGGTATCAATTTATTGCAACTTTCATATTATATAAGACGTACTTTTTGAATATTGGTTTCTTAATAATGTCTAAAAAAAAGGAGACTTGAACTTGTATATGATGGTTGATGCAGGATGGTTTGGAGTACTGTTTTGAAGCAAGATTAATTCAGAAAATGGAAATGAAAATATTGAAGTCCTTAGGATGGGAACTCAATTCTATCACTCCTCACACGTATGCCGAATTGATCACATGGGAATTGAAATCTATCTTGAAACCGTTTGTTCTTGATGACTTGAGTTCAAGGCTCAATGATGTTATTCTTGCATCTTCCCTTGGTAATTACTCAATTTTGCGTATTCCATGTAAACAATTCCATTTCAATACCTTTTGATTATTATTACTTTTGTTGAATCCTTGCAGATGTAAAAATGCTTGTATATAGACCGTGTGTTATAGCCATGAGTGGACTCAAATGCGTTCTTGAAGATCAAGAGTGTCTTTCCCACATCACTAGCTTCATTCCACTTGATCAAGAAGTAAGTTAATGTTCAAATCAACAAACTTTTTCATCTTTTGAATTGAAAAACTTGTTTTTTTTAATGGTTTTAATTTCAATTGATACAGAAAAATCTACAATCCTGCTACGAAATGATGCAAGACATCTTGATTAGATGTCACAAATCCGAAGCAAATGGGAACCCTTCGAGTCCTGATACGGTATTAACCAAGGAACAAGTGATCATATGTGAAAAACAGGTTGATTTATCCTTCATTGATGGACCTGCAGCTGCTATGATGAATAATCTCAAGAGGAAGAGATATGGTGAAGATGAGTGTGCTGTGAAACATAAGAAATATGTAAATTGAATCAAATAATACTTAATTGTACGTTGTAATACGTTAATGTTAAGGTTTGTGTACTACGTACTGAAAAACATATATAGATGATGATGATACTAGCTAACAACAGATGGGTGATCGATCGATCATAGGCTATATGCTTGGGGTCATGCAAACAGTCAATGTAATGGGCATGAATATACTCATGATCCACATTAAGTTTTGTGGGTCTTTAATAATAACATACTGTAACATTTATTTATAATAACACATTCTATATTTGTACTTGAAAACCATTGGACCAATTTCCCATGAAGATTCTATGTTACAGCTGAGATATATATGTTTTTACTGAAATATATAGAGGGTACTACAAACCCTCGGAAAGATTCTAAACCTGCGAATTATATATACTATACTACTACTAGTTAATAAACAAAACTTATTATAAGTTATTTAACAGAAAAATTCATCTAATTTAATCATTAAAGATCAGTAAGTAAATAGAAGTTACCAATAATTTGTCGTTGTAGTACGTTCTACAAGCAGATTTGTTCAACTTTATAAAATTTATGTCCCAAATCCAATATATTACGTACCTGTTATGGACATTTGGTTAAGGGTATAAATTATGATGATGTAATCCCTGATGTGTAAAAACAAGTTATAAAATAAACTAATAATTACTGACACTGAACTATTACACACTAAGGCAAGTATACATTATCATGTATAGTATAGCTACAATAAGTACCGGTTCGTTCCACAGGGACTTTGTAAATTAGAATTGTAATCAAAATGCAACTAATTTAAACAAGTAAGTAAACGTGGGTTTGCGTGACCGAGTTGTCACTTTGCTTATCAACTAATTGATTAAACTAGGGCAAGTGGACTCAGGACGAGTCAGATTAATTTTGTTAAACTTAGACACTAGAAAACGACACTTGTTTGGATTACTTTACTAAAAACTTTGAGGTATTTAGTCTTAACATTTAAAGCAATTCAAGTTTCTCTTAATTAGGTCAAGTTCAGCATTCGCCATCAAACTAGATCCTAACATCAATTCCTCAACTTTCAATTCAATATATGAAAGACATTCGCCACATTCATGAACGTACAATATTAAGGTTAATTTTCTAAATCACAATCTCTATGCGTTCGCAATCAAACTCAATTACTCATAGACAAATAATTGATAATGAACATATAAACAATAAACATCCGCTATAATCATTTATTCATTCATCAAGCGATTCAGATTTAACAATAAACCCTAACTCATAATAATTCGATTAAACGAAAGTTGAGTAAACATGAAACTCAAAAGTAAACACCTCTAATCACTAGTATTTCATCCAAACAAGTGTTTGATTAAATTAGCTACTCATAATTGCACCAAACGAAACAAGAGAAACTATTGAAATCGAAACAAACATGATTATAAATAAATAAAGATGTAAGACGAGTGATTACAATGATTAATCGAAGATCCGTAGTCCCCTAATGATTAAAGCAAAGTAATCTCTTCAAAAGTGATGAAAAGTTTCAAAAGTTGAGAGCAAAATTCGTTCAGTGTTTTTCTCAATTGGAAGTTATCTCTAAAATGAAAAAGAAAACGTATTTAAAATTTCCAAAATTGCTGGAAAACCGCCGACAAACGCGATCCCATAAGGTTTGCCCGGATCGCGTTCAATGCTTTGGAAAATTTCTGAGATGAAAATACACATTGAAACGCGATCCCGGAATTGAGCACGGATCGCGTTTCTATGCTTTGGAACTTCTGAGATGAGTTTGCACTATGTAACGCGATCCTGGAAGCTAGTCTGGATCGCGTTCCTCAGTATAATTTCTGACTCCAGCAGGAACTTTGACTTTTCAGCTTCGAATCAACATCAAACATTTTCCAACTTCCAGAACTTCAACAATTCAATCTGAAAATCAATATCTAACGAATTAAGTATCATTAGTTCTAAAAGTTAACAGAAAATACAACTAAATTCAATGATATCGCGTGAAATGTATATGTACAAAATGAGCGATATCAAACATCCCCACACTTGAACTTTGCTTGTCCTCAAGCAAATCATTTTCTACCAGATATAAACCATTACATCCCTCTTGCATTTTCAAAAATGGAGATCAAGCTTTTCAAAATAAACTAACAATAATCACCTAAGCAATTATGCTAGCAACAAGTATATAATTACCAAAACTTGAGATGATAATTTGCCAAGCCCGAAATGCACGACCTAGCACCTCACAATAGGATAAGTGTATCAATCACTCACTCTCAACCTATAACTAAAAGGTAAGTGAACGAATAATATAACACTCAATTTAGCCAAGTCGTGATGCACTGTTACCATAGGCTTGCTAAAGGATCAAATCTCTACCGTCTTGGCGTGAGTACCAAGCGAAATCTCAGAGAAGGTATTCTAACCATGTTGTGTATAAAGTATGGGTGAGAATGGAATAGGTAGGCTAGACTCAAGCAATTTGTGAAAAGTAGCAATCAAAACCCATGAGAAAGTAAATTAAATGTTGTCTAATTAAATTCTTATTGTGACAGTAATAAAACTCGGGATCCTCATGCTAAATCAATTAGAATTATTTTTCATGTATAAATTATATTCACAATTCTCAACTTGCAATTCTCATTGATTTACATTTACGATTGGATTGATTAACTGCATTCTACGACTTTCTATGAATCCTGTGTAGCGAACTTTCGGACCAGCCATCCTAGACCGGAAAAAGACCTTCAGTGGCTAGGTGTAGAACACCCCTCGGGAACTACTTGTTCAGGAATTCAAAGGCCGTTTAGTTGACTACAATTAACCAACCCTTAACTTTAAGCTTTAATAGTTAATTTCCACAACTTTATTGCTTTCAACTTCAATTGCTTAAACTTTAACATTTAGCACTTCAATCGATTACAACTTCAGATTATAGAATTAAACATTAGAATCCCTATTAAAACCATTTAAGTCACATTTTACATAAACATCCATTAAAAATTCAAATTAGACAACATTTTGAAAAATAAGTGGTTCGGGAATTGACTACACAGAAAAAAAAAAAAAAAAAAAAAAAAAGGCTATATGATGTAGTGATCATGAATGTATGTGGAAGTGTCTACGGGTTTCTTAGCACTAAAAGTAAGTGCTAACGACCTAGGTGGACTAGATATAAATGGTTTAAACGAAAATAAGATCCTAAACAATTAAGATTCCTTGGCCGATTATTGAGATTAGTACTAATCATCTAAATGATCCATACGGTCCCGATAATTGGCTAGAAAGTCAAAATCGCTAGGATTAAGCTCCAATCCTAAGAATACCTCCTAATCATACGATCTCACCTATATCACAATTTGTGATCTCACAGCGGCCTCGAAATGCATCACTAGGGCAAGTTCTAGAACAAACTACAATCACCGGCACACTCATAGCAATAGCAATGTAAACACTAAGAATAAGTGTTTTTCTCAATTAAGGCTCTAATATCTCACAATTTAATAGTGGAGCTACAAGTGTGCTAGTCATGCAATTCACCCAATGAGGTTGCTCATATGACACATCTCTAAAAATTTGTGCAAGAGGGAAGATTTAATTACTTTAACTAGATATTTCATAAAGGAAGTTTTCAAGTAATTAATCATATTAGGACAAGCACAATCCCAACAAACTGCCATTCCCAACCCCTTATCAGAATTTGCTAAAATCTATTGGACCCAAGATCAATAACAGACCCATTAAGTGACCCAAAGGCCCGTTAATAGAATTCGTAAAGTTCGATTGAGAACCCCAACAGATTCTAACAAACCTAACAAGAAGCAAGAACAACAATTTGCTAAGAATGAAGTTCAAGCAAATTACCTCCCCACACTTAAATTGTGCAATGCCCTCAATGCACAAAACAAACATATTCAACAAGTACAAATGAGGAAGTAAAATGAAACGAAACTACCCGGGGGATAATAGCAGAAAAGTGTTGTAAATGCCATGCTCATGTGTCGCTGAACTTACTGCCAGCATATGCAATTGATTCCACATCGACAAGGCCTTCTATCACACACCAAAAACAAATACAAGGCATAACTTATAATACAACTGGGTAGGATGAGATGGCATTGTACAAATCGTTCCCAAATACCACTCATAAAGAAGTTTATGCCAAAATCCTAGATACTTAAATAAGTAGTCTTAAACACACATAAAGAAATGAAAAATATTTCAAAACACAACTAGATTGTTCAAACACTACCACAATGCGACTCAAATGGGATTTAATCCCCAAAAAGCCAATGTCCGGATGAACCCTGCTGTGTATGCTCTTGCACCTCTCCACGTTGGTGCCTCTCAAGTGCCTCCAAAGCAGCCTGCCTATCATAATCCGGAACGGGATTCCTTGCTCCAGGTTGTCCCCACCTCGGGAATTGGTAATATGGGGTTGGGGTAATATCTTCTTCATCGGAGTAAATACGCTGAGTATTGTGCCTTTGCCAATCATTGAAGAATCTTTGCACACCCCACTCATACCTCGACTCCTCCTGAAATTCCTCCTCTTGAATCCTGAAGTTTCAAATCTGGTGTTAAACCCTTGAAACCACCCAGGTGCGTCTGGGCATTGTTGAACCATTTCCGGTTGACGAACATCCTCCATTTGGTGATCCTGAACAACTTGCTCCCTTGTTGGCTGTGGTGGTTGTGATGATGTACCATCTCGAAGACTCTTCTTTGTCGGCCTCCAAGGGATGAACTTTTTCCTTTCTTGCGAAACGGCCTTGGCAGCTGAGAACATCTCAATGGATAAAGGCAGCGAATTATCTTCCACTACAGTCAAAGGGTTTTTCTTGCCACCAATCTCACTTTAAAGTGTTTAGCAATTAAGGTCACATAATGGCCTCCAGCAATTTTGGAAGAATCCTTTCTTCCCTTCCCATAAGTTGCCAGAAATTCTGCAACACAATATGGTATAGAAACCCGAATTCTTCTGTTGATTCTGGTCAAGTACCACATATCTGGAGCTGTTACCTTTTCTGTATTCTTCCCTCTACAAGCAATAGAATGGGCAATAAATTTTTGGATTAAGCGATGCTCCACGTCTCTGAGATTGCTGGAAGCGTTGTTCCCCGAAGAATCGTATGGGGCGTCACTTAATTCACGCCACATAGTTTCCAATGGTACAGCTGTTTCATCCAACCATTCACCCAAAAAGATGTAATCCTCAAAATATGGTGCTTCCATCACATCGGCATCATATATATCCAAACACTCAGCAACATCCATCAAACTCATTTCCCGGTCTTCACCCCCTAATCGGAACGACAACAATGGATCTTTCACAGTTTTTATCCTATGTATTACCACCGTTGAGAAGAACTCTAAACACAATTCAGCATAAATTGGCTCTTGAATAGCAAACAATCTTTCCCAATCTTGGACATCATAAGTATTACCTGTCCATTTGCATTTAACCGATTGAGTGAGGGTGTGTCTCAAAGACCTTGCTAGCCCCGCCTCTTCCAATGGCTGCCAATTTATCACTCTTGGATGCACAATGTCTTTTTCTCTTAAAGCCAACAAATTATCATTGTACGTTGCAAATTTCCCCCCACAATTTTTCTTTGTAAACTGCAAATTTGGGTGTAATCTCTCCGGATCCAAAAGATATCCTAACGATAAAGTCTGTGCTTTCCCTTTTCCCTTAGAACTAGATTCTTGTTCTTTGCCTTTACTTCGCATTCTCTGAAACATCAAATACCAACACAACATATGTTTCCCGGAAAGTTAGTGTTAGCATAAACCGCAATTAGTCATCGAGTCACAAAATGAGCGATTAATGTCTAAACTATATCCCCTAACAACCAAAGCATATAGGCCAACCAAAACTTAACATTGAACACAGTTGAGCATGACATTGGTTACACAACTAGTGAACAAATTGCCTATTCCAACACTCTTAACCATTTTATGGAACACTCAAACCACTCAAACATAACATGTAATCTAATATCAAACAAATTCATGGCAATGGACATCAAATTCAAAGCCACACAAGTCTTACAATCAAGATTACATGAATTTCAAATAATACACCTTCATCTTCATCAACTAAACCAAGTTCACAAGTTTCATAACTTTAATATCAAACATATACTTGAAAATCTCATAATAATCACACATTGATAACAAGTAATGCATTACAATCAAAAGTCAATGAAAACAAAGTCAAACGTTGACCAAGAAAGTCAACTTCATCTTCTTCCCCAAAATCTCATGAACCCTAATTTCTCAAACTACTCAAAAAAATGAAATTAATCAACTAATGAGCAATAAAACATGTAGCATACTAGGATTCCATGAAAACAATACAAAAATACCATCAACAACTTCCCAAATTCAGATTCTCATTATCTAACATAAACCCTACTTTATGAATCATCACATCAAGCGAGTAACACTATAATTCATGGATACTACAAGTTAAGAACATCAAATAAGCATGAATCATCAAGAAAGACAAGCAATTGCAAGATCCCCACACTTATTTTATGCAAATCCGAATTTGTGAAGAAATCCCCAAAAAATATGAAATTAAACATGATGTGGGTGTTGATAATACCTTAAGTAAGTTTGCCATTAGAGATTTGAAGAAGAAATTAAAAGAAAGCTTGGTATTTTGATGATGAAATCGATTTAGGGTTTGTGATATTTTGTGGTTTAAGTCGGTAAAGCAATAAGAATGGTGAGTGTGTTTTATTTTACCGAGACCTCTTTTTATTTAACCCTGGAATCGATCAAAAAGTTGCGAACGCGATCCTGACAACTAACCCGGATCGCGTTAATCAGTTGAAATCGCCCAGCATGAATAATACACTATCAAACGCGATCCCAATAAGCCTAGCCGGATCGCGTTTCTCCAAGGGAAAAAAAATTCTGTTACCAAAATGCACTAGTGAACGCGATCCCGAAAACAAACCCGGATCTCGTTTATCAACTTGAAAAAGTTCTGTAACCAAAAACCAAAGGGGAACGCGATCCTGATGGTTTGCCTGGATCGCGTTTCTAAGCTTTTAACCAGAATTTTTTATTTTTTTTGAACAAACAACAGTAATAATAATAATAATAATAATAATAATAATATATACATAGATATATATATAAATAAATGATGTACCCTTCCGTGCTTAGTTTATTTACGAGTCCAAAGCAATAGACTCGACCCCGAATTCACTTGTCCTTGGGGTAAATGGCAAGTGTCTCCCACTCGCAATCGGCATCCTCCTCGTGATACAATTTCAACCTGTGACCATTGACAATGAACGATCCGCCATCTGATTTCAACAGCTCCACATAACCTGAAGGATATCCGTATTTCACTATGTATGGACCGGTCCACCTCGGTTTTAGTTTTGGTTGTTTTAACTTAAACCGAGATTGAAACAACAATACTTTATCCCCAGCTTTGAATTCTTTCCTCATCTTGAGCTTCTTATCATGCAATGCCTTAGTTCTTTCCTTGTACAACTTGGAGTTCTCATAAGCTTGCAACCTAAATTCGTCTAACTCATGTAATTGAAGCATTCTCTTTTCACCGGCTTCAACCAAATCAGTGTTACAATTCTTTAGAGCCCAATAAGCCTTATGCTCCACTTCAAACGGCAAATGGCATGTTTTGCCATATAGCAACCTGTAAGGTGTGGTACCAATCGGTGTCTTGTAAGCGGTTCTAAACGCCCACAAAGCATCATCTAATTTCTTCGACCAAATAGCTCGGTTATCTTTGACTGTTTTCTCAAGAATTCTCTTTAAAGCTCTATTGGTATTCTCCACTTGACCACTAGTTTGTGGGTGGTAAGAGGTAGAAAACCGATGTTGAACTCCATACTTCTTCATTACTTTCTCAAGTTGCTGATTCGCAAAGTGACTTCCACGATCACTTATTAAAGCTTTAGGAACACCGAATCGGCAAAACAAACTCTTTAAGAAATCAATCACTACTCGGGCATCATTCTTTGAAACGGCCTTTGCTTCCGCCCATTTTGACACATAATCCACAGCTACCAAGATGTATTCACACTTATTTGATTTTGGAAATGGACCCATGAAATCTATGCCCCAAATGTCAAACACCTCGCAAACCTGAATACTCGTTTGAGGCATCTCATCTCTTTTTGAGATGTTGCCAACCCTTTGACATGAATCACAAGTTTGGCAAAGAGTTTGTGCCTCTTTAAAGATCGTAGGCCAATAAAATCCAGCATCATAGACTTTCTTCGCTGTAACAGACGGCCCATAGTGCCCACCGGTTGGTCCATGGTGGCACTCATCCAAAATTCTTCTTGTTTCTCCTCCGGATATACATCTCCTTATCATTCCATCAGCACACACCCTAAACAAATACGGGTCTTCCCAATAATAATATTTCAAATCAGCAAAGAATTTCCCTTTTTGTTGATGGGTCATGCCTTTTCTCAAAACACCTCCAACTAAATAATTTGCAAAATCAGCATACCATGGTGTTTCTTCCCCATTTTCAGCTTCATCACCTACCTGCAAAAGAAACTCCTCCGGAAAGGAATCATTAATGTCAGTATCGCCTGACTTGTCTAGGTTTGGATGTTCCAACCTTGACAAGTGGTCGGCGGCAAGATTTTCAGCCCCCTTTTTGTCCTTGATCTCAATGTCAAACTCTTGCAAAAGAAGAATCCAACGAATAAGTCTAGGTTTAGCATCTTGTTTGGAAAACAAATACTTTAGGGCTGAATGGTCGGTGAATACCACAGTTTTGGACAATACAAGATAAGGCCTAAACTTATCAAAAGCAAACACAATAGCAAGTAACTCTTTTTCAGTTGTTGTATAATTCTGTTGAGCCCCATTAAGTGTCTTACTTGCAAAATAAATTGGCCTAAAATGATTTCCCTCACGTTGTCCTAAAACTGCACCTAAGGCATAGTCACTCGCATCACACATCAATTCAAATGGTTTAGACCAGTCTGGTGAAACCATAATGGGTGCATTGGTCAACCTATCCTTTAAAGTCTCAAAAGCTTTCACACATTCAGCATCAAACACAAAAGTAACATCTTTCTCAAGCAATTTGGTCATAGGTCTAGTGATCTTAGAAAAGTCTTTGATAAACCTACGATAAAAACCCGCATGACCCAAAAATATTCTAACTCCTTTTACATTTGCGGGTGGAGGTAACTTGGCAATGACATCAATCTTTGCCTTATCAACCTCGATCCCCACACTTGACACCTTGTGTCCTAAAACAATTCCTTCTTTAACCATGAAATGACACTTTTCCCAATTAAGAACTAAATGTGCCTTCTCGCATCTTTCAAGCATTTTGTCTAAGTTAGACAAACATGATTCAAACGAATTACCAAAAACAGAAAAATCGTCCATGAAAACCTCCATGGAAGTCTCAATCATGTCCTGAAAGATAGCGATCATACACCTTTGAAAGGTGGCTGGGGCATTACAAAGCCCAAAAGGCATTCTCCTATATGCATACGTACCAAAGGGACAAGTAAAAGTCGTTTTCTCTTGATCTTTAGGGTCTATGGGGATTTGGAAATATCCCGAAAACCCGTCAAGAAAACAAAAGAATTCGTTTCCGGCTAGTCTCTCCAACATTTGGTCAATGAAAGGTAAAGGGAAATGGTCTTTCCGGGTAGCATCATTAAGTCTTCTGTAGTCAATACAAACACGCCAACCCGTGACTGTCCTAGTTGGAACTAATTCGTTCCGATCATTTTTCACAACAGTCATACCACCCTTTTTAGGCACACAATGAACAGGGCTCACCCAAGGGCTATCAGAAATGGGGTAAATAATACCCGCATCGAGCAATTTAACTACCTCCTTTTTGACAACATCCTTCATATTTGGGTTAAGCCTCCGTTGTCTTTGAACAACGGGTTTTGCCTCATCTAAAAGATTTATTTTGTGTTTACAAAAGGATGGGCTTATCCCAGGTATGTCGGAAGTACACCAAGCGAAGGCGCCCTTATGAGCTCTCAAAACATCAAGTAACATGCATTTTTCAGAATTAATAAGATTAGAAGAAATTACAACCGGTAAGAGATTTTCCTTTTCCAAAAATGCATACTCCAAATGACTTGGAAGTTGTTTCAACTCCAAGTCTCTCGGTGGATCCTCCAGTGAAGTTTTTATCCTCAACCGATCCTCACTCTTTAGCTCCTCAAAGCTTTCCTCAGCTAGTTGCTCTTCATCATCTTCTTTAACTTCAACTGCTTCAAGCAACTCTTCCTCAGTCATTTTCTCATCAATAGATTCCAACAACTCAGCAAATTCAGCGTCCACTCCAAGTAATCCCTGTAACTCCTCATCCAAAGCCTCATCTATGACATCAATACTAAAACAAGTATCGTCAGTAGAATAAGGATGCTTCATGGCCTTATCGACCGTGAAAGCAATCCTTTCCTGGCCCACTCCTAAGGTCAACTGCTTGTTTTTCACATGAATAATAGCATCAGCAGTATGTAAAAAGGGACATCCTAGAATGAGTGGGACTATCTTCCTCCATTTCGAGGATCACAAAGTCAACAGGGAATGTAAAAGGTCCAACATCAATCAACATATTTTCCGCAATCCCAACAGGATATTGGAATGATCTATCGGCCAGTCGGATGCTCATACGTGTGGGTTTAAGGGATCCTAAAGATAATTTTGCATAAAGGGAGTAAGGCATCAAGTTTATACTAGCACCTAAATCAGCTAGGGCATCACAAGTCATAAACTTTCCTAATGTACATGAAACAATAAAACTCCCCGGGTCCCCCAATTTGGGTGGAATCTGATTTTGAACGATAGCAGAACACTCATCATTCAGAAATGTAGCCGATGCCTCCGAAAGCTTTTCCTTGTTGGTCACCAAGTCTTTGATAAACTTGGCATAGTTCGGCATTCCAGCTAAAATATCCACCAACGGTACATTGATCCTTATGCTCTTGATCATATCAACAAACTTTCCATACTGAGCAGCAATCTTTTCCTTTCTCAAACGTTGAGGATATGGAATCTTCGGTTTGTAAGCCTTCACTACCGGTTGTGTAACCGGAGGTGTTGGTGAAACCGGAATAGAAGTAGGTTGAGCAATCTTCTCTTCTTCATTATTCTCCTCTATCTCATCATTATCCTGCAAATCAAAGTTAGAAACTTTGGCCTTTTTGGCCGGAGGTGGTGGTAGCTCTTTCCCGCTACGAGTGGTAATCGCATTAGCATGCTCATTTCGGGCAGGTGGTGGTTGATATGGTTTTGGACCACCGCTAGAAGATGCTTGCCTTGGGTTCGGTTGAGTATTGCTCGGTAAACCACCGGGTGGTCTACTACTTTGGCCTTCAGAAAGTCTATCCATTTTCCTCTCCAAATCCTGAATTGAGGCTTGCTGATTTTTCTGACCTTGATCCACACTTATCCTCAAATTTGCCATTTGAGTCTTCAATCTTTCGGTAGAAGCATCTTGTTTAGAAATGAATTCCTTCATCATCTTCTCTAAAGCAGATTCAGGTGCTTGTTGTTGTTGAACCGGTGGTGGTGGTGATGATGGTGGAACATTATCTCTTTGGAATTGATTGTAGTAGTTCTGACCTTGGCGAGAGTATGTGTTTCCTTGATAATTACCTTGAAAATTTCCTGAATTCCGGTTCTGATAACCGCTTCGTTGATAATTATTTCCACCTTGGTAATTACTTTGTTGCATGTTGTAACACCCCCAAATTTAACAGTTTGCGGAAGCGACGTTTTGGGTGTTACTAATCAATAATCACAAGCACAAAGGATACAGTGAACGACTCTAAATGAGACGTTCGAAAAGTTATTACATTTATACATAAATAGTTTCAAAATACAAGCTCGAGTTCAAGTGAATTTCCTAGAGATTCTAATACATAACAACTAGTACAAAAGTAATGTAATAAAATCTCCAAGCTTGTAAATGCATGCGACTCGAGCTAAGTAAGCTTATCCTGCTGGGCATCCCTACTGATGCTGTGTACCTGAGAAGCATTACTAAAACGGTCAACCAAAAAGGTTGGTGAATCTCACAGGTTTGTAAGTAAGTAAACAGTTTGAACACACAAGTAGTATTTGTAAATCATAGCCAGCCAGTAATTAACGATCACAGGTTATGCTCATCGTCAACTTAAGTTTTAATAAGTGGGTGGTTGCAGGTTATGCTAACCGTTTGATACAATTGCCATGAGCCACCATAGTTGAAGCTTAACGTACAGTAAATATAGGTACCCCCTCATGAATGTAATCCAAAACATTCATACGGAACGAGTAAGAAACGCCCGTTTCTACAGGAACGGTTCGTGGTAGTGCGTGCTACCCCGGGCGGGGATTGTCAGTCCCATATGGATCCATATACTAAAACTCGCGCTTATCACATAACTAACAACTATGGTTCAGGAGGATTTCATTGGATTAGTCGTAAACTCATGCAGTTGGCGTATTCGTAATCTCATACCGTAAGTAAATCATGGCAGCAAGTAAGTTTTGTGTGTTCATGTAAAACAGTAATGCATCTCACCCCTGAGTAAAAACAGTAAGGTAGGGGCTGTAAGACTCACCTGAGTCTGGCAGTCAATGCAGTAAGTAAGCAAGTAGTATTCCCGTACTAGCACCCTTAGCGTCCTAATACGCACAAGGTTTAGTAAGTAAATGGAATACTTGTAAAGTATCTATGCTAGTTGTTCCCAAACTAGTTAATGTCCATTAGTTTGTTTGTAAGTTTGTAATTGTTTGTAAATCGTAGTTTGTATAAAAGTTGTACGGTCCGTTTGTTATCATTGTATAATAATAATTCCATCCATTATTATTATGTATTCATAGTAGTTGTACAGTTGTAAAGTATACTCGTATGATCGTTTGTTTGTATTACAACATGTATCGTTTGCGTAAGTTCCATTGGGCTTAATCCCCAAAGGGTACGAGTGAAACCTCGTAAGTATTCGTATGTAAGTTCGTATCAGTTACCGTGTAATCCAGCACGTAACTAGTGAGTGAACTTGTAAGTTCGTATCGGATGTAATCCCGTGTAATGTACAAGCGTAAGTTCGTTGGAGTGTAATCTCCTAAGTATTTCGAGTGTAAACTCGTGTGTGTGTGTGAGTGAAATCTCACGTTAGTTTTGTACAGTCTTGTACGTATTCGAGTGTTGTTGTATACTTTCAAAAGTATAGTATTTTCAGGTATAAGTAGCATCGTATTTGATTTAGTAATTGAAAAGTGATTCCAACACTTAGAGTTATATTTTGTTTTCTGATCTGGGCTTTCTGCGACACAAGGCTTGTGTCGCAGACCGTATGCGACATAAGGTCTGTGTCGTATGGATTTGTTTCTGATTTAGTGTTTATGCGACACAATGGTTGTGTCGCAGACAAGGGTACGACATAATGATACGACATAGTCGTTGTGTCGCAATCAAGCGATAGGCAAATTTTGTGTCGTAGATGGTACGACATATAATGCGACATAAGAGTTGTGTCGCATACATTGCGACATAACGTGCGACATAACATGCGACATAGCGTTGTGTCGCATGAAATTTCGGTCCGATGCGACACAAGAGGTCTGTTCGGAAATTTAGTTTCCGAAAACGTATTTTCCGGTTTCCGTTGGGTCTAGAACTTTTATACTAGCTTTAATATGTTGCAATAAGTCCATAATAACTATTGTTAGTCGTTTTTAATGTTGGTGGTGTCGTTTTCTTTAAAATGACCAAAACCGACATTTTCGTAAAAGTGTTCAAAAACGAGTTTAGATTATATATTCGGACATTACTAAGTTAGGGAAACATTAATCTAGCAAAATAAATGTAATCGGAAAAGTTTCGGGTCGCCGGAAAACTTACAAAGTTGTCGAATCGAGAAACCGAAAAGATAGGATTGTAGAGCTCGTCCTCGTGATCACTTTTCTCCAAACCGAGCCTAGCCTCCGAGGTGTTTTAACGGTGTTTTAAGGTGTCTTAGTGTGGGTTTTAGAGAGAGAGAGAGAAAACCGATGGAGAGAGAGAGGAGAGAGTTTGGAGTGGAGTGGGTTGGTGTTTGAGTGTGTAAGTGAGAAAGGAAGGGAGGGGGGTGATGTCCCCTCCTTGTTGGCCGGTTGGTGGGGTCCACCAAGTGTGGATCTCACCACTTTTTCGTTCCCTCGCGTACGTGCTCCGTGCGGTGTTCGTTTCCCGGTCGTTTAAACGTAAAAATCCTTTTGTACGCGATTAAATATACGTTTTAAATTACGAAAATTTTACTCGATAACTAAGTTGAAGTATTTCATCAAAATACTAGTTTTCAAGTTATAAAACATAACTTAGTTTTGTTTTGTCGGCTGGTCGAGTTTTCGGAGAGTTCGGTAACGTTTTAATCAAAACGTACGTTTTCCGTTATATTATAAACATAATATGAAGTAATAATTAAAGTAATTAAATAATTTCACATTATTTAATAATTGTTTTATCTGTGTACGCAAGTTTGTACCATTGTTGTTTTATACGATATGTACGAATCGTATGCGCGTATATATACATATATTCCATCCATATACATATACATAAGTAAGTAATGTATATAATCCTATTTCATATTATATACAAGTAATAAACACGTAATTAGGAAAATTTTAAATTTACCCTAAATTTGGGGTTGTTACATTCTCCCCTTGTTATGAAAATTTCGTCCCGAAATTTGTTCGAAGTAGTAATCGGTAGTTTGATATTCGTCGGGTAGCTACAATACGTACTAGTAGCCTACAGTTGTAGGGTAGGTCCTACAGCGTTTGAGATCAAGTAGTTGTCAGGTGGTAACGTACCCTAAATTTGGTTGCCTGATGGTAGTGGGCATTGGGCCTTGAGATGGCCAGCACTCCCACAGTTGAAGCAGAGTTTCACCTTAGGAGGATTCGTACTTTTAGGGTAGGATTTGCATCGACCGACGGGTATGGTACACGGTCCTTCATGATGCCGAGTGCATTGGGGACAGAAAGGTTTCTTTCCCAAGTAGTTTCCGGTGGTTTTGGAGGGAGTAATCTTCACCCTTTTTGCTGGGGGTGACGTACAGTCAGTGTCGGTATCCTCTTCAGTAGGAGTACTTTGTGAAGTTGGTGGTGAAGTAGGGTTTTCTAAAGCTACCAAACGTAGTTCGTACTCCCGCATACGTATGTCATTTTGGAAAGCAATTCGTCGTAGGTCATCAATGTCTTCCCGTGCTTCAGTAAGTTGTTTTCGCAGCGAATCAATAGTTTGGTTAAGGTGGCTGACTGATTCAGCAGTCAAGGTTTCATCAACTGATGCCTTTGCAGCAGTTAGAATAGCAGGGACAGCAGGTGCCATTGCTGATTCAGCGGAGTGTTCTGTATCACACTCGAGTTCAAGGAGGTAAGGAAACATCTTCGGTTCCTCACTGAGCAGTTCATTTTGCAGTGTAGGGTTGTTGACGAAGTGAGTTGTCATTTCCTACGAAATAAGCGTTCTATTTAAGAATTTGCCTCAAGTAAGTGAAGTTATATTAATTTATCTGTTTAAAGTAACGAATAGTATACGAGTTCCCGGTCTCAACCAGTGTGAGATAATTGGGAAGGGAGTTTGGTTACTGTATCTAAAGTGTAAGGCAAATTGTGTTGTCGGGATTTAAGTAGTCGGTCGTTTCCTAATCCTATTGTGTACTTAGGATCAAAGAAAACACACAGAATAAAATACAGTTATACATAAATCATTAAACGAGAGATTTATGAGAAAGCAGATTCGGGTAGTCAAAGAATGAGCGTACCCGGGTTGAGTAAATCACAGAGTCTCAGGTTTGGGTCATCCTCCCTAGCATTGATTACATAAGCTCTACTCCTTGTATTGTTGGTTCGGGGTTTCAGCTTAGGGCAATCCTTCCTGAAGTGCCCGGTACCGTTGCACTCATAGCAGGTTTTGGGTGCAGAAGTATCAGTACCAGTGGGGCTGGTTCGGCAGTCTTGGGCCAGGTGCCCGAATTTCTTGCACTTAGTGCAGGGACAGGAGCCGTTATGATGGCGGCTACATTTGGAGCAGTAAGGCTTGCTCCCCTTGTAAGCCTTTGAGTCATTGGCATTGACTGTTGCAGGCTTTTTGTCGGAGGTAGTGTTGGATGAGTGGGGACTCACTTCCCATTTACGTTTGTTATTCGCAGACGGGGTTGAAGTCGAGCCACGGCGGACAGAATTGGCCGTTAACTCATGAGCCATACGAATGGCGCTCTGGATGGTTCCCGGTTTAGATGAAGTCACCAGATCTTGAAGTCGCTCAGGAAGTCCGTCGACGTATTTTTCGATCCTTTTGTATTCAGGATCAACCATGGATGGGCACAAAAGTGCCAGCTGGTGAAAGCGGTTGGTGTATCCGGTGATGTCGTCACCCTGCATCTTGTGATTCCAGAATTCTAACTCTAGTTGCTTCAGCTCATCTCTTGGGCAGTACTCGCCCCTCAGCATATTCTTTAGTTCATCCCACTGTAGTTTGTAAGCATCGGCAATGCTCACCGTTTGCGCATAAGTGTTCCACCAAGTAAGGGCGGTGTCAGAAAAAGTGCTGGCGGCGAATTTAACTTTATCCTCTTCCTTGCAGTTGCAGATGAGGAACACTGATTCGATTTTCTCGGTCCATCGAATCAGACCGATTGCTCCTTCAGTTCCTGCAAAGTTCAGCGGCTTGCAGTTATGGAAATCCTTGTAGGTGCAGGTTTTGGGTTGTGGTCCATTAGTAGCTGTATCTTCGCTACCAGGGGTTGATGTTCGGGTAGCTAGGGCTTGAGCCACGCTACGGGCAATTATACCCGCTACTTCGGCTTCAGTAAGCATGATTTGACGTCGAGGAGGCATGTTCCTTGAAACAATAATAAAGAACATGTGAGGATTTGAATAAGAATTATGGCGGTGATGATTTAGTACGTTTTAAAGAAATTTCGTCAACGGTTGAAATTGGTTCAAAGTTTGTGGGTTATAAATAAGTTTATACAGTTTCGAAATTTTTGAAAATTTTATAAAACATTTTGTAAGAAATTTTGTAACGTGTTCGACAAAAATACATTTGTTATAAAATTTTGATGTTAAAAATCGGTTGTATAATTTGAAGTCTGACGGAGACTTGAGTTGAAAATGTTTTTATTGGGATACATATAACGGTACGGTGGGGTACGTTGTAGAATGGTATGAACGTCGAATTAGGTAGGAATAGTAAATAAGGTCTCGATCTTTATATCGAAGGACGTTCGAGTAACTATGGTTGTCAGTTATAATGGTGTGGAGGTCTTCGGACGTAGGTTGGTAGTCGTGAATTTATAAAAATCGAATAAGGATGGATCGACGAGAGTCGGGTTGTCGTTTGTTCGATGAAATGTTAAGGAATATTAATTTCGTAGTAGTCGAGAGAGTATCGTATCGGGGAAAGAGGCCTATGTATGTATATATATATATATATCACATAACCGCCTAGTTCGTGTCTAGCACAATCACGTAAAAGTCCCGGTTCTCTCGAGGTCAGAGTCAGCTAATGCATTCCGGTTCAACATAACCCCTTTCAGAACTCACATCATCTTCATTTAATTGTACATAGTTGATCAGGCTATGTTAAATTAAACTTGTATGCTGTAATTCCTGAACCAGTTATACTTAATGAGGAATACTGCCTAACGGTCATAGTCTAGGCCCACTAAATGCAACCTAGTTCACTATAACCTTAGGCTCTGATACCAATCTGTAACACCCCCAAATTTAACAGTTTGCGGAAGCGACGTTTTGGGTGTTACTAATCAATAATCACAAGCACAAAGGATACAGTGAACGACTCTAAATGAGACGTTCGAAAAGTTATTACATTTATACATAAATAGTTTCAAAATACAAGCTCGAGTTCAAGTGAATTTCCTAGAGATTCTAATACATAACAACTAGTACAAAAGTAATGTAATAAAATCTCCAAGCTTGTAAATGCATGCGACTCGAGCTAAGTAAGCTTATCCTGCTGGGCATCCCTACTGATGCTGTGTACCTGAGAAGCATTACTAAAACGGTCAACCAAAAAGGTTGGTGAATCTCACAGGTTTGTAAGTAAGTAAACAGTTTGAACACACAAGTAGTATTTGTAAATCATAGCCAGCCAGTAATTAACGATCACAGGTTATGCTCATCGTCAACTTAAGTTTTAATAAGTGGGTGGTTGCAGGTTATGCTAACCGTTTGATACAATTGCCATGAGCCACCATAGTTGAAGCTTAACGTACAGTAAATATAGGTACCCCCTCATGAATGTAATCCAAAACATTCATACGGAACGAGTAAGAAACGCCCGTTTCTACAGGAACGGTTCGTGGTAGTGCGTGCTACCCCGGGCGGGGATTGTCAGTCCCATATGGATCCATATACTAAAACTCGCGCTTATCACATAACTAACAACTATGGTTCAGGAGGATTTCATTGGATTAGTCGTAAACTCATGCAGTTGGCGTATTCGTAATCTCATACCGTAAGTAAATCATGGCAGCAAGTAAGTTTTGTGTGTTCATGTAAAACAGTAATGCATCTCACCCCTGAGTAAAAACAGTAAGGTAGGGGCTGTAAGACTCACCTGAGTCTGGCAGTCAATGCAGTAAGTAAGCAAGTAGTATTCCCGTACTAGCACCCTTAGCGTCCTAATACGCACAAGGTTTAGTAAGTAAATGGAATACTTGTAAAGTATCCATGCTAGTTGTTCCCAAACTAGTTAATGTCCATTAGTTTGTTTGTAAGTTTGTAATTGTTTGTAAATCGTAGTTTGTATAAAAGTTGTACGGTCCGTTTGTTATCATTGTATAATAATAATTCCATCCATTATTATTATGTATTCATAGTAGTTGTACAGTTGTAAAGTATACTCGTATGATCGTTTGTTTGTATTACAACATGTATCGTTTGCGTAAGTTCCATTGGGCTTAATCCCCAAAGGGTACGAGTGAAACCTCGTAAGTATTCGTATGTAAGTTCGTATCAGTTACCGTGTAATCCAGCACGTAACTAGTGAGTGAACTTGTAAGTTCGTATCGGATGTAATCCCGTGTAATGTACAAGCGTAAGTTCGTTGGAGTGTAATCTCCTAAGTATTTCGAGTGTAAACTCGTGTGTGTGTGTGAGTGAAATCTCACGTTAGTTTTGTACAGTCTTGTACGTATTCGAGTGTTGTTGTATACTTTCAAAAGTATAGTATTTTCAGGTATAAGTAGCATCGTATTTGATTTAGTAATTGAAAAGTGATTCCAACACTTAGAGTTATATTTTGTTTTCTGATCTGGGCTTTCTGCGACACAAGGCTTGTGTCGCAGACCGTATGCGACATAAGGTCTGTGTCGTATGGATTTGTTTCTGATTTAGTGTTTATGCGACACAATGGTTGTGTCGCAGACAAGGGTACGACATAATGATACGACATAGTCGTTGTGTCGCAATCAAGCGATAGGCAAATTTTGTGTCGTAGATGGTACGACATATAATGCGACATAAGAGTTGTGTCGCATACATTGCGACATAACGTGCGACATAACATGCGACATAGCGTTGTGTCGCATGAAATTTCGGTCCGATGCGACACAAGAGGTCTGTTCGGAAATTTAGTTTCCGAAAACGTATTTTCCGGTTTCCGTTGGGTCTAGAACTTTTATACTAGCTTTAATATGTTGCAATAAGTCCATAATAACTATTGTTAGTCGTTTTTAATGTTGGTGGTGTCGTTTTCTTTAAAATGACCAAAACCGACATTTTCGTAAAAGTGTTCAAAAACGAGTTTAGATTATATATTCGGACATTACTAAGTTAGGGAAACATTAATCTAGCAAAATAAATGTAATCGGAAAAGTTTCGGGTCGCCGGAAAACTTACAAAGTTGTCGAATCGAGAAACCGAAAAGATAGGATTGTAGAGCTCGTCCTCGTGATCACTTTTCTCCAAACCGAGCCTAGCCTCCGAGGTGTTTTAACGGTGTTTTAAGGTGTCTTAGTGTGGGTTTTAGAGAGAGAGAGAGAAAACCGATGGAGAGAGAGAGGAGAGAGTTTGGAGTGGAGTGGGTTGGTGTTTGAGTGTGTAAGTGAGAAAGGAAGGGAGGGGGGTGATGTCCCCTCCTTGTTGGCCGGTTGGTGGGGTCCACCAAGTGTGGATCTCACCACTTTTTCGTTCCCTCGCGTACGTGCTCCGTGCGGTGTTCGTTTCCCGGTCGTTTAAACGTAAAAATCCTTTTGTACGCGATTAAATATACGTTTTAAATTACGAAAATTTTACTCGATAACTAAGTTGAAGTATTTCATCAAAATACTAGTTTTCAAGTTATAAAACATAACTTAGTTTTGTTTTGTCGGTTGGTCGAGTTTTCGGAGAGTTCGGTAACGTTTTAATCAAAACGTACGTTTTCCGTTATATTATAAACATAATATGAAGTAATAATTAAAGTAATTAAATAATTTCACATTATTTAATAATTGTTTTATCTGTGTACGCAAGTTTGTACCATTGTTGTTTTATACGATATGTACGAATCGTATGCGCGTATATATACATATATTCCATCCATATACATATACATAAGTAAGTAATGTATATAATCCTATTTCATATTATATACAAGTAATAAACACGTAATTAGGAAAATTTTAAATTTACCCTAAATTTGGGGTTGTTACACATGTAATTAACATCTTCATCCGCCATCCTCATAGGTTGATCATCACTATCACATTCATTTGTTGCATGATCTCCACCACAGTTACCACATCCTTCACGAAGCTCCTTTATCTCTCCCTTGAGAGCCTTGAACTGATTATCAAACTTGGTAGACATAGCTTTCAGTTCTTTCATCATTTCAGAATCCTTGGAGCCACTTCCACTTCCTTCAGCAAAAGCAACAGTTTTCCGGACAGGTTTGTTCTTTTGATTCTTTGCCCAATTTAGACTTTGTAAAACCTTGTCTTCCATTATCTTCCAAGCCTCATTTGGAGTTTTATACATGAACAATCCTCCTCCAGCAGAATCAAGTACAGCAGCTGATGTAATATCAAGACCATTATAGAAGAGTTCTATGATTTCGGCTTTTGACAAACCATGTCCGTGGCAATTTCTCAACAAATCTTTCATTCTCAACCATGCTTCCACTAACGTTTCACCTTCAGCTTGCTTGAATCCCCGAATCTCATTTAATAACCTTTCTGCTAAAGCTGGTGGAAAGTATCGGCTAACAAAAGCCTCCCTCATTTGATTCCAAGTTTGGATAGTATTTGGTTCCAACTCTTGATACCAAATCTTTGCTTCTCCACATAGAGACATTGGGAAAGTCCTCAATCTGACTGCTTCTTCTGTATTAGGACCATACTTAAAATACTCTCCAATTTCCAAGAAATCAGCAATATGTTTATGCGGATCGGCCCGCACTCTTCCATCAAACTGAGTATCTCTAGGCATCTGCATATGATTCCCTTTTAGTGAAAAAATTGTTGTCGATTGGTGGTCTCCGAATAGCTGATGCCGGAGTAGGAGCAACGGTTCTAGTTCGGTTAAACATGGGTGTATCATTCTCGTCAGCCATTTGTTCTTCTTCGGCTTCAGACCTAACTTCCTCTTCGTATCTAGATTCAAGTTCTTCTTCAAAAACTTCTTCCTCAATGACTACTTTTGATGAAGTTGATCCACTGTCGGTTTGACTTGAAGTTGATTCCGTCGGCTTATTCTTTGATTTCTTCTTTCTTTTCTTCTTTGTGGTTTTCTCTGGATCAGACAAAGGACTTAGAATTTCGTTACCAGAATTCCTAGTGCTCATCCACTACCTAAGTAAACCTGCAAAAGCAAAGAAAATAAAACCGTCAAACGCACCGGCGCAATACAATTTAATTAAAAATAACTTTCTCAGAATTTTAATTCAAAGAAAGGATCAATTAACTACACTTAAATTAAATTCTCAAATTCACACAAGTCCCCGGCAGCGGCGCCAAAAACTTGATGTGTAAAAACAAGTTATAAAATAAACTAATAATTACTGACACTGAACTATTACACACTAAGGCAAGTATACCTTATCATGTATAGTATAGCTACAATAAGTACCGGTTCGTTCCACAGGGACTTTGTAAATTAGAATTGTAATCAAAATGCAACTAATTTAAACAAGTAAGTAAACGTGGGTTTGCGTGACCGAGTTGTCACTTTGCTTATCAACTAATTGATTAAACTAGGGCAAGTGGACTCAGGACGAGTCAGATTAATTTTGTTAAACTTAGACACTAGAAAACGACACTTGTTTGGATTACTTTACTAAAAACTTTGAGGTATTTAGTCTTAACATTTAAAGCAATTCAAGTTTCTCTTAATTAGGTCAAGTTCAGCATTCGCCATCAAACTAGATCCTAACATCAAATCCTCAACTTTCAATTCAATATATGAAAGACATTCGCCACATTCATGAACGTACAATATTAAGGTTAATTTTCTAAATCACAATCTCTATGCGTTCGCAATCAAACTCAATTACTCATAGACAAATAATTGATAATGAACATATAAACAATAAACATCCGCTATAATCATTTATTCATTCATCAAGCGATTCAGATTTAACAATAAACCCTAACTCATAATAATTCGATTAAACGAAAGTTGAGTAAACATGAAACTCAAAAGTAAACACCTCTAATCACTAGTATTTCATCCAAACAAGTGTTTGATTAAATTAGCTACTCATAATTGCACCAAACGAAACAAGAGAAACTATTGAAATCGAAACAAACATGATTATAAATAAATAAAGATGTAAGACGAGTGATTACAATGATTAATCGAAGATCCGTAGTCCCATAATGATTAAAGCAAAGTAATCTCTTCAAAAGTGATGAAAAGTTTCAAAAGTTGAGAGCAAAATTCGTTCAGTGTTTTTCTCAATTGGAAGTTATCTCTAAAATGAAAAAGAAAACGTATTTAAAATTTCCAAAATTGCTGGAAAACCGCCGACAAACGCGATCCCATAAGGTTTGCCCGGATCGCGTTCAATGCTTTGGAAAATTTCTGAGATGAAAATACACATTGAAACGCGATCCCGGAATTGAGCACGGATCGTGTTTCTATGCTTTGGAACTTCTGAGATGAGTTTGCACTATGTAACGCGATCCTGGAAGCTAGTCTGGATCGCGTTCCTCAGTATAATTTCTGACTCCAGCAGGAACTTTGACTTTTCAGCTTCGAATCAACATCAAACATTTTCCAACTTCCAGAACTTCAACAATTCAATCTGAAAATCAATATCTAACGAATTAAGTATCATTAGTTCTAAAAGTTAACAGAAAATACAACTAAATTCAATGATATCGCGTGAAATGTATATGTACAAAATGAGCGATATCAATCCCTACATATGTTTTATTTGGTTTCCTTCAACTTTTGTTGAAAGATAAATTTTTATATTATTAATTATTAATATATCGATCATATATGATGTGTTTCACCAAAATGAAGAAATAATTTTATTTTTATTTATCATTTCATTCACTTTTATATAAGAAGAACCAAAGTGATCATATGATGACACATAGGCTTCCTATAAATTGACACATCATCATCATTAACATAAATTTAATAATTTTAAATATGTTTTATATCATCATCTAAAAACTCTTCTTATTTATATCTTAATCACACATATATTAATTATTACATATTACATATATTATACGGAGTACAAAACACATTAATAACTTAAATACAATCACAATCTTTATTACGTATGTTATACAAAACACATTTATAACTTAATCATAATCTTATAACGTATGTTATAAAAAACCTATGTAATAGTAACAACAATCACAATAGTAACTATAATTGTGCTATGTTATAATCTTATTACCTGTGGAAAAAAAACTTCATATTAAACTTGAAAGTACGTAGTTGTAAAAGTAAAAATATGTTATGGATCAAGGAAACATTGGCAAAAACTGAAAGTATATAGAGAGTCATACTAAATCTTGTGTAAACATTTCATATTTAGTCATAATCATGTCTACTTTTTTGACATGAACATATCAAAAACTTATTGTGTAGTTTTATTTTATCAAATGATGTAACTCTTGTATTATAACACTCCCACCTTCTCAATCTATATATATTTTTCTCACTACATTATCAATAAGTTTTCAATCCCTTACATCATTTCAAATGTATTGTTCTACAAGTTCCTTTTTATAGTTAGAAATTTAGTCTATTAACAAGAGTCAATATATGTACCAAAATAGTCGCAATACTTTCTTAAAAAATGACATGAAACTCTTTTATGTCAAAATTAAATTATTAATTCATAGTGTATGAGATGATTCTCCAATCAAAATACTGGTACTTGACAATAGTTGAACTTAAAAAATAAGAGTTTATTGTTTTTGTTTCAATCAACAATTATCCTTAAAGGTAATATACGTAACTACACAAAAATTAACCTTAACTTTTTAGGCGTGGGCAGTGCGTAGCACGGCACAAATTAGTTACCAGTTATAATAACAAGATCTATGTTTAGGGCAGGCATTTAAAAAACACGGACTTGCGGTTTTAAGGTTAAAATTGAAAAATTATATTAGTATTTTTTATTTTTTTTTAAAGAACGACAATCATGTTATGTCTCATTTGTATGTGTGTACAATTCACACATGATAATACATACGGAGTATTTTATATTCTAAGATTTGAATGCACAAACTATTGCTCTAGCTATGTACTCGATCATTATATATATATATATCCCTAAGAGCATTCACAATGAACTTGTGTGGCATTTGTATATGAAAAGTAAATTATGGTATATGATGTGTTACATCTCCCCATATTTTACCTAAATGAACAAGTAATAAAGCTTACAGTACCATCACTTAAAGCATAAAGACTTTTTCTTCTTCTATTTTGATATGATGATTAAACATTAATATGATGTGGAAGTAGGATGAATTTGATAAAGTTTATTCCATTGTGAAGATTGGTATAATGAAAGTAAGATGATGATGTGTCAATGTATTAAACCTTAAAAATATATAGATCGTGGATGCTCTGAGCAAACTAGACCAAATGCGCTTTAGTTGTTCAATCTCACTATCCATCATACAAAACCTCAAATATTGTAGTTTTCTAGAGTTGATCTCAAAATTACTTATATATATATATGGAGACAACTATTAAAAATAAATATTTGGAAGTCTATATTATAATTTTTCAAGTGATCGTAGCAACATTAAATTATTGGTGATAATATATTCATCACATTTTTTGGATAGATTCACAAAAACTGTGTATTAAAAGTTTGTACTTTATAAGTTATTAATGCATAGTTTTGATGATTATATCAATAAATGTGGTGGACGTATCACTGGCCTTAAAATTATGGATGTGATTACTCACAAATAAATTGACGAATCTGTATAAACTATTAGTTTTAATACAAACTAAATTTTTTTAGCTTTATTGAAAATTGCATTACACACAAAAAGAAAAAGAAAGATAAGCAGGTGAATAAATCTACATGTATACTCTTTCTGGTAGTAAAAAACGGATAAGCATATGAGGTTTTTCTTGTTCAGGTTAGTCGGGAAGGGCGAATATTTTTACTCAGATGTATGCAGTCTAAAGGGTTATCCCGTGATTGTTTACAACCCTTTCCCTGGCCACCCCAAAATATGTTTCTAGTGAGGTTTGTACCTAAGACTTCTTGGAGGATATCATGACACCAACCACTAGACTATCTTGTGATAATTTTTTAGCAATAAAAATGTTACTGTATAAAATTAAGAATTGTGTAAAAATAATATGACCATAAATAATAATAATAAATAAATAAAATTATTAAAAGAATAGTAATAACTAATACTCCGTAATAATAATAAATTAGGAAAAAATGATATTAATGTGAACCCGGGTTGTAGCTGGTCCGAGTTGCTTTGTATCAGCTACTTGAGTGCTGAAGCCTAAAACCCTCGGACCTGAGTTTGCTACCTGCGAGCCGACACCCACGAACATACAAACCATGTTAAACCTCGTAACCAAAGTATCAACACGAGCCAGGGGTTTTTCCCGCTCACCGCCGGCTATCCGATTATTCTCAACGACCAACAAACTCCATCACCAATTTAACCCTAATCCAGTTGCTCTGCAAATGATCGATTATGCTTTTTCCCTTTCTAGGTCCAACAAATCAGGTACTAACTAGCTACTAATTAGCTCCTTTTAATTAGAATTATTATTATCTAGTTAATAGTTAATATTCCAACATTTGTATGCAGATGAATCATATGGGCAAGGTTTATTAGTACTAGAACAATGTGATTCTAATCAACATGATGCTAATAATAAGGGTTTAGTTCTTCTTGCAATTTCCACCCTTTTATCTGAAAGGTTTTCTATTTACTTATTACATTTAATTAATTTTGATTGCAAGTATATGCTTTTTCTGATATTATTTATTGTGGTTAATTTACAGAGGAAATATTGTTGAAGCTATCGAGAAATTGAATACATTCAAGGATTCAAATGTTTCGTCTTTTCCTCTAAGAGGTAAGCAATGCAAATTGCAAAGTAATGTTGATGGCGTTATATATTTTCCAGTTTTAACTGTGCCATGTTTTCTATGATTTGGATTAGTGGCGGCTATGGAAGCACTTGCAGGACTTCATTTAGAATTAGGAGAGGTGAGCTTTTTTCTGTTTTCACTTTCTTTTTTGTTTTGAAGTTAAATAGATAAACTTATTGTGTTTATTCGGGTACGTATATAGGATGATGCTTCTTCAGTGATAGCAGATGTTTGCTTGAATGATTTGGATTCTGTTAAACGGGAACTTGGAGATGGATTTGGGTCATTAAATGCACGTGCTAGATCATTAAAAGGGTTGATACAGCTTGCGCGGGGAAATGTAGATTCGTGTAAGTACTCTGTTCCTATGCATCGAATGATATATTGCTTATCTTTGCACTTTCTTGTTTATATGGTAATTGGATGGTACATATGTTGTTTATGCAGCCCAATCTTGTTTTAATGGAGTTGAAGATAACTTGGGCAGTGGTAAGTACCTGAAAATCATGTTATGGGCTAACGGGTCAAAATAGCTAGAGGTGGCAAAACCATCTGGTTGGTTAACGGGTCAACTTAGGTTCGGGTCAAAACGAGTACTTATATGTGCCGGTCAAATGCGTCAGAATGGGCCGACCTGCCAACACTTTTTTGTATTTCGTAAATGATTATCACTTCAATAGTTGTCATTAGGTGATTATTGATCCCTTAAACCCGTATGACCCATTAGCTAATTTTCTCCGTATTAAGTTATCAAAATAATACGACCAACATGAGGTGTTTCCGTATGAATGGGTTGAGTTCACCAGCTACAGATCTACTATGAAGAGGGTATGCATAATGCACGTGCATACCCTACAAAATTCTTTGTAGTGTATACTGTATACCTTGGTTGGAAATATTGGATTTGCCACTAACTCATGTCATATGAGAGAACATATATATAATTTGTTGAATACAGGGAATGATGCCTTGTCATATGCTGAATTCATGCATACAACACGGGATTTCTCAACTGCAAAGCAGTTATATCAGAATGTAATCAAAGAGATACCAGAAACTAATACTTATAGTGATCCATATAACTTGGCTGCTGGTAACATGGCACCGGAGGACATTCGTTTGGCAGCCACTTGTGCTTTAGGACAACTTGAGTCGCACATGGGGTAATGCTAGTAGTTTTGCAGACTTATTTTACAACATTTGTTACTCAAAGCCTACGGTTCCATCATATAAGCTGCTGTTTGTGCTTCAGGAACTTTGGCGATGCTGAAGAGACACTGACTAAGGCACTTACAATGACTGAAGATCGTTTTGGTTAGTATCCAAATTAGCCCACAATCAAATTGACCGAAATTGCCACATCTGGTATCATTAATTTTTATGTTATCAATGGCCACCTACTTGTCTCAACCGTGATTCTTATGCACGATTTGGGTGAATAATATCATATGTTGTAGGTCCTCAACATCCAAAGATTGGGATAATATTAACCTGCATAGCTCTAATGTTTCGGCACAAAGCAACAGTGGAGCGTTCTAGTTCCCTTATGGTCCAGGAGGTTAGACATACTGCATAATTAATCTATGTTCCTTGAAGCCCCTCCTAAAGTGGTGTTTGGATGTGCATTTCAAAGCAGTTATAGTGTGAGAATAAGATAATCAGTCGATTAAAGTTGTGGATAAGTTAACTTGTTTTACATTTATCTCAATAATCAGTTCTCTTGCAAGTTCTTACCCTTTTTCCCACTTTTTATCATTTCGACCAAAATTATCAGAAAATCGTAATCAATGTTTGTCAAGACTCAAAACTGAATAACACTTTGAAGCACCAAACACCTACTATTACCCATTCGAATAGGATTTCTTTGGCATGGTTAATGTTCGTGACATGAACAATGAATATTTAAGTCACATTTTCTGGTCCGAGTGATGCCATCAATTCTTGATTTCATTTGCATCACATTTGGATGACCAATCAATTGAAGTTTGTTCTAATTAGTTAGGTTATTTTGAAAGCACATCTGACGTATATCTCTGCAGGGACTTTATAGAAGAGCACTAGAATTACTGAAAGCTCCTCAGTTGGAAACTGAAGGTAAGTTGAAAAACGTATTTTTTTATTGTCTCCGTTGGTTCTAGACAACCCTATTATGACTGCTCGTGGTGGCTAGTAAAGCAAAAATGATTCGGTTGTATTATGCAATATGATAAGAATCGCATATAGATGTGGTAGGAGGGTCAAAGTCAGTTTTGGTTGTGTACTTGTATTGACCTGAAAACACTTGTTTGTTCGTTTTTTCAACTTTAAATTATTAATGCATAAAATATGTTACTAAAACTATATTATAACAAAAGTAGTCTAAATTATTTATGTTAAACGAAGTAGGAAGTTTGTATGCCTTCAAAGTACTTTGGATGACTTTTTGCGTGTTTGACTTGTTCTAGTTTTAGTCAATTTTTTTATTTGGCCCGTTTAAGATGAAACATAACCCAAACCAACCCATTCGTATGTCAACAGGTCAAATTTGCCTTGTTTTAGAATTGCAACGTCTCCTTTTATGAAGTCTTACATGGATTACAACATCATCATATTGTTAATAAACTTCAAGTTAATTATATCCCTAGTTTCCATAATAATGATTACTCATTTACAGTAGATATTGTTCAATTTGCGGTGTATGTGATTTTTTGTATTACAGTATTAGAGTGCACACCATTCGGCTAATAGCAAACAAATGGCTATCAGTGTATGATGTCAACCGTGTTAATAACATTTTGCTTTTGATGTGGCAGTTCAAGAAGCTAAAGTGCATAAAAAGGACATAATTGCCCTTGCAAGAGGTACCTTTAGCTACTATGCAATTGTGTCTGCTATTAGTCTAAGCTAAGTGACAACATATAACTAACATTATGGTTGTTTGTGAAAAGGTGGGTATGCCGAAACCCTATGTGTTCAACAGAACCGTAAGGCTGCAGGGGAGCAAATGAAAAGTAGGGCTGAGGCTGCATGGAATAACCAAAGACTCTCATTAGCAGAGGCATTAGACATATCTTCCAACATCCCAATCATAGACGCTCGAATCAGCAGGGCCTTGTAGATTCTTTCATCTTATGTTATACATATAAAGTTTTGACCAAGGTAATAAATTTACTGTAGTGCAACCATTCAAAGACAGCGTAATCTATAGTTTGGGCACGTGTAGCACATCATATAGTAGAAGTAGCAAGAAGATAATCATCGGTTTTGTAGAAGATGAATAATTGCTTATGTAATCTATAAACTCTTGTGCTATACATTTTATTCACAATAGACCTCTAATGACTCTGAATTAGGAGAATACGGTTAATTAGTGATATATAATATCCGTCGATTGGTTCTTTATAACTTTGTTCCTCAGTTTGTGATTTGAGTTTTTGCATATTATCTATATGTATGTTACATCTTCAATTAAGTCTGTTGATTGCTATAAAAGTTGATAGTTACTTGGAGAATGGCACAGTCGTTTTACTTGTGTGAAATAACTTAATTAATTAGTAACTATAACAAATAAAAGTAGTTAACTATCATAATATATAACAACTTATTTATATATTATTTTAAGATTAATAACAAGACTATGACCATTCAATAAAACTGAATACATCATATATCTTATTCCAACAACTTACCCCTCAACTATGTTTGGGTGATATTTTGAAGGGAAGATAATTCGTAATGTTGAACTGTACGGTTTGAAAGGTAATGTTTGATACAACAAGGTTTCTTCGCTGCGCATCATTGTTTCAAATGAAAATGGTTGTTGTTAGCGATTGCTTACTTAAGTTGCTTATCTACCTAGTTTTGAAGCGGATAAGGCACTTTTATTGCTCACGTGAAACGTTTTCTGAAATTACTTCAAATCTTCGCCAATTAAGCTCCTTTTAACAGTTCTATAACAATTGTACCTAAATTCAATTCCAAACCAAATAAGTACCGAAAGTTTATGTAATTGACTACAAAATAAGTACAAAAGATACGATATCGCGTAAGATAATGTTATACACTACTTGTACCCTTGTATATATCCAATTAGATGATTTTATAGTCTTTTGATTGTTTTAGAAGTTGATACTTAGTTGGACAATGGTGACAAAACTAAGGCTTTTAACTTGTGTGAATAATAAGCTTTGGATAGTAGCTTAACCTATAATTAACAATCATAATGTAATTAAAATTACATTAGTATTATCTTAAGATAAAATATAAAGTAATTAACAATCATAATAGACATACATAACAACTTATGTATTATTTTATAATATTGATAATAACAAGGCTATGACCATTTAATAAAAGTGAATACATCATATATCCAACCACTCCACTACCTTTTGGGGTGATATTTTTGAAAGAAACCAGTGGGTCGTCATCACGTACGTTGGGCGTTGGCTTATTATCAATTCTAACATTTTTCTTTTTTCTTTTCTCAAATAAGCGTTACTTATAATTACCTTACCAATTCTGACTATACTTCCCAAGACTTAATTCTTATTTATTAATTAATTAATTGCTGCTACCTAATTCTGTATAAAAAATGGTTTGTAAACTTTTTGTGAATCTAGAATTTCCTCATCATAATTTATTGTGAATATATAGATTCTAATCCAAATGCTCAACTTAAATTAATGATTCTTTCTTATTGTATAATACTGTATTAAATAATAATTAATGATGATTAATGAAATTGAATGGTAGTTAACGTTATGTAAGTTAAGCTACTTTAAATTCCACACGTTTATTATATCGCACAAGTTAAACAACTGATTTGTTGTCACGTATGATTCCATTTCATTTTTCAATACATAACAAGTGCGTTTAGTTACGGAAAACTCTCCCACTTTTCTAAAAACTTTTTACAGAAAACTAGAAAAATAGAAAATCGTAGTCAAATATGAGTTTTCAAAAAAAATTCAAATTATTTTATAAACGAGTTATTGAGAATTATAAACGAGGGTATATACATTTGAGAATTTAATGATTATTCATAATTATTTTATGCAACTAAACACTACTTCTGGGACAAACAAAAGTAATACTCACAGTGGACACTTAAACTGTGATGGAATATAATAATATTTTTTTAGAAATACATTGTTACCAAATATTTTACAAAAAACTTCCACAAATGGAGTTGTGACAATGTTAAGAAGAAAGAGAAAGATTCGAGAGACTAAAGTGATGAATGTGATTGAATGATTTTATGTCACCTCATTTTGTAAAAAAATGTTTATAAACTTTTTGTGAATGTAGAGTTCCTCAATTTTTAACGTAACAATATGGACAACGCATATCGAATTTTAGAAGTTTCACACACACACACTGTGTTTCTTCATTTTGCAATATATATTGGGTTTAAACAAACCTAGCTATTGAGACATTTGATATGAGTATATGTCTTTCTTATTGTATTTTCTTAATTATTGCAGTTAAATAAGCTAGTAGATAATGTGTGTGAAACTTATAAAATTCGATACGTTCTGTTCATATTGTTACGTTAATTTTTTCCACCATTTTTAACGTTTTGATTGAAGACGATAAAACGTTCAAATAAAACTTTGTATCGTTTGAAAGGTTTTGATACATAGATCAATGAAGATGATTATTATCAAAATAATGTCATTGAGTTGAACGAACTAGGTGTATATTTAGCAGCATCCGATATATTCCATCTAAACAGAAGTGGTTATAGACATAAGAGTCTCGTTTGAGACAAAATGCAAGTATTGATGTGCCTAAAACTATGGGTTTTCGAATTTATCTTTTGTTAAAAGGAGGAAAACATTGTCATATATTACATTCAGTACAATTTATTTATATTTAATATTATAAAAAGAAAATCCAAAAATAAAATATAAATTAACGAGTTGGCACATTTTTATCCAACCACTCCATTGTATGTATTGTAATGTAATAATGTTATCTTATGCTCCAAGTTGATCGAACCGGTGTACAGCTTACAAGATCAATGCCCTTCATTTTTAAGTCTTTTTTGGTTAACTTGACTTCTTTAATTATAACTCAACTTTTATAAGTTTTTATTATTATTTTCTGCTTGTAAAGTGTAATAATAATAATAATAATAATAATAATAATAATAATAATAATAATAATAATAATAATAATAATAATAATAATAATAAGTATAATAATAATAATAATAATAATAATAATAATAATAATAATAATAATAATAATAATAATAATAATAATAATAATAATAAGTATAATAATAATAATAATAATAATAATAATTATTATACTTATTATTATTATTATTATTATTATTATTATTATTATTATTATTATTATTATTATTATTATTATTATTATGTGACGACATTGATATTATAGTTTTGATCTTACCTAAGTATGTACATACGTATCTATTTTATTATAATTATACGTTAAGTGTTGTATGTATACGGTATACCTACGTATGTTTAGTAAGGAAATGTAGTACGTAACTTATATTTAAGTCATTAAGACAAAAAGTACGTATTAGAATATAATAAATAAATACAAAAGAAATATTAAGAATATTCTTTCAAATTCCTTACTATATTTTTCTTACAAGTAAACTATATATAATTAAAGTTGTTATCGTGATGTGATGGCTAGTGTGTTTTTAAAAGTTAATATACTTTTTAAAGACATTCTTAAACTATAAATGTAATAATTAATAAACCAAATATTACGATGGCTGTCCTTTTCTTCATTCAATGCGACGACTTTCAATTAAAAACGTCAAACACGTTAACAGTACCGTCTCCGAAGTTCCTCGCTAAGTTTGACATTATATATTTATCTTTCTTCTACACCATTTTGAAAATAAACTTGCAATTTCTCCTAAACAAACACTTACCATTATTCGATCCAACTTCGCTATCTATCTAAGTACTTTCAATTCTAACGATTCGAATCAAAGGCGTAACAACAACGACACGTAAGATGACAAGTGGCGGTGTGTTAGAAGTCGTATTGGTTGATTCCGAAGGAATAAGAGAGAAAAAGTTTTTGGGTAAGCTATTAGCTAGCTCATTGAGACTACGTTTTTTTAAACGTACTGTAAGTTACATGTTTGTAACTCATTAATGAACATATGTATATGGTCTGATTGTTTTTCAGGTTGCATTATGTGTTGTACTACATCGGCTGTTACGAGGCCATATGTATGTGTCGAATATGGTGATCAAAAACGTATAAGCAAAGTTGCGCAAGGTAAGTTTTTTATTAAATTTTGTATTTTTTATATATATTTATGTTGTATATATTGTAGAAACTGAAATGAATGCATGGGTGGAATTGAATGAATGTAGGAAAGGGGAAGAAATCGATATGGGACCAAAAATTTGAGTTCGAGATTGAGTTTCCCATTGAAGAAAAGAAGTCACACCAGAAGCTCGTGTTTCGTGTGATGGATGAACACAAGCTTTCAGATGACGGATATGTTGGTGAAGCCACGTAAGAAATTTTTATGTTTTATTATTTTGAGTTTGATAATAAATCATCTGTTGATACGTATTTGAGTACGTTATATATTGGGGGATTGAATAGAATGGATGGATGCAGGATTTACGTAAAGGATGTTGTATTAACTGGAATGGAGAATGGAGAAGCCGAGCTTGGGAGTCGAAAATACAGGGTGGTCCGGGAGGACAAATCCTACACCGGCGATGTATCCGTGGCTGTTACCTTCAAGGTTTGTTCCTATCACTCACACATTTCTTCCTCAACATAAGAAAAGAGAAAAAAAGAAATATTTTTGTACATGTACGTTGAATAAAATTTGTAGCAAAGATGCTCCCACTCATTATCAATTGAGCTACGCGCCATTAGCATACGTTGAATATATAAAATGATATAGCGTTTACATGGATACATTCTTGTCGTGCAGAGGAATGGAGCAGGAGAGCAGAAAGAAGTTGAAAGAAAAGATAGCGTTGTGAAAGATGAAGATTGTACAAAAATGCCGGTTGAAAAATGTCCTAATTAATTAAACTTGCGATATTATTTTGTTACTTATTTGTAATACTTTTTAAGTGGTATATTGGTAAATGTTTTATCTCTGACTAGTGAATTATCCGCACTTTGTAGCGGTGACAAATGAGAAAAAATATAGTGATGGTTAACGCTGATAGCTAACAATATTTGAATACTTCAAGTATGTTTTCGTTGTTTAATAGTTTAAGATTATCGCCAAAAATCACTAGTACAAAAATGACTATTTAGAGCGTAGTGTTATAGCGGTTTTACGTGATAACCGCTATAAAAAGTAAAAAGTGGGTCCAAAATATTTTTTGAAACGGTTTAATGGCATTACTTGTAGCGGTTTTAGAAAAAACCGCTCTAATTACTTATATTTATAGCGGTTTAGTAAACACCGCTCCAAAAAAATATCGTTATTTGTGGCGGTTTAAAACAACCCGCTTCAAAAAAGTACAATTTTAAAACGGTTAAGTAAAGAACCGTTTCAAATAGAAAAAAGTGGAGCGGTTGTTTCCAAAGTAAAAAAAATGAGTATAGTTAGAAGCGGTTAATTGTTATTTTATAGCACGTTCTTTGTGAACCGCGATATAAAATAACAAATAACCGCTCCATAATTTTTTCTCATTTTACCTATAAATAAACATAAAATAATGAGTGGTTATCTATTTGTTATTTTATAGCGCGTTCTTTGTGAACCGCGCTATAAAATAACAAATATGGAGCGGTTATTTGTTATTTTATAGAACGGTTCACAAAGAACGCGCTATAAAATAACAAATAACCGCTCCATTTGTTATTTTATAGCGCGGTTCACAAAGAACGCGCTATAAAATAGCAAATATGGAGAGGTTATTTGTTATTTTATAGCGCGTTCTTTGTGAACCGTGCTATAAAATAACAAATATGGAGCGGTTATTTGTTATTTTATAGCGCGTTCTTTGTGAACCGTGCTATAAAATAACAAATAACCGCTTCTCTTTTCTCATTTTACTTATAAATAAACACACATATTTTCTCCACCACACACATTTTATCTCCAGCATGTACCCACTAATTTACACAAGCAAGATTTATTTAAGTTCTTCCCCACTATAGAAAATAAATTGAAGAGTTGATCCGGTGATGACTAACAGTGAGTCACGGTGGCAGCAAACGAGTAAATTAATGTAAGATTCAAAGAAACTATGAATTAATATTTTTTTTAGATATGTGTTTTGGTTCATCAGATCTGTGTTCTTACATATCTGTATTTGTGTTCAGATCTCGTCCATGATGACGGCTCACATCTAGTTGTACTTCATCGGTTGTTATAGTGAGCATATGTATCTTCTATGTATATGCAGATACAACAAACATAAAAATAATATAAAATTTATAGTGTGTTTATATCTATTGCATTATCCTCAAGAAACAAATGGCAAATTGTTAGTGGACTAGTGGTTACTGAAAAGGCGATGAGTTGCAGTGTATCGTTAGTGCAATTGAAGAAGTTTTACTTTATAGATATATGATTGTTGACTTGTAGTATAATATTGCTATATTCAAATCCATGTATTCTTGATTTATTGTAATTTGATATATTTATTTAAGATATGTAATTTTTTGTTCGATTAAAACAGGTTGATATTTTCCCTTTTAGTTATTGTGTATGTATATTTATATAAGTTGAAAAGGAATCTATTTTTTTTTCATAAAAGAAAACTAATTTGAATTTGAAATGTAAGTTGAAGCAAGAATAATGAATATATTTTGGGTGATTAGCGGGAAACTGAAAATAGATATATGCTTCTGGGGTAAAAGTGATTTTTTTTTTGAATTTTTGTTTGACTTTTGAAGCGGTTTATTGGCCCAATGATCACCTCATGTACTGTCCAACAACCAATTTATTAAAGTAAAGTAACCGCTTCAAATTTATTCTTTTGAAACGGTCATTTGACCGCTATAAAAGATGTTTAGACTTTTGTGTCGCCGGCATCAGGGGCGGTTAGATCACCGCTTCAAATGGCCTTTTTCACCGCCATAAATATCCATTTATGTACTAGTGAATGATAAATGGTTAGTTTTTAGAAACAATTTAAATTAATGAGAGAATTAAATTGAAAGATTTGTTTATTAAATGTTTCCATTTTAGTAACTTTAGGGGTAGAGATGTAATTTTTCATCTTAAATAGTATAAGGCAAGGAAGAAAAATGCTAAACACTTTATAATTTAGTATAAATATAGATATATTACTCATATAATATGTTCTCAAACGAGACTTAAAATTGGAATTGAATTTGTGTGTGTGTGTGTCATGTGAGTTAGGTAAACATAATAACTAATTTCTTATTCCAAATGGAAGCGTTAGGTTACATAATGCTTATACTCATTTGTATAATATTTTAAAGACATTCTAGAGAGTATAAGCTGCTTTTATTAAATAATTAATGTTTGGAAGTCGATGGTCCGATTGAGTAGTTAGGTTTTTACAATAGTGTCATTGACTCGGTTACTACATTCTCGAATTTCAAGCTTTTAAAATTTACATGATAAATACAATATATGTTACACTATTAGTCGAGCCACGAGTTATAAGTTATTTTATATATGTGTATGTGTTATGAGTGTTACGGGTCAAGTCACAAGTTATAATTTAATATTTACAATCACAATTCTAATCGCGAGTTAACAAAGAATCAATTGTAAAAATGACTAATTACGGATTTTTCTAATGATAACCCTTAGGGCTGTGTTTAAAAAAAGAATTTGTGCATAGATGATGGTACATTGTAGTTGGTGGGGTCGTTATTAAAAAGTTTGTGAGGTGGTTATCAGCATGGTACAATTAAATGATGTGTGTATAAATATCTTAATAAAATACTTAGCGATATCATTAGAAAAATCCATAAAATTATATTAACGGCTGAGGCTAATAGGCTATGGATTTGATTTTTCATAAGTTAATAACTAATGGGCTGGAAGAGGCCATAGTGGGCTGTGGGCTGAGAGATGATCTGCTACACAAAGGCTTTAACCTTTTCAACTACGTAGTAGTATATAGGCATGAACAAAAAACCCGAACCCGAAAAAAAACCCGGAACCGAACCCGGAAAAAACCGGTTTTTTTGAACCCGGTTCGGGTTTTTTTTTGTACCCGCCGGGTACGGAACCGGTTTGGGTTTTCGGATCTCACAATCGGGTTGGGACCGGGTAGGAAACGGGTCGGGTTGGAAAACCCGGTATAAAACCCGGAAAAACCCGGTTTAAAAATTGGTATTCGTGGGTCAAAAACCCGGTTCGGGTCAGGTCGGTAGGTCAACAAACCGGTTTTTCTCCCTTTGACTAAAACCCGGTTCGAGTTCCGGGTACGGGTCGGGTAGGCCCGAAACCCGGTTTTGTTCACGACTAGTAGTATACTCGTATTTGATTTGAGGGAAGACATTTATTGGTCAAATATCATATTTTTCCTTTTTACAAATTAAGTTTGATAAATTATGCTTTCACCCATTACAATTAAATAATCCACTTTGACTATTCAGATACTCTTATCAGTCTTCACTTAGGGGTTCGATCCTACCCTGGGTAAACATTTAGCATGTTAGGTACCGTCACCGCAAATTCACAGGGTACACCCGGGTTCGAGTCCGATAAAGGACTGCCGGTATAATTTCGTGGGCTAACTGTGACCAGGTGCTTTGCCGGACAGATGTCTCTTGCGGGTGGGACGCTACGGATCTCAAAGAGATCCGGGGTCAGGGGTACCCTCCAACTACCCTTTTATCAGTCTTCACAACTCCACTAATTATACTCTTTCCCAATTAAATACCATCTCTTCACACTAAAAAAATTTTATAACATGAAAGTTAACACTTATTTAAGACAATCCAAAATAGTAATGTAAAGATTTGTAATTAGACGGAGGAAGTATAACGTAGTATTCTATTTCAATTCTTTTGAATATTTAACAGCCAACAGGAATACGCGATGAATTTAATGATCGACTACATCAAATCAAATACACTGTATGTACTTACATAAAAAATGTAGACACGTGGATACTATATTTGAAGTTGATGCATGGTCTAACTCAAGTTTCTATATTTGTACATGCTCTTAATTCGTCAACCCCTACATATACCATTCACCCCCCATTTTCTCATTACTTTCATCCTCACAAAAATTCCATTTTCTCTTCTCCATTCAATTCATTTCAATTTTCATTCAATCTGATGAAGTTTTCTTTGCTTTCTCTCTTTTTTGTTTCTTCTCTTTTCCTTCATGGAACCACCTTTGGTAAGCTTTTTTTAACACAAGTATCACTGTTCCATGTAACATGCTCTTCACTTGTGATTAACTCGTATTCAATACTTTATAGGTGCGATTATATGCGAAGATCTGACTAAGGACAACTGTTCATTTGCGATTTCTTCATCTGGAAAGAGATGTGTGTTGGAGGATTTCGAAGATAAGAAAGGAAAAGTTGCATATCAATGCCGAACGTCAGAAGTTATGGTGGAGACCATGGCAGGATACATTGAGACGGACGAGTGTGTTAGGGCGTGTGGTGTTAATAGGAACGCTACCGGTATTTCATCTGATGCATTGCTTGATAAACACTCAATCGCCACTCTTTGCTCGCCAGCGTGTTACCAACAATGCCCTAACATCGTTGATCTTCACTTCAATTTAGCCATCGGTGAAGGTATTAATGTCTCCAACTTTATTGCACATTGATACATATTGATAATACTCACACGCGTATGATGTCATTCAGCTTTATTCTCTTCAGAACTTTGCAGTTAAACGTACTTGAACAAAAGTAATACTACGTACTACTGTACTAGGACTCTAGGAGAGTGACACATGATTAATTGATTTCCCCTTTTTTTATTAATTTATTTATTTATGTGTAAATGTATGATTTGATTTGTTTTATTTTTTCAGAACTCTTTACTTAAACATGCGGGTACAAAACTAGTACTTGAACAAATGAGACATGGTCTGCTATACTAATCATTGTAATTTTTTACCCTGTATTTGAGAATGTGTGTATGTGTGATTTCAGGAGTATCGTTACCAGATCTATGTGAGCAACAGCGAACCAATCCTGATTGTAACATGATCGAGCTTTTAAGCTCGAATGTTCCTGCTGATGGTCCAGTAGGGAGTTACAAGCGTCGAAAGTTTAGTGCGGCCCCAGCCCCATTTTCGTTCTAGTAAATTTGGTTACGTTTGTGTTGATATATACATATGATGATGATATATATGCGTGTATGTTTGAAATTTTGTTGTAGAGCGTTTGACGGAATAACTAGCAAAATTAGAGAAAGTAGATAATAGACTCGAGTAATATTTTCAATGATCATATCAACCTTTTTGTGATCCATGTTCAGACTCTTTCTATTTTTTTTGGTTGTTACAATATTTTTGTTGTTTGGTCGACTTTTTTTTATACATCCATTTAATTAACAATCATAATTAAGATATTAATAAGATGAACTGATTGTGATCCCGAAAGTATAAGATTACGTTATCGGTTTTAATGTTGCACACAAAGCATACACATTCAAACAATGCACCATAGTACATAATAATATAGCATACAATTAATCAAGTATATATATATCATACAAAACTTAGAAGCAATGTTAATTAACAGAAACATACCGATGAGTAGTATAACTATGCTCATAATGTAGCTCACTGTATCGATGATATCGACTATAAATCATGCCTCAACTATAATCATCATCATCATCATCATCATCATCATCATCATCAATTCATCCATATATGCAACATAGAACAATAATAGTAATACTCATAAATAAGACTTTGATCGTTCAACTATATATCCCAAAATAGTCATTCATTATCAAATTTCAAAGCCATCTAGCGTAATGATCTTAAAAACCACCATGTTCGTCATCATCTTCTTTGTACACTTATTTCTCATTAAAACCATTGTATATTTAGATAGCTTCTTAAAAAACGCAACCAACATGTTTCTCAGCAATGACATTACTCGTATCAATGATTTAAAGGCACCAAAGCTTTTAGAGATGATATATACAACTACAGTTAAACTCGTATAAGTTATGTGTCATATACACTTGTTATCTCACCATAGATGCTTAATTTAGAGTCAAAGAGGCTGCTTTAATCATCTACGGTTAGATAACGGGAGTGTTTGACGCAAAGCTTATAAGAGTTGCAAGCGATTAGCTTGGTTCGCATTCACCACGTTTAATGCAAATGGATATATGAATACATACCTATGTGATGTATTTTAATATCTTTTATAATTAAGGTACCTAATTAATATTTCATGAACAGTTAAAATTTTTAAAGGAATACTTAAAATTTTAAATTAAAATATATTCATTTCCTATTCAGAACAGAACGTTTGAAAAGGACAAAAATAAAGAATGGAATAATTAGTGAAGAAATGGTGTTCACAAAAGCTTCTAAAATAACGGTAAATCATTGATTTCAACCAACGGATTGTCATAGAAATCGGCCAGTTTTCATCAACATTTTTTAATGATTTAATCCCCTGCTATTCATCACTCCTTGTTTTACTCCATTCTTTCGTTTTAATCTCTCCCAGGCTTCATAAATTTCAAATAAACACTTTCCAGAATCCAATTTATCAGGTTTGTTCAAAGATTCATGATCTTATCGTTTCGATTCAGGTTTTGTTCTTTATTGAATGATACTGTATGTATATAATAATAATCATATTATTAGATTATAATAATGATTAGTTGTGATAATGATCTGCATTTATAAATTGATCATCATTTTGATTCATTAGACTGTTTTTGCAAGTTTTGTTACATTCAATAAGTTAGTTACTAAGTATTATATAGACACATCATGCGCAAGAAATAACTTAACATCAGAAAAAAAGCATTACTCGGTTCAATTTTTCAAGTTATCATAAAACAAAATTGGATGATTGAAATTCAAATTCTAAGCTGAACGGATTTTAGACGTCATTAGGAGTAAATTTTAAGAAGAATCTATGCCTTTGGTCCTTACGCGATGTTACATGTGCATAACATTTTCCCGTATATATACATGTTAAAATACATCAGAACATTAAAATGGTTGTGATAGTGACCCTTGATGAGTATGCACACATAAACTATACATAAATCTATCATATCATATGTTAATATTGATGATACTTTGTATACATATATGTATATGTATATGTATATTATTGTATAGTATGTTTACTGCATTACTCTCCTATGTCAATGTGAATGATTCTATTCATAAATTTATTTGGGATATAATGTTGCCATGTTTTTACAGGTACTAAAAAATGGCCGATGGAGAAGATATCCAGCCTCTCGTTTGCGATAATGGAACTGGAATGGTCAAGGTATTCAAGTCAAAACTGTGTTGGAGTAACACTTGTTTTTATAACCATTTGGAATACTTATTTTATCTATGTTTCAATTTCAAATTTCAGGCTGGATTTGCTGGAGATGATGCCCCAAGAGCAGTTTTTCCTAGCATTGTTGGACGTCCACGTCACACTGGAGTGATGGTTGGTATGGGTCAAAAGGATGCTTATGTGGGTGACGAGGCTCAGTCAAAACGTGGTATTTTAACTTTGAAATACCCAATTGAACACGGTATTGTGAACAACTGGGATGACATGGAAAAGATATGGCATCACACGTTCTACAATGAACTTCGTGTGGCTCCAGAAGAGCACCCGGTTCTCCTTACAGAAGCACCTCTTAACCCAAAAGCAAATCGTGAAAAAATGACTCAAATCATGTTTGAGACATTTAATTCGCCTGCTATGTATGTTGCTATTCAGGCTGTCCTCTCGTTGTATGCCAGTGGTCGTACAACTGGTAAGTTTCTTCCAATACACTATCTTCTTTTTTCCATTTGCAAGTTAAACATGTGAACCGATTAGCTTCTATGTCCAATGTTTTGCAGGTATTGTTCTTGACTCTGGAGATGGTGTGAGCCACACGGTTCCTATCTACGAGGGGTACGCACTCCCACACGCTATCCTGCGTCTGGACCTTGCTGGTCGTGATCTCACTGACGCCTTGATGAAAATTCTTACTGAGAGAGGTTACTCCTTCACCACAACTGCTGAACGAGAAATTGTGAGAGACATGAAGGAGAAATTGGCGTATATCGCTCTTGATTATGAGCAGGAACTCGAGACTTCCAAAACTAGCTCTTCGGTTGAAAAGAGCTTTGAGTTACCTGATGGACAGGTGATCACTATTGGAGCTGAGCGGTTCAGGTGTCCAGAAGTTCTTTTCCAGCCATCGATGATCGGAATGGAAGCTGCTGGAATTCACGAGACAACTTATAATTCGATCATGAAATGTGACGTGGATATTAGGAAGGATTTGTACGGAAACATTGTACTCAGTGGTGGTACTACTATGTTCCCAGGTATTGCTGACAGAATGAGCAAGGAAATAACTGCATTAGCACCAAGTAGCATGAAGATTAAGGTTGTAGCTCCACCAGAAAGGAAGTATAGTGTCTGGATTGGAGGATCCATCTTGGCATCTCTCAGTACCTTCCAGCAGGTGAGCTCTTTATCTTATTTCTCTTTATTTTTGCTTAATTTGGTAGTGAGTTAAAACAGGTAATTTTTTGGTACAGGGTTGGGTTGGCTACTTAGACCGAAACACTTTTTTTCTCAATGTTTTTGATTAATAATTAGATTTTCAAAGGATTGAGATCCTCTCAAGTAACATGATAGGTTATGTACTTTTTTGTGAAAGATGATGATAATAAACAAATAAATAAGGCTCACAAAACAAAACATAATCTGATATAATTATAACCTGAGAGGGATCTAAACCCTTTTTTCAGAAGAGATTATAAAAGATTTATAATAATCTAAACTTCTTGAATAACATGATCAAGGAGGTTTTATGCATACATTTAGGGAGTATGTCCACCCATTTGACCCATTTCCTTTAGAACTTTTTCTCTTCATTTTACCCATTTAATCCGTTAGATATATAATATATACTGAATCAACTGATTGTAAATGGGTTGAAACTACCACCTCTAGTCTTGAGTTGTTTATTTCTTGATCAGAAAATTTGATATGGTATTATGAACCATCCAAACTACTGACAACTTGGACCTAAAATATTTATGTAAGTGACTTTAACACCAAAGGTCATAAGTTTAAATCTTATGAAATTCAATGTTCGTTTCTATGAATAAAAGCAGTATTACTAGATATTGGCCATTGTTCTGGAGGATTATGTAAGGTTCCTTCTTTTGTGAACCAAAGGTTCGTGACTTTTAATGTGGGTAGTTTGGGTTATGTGTCAAAAACTGAGTAAAATGGTTTAGAAGGTTTTTTGAAATAAAATTACAATTTGGGCGGAAGTATGCCATGTTTATTCCATTTGACCCATTTCCTTTTAAGTTAACTTTTTTTAGTGTGCCCTTTGATCCATTAGAGAAACAAATCGACCCGTTCATAAGTGGGTCAAGACTGCCACCTCCATAAATGTATCTTAAAAATGAATTATTTTAATATGCATGAAAATGTTCTACATACACACAGCTACACATTTATATCTCATATAATTTGGATGTGAATATGATGCTTACTGGATTTCACTTATTGCAGATGTGGATCGCAAAGGCTGAATATGATGAATCTGGACCATCCATTGTCCACAGGAAATGTTTCTAATTGCAGCAAAACAAGATAATAGTTACTCTTTGACTACGCCATTTGGGGTTCGGACATTCTACTTTTCTATTATCTCTATGCATGAGCTTCTCATCCAGAACACGAGCTTCAGCAGGCAGGCTATTCCACAATTTTCCAGTTTTTCTTTATTACAGTTGACTTCAACTATCCAATTAGTATTCTTAAGCATAAATTGAAATCAATATATGCCATTTATTCCATTTTCTTTTCTTTTTACTATTGCTGTAAGAGATGCTTCTATGAATGAATTCCTTATAGCATTATCAGTTTCAGTTTTAACTTGAACTGAGGGTTCTTTGCAGATTAATACATTTAACAATCTGTCAACTGATCCTCCTTGTTTTTATTCTTTTATAATGTGAAGTACATCTGTTTGCTATTTTTATGAAAAGAGGGATCACTGCAATTCTAAGTGGACACATATGTGTCATATTGGTAATATTAACAGATTGGATAACATGACAGAGTAAGTTCATATCAAAATGAGTACTTTGGTAACGGGTCATGTTATCAAATATTATATTTTAGAAAAAATCACTTTGGGACACACTCGGAAAGTTTGACCCATTCAACATGTTCTTTAAGCTACTCTTTTATAAAATAAGTTTGACTTATAGACACAAATATAGCCCAGATTGGCAAATTCACAAGTATAGAAGTTGATATTGCCACCTCTAATATCTAGGATGTACAAATTGAAAAGATCCAAAAGTAAACATTCATCTAAAAGCTATACATCGCCAAAAAGGACTTGTATTGCTATAGAAATTCAATAATTTCAACATTCAGCAATAAACAGATCACTTCAAATGCGATTTTCATTCTAATGTAACGACACACGTTAAGTCACAAGGTTAGGGATGTGGGTGATCATCATTATCCAATGAATTCAACATTTGGCTATTAATTAGCAAATCCTTTCAAATGAGCTATTCGCTCTAATGGAACTACATACCTCAAGTCACTAGGTTAGAGTGATGTGCGTGATCATCATTTTTCACCACCATTTGCTTTGTTGTCGTTGTTTGCAAACCCTTCCTTGAACCTATCATAGTTTGTTGGTTCACTATATTCAAAAGGTCGTTGACCAAGTATGCTGACCAAGTCTTCTTGATGTAATACTTCCTTCTCGAGCAACTGCTCTGCAAGCTGGGCTACTTGATCTTTATGTTCCTCGATTAGTTCCAGTGTATGTTTGTATGCTTTTGCAACCCATTCTCTCACTTCATTATCAATTAGTGCAGCAGTTGTGTTGCTGTAGGGCTTGGTCACCACAAAGGCATTGTCATTCTGAGGAAAAGATAGAAGACCAACTTTCTCACTGAAACCGTACATTGCTACTTGAGCATACGTCATTTTTGTCACTTTTTCCAAGTCGTTCTGTGCTCCAGTTGAGATCTTTCCAATCAAAACCTGCTCCAAGAGTTGAAATTTTTCTACCTCATTTATCACAATTGTATTAACTAACACCATAAAAAAGCATAGAGTTCATAAAGTCACCTGTTCAGCTGCTCGACCACCAAGTGTCATGCAAGTCAAATCGAAAAGCTGCTCTTTGGTCATCAATAGGTTCTCATTAGGGACATACTGTGCAAATCCAAGGGCAGCAGTGCCTCGAGGAACAATTGTCACTTTTAGCAATGGTTCTGCATGTTCCAGAAACCAACCAGCAACAGCATGACCTGATTTATGATAAGCAACAGTCCTCCTTTCCAGTTTACTTATCACCTGTAAATGAAATTACTCGTCATTCTAACATTCTATTTGTGTGTAATGTGTTCATATGCCACATGTGACATCTAATATCAAACAGATTTACAGCATGACTAGATTATAGGCAGCATATGGCCAGGTCAGCAGGTGGGCAAGAAGTCAAAATGGGTACTAATTCAGTACGGGTATGTCGGATTGGATTAAGTTGTCCACAGCGCATCTTGTCAAAAAAAAAAGTGGCTATAAAAAATAATTAATTAGTCAAAGATAATTACAATAATGGTATCTCAATAATAACCTTTTTCTAATAAGATAAGATGATTTAGGAGTATCTAAACATTGCAAATACACCTTGGGAGACTTTTTGTTCAAACCATTTCCTTTTTAGCAAATTTTTACATTTTAATCCTTCGCCCAGTTTAAAAAATAAAGTATCAATCACCTGACTCAACCATTGATCAGTAAAAGATTTGAAATTGCCAACTCTAGTTAGATACCTTGTTTTTCTTTTCCAAACCACCAATGACCCTATCTATAGCCGCCTCAAAGTGTTCCATTGTAATCACAGCACTCTCACATCTCGCAGCAATTAAAGCAGCTTCATTGCAAAGATTAGCGATGTCAGCTCCTGCAAATCCAGGTGTCAACGCTGCAAGCCTCTGAGAATAATGTGATGGCTTTTCATCAAGCTTCAACGTTTTCAAATATATTTTAAATATTTGTTCGCGGCCCTTAATATCAGGTTTATCGATTGAAATTTGCCGATCAAAACGACCAGGCCTCAACAAGGCTTTGTCTAAAATATCGGGCCTATTTGTACCTGCAAGTACAACAACTCCAGAAGTAGTTCCAAATCCATCCATTTCTACCAGCAACTGATTTAATGTACTCTCACACTCATCATTTCCACCAGCAAAACCACCACGACCTCTGGCCCGCCCGATCGCATCAATTTCGTCAATAAATATAATGCTGGGTGCACATTGTCTTGCCTCTTGAAATAAGCTTCGGACCCTGGCGGGTCCCACCCCAACAAACATTTCCATAAAATCAGAACCGGATATGGATAAGAAAGGTACTTTGGATTCACCGGCTGTTGCTTTAGCAAGAAGCGTCTTCCCTGTCCCAGGTGGTCCAACAAGAAGAGCCCCTCTCGGGATTTTTGCTCCTAACTCCTCATATTTTTTAGGGTTGTTCAAAAAATGCACAAACTCCATGATTTCTTGCTTTGCTTCATCACAACCAGCGACGTCTTTAAAACATACCTGATCATCACGTGACAAACAATTGGTGGTACTTATGCAGAAGGTTAATCGGACATAAAGGGTCATCAACTTTCTTCAAAGTTCTATTTCAGGAAGCTAACTTGTTTTGCCCAGGAAAAAAAAAGGTAAAAAAAAAAAAAAAACACTATCAGACTTTTAGAAAGTTAGAATAAAAAACCTCAAAACTTTCACAAAGAACCATGTTGACTTTTTTCCCATGACGCTAATTGAAAGTTTGATGGTCTTCTGAAAAATATAATTAGAAAAAGAATGGCTACCTGAAATAGATATTAAACAAAAAAATAGATAATTTAACCAAAAGTTAGTAACCTTGTTTTTGGAATTTTTATCCAATTTTGTCACTTGTGCTTTTCCTACATTAAAGATTCCACGGGCACCCTTTCCACCTGAGCCACTATTGATCAGTGTGTTAAAACTAAGGAAAAATAAGGGTACTGAAACGATCAATGCTAGACTAAACAGCACTGCTAGCACGAGCCAACTTGTTGCATCAGAATATATGACTGGAATGTAATCATCAGGATCTATTCCTAATGCCTTTTGAGCTTCCTCAAGCTGCTCCTCAAATTTTTTAGCACTTCCTATATTGAAATGGTATTTGTAATCGCTTAAATCTCCTTTAGTCCTATTGCCATTGTTAGAACTCTGGCTAGCTTCATCACAGACTTGAATCGTATCAGAAGGTGAGCTCTTCACATATACTTTAGCAACAGATTTATAGTAGACATCAATATGGTCCACCAAACCAGGTTTTAGAAGTGTAGTTTTGAACTCCTGAAAACTGATCTGAAAATGGGAGAACACAAATTAGACAATGTCATCCACATAAGTGACAAGCAAACAGCAGGTACTGTGAATCTAAAATAAATATATTTGCATCCAATAGCAACCAACTTTGGTCTGATATCTGCTTCTTCAACGGATAGTGAAATTGTCTTATCACACTTCTAATAGTTCAAGGGGTGTTTTTTTCACAAAGAAAGATGGATACCCAAAACATAATCAGAACCAATGTTGGTTACCTTTTCATGCAAACAGCCCCTTAAAGTATGACGAAGTTAAGAACTGCAAAACAACTGAGCATATAATATTCGTATATACAACGGAAAATTAATAACAAACAACACCTGTTTCGATTTCGGTTTCTTTTCCTGATCCTGACGATACCATAATATCGCTGACAACACCAAAGCCAAAAACAGAAGAGGCAAGCTTTTTTTTAAATAATTCTTCAAGTTATCTCCAGCATCAGTTTTACCGGAGCTCCCTAGCAATACCACATTACTGGATAATATGAATATGAAGAGAAGATAGAAGTAAAGCAGCTAGGCAAATCAGTTGGCATGTTACTCAGCCAGTGCAACAGATGTAATTAGTGAATCCTTAAGGTTCAAACACAAGTTGATTAATTCTAACGTATGAAAAGATGAGTCATTAAAACTGAAATCCTTATACACACAGCTTACCTTTAGAACCCGATTTGTGACCTTGGCCTGTTGGCACCTTTTTCTTTTCCTTGGGGTAATCGTCTTCATAGCCTACATAATTCCAATTCCGAGATTAAATAGTCACTAACCAAAACAAATGCAACATGTAAAAAGTCAAATACAATATATTTTTCACTAACAGACAACTACAAAAACATATAGAAACTATATAAACATATATAGATACAGCTTATTGTAAAAGTAACAACTGTAATTCATCTTAATAAAATCATAACTTCACAAAATTTTGTAAGCCAAAGTGAGAAGGAAGGAAATAGACAAACAAAAAAAAGACAATTGCTTATTAGCTTATAGCTATATCAAAACACGATAAGTTGACAAGTGTTTAGGGATTTGATTATATAGGTGTTCGCCTGCTTATTTTTACAGTAGATAGCAATAAAGAAAATTGTTCTGAAAACTTGTTTGTGTAGTCATATTAAAAGGAACAAACATTTAAAAATAAGTAGGTTGACACACACTTTTTTCAATTCAAAATAGCACTTTAGATTAAGAAACAAAATTGGGATCTTCTCAAGTAGTTATTAAAAGTGATAGATCATTTTATATTTTTTGTGAGAGGATGAGAAACAATAAATAAACCAAATATGGCCCAAAACAGAGAACCTATATTGTTTTCCTCTCACAAAACATAGAACATTATCTTTCATGTTTAAAAGTAATTAACTTGATAAAATCTTGATCCTAAATGTACATAATCCCAAACACTCAAAGGTGCTAATCATGTGTATTCAAATGCAATAAGTTGTTTAAATTAGTGATGCTACACACCTACTGCCAAATAATACTATCATTAAATAAGGGGTTCCTATTAATAATTTCTAACACAGAGTGGTAAGTTGTTGGCTTACTTTTCGTCTTCGGTGTTTCGTTGCAGAACAGTCTTTGAAGACCTAAGTTTTTAGAAATGAAATTAACATCATTATAACCACATGTTTTGTTAGGGTTACTAATTGAGGTCAAGTAGCTCCTCACGAGGCCAGGTCCGTCATCAAAGCAAACATTTCTAGATGATGATTCGCTTGAAGTCAAACCTCTCACATTCTGCAAATCAAACCAGAAATTTCGGTTAATATCGTATTAAAAGTATAAATTATACATAGATATAGATAGAAATTACTCGTTGGAATGTAGAGTGAGAGGAGGAACGAGAGAGATAGCGCGAGAGTCGTGTAAAAATCATTGTGTGAATGATGATGAATTGATGATGATGATGATGATGATGATGATGTTGAATCAGTGGATTTATGATAGTGTTTGTTAAACCCTAGAAGAAGAGCAAAATCAATTGTTATCCTATCCTCTGTTTTCAAATTGATTTCATGCATTTTTGGTATTGTACTATCGTACCTTCTGGTTTTTCTGTACGGAGTATTCCGATAATTTAGGCGCCAAAATTGGTATATCCCACCCGCATGCGCATGACTTACCTAACGGAAAAAAAAAAAACATTATCGACATTCATTTTTAATATAAATTTTTCTTATTTAAAATTTGATAAGAATATTTATATTTATTCATGATAAATGTGTATAATTATAGAATTAAATTAACAACATAGTAGGCTAAAACCATAGACTTAAGAGATATATTTGGTATCTTCCTTTAATTAAAACACTTCACGATGCGACATTATACATATTCGAGGAAAATATTATACATATTCGTGGTAAATGAATGTGTGCGAGGTTGCCTTTCTATCTAAAAAGATTTTAAATTTTTTTTTATAAAACTTTACGATAACATACACAAACTTTGACGATGTAATACACTAAAAATAAAAAAAGATACACGGATCATCAGCGTGACTTGTTAAAATATTATTATTATTATTATTATTATTATTATTATTATTATTATTATTATTATTATTATTATTATTATTATTATTATTATTATTATTATTATTATTATTATCTTGACATTGATCATCCCTGTGATTGCAAGTTCTTTCACGGATCATCCTTTTCCATAACAACCGTTAACCGTGGCTTGTGATGTACATGTGAAGGTACAATGATCATTTCAGTAAAATAAGGGTCTGCGAGTGCGATTATAATTATAGGTATCTTTGTAAAACAGTTGAATTTTAAATTCGTTTGAATTTAATATATTTTTTTGATTATATTTGGTTAACTTGTTTCTTTTAATAAGTCTTTCAATCTAATTTAAGTATTCTAATATTATAGTTTTTGAAGATTACTTTTTGGGATGACAATTAAAATGACCAACTTATAACAATTGTTTATTCTAGTTCTTATAAGTATCGTGAACTACACCAACTCACTAAGAACATCATGATTTACTAAAAATAATCAGTACCAATAGAAACTTTAAAATAAAACCCTAATTTGTTCAATAAGATGTATAAAAGCTTTTGTCCATTTGTCCTTCTATGGGAAGGTGGAATATGAGTCGTAGAATCCTAATTACCCGTAGCAATTTCCGTAAAAAGTGGTCCATTTTTCAAAAACTGTATGACGTACAAAATTGCCATAAATTTTTATATACATCAAAATAGTAAAATTTTTTTTTTTGAAAAGTGTTTAGAGTCTGAAATTGTGTTCTCCCAAAGACTGACGGACTCACGTGAAGCATCGGACTCTACATCTTCCTTTTAGTCCGATGGTACATGTGAGTCCATCAGTCTTTGGGAAAACACAATTTCAGACTCAGAACACTTTTAATCATATTTTTTATAGTATATTGATGTATATAAAATAACAAGCAAGATATTAAGCATAACAGAAAAATAAATGGATCTTCTTACCAAGACAATGAAGAGTTGATACTCGTAGAAAAAGCTTAAGCAAGCCACCCATTGAAGATGGAGTGGAAGCCACACAAACCAAGCATGCAAACTCAACATTTCTAAACACAAGATACCCAAGCCACCAGGCAACAATGGCAGACAAAGCAATATACAATACCAATCGATTGCTATATGGAATTATGAAAAACAATGTGTATCCCTCTCTAAAAAACAAAGTATGTGCACTGAGGTTAAGTGCCAAGAAAAAGAATAGGTTCATCAAGTTTATTTTGGCTACAACACGAAAATAGCCACTGCATACTGCAAACAAGTGATGGACAAATAGTAGCACAAATGACACAAAGAATGAGATGGCAGCAATGTTTTGAAAACCGGACGAACCGGACCGGTCCGATCGGGAACCGGACCCATTCCGCCCGGTACAAAACAGGTTTTGACCAAGGTTTGACCAGTCAACGAACCGGGCGGTTCGGTCAAAACTAGGCGGTTCAACCGGGAACCAAACCGGTTGGATTGGTTTTTGATTTTTTTTTTTTTAAATGTGTTTTTGTCTGGTTTTAGGCCGGTCCGACCGGAACCGAAACTCTCTCCGGTCCGATTCGGTTTTAAAAACATTGGATGGCAGTGGTATTACTTATGCATATGATGGCATTGACCCATGGAAAGAATGATAAACCAAAGAGGAAGGCAGTGGCTACATAAAGTGTGAACACTAGAAACTGATTCTTATGCTTCATATTGAAGCGAATTAACCAATACAAGAAGAGCAGACAAGAAAGCTGAGACTGAGACCCTCCAAAGGGGTAATAGAACTCGACAACTGCACCGGCAAGGGCAAACACAACAACAATTATCAACAGATGCATACGGATCCATTTATTTATTCAAGATCAACCCTATGATTATAATCACACTCGGAGTCCCTTATTTTATTAAAATGATTATTGTACCTTCACATGTACATCACATGCCACATCTAACGGTCGTTACGGAAAAGGATGATCTGTGAAAGAACTTGTAATCACAGGGATGATCAATGTCAAGATGATGATGATGATGATGATAATAATAATAATAATAATAATAATAATAATAATAATAATAATAATAATAATAATAATAATAATAATAATAATAAATCCAGAGAATGTCGTATATTGATATAATTGTGTCTGCATCTAGGTTACAATAGTAATCTATATATAGGGCTATATGTTACCCTCTAGAACTAATCTATTACAATTGAATATAATTTGTCTAATACGCCCCCGCAAGCTAAGCACGTGGAACGATCTGAAGCTTGGATCGTAAAAAGAGAAATCTAGGAGTGGATAACGGCTTCGTGAAGATATCAGCAATCTGATCACCGGTCGATATAAATTGTACCCTAAGATCTCCTTGGGCAACCTTTTCTCTAACAAAATGAAAATCAACTTTCACATGTTTTGTACGAGCATGGAAGACAGGATTTGCAGAGAGATAAGTTGCACTAAGATTGTCACATCATAAGATAGGAGCTGAGGGTGTACGAACACCAAGTTCACGAAGAAAAGCTTGAAGCCAGGTAAGTTCAGCTACTGTATCAGCTAAAGCTTTGTATTCAGACTCCGTTGTAGAACGAGAAACTGTGCGTTGCTTTCTAGCAGTCCATGAGATAAGATTATTACCCAGATAGATAGTAAATCCCCCCGTGGACCAACGATCATCTCGACAACCTGCCCAATCAGCGTCCGAGAATGCTTTAAGTGATGATGTAGAACCTAAAGGACCACCTTTCCAATGGGAGTCGGTAAATGCATGAAGTGTGGAGCCAGATGCTTGTCGAATGAGCATACCATAGTCAAAGGTGCCACGAAGATATCGTAAAATCCGTTTAACAGCAGTCCAATGATTATCTGTCGAAGCATGCATAAATTGACATACTTTGTTGACCGCATATGTGATATCTGGTCGAGATAAAGTGACATATTGAAGAGCACCAACAACCTGTCTATACTTAACCGGATCAGAAAAAGTTGCATTGTCTGCTAAAGAGAGCAGACTAGATGTAGTCATGGGTGAGGGCATCGGTTTTGAGTCCGAGAGACCAGCCCGCTGGAGAAGTTCCAAAATATATTTTTTCTGAGAGAGTATAATGTTGGAACCTTGAGGAACAATTTCAATACCTAAGAAATAGTTAAGGGCACCTAGATCCTTAAGAGCAAAAGTAGATCCGAGCTTTGTAACAATCCTGTCAATAGCGGCACTGTTGTTTCTGGTGACGATGATATCATCGACATATACCAGAATGTATAAAACGATGCCTGCATGTGAATAAATGAATAAAGATGGATATGTCTTTGAACCCGTGAAACCAAGAGTATGAAGGGCCTTGGAGAGGCGTTGAAACCAAGCCCGTGGGGCCTGTTTAAGACCGTAAATAGACTTGTGCAATAGATAAACATGATCAGGTTGTTGTTGATCAACAAAACTGTGAGGTGGTTTCATATAGACCGTCTCCTTTAGATTGCCATGAATAAATGCATTTTGAACATCTAATTGTCGAAGCGGCCATTTTTGTGTTATTGTTGTTGGAAATAGTGTCCAAGGTCATAACTAATTGGTAAGACTATTGCTAAAAGTATAGTCCTTTTTGAGTTGCCCTCGATGAACAGTAAGAGTAACAATATGAGAGATAATACGGAGTATTAATTGGAATTAATATCATAGTTAATTAATTAGTTTGTTAATTTATCATAGTTGATAAATTTATTAGAAGCTAAAAGAAATTAATAGAAACAAATAAGAAAGTTTAAAAGGCATTGAGCTGGTAACGAGAATGGAATATTCTGGAATCAGAGTTCAACCGCCGGCTGAAGGCTTTAGCCGGCGGCTAAAGGTATTAGGGTTTCGGCAGGATTCGATGGGTGTTTGACTTGGGGTACAATTCAGGTTAACAGGCGGCTAAAGGCTTTAGCCGGCGGCTAAATGGCGAATCCAGAAATCCCACATCGGCCAGAAACCAAACCTATGGCATCCTCTTTCCCTTATAAATAGAGGCATCCCTAAGCTTTCAAGGCATCCCTTATTCAAATTTAGTTCGTTTCTTTCTCTCTTTCTCATTCTTGATTCTTGTAAGAGTTTACACGACTTAGAGTCGGGACCCTAGGATTTGGAGTTTCTCTTGGTTCATGGGTGTGAAGCATTAGAGGTATTCTAGTTTAGGTACTTGCCATCCAAAGCATGGAAGGTCGAGCAAGGAGTCTGCGTGAAGGTTCTGCAAGGTGGTCTGCACGTGAGAAATTGATTTTCTCAAAGGTTAGTATTTTCTCATTTATCTATTTATTTTGTATTATCGCTTTCGTTTATTAAGTCAAGGTCCTTTAGGGTTTAGTTTCCTAGTTGCTCTAGATTAATTGTTATTTTCCGCTGCATATGTTAATCTAGTTAGGGAATAGAAAATCCAACGATGGTATCAGAGCCATAGCTTAATATTGTTAGCAATACAAAATATAGATAAAATGTATTTTTGGAAATAAAATTGTTTTTATTTTGTCCAAATAATGAAATTAAGTATATATGTATAATAGATTTGTATATGTATACAGTTAATTTATTTACTAATAAAGTCTTAGTATTTTAATGGTTTAAAATATACGCTCAATTTTAAAATATTTTAAAATAAAACCCTGAACCTTAAATGTTTAAGAGAGAACATATATATATAATATGATATATATATATATATATATATATATATATATATATATATATATATATATATATATATATATATATATATATATATATCTATCTATACTATATACTAAAGCGCAATATGCGCTGATGTCATGCTTTAGCTTTTGTCCAATCTGATGAAGGAACCATGCTGATGTGGATTCATGAGAAACAAGGATTTTTCTCATAATTTTGATTTTTTCATATGCATAAGGGGTTTGTAATTATTGATTTTGTGTATGTTTACAAGCAATTAGTTTCTGCAATTTTTTATATATATATATACACGCAAATGATTATAGGGTTAGGTTTCTTTGTTAGTTCCCATACATGAATGAGATTTTTGCACTGCAAATTGCTTGCTGTGTATGGTTAGTTTAAAAGGAAAATTTGATTGGCTTAGGGTTTTGTGTGAGCATGTGTTGTTTGTAATTATTAATTATATCCTATTACATACTGCAAATAGTTTCTTGCAGCACGCAAAAAGTAGACTGCAAAAGTTCCTAAACATGAAATCTTTTTATTATACTTCCTCATGCTTACCCAACACGCTTTAATTTGATTGGCAATATCAAATCAAAAGTTTTGACTATTTACACCGCCCTTTTCTTCCTATATCAAGATTATTACTTTTGGATCATTCCATCTTCGCCCTTTTCTTCCTATATCAAGATTATTACTTTTGGATCATTCCATCTTCTCCTCTGCATTTTATTACTCTGTATCAATTTTCCTGGATTCGGTTAATACGTGACAGTTTTAGGGTTCTTTCAGTTCATTAGATTCTTGATTAATCAAGGTTAGTATTTCAATTTCTTTTCATCTTCTATTTCAATTTTAATTCATCAGATTTTCCTTATGATCCCAATTATTCAAATCTATCTTTTTTCTCCATCATCATCATCTACACTTGACTGTCATTACGGTGATTGATGTCATGAAAAAAAAAGGTTTGGTTTCTTCTCAGTAAGTAAAAGAACGAGGTTAAATCAGTTATGGGGATACTTGAGTGAAAGAAGGACGATGTGAAGAAGGACGATGTGAAGAAGAACAAGCCAGAGAGGAAGATGAACAGAAGCGTCCATTGTACAACGATGGGGTAAGTTCTGATTGTGAAATCAATTATGTAGCTTACTTATATTTGGGAGTTTATTAATCTATGTATGCTTTTATTCATTTTTTTAGGGTCTTATCATGGAAGTGTAAATTTAAATCGAGGTCTTTGTAACTCTAAGAAACTTATTAGGTTGTGAAGTTATTAATTTATCAATTTAAAATGATTTTTCATCCCACTAACATATGATGCCTAAGTGGTAGTACATGTTGAATCATTTACCGATTCTTATGCTTATGCAAATGTGTGTTGTGCTATTCTATAGTGTTATTAGTTGTAGGTCAGTTATCTATTTGAAATGGCTACAAAATGGATAAAGTAGGATCTGATGTGAAGTCGTGAAGACCATGCCTAAGTCCGGTTTGATTCAAGGTAATAGATATTTGGTTCTCATGATGGTTATGTTTTGGTTTTATGTTGCTTACATTTACCAAGTTGTCACTTCATTTACTTGTGGCAACTGATTAGTGTTGTGGTAAAATTACTTACATTGCCTTATAAATAAACTGATTTGTGAGATTGCATTAAAGAGTTACAAAATTGTTTGTCATGCTCAATTTCAAGGTGTTGTGGGAAATTGTTGGAGCAGTACATCATGAGTGATGATGGTAAGGGTCTATTTGACCACTAAAGCTGATGCAAGTGTTGGCCACCTATTATTTATGCAGACATTTTAGTTCCATTTGATGCACCTTTTGTATGATATGATTTTATAGCGTTTTGACTGTGTTGCTCCAACGCTCCTATATGGTTTTTCCTTAAGATTTATGGTAGCAGATTTCACGAGCCCCTTCATCAGTTTAGTATGTTACAAATTTTCATTAGTTGTAATCATGTTTGTATGCAGGCTGTAAATTGATGGTTCAAACATAGGTCCACCATTATATCAGCAAATGTTGACTACAGTAAGGAATCCATTGGTGTTGATTACATGTATACTGATTATATCTAAGTTCATATATCAAGGATATACCGCCTCCAATTTTAATTTTTTATGTTTTCTGATTCTTTTTCCCTTTTTAAATTGCAGCCCACTAATATTACAATAAAAAAATTTGTGTTTCCGTATAGTTCATAATGGCTATTTGGAAGCCTTGATTAGTTCTTCTTGCTCAGGTAGATAGCACTATTCTATTAATGTATTGCATGCTAAACTTAGCTTTATGGATCACTTGACCCGTTTAAACTTAATTGACTGATATTTTTCACCGATACCTTGATGCCTCTCCACGCGTGTGATCAAATGTGGCATAAAACTGCACCAGTATATTTATAAGGTTAGTCATATTTTTGTTCATGTAGCCAGCTCATTTAGTTTTTCTTTTATATGATTTCTATTTCTATGTTATATGATGTTTCAGGTGACTTTCTTTGTATGAGATGGAATCCTCTAAAGCGATAAGGTGTTCATATAAGTATGTTGTATATAGAAGGTGCTCCTGGAGAGTTGGAGGGACTAAGATTCTTCCTCTTATATTATAGAACATGTCATCAAAAGGTAGATGATTTATGCTCCTTAACTTATGATCAATTCATAAACAATGTTGCTGCTCATTAATATTTTTTTATTTGAACTCTATGAGGGTAAAACATGAATGTAGAGAACATCTCTAATGACTTATTTGCTTATAGGCGGGTGACTAAAATAGTTTTCTTTTCAACCCTCTGTAAGTAAGTTACTATGTCAGCATGTGAACTTTCATTACATAACTTTGTGTTATCAATAATCTTTAGATCAATCAATAAGTGTTGTTCTGTAAGTTGATGTTTATGGTGATTAGTTATATGAGGACATCTGTCATTTTTAAGTGAAATGGCTTTCTTATTTATGATGATTTTTTAATTATTTTCTTGGCATTTTAAATTTTGTTTATAAACTGTTACTGGTAATGTCTTTATGATGGTAGAGTATTAAAATGACAGTTATTAAAGTTCAGTGGAAAACAAGAGGGTTACGAATGTGTCTTATATAAGAAGCTATGATATGCTGCTATTTTTATCAGTAAATGTTATAGGTGGCAAGATGGGTGGGTTGAAAGCACTTTTAAGCTGACATATCTGAAGAAAACAAATATTTGATGGACATGGAAAGGAACTCATATTCAGCTGTTATTATAAAGGTACTGGGAAATTTGTAGCAAGATTTTTATTGGAAATACTGGGATTTTTTAATGTAAATAAGTGCATAAGATTTTTATTGGAAATACTGAAATTTTTAGGACATCACATTAAAGAGCATAGAAGGATTGACTTTTAAAAGTCAATTGGTTAGAGACTGTACAGGAAGGTGTTACGAGGGGAATTTAAAATTTGGTTAAAATGTTAATAAAATACACAGGAAACATGGTATAAAACAAAGGGGTTTGAAGAAGCATTGTTTTTAGACTAAAGATGGAAGCTACAACAAGATTCAGGAGACATGTTTGCTTGAAAGTTTGACTTCAAGAAGCAAGGGTATTTTTGCAATTTTGTAATGAAATGCATAGGCATTTCACATTTGAATACTGGTATAGCTCAGTTTTGTCGTAGGGTTAGTTTTGGGGTTAGGTAGAATCTTAGATCTTGTATATATTTTGATAAATAATCTTACAAACTTTTTAAAGTTGGGCTTTCTAATCATTGATGTTGTGCCGGATACAATGCAAAGCTTGTGATGACATTTCAAGCATATACGGCCATACGGGTAATGCAATTTACTTTAGATCATACATTTCAAATAAGAATGGTCAAAACTTAATGCATGAAGCTCATTTCTAATACTAATTAAAAATATATTAAGATTTTTCATCAAACCCGTGTAGTCACGGGTGAATAAGCTAGTATATATATATATAGGGAGTGGATCAATAGGGAAGATGGATCCAAAGGGAAAGGGGGAATTAATTTTGGGCCGTTGGATCAGCCCTTTTAAAAAAAAAGGGTGGAGGGGCATTATGGTCCTTTAATAAAGCTGTCTAAAAAGAATAAGAAAGACAAAAAAAAATCACGAACACATCAATGAACTAAAATGCGTACGCTCTCAGACACAAAATTAGGGCTAAATCAGCATAATATTTTCATGATTGAAAACAAAAATTAGGGTTTCTAATTGCAGAATTGAAGATCAGAGGCAACAAATCATTGATTTTGAATGCAGAGAACTTGAAAATTGATTGGAAATCGAGATCAAATATAAGCTTGAGAAACTTGAATATCGAAGTATGTGATGAAATCAATGACTATAAACTGCTTCAGTGATTCAACGATAGGTAAATTATAGTTTGCAATTTTGGGTTTTTAAACTTTCTTTATGATTAGTATATTAGTCATTGTGTCATCTTTATTGTAAAACTGAAGTTTGTATCAATATGATCTAATTATTAATTTTAGTATTGATTTTACAACAATTGTATCATTTTTTTCTAGATTTGTTGTTGCTGAGATGATGAAGAAACTAAATATCTGCTATAAATGACGAATATATTGTTGTAGATGAATATCATGTTTGTAATCTCTGATTTTGAAACTAGTAGATGAATATTCTCTAGGATTGTTATATTGTACAAGAAATTGTTGTTGCTCAGATATCATTTATAGTTAGTTTAGGATTGTTAGATAGTAACCAAAATATTTGTTGTTGAGATGTTCATAATATTCTGCTTGGTGAATATTAAGTCAGTAATGACGAATATTATTGTTGTAGATGAATATTATTACTACTTTTTGATTCCTATAAAATAAAGCAGCTTTTTTTAAGCACACCTGATATTGTGATTAAATCATGATTTTTTTCAACTTGCTGAGGGAAACCAGACTGTATTCAAACCCTTATCAGCTGACGAAACTACAAGCCAATTAGAAGAGCCTAATTTCCTCAGCAAATTGACATTTTCTTGGGTCAATCCATTACTTGCTGTAGGTTTACAAAAGCCCATTAGTTCTTGTAGATGTTCCTTCTATAGACCAAGCAGACATTGCCCATGAGAAGATTACAAAGGCGTGGGATTCAATTCAAACAGAAAAGATCTCAAACAAGGATTACATGGTTCTTAAAGCATTAGCCAAAGTTTATTTACAACAGATGATTTTGGCAGGACTTTGTATCTTGCTTAGGACAATTGCGGTTGTGGCTAGTCCATTGTTACTCTACGCATTTGTTAGATACACAAACCGAGAAATTAAAGATTTACGTCATGGGATTTTATTAGTAGGTTGCTTAATTGAAGTCAAGGTAACATAATCATTGGCTCACAGCCATTACTTTATTGTAAGTCGGCTCGTATTGAATCAACTGATTTAAAAGAACATTTATCCATGAACGTTCACTTAATATTCATCCAAATGAATGTTATCTACCATTTATCGGTAGCAACTGTTTGAACTAAGTTATCAAGCGAGCAAGTGTTTGAACTAAGAGAAGTGAAAGGAGGTGATTCATTGTGGTTGAAATGTTGAATTATCGTTATGAAAAGCTTGGAGTGAAGCTGGTTGGTAGAAAAGGTTTAGTACCTGCTATTGATGCTGTAATTTCATAGTAAGGCTGAGATAAGCAAATGAAAGCGTGCTTTGGCTTCAGCAGCTCATAAATCTGGTGGGTCTTCAAACCTAAGTAAATAATTTGTGAAACTCATATATTTTCCTTACATGTAAAAACATAATTACTTATTGAATAGATGTTGCCAAAGTTTGTGGGTTAGGTAATAAATCAAAATGGATTAAAGTTGAAATTGGTTATTTGAATAGGTGTTGAAAGTAGTTGGCCCCAATAGGGCTGAGTTGACTTGCAAGATAGAAAAGGATTGTATATCCTACTAATTGTTGTCGAGATGGTGAATATAAAATGATTAATGCTAGTGGGTTAGATGAAGAATGTTAACTCTGTAATCTTGGATCTTAAAAATTATCTTATATATATAAGTGTTGTCTAGGACTATATGCATATTTTGTGAAAGACATTTGATGATTGTTCAATGTTGTCTAGGATAGTTAATGTTACATAATGACATAGTCTGTAATCTTAGATTTTAAAAATACCTTATTATAAATGTTGACTAGGATTATATTTCAAAATATTGTTGCTCTGCTTATAAATTTACAATGATGAATTTGTAGTTAACATAAACTTCTAAGCAATGAGTGAAGCACAAAATTGTGTTATATTAAGCAAGAATATGCACTTATCATAATTTTATACCGCTTTGATGTAATATAATGACTTTAGGGTTGGCACTTGTAACAAAGAATGAAGTACTGCTATGGACGGATGGACGGTACTTTTTGCAGGCAGAACAACAGCTAAGTGAGCTAAGTGATCAGTGGAGGCTTATGCGCATGGGAGAGGACCCATCCGTGGATGTATGGATATTCAATGTAAGTCTTTTGTAACTTCTTGGCCTGTAGATACCCATAAATTAAAGATCTTGTTGATGTTTGCTCTTACCCATTACCATTTTCTCACTGATGAATTTCCTGTTTTCTGTAACAGAGTTTACCTAAAGATTCAGCTACTGGGATTGATTTTTGGTGTATATCAGCAGAAACTGCACTGAAATGGAAGTCTTTGTTTGCAAAAAAAGCAACAAAATTTAGTTACCACGACCAAAAACTTGGTTGATGAAGTTTGAAAGGATCAACCAAAAGCTGAAATGAACCCGGTTCATGTACATCCTCTGAAATTTTCGAGTCGTTCAGTTTCAGACAAGTTAAAGGATTTACGTGACAATCTTAAAACAAACATGGAATGTTGGGATATGTTGTAACACTTGTCATAACTTTATACCGTTAATATTCAGTTATATATAGTGGGAGGATCCAGAAGGAAGCACTTTTTTGGGAGAAGAGGGAAGTGTAATATCCATTACGATACATTTTAATTTTCGCCAATACAAATGTTAAAAAATAAAAAGTGAAAAATAATTATGTTGATCAGCATCGATGCTATTAATGATAAGCTTCCTTGATAAATTCTTTTTGTAGACTATAACATCAATTGATGAAATTTATATCCAAAATCGTTAATATTCGTCGTGGTGAATGTTAACTTAACATTCATCATGATAAATGTTTAAGCTAAATTAATGTTGTTTTTTTAACATTCATCGTGATGAATGTTAAGTTAACATTCACCACGATGAATATTAACGTTTTATTAAATAAATATTCATAAACTAATATTATGACTTAAATCTAGATTTAATCTGTGAATATATTCTTTATGTGGGAGGATCCAGAAGGAAGCACTTTTTGGGGGAAGAGGGAAGTGTAATATCCATTACGATACATTTTAATTTTCGCCAATACAAATGTTAAAAAATAAAAAGTGAAAAATAATAATGTTGATCATCATCGATGCTATGAATGATAAGCTTCCTTGATTAATTCTTTTTGTAGACTATAACATCAATTGATGAATTTTATATCCAAAATCGTTAATATTCGTCGTGGTGAATGTTAACTTAACATTCATCACGATAAATGTTTAAGCTAAATTAATGTTATTTTTTTTAACATTCATCGTGATGAATGTTAAGTTAACATTCACCACGATGAATATTAATGTTTTATTAAATAAATATTCATAAACTAATATTATGACTTAAAATTAGATTTAATCTGTGAATATATTCTTTATGTGGGAGGATCCAGAAGGAAGCACTTTTTGGGGGAAGAGGGAAGTGAAATATCCATTACGATACATTTTAATTTTCGCCCATACAAATGTCAAAAAATAAAAAGTGAAAAATAATAATGTTGATCAGAATCGATGCTATGAATGATAAGCTTCCTTGATAAATTCTTTTTGTAGACTATAACATCAATTGATGAATTTTATATCCAAAATCGTTAATATTCGTCATGGTGAATGTTAACTAAACATTCAACACGATAAATGTTTAAACTAAATTAATGTTATTTTTTTAACATTCATCGTGATGAATGTTAAGTTAACATTCACCACGATGAATATTAACGTTTTATTAAATAAATATTCATAAACTAATATTATGACTTAAAATTAGATTTAATCTGTGAATATATTATTTATAGCATTGATTTTGATTACTAATATTCATTCGTACAATCTTATAAGAATTTACAGATAAAAATTAAGAAACGTATACTTATTAAGTACTCTCAAATCTGTTAAGCGGTTGTGAGTTTAAATTTCCACTTCCACATGATTACCACCTTTCTTTACCAACATATTAATAAAAGATTTATCTTTTATTGTTTTCTCTTAAATGTCATTCCTTTAAGCATTAGACAACCCACCGTTATCGTCATTTTTTTCATCAAAAAATGTAGTAGGAACTGGTGAAGGTGTATTGCCCACAAAATTATTAGTATACTTCACTAGTAATCCATTTATGTTTTTATTGTAGAGGACTAGGACTTTCTCTTGTTTCTTTTGCCTCTAGCTTCCTGTGCTTTTCAATCTTATCACCATCAGATTCTGAAGAACTGTAGGTACCTCATCTGTGCGGGATGAATCAATAGCATCCTTAATATTCATCAAAATAAATAACAACTGAAATTAATTTCTAACACTTATTAATGAATGTTAGCACTTAATATTCACCTAGATGAATGTCATCACTTAATGCTGGTTATCAATAAATTTTATTAATGAATATTAATTATCAATGAATGTTATCATTTAATATAAATGCTAATGAACGCTATTACTTAATATTCATAGAAATGAACTTTATAACAACTTAAATAAAACTATAAAATTTATCAATGAATGATATCACTTAATATTCATTTAGAGGAATGTTATCACTTAATATTCATTTTGAAGAATGTTATCACTTAATTTTCATTATTGATTAATGTTATCACTTAATCTTCGTTACCAATGAATGTTATCACCTAATATACAAGTAGATGAATGTTATCATTAAATATTCATCATGTTACGTTATAACAACTATAATTAACCTAAACCATTTATCAATGAATGATATAATATTCATCAAAATGAATGTTAATTTGAACAATTGAAATTAAATTATTACAATTCAATGAATGTTATCATTTAATATTCGCCCTAATCATTCCAAATTCTACGCCAAGCTGGCTGGATTATCAAACACCTAAGGAAACATCGTATATTTCAACGATCATAAATCTTATAAAAAGGTAAACAATATCCGGGGGAAGCATCGACATAAGAAATCTTTTACAATAACAATCCCCTATTTACTATATTCTAGATATAAATTAAATCCTCTTCATATTGTTCTTGTTACAATCCCAATTTATCTTTTAGCATCGAGATCCAAACATAACATATTAAATGGTTCTGGTTCAGCTGCTTCTCTCGACCACCTTCTCAAAATAGGATCATTTGGTAGAGCATCAACATTATTAATATTAATGATGGAAAATATGCGACTACATAAATTAGACATCCATGAACACTGTGCAACACCATTACTAGGACCAAAAACATCCCGATAACAACTTAATATTTAGTATTCATCATGAATAATATTAGAGCTTAGAAACATTAACACATAACCTGGAAAAAACCCGAATGTTTTTTAAAAAAAAAACTTATAAGTACAAGCAGGAACATTTGAATTCGATTCTAAAGAAACATTGGAACTACAAGACATCATAATAGCTAAAAACATCATTACAAATATTCACACATTAATACCAAAATATAAAAAAAATATTTAAAAATATAATATTCATCACATACAATATTATCATTATTTCATATCAGCATCATGAACAAATAACTTGCAACATTAAAAATTACTTTAGCAACCCATTTTCCATTCACATCACAGGTGAATGCCCTTGTGAAGATAGTGTAGACCACGACGTTCGCCTATACAATCTCGAGGCGTTACTTCCATGTTAATGTTCGATTTTGTGTTTTGTAAAGATGCTCTCTTTGTGTTCTGTGAGCCATATAATCGTTCTCAAGAATCAACTCAGTACTTTCTTCGTAATAACCAATATAATCGACAGTTACCTGCAATTAAAATTCATTGAAAAGCATATTAAGGTTAACTTGAAAATCTATGAGCTATAAATAAGTTTAGAAAAAATAGGTTATCGTAAGAGGGGGAGTAATATAGAGGGAAACACCTTGTTCGGGGAAGGAGGAAGCGTTAATATTTATCCAGAAACATCTTACCTTCAATAATACAAATCTAAAAGAAGAAAAAAAGAAATTTAATAAATAATAATTATAATTGATGCTGTGAATGTCTAGATTCCCTAATAGATTTTTTTTGTAAGTTATAACAATAATTAAAGAACATTATATTCAAATTCGTTAACATTTATCGCGGTGAATATTAGTTAACATTCATTATAATGAATGTTAAAATAAAAAATATTTTTTACATAATGTTTATGTTTTAACATTCATCGTCACGAATGTTAACTAATATTCACCATGATAAATGTTAACGATTTATTAAATAAGTATTCTTCGACTAATGTTTTAAATTAAAAATGAAATTCATTCATTAATTTATTCTTTATAGTATCAATTTTTATTAATAGTTACTAATAAAAAATAAGTTGTTGACATTTTGATTGATAAATGTAAGATTGTTCGTTCCTCTCTTTCCTCCAAAAAAGCACTTGTTGATAGCTAACAGTTTAGCTAAGATTGAAGATATAGCTAGCATAGAAGATATTCAAGACAAGTAAGCTAAAACTCTACTCCATGTTGATGAATAACGGTAAATTTCTTTGCTACAACACCATATTTATTGTATTGGCAAAACTTGAAAATCATATATTTGACAATAAGATCAGACTCTTAATTTTCGTTTTGAGTAGCATTAATGCATTATCTAAGGAAAACTTACATAAGAACAAACAACCAAAAATGTCATCAATACTACTACAAATCCACATCTATAATACCATAACACAACATCTATAATATACATAGTTACAAACATTATGAACTAATAGCAATAGTTGATGAGAGAAGTTAAATAAAATCTCTTTAAAAAGTAGTTTCTCAAAGAAACATTTCATCAAACACCTGGAGGACAAAATATATACAACTTCAATATGTAACAAATTCAATAAACAAAAAAGAGAAAGCAATAAAAAAAATATGTACGATGTGCGTACTTCCTACATAGCTACAACCATCTAATTTTAATTTCACATCGAAATCATAAACATTGTTGAAATTGAATATATTAACATAATCACTAAAATTGAAATTGTTAAGACGAATATGATACATAATCGAATTGTAAGTGTAGTTTCATAAGAATTAATCGTAAATATGAAAACTTTTAATTTAATAAATCTAAAAAGAATCTAGATTGAAAATTTGAGATGGGGTTAATATGAAACCTGTAATTAATTTGATGATTCTTGAATTGGAATGGTAGATGAATTGTATTCGATGATGACCAGTGTAAATTATTGGGTGTGCGTACGTTGGTGAAATAGAAGTATAAAATGACGAAGGTGCCCCTGCTAATGTAATTGACTCTTGCCAGAATACTATTGTAAGATATATTGACGGGAGATGAAATCAACGGACTAGGATCAGCTTCCCTCCTTCCCTCCAGATTGCAGCTTCCCTCTGGATCCTCCCAATATATATATATATATATATATATATATATATATATATATATATATATATATATATATATATCATTTAAGTCTAAATACATCGTCAGTCAATTGATAAATCGGCTCACCCATAGCGAACAAACTATGAGAGAGGTATAAGGCTTCGCGCTGACCTGTTTCTCAATACAAACTATAAGGCTTCACGCTGAGAGAGGTCAAAACTCTCAATTTCAGAAACTGAGCTAATGTAAACATTATTTTGATGTAAGCTTTTGTTTTTATCAATACAAGTTCAAAACGACGCATATAGTGGTCGTTCATTATACCTTTGTGCTTGATATGTAATTAGTCGCGCCCCGAACCCGAACCGCTTCCGCATCATAATTTAGGGGTGCGATAGTTGGAAATAGTGTCCAATGTCATAACTAATTGGTAAGACTATTGCTAAAAGTATAATCCTTTTTTGGGTTGCCCTCGATGAACAGTAAGAGTAACAATAAGAGAGATAATATTAATTGGAATTAATATCATAGTTAATTAATTAGTTTGTTAATTTATCATAGTTGATAAATTAATTAGAAGCTAAAAGAAATTAACAGAAACAAATAAGAAAGTTTAAAAGGCATTGAGCTGGTAACGAGAATGGAATATTCTGGAATCAGAGTTCAACCGCCGGCTAAAGGCTTTAGCCGGCGGCTAAAGGTATTAGGGTTTTGGCAGGAGTCGACGCGTGTTTGACTTGGGGTACAATTCAGTTTAACCAGCGGCTAAAGGCTTTAGCCGGCGGCTAAATGGCGAATCCAGAAATCCCACATCGGCCAAAAACCAAACCTATGGCATCCTCTTTCCCTTATAAATAGAGGACATCCATAAGCTTTCAAGGCATCCCAGATTCGAATTTAGTTCATTTCTTTCTCTCTTTCTCATTCCTAATTCTTGTAAGAGTTTACACGACTTAGAGTCGGGACCCTAGGATTTGGAGTTTCTCTTGGTTCACGGGTGTGAAGCATTAGAAGTATTCTAGTTTGGGTACTTTCCATCCAAAGCATGGAAGGTCGAGCAAAGAGTCTGCGTGAAGGTTCTGCAAGGTGGTCTGCACGTGAGAAATTGGTTTTCTCAAAGGTTAGTATTTTCTCATTTATCTATTTATTTTGTATTATCGCTTTCGTTTATTATGTCAGGGTCCTTTAGGGTTTAGTTTCCTAGTTGCTCTAGATTAATTGTTATTTTCCGCTGCATATGTTAATCTAGTTAGGGAATAGAAAACCCAACAATTGCAAGAGACAAAACAACTCTGATGGTTGTCGATTTAACAACGGGACTGAATGTTTCATGGAAATCAACTCCCGGTTGTTGACGAAACCCTTTTGCAACAAATCTCGCTTTGTAGCGAGTGATATTACCATTCTTGTCCCGTTTTAACCTGTAAACCCACTTACAATCAACAACGTTAGTATTAGGAACACGAGAAACTAGAGACCACGTGCCATTCTTAATAAGAGCGGAATACTCTTCGGCCATGGCTTGATGCCATTCAGGATGTTTGTTGGCAATGGCAAACGAAGAGGGTTCGGTAAGTGGATCGGGAGATGTGGTGACATGGTTCGCAGAAAGGTTAAAGGGAACCCGTTGTTTCAGATTCGGACGAAGGTTAGGAGGACGTTGACGAGTAGGTGGTGGTGGTGGTGGTGGTGTAGGTGAAGCGGTGTTTAAAGGCGTGGTTTGTTCAGACAATGGTGAAGAGGGAGTAGTGGGACTAGGAGGGTCGATCATCGTTGGGGATGGAATTACAGAAGGGGTTGTGTCAGTGACGACATAGGGTGATGTCGATGAGATGTAAGGACACGATGTCGATGGCATAGGAGTTAGTTGTTTGGGAGTGACAAAAAGGAAATTTTCTTCATTGAAACGGATGTGACGAGCAATGTAAAGGCGCTCGGTGGAGAGATCAACGGTAGCCATGATGAAAGGGACTGTACCCAAGAAAGACACATGGGGTGGAACGAAAAATCCATCTTATGACGGTGATACGAACGTAGATGAGGAAAATAGTGGCATTCGAAGACACGAAGGAAAGAGTAATCGGGAGACCTTTTAAAGAGATGTTCAAAAGGTGACTTGTTAGTTGATGTATGGGATGGCATGCGATTGATAAGATATACAGCCGTATCAAATGCATAGTGCCAAAAACGTTGAGGAACGTTGCCTTGAGCAAGGAGAGTAAGACCAGTTTCAACGACATGTCGATTGCGACTTTCGACAAAGCCATTTTGCTCACTGGTGTGTGGACAGGATCGCCTATGAATAATACCAAGCAATGAGAAGAAATTGGTTAAATTACAAAATTCACCACCCCAACCAGTTTGAACTTGTTTTAATTTAGTAGAGAATTGTCTTTCAACCATGGTTATAAAGTTTTTGAAAGTGTTGTATACGTCTGATTTTTGAACTAAAGGATAAATCCACATGTATCGAGTATGATGATCAACACACAATAAGAAATAACGATGACCTTCAAAAGATAAAATGGGTGCGGGGCCCAAACATCATAATAAACCAAATCTAAAATATTATTACTTCGAAAGGTAGAAATAGGTAATGATTGTTTGAATAATTTTCCCATTTGACATGATGTACACAAAACTGTTAAAGACTTGTTTGTAACGGGAATAGAAAATCTAGAAAACATAGAATGTAAAAGACGCTGATGTGGATGACCAAGCCGCCTATGCCAGATGGTAGAGGATGCACGGTCAGCTGCAAAAGCAATTTTATTGATCGACTGAAGTTGAGGAAGATGAAGTTGTTGGGTTTTCTATTCCCTAACTAGATTATCATATACGCAGCGGAACAACAAAACTTTAAATAATCTAAGGCAATTAGGAAACTAAAACCCTAAGGGATCTTTAACTTTAACAACATAGTACATTGAATAAATTAGACAAGGCGAATATAAGGAAAACACTAACCTTAAGAGAAAACCTATTTTTCGCGCGCAGACCGACGAGCAGAGCTTCGTTACTTGGAGGCAAGTACCCAAAGTAGAATACCTCTAATGCTTCACACCCAAAAACCCAAGAGAAAGTCGAATTTCGAATTTTTCAGAAAATTCGTACTTCGTTCGTGTATTTATGAAGGTATAGGATGCCCCTATTTATAGTTGTGGAAGAAACCCTTGAGTTTGCTGAATTCGACATCCAACCGGCGGTTGGACCTTCCAACCGGCGGTTGGAGTGTTTGACTTGTACTCCAAGTCCGCGAATTCCACCACCTCAGTAACCCTAATCCCAACCGGCGGTTGGACCTTCCAACCGGCGGTTGGATCCAGTATCTGGAATCTTCCGCTTTATTTAATTACTTTTAATTTATAAATTAATAAACTATCTATTAATTAATTAAACAATTAAACATAATATTAATACTATTAATATTATCCTTCATCTTTCTCTTGACTGTTCATGAGGGCAACCCAAAAAGGACTTTACCATTAATGATAGTCTCACCAATTAGTTATGATATTGGACACTATTCCAACAGTCTCCCACTTGGACAATTCATCAACTACTATTGGTCTCAAGGCTATATCACATTAACTATGTAAAGTGTGCATCCATGCAACTGCCGAACTCTGATCTCATCTTTGAGTTAATCCTTTAGATAAGTGATCATCCATTCCTTTGTTTCACGATATCTTACGAACCGAGACATGGATTATAATCAATCTCAAGATTCATATATGTTTTCTGATTTCCGATTATATTGACTATATGAGACTACTGAACTATCACTTTAGTCTCGGCCAGGCCTAGCACTTTTAAGTCAAACTTTAATCATCAGAGGGCCCACGATATCTCTTTTCCATTTTAGACAAAAGGAACAAATAAATTTCGACTACATAGCACTAGTCAACCCATCATATCATACCTAGCATACCCTTTATAACTGGCATTTACGCACAGCTTTTGAATAGCTAAAGTATAACAGACTCGAAGAACTAGATACTCAGGTATCTCCATTTTAAGAATAGAAGATATTATCATCTTAAAATCACTCGTGATTTAATCCATGAAGTGATCTCTTTAAGTGCGGGTTTCTCCTATACTTAAATCCCATTAAGTACCCATGAGTGTTGCAGCAATCTCCATGCCATGTCTATCTCCATAGACATCTACTAACACTCCATGACAGTCTTGATTCACCACATACTTCCTATAGTGTGATCGACTGAGGAGGTTTGAGTAAGAACTTATTACTCTGGAAGTGGTGTCCAAACATGCAAAACTGAAACACAACGACAAACAATAGTAAATGGTAGAACTCCTTCCCATTAAAAATCTCCATTATTAATCACCAAGTCTATTACAGTTTCCATCATTGTTTATAACGTTTCAAATTCAAACTAACAACTAAAACTTTACATTATCTCTTAAACCTATGCTCCTAGCATGTTCATCGTGTTTGAACTTTCCTAGTGGCTTTGTGAATGGATCAGCTAGATTATCCTTTGATCTTATGCTCTTCACAATTACTTGTCCTTCTTCGACTTTACTTCGAACAAAATGGTATTTCCTTTCAATGTGCTTTGACTTTCCGTGATCCTTGGGTTCTTTACTTAAGGCAACCGCACTTTCGTTATCACAGAATATAGCAATAGGATCTTGTACCGTTGGAACAACTCCAAGATCTCCAATGAAATTCCTCATCCAGATAGCTTCCTTTGCTGCTTCACTAGCCGCAATGTACTCAGACTCACATGTAGAGTCTGCTACCGTATCTTGCTTAGAACTTTTCCATGTCACCGCTCCCCCATTCAGTAGGAATACCCAACCAGACTGTGATCTACAATCATCTCTGTCTGTTTGGAAACTAGCATCACTATAACCCATTACTCTAAGTTCTTCTTCTCCACCATAAACCAAGAACCTGTCTTTAGTATTTCTCAAATACTTAAGAATATTCTTTACAGCTGTCCAATGACCTTCACCGAGATTCTACTGATGTCGACTCACTAAGCTCAAAGCAAATGAGACATCAGGCCTTGTACATGTCATGGCATACATGATCGATCCTATAGCCGAAGCATATGGGATTCGACTCATTTTGTCCAATTCTTTTTCAGACTTTGGACACATATCTTTACTGATCTTAATGCCATGATTCAAGGGTAAGTTCTCTTTCTTAGAATTCTCCATATTGAATCTTTTCAATATTCTATCTATGTACGTGTCCTGGCTGAGTCCTATGAGACATTTTGACCTATCTCTGTAAATCTTTATACCTAGGATATATGCTGCATCTCCAAGATCTTTCATAGCGAAACACTTTCCTAACCAGGCTTTTACACTTTGTAAAGTCGGGATATCATCTCCTATGAGCAGTATATCATCCACATATAATACTAAGAATACTACAATACTCCCACTGAACTTGACATATATACAGGACTCATCTTCACTTCTAGAAAATCCAAAGTCTGTGACCTTTTCGTGGAAGCAGAGATTCCAGCTACGAGAGGCTTGTTTAAGTCCATAAATGGCCTTTTCAAGCTTGCACACTCTGTTAGGATAATTTGCATTTTCAAAACCTTCCGGTTGTGTCATGAACACATCCTTTGTCAGTTTCCCGTTAAGGAAAGCGGTTTTGACATCCATATGTCAAATTTCATAGTCATGAAATGCAGCTATGGCTAGCATAATCCTAATTGACTTAATCTTAGCTACTGGTGAGAAGGTTTCCTCATAATCAATCCCATAGGTTTGAGTATAGCCCTTTGCTACCAACCTAGCTTTATAAGTGTGTACTTTTCCATCCATGTCTGTCTTCTTCTTGAAGATCCACTTACAACCCACCATCTTAAGACCAGGTGTAGTGTCAACCAAATTCCAAACTTGATTGTCATACATGGATTGAATTTCGCTTTTCATAGCTTCCTTCCATTTAGCACCCTCAGGGCCTGCCATCGCTTCCTTGTAGTTAGCTGGCTCATCTAATTCACCAAGTGTACTATCACTTATCTTATCCTCTTCTTCTATTTGGTAACCATAATAGAACTCAGGAGGATTGCTAACTCTACTAGATCTGCGAACGGGTAAGGATATGTCTCAGGTTCAGCAGGTGTCTCCACCTCTTGTTGAACTTCAGTGTTTATTATAGGTTCTTCATCGGTAGATTCTTGAATTTCTTCAAGATCAATTTTACTCCCACTGTCCTCTTTAGATATCATTTCTCTCTCAAGGAACACTCCTCTTCGAGCTACAAAGACCACATTATCCTTGGGTCTGTAGAATAAATATCCAAATGACTCTTGTGGATAACCGACGAAAAGACACTTTTCAGATCTGGAGTCTAGTTTGTCCTGAGTTTCCCGTCTAACGTAAACTTCACAACCCTAGATTTTGATGTGACCAAGAGAAGGTTTCTTTCCCTTCCACATCTCATAAGGTGTCTTTGAAACTTTCTTAGTGGGTATTTGATTTAAGATATGGGTTGCTGTTTCTAATGCATAACCCCAGAAACTTATTGGAAGTGTTGCTCGACTCATCATAGATCGAACCATGTCTAACAAAGTTCTGTTTCTCCTCTCAGCAACACCATTAAGCTGCGGTGTTCTAGGAGGAGTCAATAGTGAAACTATTCCACAGTCTCTAAGATGATCGAGAAACTCGATACTAAGGTACTCTCCTTCCCTATCGGATCGGAGAACCTTTATCTTTCTGCCCAGTTGATTCTCTACTTCGTTTTGATATCTTTTGAATACCTCAAAAGTATCTGAGTTATGTTTGATCAGATAAACGTGTCCAAATCTACTGAAGTCATCAGTAAATGTGACATAGTATCTATTTCCATCTTTTGTAGCACATCGGAATGGTCCACATACATCTGTATGTACCAAGTCCAATAATCCTTCACCTCTTTCACACGATCCAGTGAATGGTGATTTGGTCATCTTGCCTAATAAACAAGATTCGCATACATCATCCGATTTGAGGTCGAATGATTCCAACACTCCATCCTTTTGGAGTTGGGCGATGCGTTTCTTGTTTATGTGCCCTAGAAGATAATGCCACAACTTGGATTTATCAATTTCATTAGACGAATCAACATTTAAAATAACATTGCTAACACATTCAACATTTTCATATATGCCTTTGTAAGGAGAAGCTTTAAAAATAAAACAACCATTTAAATGAACTAAAATATCTCCATTTCCATTATCAAAAGAAAAATGATAACCATCTTTAAACAAAGCATAAAATGAAATAATGTTTCTAGTCATTTCTGACGAATAATAGCAATTATTTAAATCTATCCTAACTTCAAAATTCAGCATGAGCTCAAATCTTCCAATCTTCGTCACAGGTACAATTCCCTTGTTTCCCATAACTAAGTTGAGCTCTCCATGCTTCACACTTCTACTTTCCTTTAGTCCCTGCTATACAGTGCAAATGTGATTACCACACCCTGTATCCAGAACCCATGAATTAGAAGTTGTAGTATTATGGAGTTCGATCATGAACATACCTGAGTGAATACTCTTCTCGACCTTTCCATCTTCAAGGTCCTTCAGGTATTTTGGGCAGTTACGCTTCCAATGCCCCTTAGTGTTGAAGTAGAAGCACACTGCTTCCTTAGGGTCACTAACAGGTGCAATCTCAGAATCGGTCACTTTCTTTGACCTACGAACGGACTTTCCATCAGCAGTCTTCCTTTTCCAATTTGAATTTGACATTTTCCTTTTCTTTGCACTTTGACCAACAGTCAACACAGGAGCTGCTGAGCCAGAGGACACATCATCTTTCTTGATTCCTTGCTCAGCAGTTTGCAGTATATTGTGGAGTTCCATTATTGAGCATTCTCTATCATTCATATTCATCTGGTATGACATTACAAACTGATTGTAAACAGCTGGCAAACTGGATAGAATTATGGCGATGGAAAACTCTGTGTCAAATACCATGTTCAATGACTCCAACCTATCAAAGTACCCTTTCATCTCTAAGACGAAAGCACAGATAGAAACTCCATGTTTGGGCTTGCAAGCCATGAGGGATTTCACCACATCAAGGAGTTCCTTGCTTGCCTTAGCCTGAAACATTTCTTTCAGCTGTTGGTTCATTTCATAAGCCCAAGTGTTTTCAAAAGTCTTTTGCAGTTCAGGGCTCATGGAAGATGCCATGATACAAGACACTTTATTCGCGTCATCATAATGTTTCCGGTGTGCCTCAATCTCCTCTTGGGTTGATTCTTCATCAATTACGGGAATCTGCTAATCGAGAACATACTCCTTATTCTCGTATCTCAAGGTAAACCTTAGGTTTCGCATCCAGTCCATATAGTTTGGACCGGTTAGTCTTTCCCTTCCAAGAACTGAGAGTAGTGAGAAGTTCGAGTTATGTGCGGGATTGGGGACGGGAGGATTTGCACCATTTATATTAGCCACTTATGAGATAAAACAGTTTTAGTTAGTTTGAATATTCCTTAATTATTAACCCAATTTTTTTTTAAATTAAGGCTACGATCCATATTTTCAGTTTTATGAAAAGGGTCTCCGTAATCATATAACTAAAATACCATTATCTATTTCATTTCTATGAAACTCCTAGATCTTTGAGATTCATTGATTTCTATCAATGGCATGTTAATCTCGGTTATGCACATCTACTATTCATGACTGGTATGCTGAGGATCATGAACAAGATGTTGAATTAACCATGCAAACCCCGCGTGATTCCCGGCTCGAGTACGCTCAAGAATCGCGAGTCTCAATCATCTCTCATTATGTCCTCATATTAATGTGCCGGTAAACCACACACGCTCAATTAACAGTTCATACGAGAGATGTTCGGATTTCATGAGTTAGCATACTATTCATCATTTTCCTATAGCTAAAACGGGATTTTGTTTTACTATTTTAAGTCTACTTTTAATCTTGACATCATCCTATCAAAAGTCCTCGGTAACTCCATCGAACGCACAAAGAAGCGGAGAAGCAGGTCAGCGCGAAGCCTATTAAAAACCTGACTTCTTTAGGGAAGCAAAGCGACCCGCCTTATACCTCTCTTATAGTTTGTTCCTCATGGGTGAGCCGATTTATCAATTGACTGACGATGTATTTAGACTTTAATTATACATATATATAAATCATATTATACATATAATCTCTCTTGAGGTTTAGGGTTCTATTTTAAACCTTTTAAAATTAGTGGTCAGTTTTAAACAATTTAAAATTATCAATATCTAAACTGTAAATACATATTACTTATTTAGATAATTCCCTTTCTAATTTATCTTTACCTACATACTATTGCAGATAATTTCATGCTACTATTTGTTAAGCTATGGCTCTGATACCAATGTTGGGTTTTCTATTCCCTAACTAGATTATCATATATGCAGCGGAACAACAAAACTTTAAATAATATAAGGCAATTAGGAAACTAAAACCCTAAGGGATCTTTAACTTTAACAACATAGTACATTGAATAAATTAGACAAGGAGAATATAAGGAAAACACTAACCTTAAGAGAAAACCTATTTCTCGCGCGCAGACCGACGAGCAGAGCTTCGTTACTTGGAGGCAAGTACCCAAAGTAGAATACCTCTAATGCTTCACACCCAAAAACCCAAGAGAAAGTCGAATTTCGAATTTTTCAGAAAATTCGTACTTCATTCGTGTATTTATGAAGGTATAGGATGCCCCTATTTATAGTTGTGGAAGAAACCCTTGAGTTTGCTGAATTCGACATCCAACTGGCTGTTGGACCTTCCAACCGGCGGTTGGAGTGTTTGACTTGTACTCCAAGTCCGCGAATTCCACCGCCTCAGTAACCCTAATCCCAACCGGCAGTTGGACCTTCCAACCGGCGGTTGGATCTAGTTTCTGGAATCTTCCGCTTTATTTAATTACTTTTAATTTATAAATTAATAAACTATTTATTAATTAATTAAACAATTAAACATAATATTAATACTATTAATATTATCCTTCATCTTTCTCTTGACTGTTCATGAGGGCAACCCAAAAAGGACTTTACCATTAATGATAGTCTCACCAATTAGTTATGATATTGGACACTATTCCAACAGAAGTGAGTAGAGACCGTGTTCACTGGGGCCCGTGAGTAGGATAGTGTGTGTAGACTCGTCCTTCACAATAAAAAAAAGTCAAGTGAAATTCAAAATATACATGATTATCAACGCAAAACTTTTGAACAGATAGGAGGTTTTTCTTAATTTCCGGTACATGAAGGATATCTGATATACGAAAGATTTTGCGTGGTGAGTGAATTTTAGAAGAACCAATATGAAGGATAGGAAGTCCTTTACCATTACCACCATGAAGTGCGTCATTACCATGATATGCCACTGAGTTATCCATGCTTGCTAAGTCAGGTGAGACGTGACTGTTTGCTCCAGTGTCTGGAAACCAGGTATTGGATGCTGCAGATGAAGATGCACGACTATCGGCAAAGTTAGCAGTCGGCCTAGCACGAATAGTAGAGGGGTCACGGTTAGGACATTGTGATGGAATGTGACTAATCCCACATCGATTACAAGTTCCATAGACCGTGTTTTGGTTCGACGCCCAACTAAATTGGTTTACATCACCACGACCACGACTGTTGTTACCACGAGAATTCCCACGTCGACGATTGCCATAGTGTGACACCCGACAAATTAGGACTAGTATTAGTGTGTAATCATAGTATTTATACAATGTAATTAGTTTAGTTTTAGGCTAATTATGTGCATCATCATATATATATTTGTATATATACAAAAGTACGCGATTAATTTAAATCGTGCATTTTCGATTCGGATGGAATCCGAACGCCTCAAATACGGACGTTGGTGAACATAATTAATGAATAATATAAAATTATTTAATAAACTCATTATTTACTTTATATTATCTCGATAATAAACAAAATGTATTTTGTATCGTATAAAACTAACCGTGCGCAACGAAAACGCGCGAAACGCGTCTGGCAAACGAAACAAAACCCAAGTTATATTTTTATAACTCAGAAAAAGTATTCCGATTTAATACTTCGGTTAAAAATAGCAAAATTATACGATAACCATTATATCGTTTAAAAATCATTACGCGATTAAGTAAACGCGAACCGAGCGTGCAATTCGAGACCGACACTTAACGAAACATTTTATAAAAATGTTACTAAGTATTTTCAATAAATACTATAATTAAAAATATCGTATTTTCAATCGTACCGAAACATATTATATAAAACGTTTAACGTTTAAATAAACGACGAAACGAACGGGTAAACGAGCACCGCACGAAACACAAACACTAGAGAACAAAAATTGGTGAAACCCACACATGGTGGGCCCCACCAAACCGGCCAAAGAAGAGGGGTATGGGCTCCCATACCTCTTCTTTGCCTAACACTCCCCTTTCCCCCTTTTCTCATTCAATCAATCTATCTCTCTCTACCCTTCATTCTCTCTTCCTCTCTCTCTAAATCGGTTTCCATCACCACCATACAACCTCCACGCTTCCACCATTAACCACCACCATCCACTACCTAAATCTTTGAAGAAAAACGCAAGGAAAGCAAGGAAAAGAAGCTAGGAACACAACCGAGCAACTCCACCTCATTCTCGGCCTTAGATCATCACTTTCTTTGTAAGAATCCTTAATACTTTTGCTAGATTCACTTGGTAAATGTTCATTACTTATTTACTAGTCCACTTAGTAAAATCATGTCCAAATTAAGTGATAAAAATCGTTTTCCAAACACATAAGTCATAACGGTTTTCTGGCAAAAAAATTTGGCTACTCCTCTAAGCCATATCTCAAGCTCTAGGTCACTAAAATACATGAGGCTTGAGCCAAAATCTTCTTAAAGATGTTGGCTACAAAAAGTTCTTCTTTGGCCTTGTTTAAAAATACACCGATTGCCCTAGAAAAATCGGTTTGTGGACGTGGGTCTGTTTTGGCCGAAATCTGACCTTTGGTCCTTCTCGATTTTATTTAGCTAACTAAATGGTCTCCAAAAATTTTGGGAAAATTCTGTAAAATACTTAAGATGTTGATGAACACTCATGATTTTTCTCATATTTTATTTCGAGTTAAAAGTTGGTAAAAACGAGTGGTGAAACTGAGCTAAAATCTGGAAAACATAACTCAAGGTTGATTTGGTACACGTTTTAAAAACCGACACTTCGGGTTAACCCCGAAATGAAACAATAATTTTTATAAACTCTACAAACATATTTTAGACTTGTGTAAAAGTTTCGGGTCAAACCGAGCTCGTTTGACCACGTTCCCGACAATGTAAAACCTGGTCAGCCTCTTGTGTCGCAGGTGGCCCAAAGCCATTGCGACACAAGCCACTATGTCGCAACAATTAGTTATGTCGCAAACTACGACCACACACTTATGTCGCAAACTAATTTCGATGTCACATGATGCGACACAAACCCTTATGTCGCACTAGACTACGAATGTCGCATAATGCGACACTTACCTTGTGTCGCCAACTCATCAAATGTCGCAGATTGTGACATAAACCCCAGTGTAGCAACATTCCCGAATTTGCTTTGTCTGTTAATGTTGCAGACTGTGACCTGGCAGCTCGACCCCAGCCAGGGGCTCTGCCCCTTGGACCCAGCCAGGGGTTGCCACCCCTTGGACCCCGCTACCAGGGGCGCTGCCCTGGACCCCCGTCATTCAACAGTTTGAAAATACGTTTTACATTAAGCGTTGAACCCTTACAACAACCGAACTTTATACGATACTATTTGAACGTGCAAACACATATACTTATATAGGTATACAACGAAACACATAATAATAATAATAATAATAATAATTGGGATTATAATTACAACTGTCACCAACGGGCCGTTCATACTTTTAAAAACACAAACAACAACCAAACATTTGGACATAACTAGTTGAGTGGACAACTAGCATGGATAGTCTGTTAAGACATCTACTCATATTATGACCTTGCGCGTTTAGGACGCCAGCAGGTTACAGTCTGCGGACACCATCATTGCTTGTAGCAACATTTGTACACATCAGACTCAGGTGAGTCTCATAGCCCCGCTTTTTACTGTTTTTACCTCTGGGTGAGGATACATGCTCTGTTTTAATTACATGTGAACACAAGTACAAAAATCGATATACTGATTACATGAGTTGTTTTACTAATCATGAAAGCCTTCCACATCATAGTTTGTTAATATTGTTTTAGCGTGAATGTTAGTGTATGGTACCATATGGGATTGACAATCCCCGTCCGGGATGGAAGCCCCAACTGGTCAAACGGACGCATTATCAAATGTTCATACGAGTGTTGATTAGGCACTCGTAGGGTGGCACCCTCCATCGGGCACTTGATTGTGATCCCGACACCTCAGTTAAACTCGAACTATATATGAGCTCATGGCAGTAGTATATACACATTTGATTGATTTCAAACATTATATAAATCTTGTGGTTCGTACAATATACTTTACTCATTTATACCTGTGAGCTCACCAGCTTTATAGCTGACCCTTTTAGCATGTATTCTCAGGTTCTCAGCAGCAGTAGGTCTGCACATTCAGGATGGCATAGCTCGAGTCGCATACAAATATAAATATCAAAGAGATTTTCCTGCATTTCTATATTTTGTATAAATTAGATATGTACTAGAATCTCTTAGGTTAACAATGCGAACTTGTAACTTTTGTAACAGTTTGTAAACTTTTATTTAATCAATGTATTTTGTAAAACGACGCATATAGTGGTCGTTTATTATGACTTTGTGCAATGATTACCGGATTAGTCGCGCTTCAACCCGACTTCCGCTGAACAGTAAATTTGAGGGTGCGACACATAGTTGTTGTTAGGTTGACGATAACCATAAAAAGCTAGAGAACTCGATGGTGTAGTGGGAACAAGCTGAAAACAAAGGGCAGCCAATTGCTGTTGTACAACTAAAAGTTGTGGTTGTTGCACTTGAGTGTTTAGTGATGAACTAGTGGAAGTAGTGGTAGTGGTAAACGCCTGAGCAATGGATGGAGCAGATGATCTGTGTATCTTTTTTGTTTTTTTAGTGTACCAAATAGAGGTGGCAATTTTAGACTCATTGATTATTTTTGGGTCAATTTGGTTAATATTTATGAGATGGTGGGTTTGTTGGATCTCTCTCTTTTTTTAGATGGATCTAAATGGGTATTTAATATAACCTTCAATTGTATAACAATTAACCAACAAGTCTAGATGGCTTTAGCAGGTAGTTTTTTTTTTCCACCTCATTTCATGTTTTTTCATTTTTCACTCAAATAAAAAAAATTGGTGGAAACCCGATGGGTCGTTTCGACCCGAGACCCATTTGACCCGTACCCATTTAACTTGAACTGAGGGTTCTTCGCAGATTAATACATTTAACAATCTGTAAATTGATCCTCCTTGTTTTCATTCTTTTATAGTGTAAAGTACATTTGTTTGGTACTTTGTGCTTGTAACTTGGTATGTTCATCAAATCTTCCTTTCATTTTTGTGTCAAAATGTCACGGGTTGAATACGATAAATCTACACTAGTCTATTGTATTACAGAGAAAGCACATATTTTCTGATATATCTAACAAAAAGTTTGGAACATGACAAATAAGTAAGAAACCGAAAGGAAAAGTTTGTTTTGATTTCTATTTTTACGAAAAGAGGGATCACTGCAATTCAAGTGGACACATATTGGTAATATTTACAGATTGGATAACATGACAGAGTAAGTTCATATCAAAACGAGTAATTTGGTAACGGGTCTTGTTATCAAACATATTATAATTTAGAAAAAATCACTTTGGGACACACTCGACAAGTTCGACCCACTCAACATGTTCTTTAAGCTACTTTTTTATATAATAAGTTTGACTTATAGACACATATATAGCCCAGATTGGCAACTTCACAAGTGTAGAAGTTGATATGGCCACCTCTAATATCTAGGATGTACAAATTGAAAAGATCCAAAAGTAAACATTCATCTAAAGGCTATACATCCCCAATAAGGACTTGTATTGCTATAGAAATTCAAAAATGTCAACATTCAGCAATAAACAAATCACTTCAAATGCGATTTTCATTCAAATGTAACCACACACTTTAAGTCACAAGGTTAGAGGGATGTGGGTGATTATCATTTTCCAATAAATTCAACATTTGGCTATTAATTAGCAAATCCTTTCAAATGCGATATTCGTTCTAATGGAGCTACATACCTTAAGTTACTAGGTTAGAGTGATGTGCCTGATCATCATTTTTCACCACCATTTGCTTTGTTGTCATTGTTTGCAAACCCTTCCTTGAACCTATCATAGTTTGTTGGTTCACTATATTGAAAAGGTCGTTGACCAAGTATGCTGACCAAGTCTTCTTGATGTAACACTTCCTTCTCGAGCAACTGCTCTGCAAGCTGAGCAACTTGATCTTTATGTTTCTCGATTAGTTCCAATGTATGTTTGTATGCTTTTGCAACCCATTCTCTCACTTCATTATCAATTAGTGCAGCAGTTTTGTTACTGTAGGGCTTGGTCACTACAAACGCATTGTCATTCTGAGGAAAAGATAGAAGACCAACTTTCTCACTGAAACCATACATTTGCTACTTGAGCATACGTCATTTTTGTCACTTTCTCCAAGTCGTCCTGTGCTCCACTTGAGATCTTTCCAATCAAAACCTGCTACAAGAGTTGGAGTTTTTTTACCTCATTTATCACAATTGCATTAACCAACACCATAAATAAGCATAGAGTTCATAAATTCACCTGTTCAGCTGCGCGACCACCAAGTGTCATGCAAGTCAAATCGAAAAGCTGCTCTTTGGTCATCAATAGGTTCTCGTTAGGGACATAGTGTGCAAATCCAAGTGCAGCAGTGCCTCGAGGAACAATTGTCACTTTTAGCAACGGTTCTGCATGTTTCAAAAACCAACCAGCAACAGCATGACCTGATTCATGATAAGCAACAGTCCTCCTTTCCAGTTTACTTATCACCTATAGATGAAATTACTCATCATTCTAACATTCTATTTGTGTGTAATGTGTTCATATGCCACATGTGACATCTAATATCAAACAGATTTACAGCATGACTAGATTATAGGAAGCATATGGCCAGGTCGGCAGGTGGGTAAGAGGTCAAAATGGGTACTAATTCAGTACGGGTCGGAACATGTCGGATTGGATTAAGTTGTCCACAGCGCATAAGGGGCTATTTTTAGTAAAATAATTAATGAGTCAGATGATTTAGGAGGATCTAAACATTGCAAATGCACCTTGGGAAACTTTTTGTTCAAACCATTTCCTTTTAAGCAAATTCTTAAGTTTTAATCCTTAGCCCAGTTTAAAAAAGGCCTTAGTGTCTGGGAATGTATCAAACTTTCACCAAATCTCTATTGTGTGTATCCAACTTACGAAACTCAATATTAATGCACTCAACTTGTAAAAACCCTTATATTGATGTACTTTGATGACGTGTCACGCACATAGCATGCCACATGGCACAAGGAGAGAGTGACACGTCATCAAAGTACATCAATATAAGGGTTTTTACAAGTTGAGTACATTAATATTGAGTTTCGTAAGTTGGATACACACAATAGAGATTTGGTGAAAGTTTGATACATTCCCAGACACTAAGGCCTTTAAAAAATAAAGTATCACCTGACTTAACCATTGATAAGTAAGAAATTCGAAATTGCCAACTCTAGTTAGATACCTTGTTTTTCTTTTCCAAACCTCCAATGACCCTATCTATAGCCGCCTCAAAGTGTTCCATTGTAATCACAGCACTCTCGCATCTCGCAGCAATTAAAGCAGCTTCATTGCAAAGATTAGCGATGTCAGCTCCAGCAAATCCAGGTGTCAGCGCTGCAAGCCTCTGAGAATAATGTGATGGCTTTTCATCAAGCTTCAACGTTTTCAAATATATTTTAAATATTTGTTCGCGGCCTTTAATATCAGGTTTATCGATTGAAATTTGACGGTCAAAACGACCAGGCCTCAACAACTGTAGTTCAACAAGGCTGTCTAAAATATCGGGCCTATTTGTACTTGCAAGTACAACAACTCCAGATGTAGTTCCAAATCCATCCATTTCAACCAGCAACTGATTTAATGTACTCTCGCACTCATCATTTCCACCAGCAAAACCACCACGACCTCTGGCCCACCCGATCGCATCAATCTCGTCTATAAAAATTATGCATGGTGCACATTGTCTTGCCTCTTGAAATAAGCTTCGGACCCTGGCGGGTCCCACCCCAACAAACATTTCCATAAAATCAGAACCAGATATGGATAAGAAATTAAGGTACTTCAGATTCACCGGCTGCTGCTTTAGCAAGAAGCGTCTTCCCTGTCCCAGGTGGTCCAACAAGAAGAGCCCCTCTAGGGATTTTTGCTCCCAAATCCTCATATTTTGTAGGGTTATTCAAAAAATGCACAAACTCCATGATTTCTTGCTTTGCTTCATCACAACCAGCAATGTCTTTAAAATATACCTGATCAATACATGACAAACAATTGGTGGTACTTATGCAGAAGGTTAATCGGACATAAAGGGTCATCAACTTTCTTCAAAGTTCTATTTCAGGAAGCTAACTTTTTTTGTCCAGGAAAAAAAGAAAAAAAAAATACTCAGACTTTTAAAAAGTTAGATAAAAAACCTCAAAACTTTCGGAAAGAACCATGTTGACTTTTTTCCCATGACACTAATTGAAAGTTTGATGGTCTTTTGAAAAATATTGCCTTTCAAAAAAAAAAATTAGAAAAAAATGTCTACCTGAAATAGATATGAAACAAAAAAAATTAGATAATTTAACCAAAAGTTAGTAACCTTGTTTTTGGAATTTTTATCCAACGAGATTTTTCCACCCGTGCGTTGCAGCGGGGAAGAAAAAAGGTACATTTGTAGAAGCACGAATGTAATTACTTTTTGAGTTACTTATTTAACGGAACTTTGAACATAAAAGAACTTTTCAAGGCGCTATAGTAGGGAGTGTTTATCAAAACTAATATTGATTTTTTTAAGTCTTTGGAATTGGATTGTTAACTTTGTTGAAAATTTAGACATAATTAGGTATCCGCCACAAATCTTATCGCATTTTGTAATCGATTTCTCTTCAAATTCAATCTTAAATCAATTTTAGCCAATAGGACGTTTAGCATACCGTATAATCACATATTTTAATAATAAACTATATTTTTGGTACTTTAACCCCTATAGTTGATTTATTTAACAAAAATCACTTAGTTTGTACGGGACTACAATTTATATTTTGACTATGTTGATAATATTTGTAGCAATATAATTATAATAACTACATGCTCTATTTTATACCCTTTTAATTAACTTTCAAATTCTTCAAATTTATAACCTTATTTTGTGAAAACGAAAATTACGTTTCAAAAGGTCAACGGACTACATTTTACATTTGACTATACTGAAATTATTTATAGCAAAGTGATTGTATTTTAATTTAACTATATGTTTTCATTTAATACGTTGTTATTAACTATTAAATTCATTCTTTTATCTTGTTAAAACGAAATATAAAATTGTTAATGTTTTATCTTTTTAAAATGTTATTAGATATTTATGGTTGTATTTATATACTGATTTTATTATTACTATTATTTTAATTGCAATATTTACATACACAAAAAAGAATATATGTTCATCCCCTTATTGATTACTTTATTTTATTTATGTGAGTTGCAATAGTAGCATGTGAGTTTGAATAGGTTAGGAATAGTAACATTTACCTTTGGTATATGTAGTAGCTTAAATTTTGTCACTTTTGCTTTTCCTAAGTTAAAGATTCCACGGGCACCTTTTCCACCTGAGCCAATATTGATCGGTGTGTTAAAGCCAAGGTATAAGGTTACTGAAAGCAGCAATACTAGCAATACTAGAATAAACAGCTTAGCTAGCACGAGCGAACTTGTGTCATCAGAATATATGACTGGAATATAATCATGCATCAGGATCTATTCCAAATGCCTTTTGAGCTTCCTCAAGCTGCTCCTCAAATTTATCAACACTTCCTATATTTAAAGGGTATTTATAATCGCTTAAATTTCCTCTAGTCCCATTGCCATTGTTAGAACTCTGGCTAGCTTCATCACAGACTTGACTTGTATCAGAAGGTGAGCTCTTCACATATACTTTAGCAACAGATTTATAGTGGACATCAATATGGTCCACCAAACCAGATTTTAGAAGTGTAGTTTTGAACTCCTGAAAACTGATCTAAAAATGGGAGAACACGACACATAAGTGACAAGCAAACAGCAGGTACTGTGAATCTAAAATAACTATATTTGCATCAAATAGCAACCAACTTGGTCTGATATCTGCTTCTTCGACGGATAGTGAAATTGTCTTATCATACTTCTAATAGTTCAAGGGGTTTTTTTTTCACAAAGAAAGATGGTTACCCAAAACATAATCAGAACCAATGTTGGTTACCTTTTCATGCAAACAGACCCTTAAAGTGTGATGAAGTTAAGAACTGCAAAACAACTGGGCATATAATATTCGTATTAAAAGCGAAAAATTAATAACAAACAACACCTGTTTCGATTTCGGTTTCTTTTCCTGATCCTGATGATTGTTGGCCCCAATCCTCCGGATCTTTGATGTTAACCTTGTTCAAACTATATGATAATTTGATAGAGAATTTCCTGAACACTAAGTTTTTATTGATTCCACCACACACTGTTTGTTACAGACTTCTATCTATCTATCTATATAACTAAGTTAGGAGACCTTAAATGATTTGGCAACTATTTACCTATGCCACATCACCAAAATCCTATGTGTCATCATTATATGAAAAAAGTTTGAAGACGTGGATTCTCCTACACTCATATGATAAATAAGGTAACACTTTATAAGAAAATTAAAAATTAAAACTAAATTATACTAATTAAATTTAAAGTGTCATTAGATAATTAATTATAACCAATTCAATCCAAACTAATGTGTCATTAGATAATATTTGTAGTATAATATTTTTATTAAAGTCGAAAATCATGGATTCATTTATCTATTTTTTCCCCTCTAATTTTGTAAGATGGGTAATTTTATAATTTCTTTATTATTTTTCGTGGTTAGGAAGATTGACCGCAATCTGAGCGGTACCACCCACCCTACCCTACCACCTATAGACGCCCGTACATAATGTCTCATTTAAGTATTTATATATATCTCATCACTATAGATTGATTTTAATGCACATTAGTTGTTCAATAAAATGCCTAAATAGTTTTATCAATCGCTACAATTTATGTTTGTTAAATCTATGCACATATGTCTTGCTCAACGAATTATTGCAACCTTAACAACAAAAATGTTATTATTACCAAATAATTGTTTAGCTATAGATATCACTTTATAATATACACATCTTTTCCAACCTTCCCAATGTACTCATATATTGTAGGGGAAAAAATTTGTTCTTATTTCATTTTTAAAGAGTCAAAACTTATAAAATATCATTGATATCGGTAAAAAAATCTATTTGTTACACAATTTGAAAGTTTTAAGGGGTTAGCTGTCCTCCATCTCTTCATACTTATTTAATTATATTATTAAATTATTTTTTAAATGTTATAAAAATGATCATACAAAGGGAAGTGATTTGGAAACTAATTTTTCTAGCCGTATACCACATATGTATTATAGTGTTGTATAATACAACACTTTAAAGCATACGTGATGGTGTACCAATAAAACGATAACAATGTACTAATCATCACTCATATATAAAGTGTATACAACATAAAATTGAATATCATTATTAAAACATTTCATTTACCGTTTTACATTATGAGATCTATTATGAAATTATATTTTCTAGCCGTGCATCGCAAGGGTTTAACACTAGTATATACATATCTAAAAGGTGCTAAGAAAGGTTGTGTTGGTTCGTTGGTACCCTTTCACATTCGGTTATACCTTTTCACCAATAGTCACACCTTTTCACTATTTACATAAATACACACATACTATTCTAATTTAAAATTTCTAGACCAAACTATAATAAGTTTAGTTTAACTTCCAATACTCCCCCTTAAACTAAACGTGTTCAAGGTGAGTCTTCCACTTGCTTGACTTGTCTTCACAGTAACTTTGCATCTTCATCAGAGTAGTAAGTGAGAAGAGATTCTTCCTTCTTGTCTTTTTCTTTCCATTTGGTGCACTCATATCCAAGGTGTCCATAGTTGTTACATTTATAACATTTCATGTCTTTCTTGTCTCGTTCTCCTTGATGTATGTCTCTTCCTCGACTTCTTTCTCCTTTATTAAAGTTTCTTCCTTGTCCTCGACCGTAGTTATGATTACCACGATACTTTCCTTGCCAATTACTAGCTTCTTTTGTTATCAGTAGCCTTTCTTCATTCTTTGTCTCCGGTTCTTCTTGACCTTTAAGACGTTCTTCATATGCTATTAATCTTCCAACGGCTTCTTCGAATGACATTTTGTCTAAATCTTGATATTGTTCAATGGTTGCTACGATCGGTAGAAACTTCTTTGGAACGGAGTTAAGTAGTTTCCTTACTAGTATCTTATCTTCCAAAGCTCCACCAAGGCCTTTATACTTGGCTTTTATACCACTTAACTTTCCTCCAAAATCACTTGCTTTTTCGTTTGGTTTCATCCTTAATGTCTCGAGTTCAATACTCAATGTTTGTAGTCGTGCCTTTTGCACTAGATCGGCTCCTAAATACTTGACTTTGATTGTGTAACACCCCCAAATTTAATGATTTGCGGAAGCTTGATTTGGGTGTTACTAAATTAATAACAAAGCACAAAGATATATAGTAAACGACTCTACATGCGTCGTTTTAACAAAATATATTGATAATTGAAATGTTTACAACATTTAAAGCTTTACATAGCTCAAGTTTAAATAAAAGGAGATTTCAGTACATAAGTACTTGTACAAAATATACTAATGCAAGAAAATCTCAATCGTCTGTATGCTGACTCGAGCTAAAAGTCCTGAAGCAGAAACATCCTACTGCTTGGTACCTGCGATACATGCTAAAAGGTCAGCTAAAAGCTGGTGAGCTCACAGGTTTGAAATCAGTTAATATCGTATGAACCGGAAGATTTAAATAATGAATTGCATCCAGCAATTAAATGATAGTAATCGTGTATACAGCCATGAGCACATAGTTGAGCTTAACTCGAGGGTCGGGTCCCCTAAAGAGAATTCCGGGCGAGGTGCCTCCACGAATGCCTAATCAACATTCGTCTTCCCAAATATTAGTACGTCCGTTTACCCGGTTAGTGCTTGCTAACCAGAACGAGGAGGGTCAATCCTATATGGTACCATATACTAATATTCACGCTACAACGTATTAACAACTATGTTGACGGAGGACTTTAAATAATTAGTTGTGAAAAACTCATGTAGTATATGAAATGTTTGTACTTGCGTTCACATGTTAAAAATGAGCAATATATCACACCCCTGAGTAAAACAGTAAAAGAGGGGCTATGAGACTCACCTGAGTCTGAAAGCGTTTAAATAAACGTAAGTTGATTAGCCGAGTGATGAAGTCCAAAGACTTGTAACCTGAGGGTGTCCACGACACGCGATGGTTATAATATGCGAAGGTATCTAATAGGACTACCTTGTAGTTGTTCGTCCGATTATAATGTCCAAATGTTCCCAATTCGGTGGATAGTTTAAGTGTTTGAAAACGCGTACGGCCCGTTGGTGATTATTAGTAATAATGATCTTGCTGTTATTTTGTTAGTTCCAAAGTGTTATACAAGTTTGACACTTGGTGAGAAATGTACTTACGGAATCTAAGTACGGGGGTCCGGGGGCAGCGCCCCTGGTAGCGGGGTCCAAGGGGCGGCAGCCCCTGGCGGGGTCCAAGGGGCAGAGCCCCTGGCTGGGGTCGAGCTGCCAGGTCAGCTTGGAAAATTTTTATTTCTACTATATTGCTTTGACGAAAAACGCATCTGGATCCGAATTTGGGTAAAATCAGGTGTTAAAATTTTAGGTCTCGACACTTAGTAAAAATATGAGTTTTCAAGTCCTGGTTTGTGCGACGTTAGGTGTGACGTCGCAGGTAAGGATTGCGACGTTGAGCATGACGTCGCTAAAGGCGACGTTTCGCAATTTAATGCGACGTTAAGGATGATGTCGCTATACGCGACGTTGTTGATTCTAGCGACGTAGTAGGCGACGTCGCTATGTGCGACTTCGCAATTCAATGCGACTTTATGTGCGACGTCGCTAAGGCGACGTTATTGATTTCTGTGCGACGTTATACGCGACGTCGCAAAGGCTCCAGGCCAGATGCGACGTTACGGGCTGTTGGCCGGATTTTGTGTCGAAAACGAGTTTCCCGGCCACCGTTCGGTCCAATATTTTTATCCAACCCAAATATGGACATTTTAAGTGTATACAAACAACCAAAAGTCGAAAATAATGGAAATCGAAGAGTTTCGAGAATTGTCGAAAACTTACAAAGTGTCGGATCAAAAATCCGAAAAGATAGGATGATAGATCGGGATGTCGTGGTCGTTCTTTTCCAAAGGAGTAGTATGTTTCGCGTGCGTTTAATGGTAGTATTTGGTGATTTAATGAGGATTGTGGAGGTGGTGGTGATTAGAGAGAAAAGAAAGAGAGAGAAAAGAGAAAGAGAGAGTGAGATAAGAAGGAATGAGAAAAAGAGGAGGGAGTTGGGGGTTTAACCTCCAACTTTCAGTCTCCGCAATTGCGGTCCGTGCGGTGTTCGTTTTCTCCGTCGTTCAAACGTTAAATAATTATTTTACATATTAATTGGTAAGTTTTAAAATACAAACTTATTACGCGATATTTTATTTAAATATTTTACTAATCAATTTATATTTGAGTTATAAAATGTAAGTTAGTTTGCGCGTTAAATATTTTAAATTGTGCAAGTTCTGTTTGTACGATACAAATTGTAATTCGAGTATTATTAAAATAATACTTTTAACATAACAGTGTTACCTAATAAAATTGGTCACCAACGTCCGTATTTATGGAACCGAAATACATTCGATTTAAATTGCGTACGATTTAATCAAATCGCATTTTCGTATATATTCAACAATATATATAATTCGATACATTAATTAGCCTAACACAGAACTAATTACATGTATTTACATATGATTAGGCACTAAGTACTAGTCTTAATTTGACGGGTGTTACAGATTGAGTCCCATACTTCTTTTGTAGTCGAGTATTGAGCAACTTGCATTAAAACATTTTGTGGCAATGTTTGAAAGATCATTGCCTTTGATGTGTTTTCTTTCTTCTCATTTGCTATTGCTTTTCCTTCTCTTGCAACTATCGTTTCCCACATGCCATATGCCTTCAATATTGTCTCCATCATAATTGCCCATGTTGTGTAGTTTGTTTCAGTCAGTTTCGGGCATTGAAGTGCTATGTTTTGCTCATGTGTTGTGGATGCTTCTCCTTCTTTTGCCATCCTTTCTTTCTCGTTTGTACCACACATGTTTTAATTTTGCCACTAAAGTCTTGATTGCCACTAAGGTCTTGTTTTGCCACTAAGGTCTTGTTTTGCCACGAAGGTCTTGTTTGCCACGAAGGTCTTGATTTGCCACGAAGGTCTTTTTGCCACTAAGGTCTTATTTGCCACGAAGGTCTTGATTTGCCACTAAGGTCTTATTTGAATAATCTAAGGTTGCAATCCCTAAATTATTCTACCAATATAATAAGCGGTATAATTACTAAGTTATTATATTTCTACTATTCTTTGGAAATTTCTATTTTCCTAACTTTTATTTTATATATATACTAGTTTATAGCCCGCAAAATTTGCAGGGCTCGGTTAAAATGTTTTGTTCATTTGATCGAAATAAAAAATAATGTACCGAATGTAATCAAAACATGTAATGTACGTGTTCAAACATTCGTCAATTGGATATGCATCTAATTTTGAAACCTTGGAAAGTAATTCAACACTAATCTTCCTGATGCTTGTCCGCTATAAGTTTTGTTGTAAAATATCTTCTTTGTTTGTTTAGTTAATGCTTATAGGAAAGGTTTAGGTGATAATATAAATGTATCGATATGGTGAGTTTTGTAAGTTTTATAACATTCTAGACCCCACATAAACATGCGTGGGCTGTATGCACAGCCTCAAAGACTTCCTAGTACATGTCATTTAAGAAAGTTGGTTTAGTTTGCGAAATAAAGCACGTGGCATGAAAATTTGAAAAAGGGAAATTCATATAGTTTGAGGTCGCATTAGTTGTTTAACCCGTGACTCAACTTGTGACTTGAAATCTCAATTTTTAACTCGTGACTCACATCAACTCGTAAGAGTTGCTATTTTATAATAAATACATATATTTATATGTACACTAATATTAATTTTTTTAAAAAATTTTGTTCAGTTAACTAAAACATGGTGAAAGTTGATAATTAAGTTGTCGACTGACAATCAACATAAATGCTTAATTTTAAATAGTTTATAGTCATTTCTTTTTCTATTTTGTCATTTGATTTCTTTTTATTACATTACACTAAAGGTTTGTTTGGTTTTATGACTCGTTAAAGTTGCATAAGATTCAGAAAAGTCACACACTACTTGTAAGAGTCAATAGACGACTCGTAAAAGTCAAAGTAATTTTGAAGTCGCGGTCCAAGTCAGCTCGTTTTTAGGATATGTGACTCGACTCATGAAACGTAAGAGTTTGACAACTATACAAGGAGGTATGAGAATCAATGGTACATGTCATATATATAAACTTTTATACTTTTTCCTAAATTATGACTTATAACATAATAGCAAATATTATAGTATCCAGTTGTATACCGTAACTTTGTAATAAAAGTATAAATATGAACAAGTTAGTTGTCTTAAATGAAAAAAAAAATTATGGTATCACATAAGTTAATCTAATTAACATCAAAATACAAAGCATTTGATCACCGAATATACTAAACTTAATCAAAATACACATGAAAATGAAAATGGATAATTTCTTTAACTGGAAACGACATATTGCAAACACATGGAGGCCAATACTCATAAAGCCTCATCAAATGACTATAAAATAGAAGTATATATACTATTGAGATTTAATACACTAATTGTATGGTTCTTAATAAGTAAATGAGTCAACACGAAAACGGTTGATTGGGTTTATAATCAGCGAACTACGTACCCATAGTTTGGTGTACATTTACATTATCTGATTCTCTGGTAAAAGGACAATTGCAACACCATCCATCACTCACCTTTCTCGAAGCTTATAAAGGAGGGAACAAACGTAGTAGTATAACGGTGTACGAAGAGAAGAAAAACACCAACCATTTAAAGGGGGTCAACCTCAGTTGGTCAAGCTCAGCAGCAACTTATATATTTAATATAAGACGACTTAAAGTTCGTTCAACTTGCTACCATCTGCAAGATTTGTAGAAGCCAGATTTGAGTTGCTGCTTAGCCTCAATTCCCAGAATAATGCCTAACAAAAATATAATCCTATAATTATTTTCATTAGCTATGCACAGTTTTGGTGATTGTATCAATATCAACAATCTTTATACTACTAACTTTAAGGGCAATTTATGTGGCAATAAACCATCAAAGTAAAAATAATACACACAAGCCCATTGTTCACCTATAAATCACGAATCATAAGCAAAATATTAGTACAATGCTCATGATTGTAACTGCAAAGAGACCACAATAGCTTGAGTAATATGTTCTTGTAGCACATAGTTGTAATTCAGATTTCAACAATTGGACATTACAGTTCATAAGTTGGTCACATTAAAACCTTGATTCATAATGAAAGCAAGGAGAAAGAAGTATAATAGATTTGAGGCATTACCTCTGATGGAACATGTATATTCGTACAACAGGCAAAATGCATACTACAGGGGAAAGGAAACAAAATAAAATTTTCAATAGCCCCTTTTGATAAATCAACCAACTCCAGGTCTTTCATGATCTTGTCTATGGGATTTTTCCTATCTTCTTTACCAACAAAGTTAATAATAAATCATTAAACAAACAAAGACACCAATAGTGTAGGTAATACACAATTTGCACACAAGAGCATTTAAAAAAACCTAGAAATATACTTTGCTCTTCTTAAGTTACTTTCTCTAGACATAAAAGGAGAATGCCGATAACTTGCTATAATAACATATAAAAAGGGTGTTGATAAATCCACCATCAATGTGCATTATTTGTTTGTACAGTACAACACTGTAATGCGTATTCTTGGTGGATTTCTCAAAAATAGAGGCGGAAATATCATTACCCATATAAAAAAATTGAAAAAGTAGTCTATTATATTAAGCAAAGTGAAGATGAATATACCTCAATAAGGATTATATGGCAAGCTGAGAAGATTGCAGGCATCCGACAAGCAACATAAGCAATCGTCGGTAATCCCTGTATTTAAGACCAATGTCACCATAGCTGCTCTTAAGTTTCCATCGCTTTGAGCACCCAACATATGTGAGGATCTTCAATCAGCTCCCTGGCGGTAGAAGCAGTTAGCTGCAAATTCACATCCTTGATAGTATTGAATGTTTCTGATAACCTCCACACCTTCCTTTTCATGTGTTGGTCCCTCTTGGTCTGTGATTCCAATCACAAATTGCATTAATATAGGGATAAAAAACAATCACATTAGTGATAAACCTGTGGCTCATGTTCAAAAATACCCAGTTGATAAAAGCATATCTCATATTTATGATAGATTTTTCTAATAGATTAAGCACAATGAACTTCTAGCCTAGCAATACTTACAAATGTTCCTATACCCAAGGATTGCAGATTTTATGAACCATCATAGTGGGTCCTTTAAAAGAATGAAGTCCCTTGGGAGTATGTTGATGCAACACACACAGAAATTTACAATGCGTAGCACATATGGTAAAAGAGTAATTCTCATAAATTCCATTAGGCATCACTAACCTTATTTATGATGATGCAAGCTTTGGCAAATGAATTTTCCGGTACGAAATACAAACTCAGCACTTCCGGTAGATCATGTGTGCTGTAGTGGTCAAATTGAGAAGCAAAATTGAAGCCATAATCCATAAATCAATACCCACCCATTTTGCCATTTTTATATTTTAACAATTAATATAAACTTTAGGGAAGTAAGAAAATGCAAAAAAAATAATAATAATAATAATAATAATAATAAAATAAAAAAATTAAAAAATTAAAAAAAAAAAATTGGTAGAACCTCTTTGCCCCATTCGGTATTAATTTCGAAGGTGCAGCCCGCAAGAATCTTTAATCCTTCAATCGTGTTTTCTACCGTGTCTATGTGATCATTCTCTGTTTTCCAATCGAATATACTTTCGTCATTGAAGCTTTTTCATGCTAGAATATCCCTCCAGTGAAAACAGTTTGTTCGAAAATATAAAGGCCCGCCCATTCCATCAAAACCATGGAAATCCACTTTCATCAATCAGCAAAAAACCGTTATACTTGTCCAAATTTAATAGTCGAGATGACTTTATACCTAATCAGGCAAATGACCAAAACAAAAGTAAAAGGAAACGGGTCAAATGTGTCTAGCGTGTCCAAAGTTGCCCGCAGTGTTATATGCATAAAATCATCTGAAGTCATTTTATTTACAAAATCATATTATTATTAAAATAATATAATTTCCATAATCATATTAGACACCATATATTTATGAACTTATTATGAGCAGGTTTACACAAAAAGTGCTTTTGTGACAATCCAATCCAACCCAATTAGAACCATTTCAATCCATAATAACCATTTTGGAACCTATATGGCTATATAATATTAGCAATTTTATATTACTAACCTCACAAATTATTCAAAGAGAACCACCATAAAATTCATTCTTAGTCAGGTTTTCAAACGATTGTGGGTACTGAACGAAAGCAATCTCATGGCCTTCTTCTTCATCCATGAAGAAGCAAAGGGCATCCCTCACCGTATCTTTAATCGACCGTCAGAATTATCGACCCATTGCTTATCATTGAGGACACCCGCATCTGCAATTACATGTCATGTTTTCATAAGACCTGCTCATAATAAAGATGTGAAAATGAATGAATGTTAATACATACCAATGCATTCAACGCTCCAGCTTGGAAGTTATGGAAATGGGTTAGTCTCTTTTCCCTAGCCATATATACTAATGTTGGAAGGCTATGCCCCTCTATATCTTCATTATGGTCAAGTAAAATCTGCAACGATGACAAAAAAGTAACAAATAAAAGGCCTCTTTAAGGACCAAAATGAGTCGAAAAAGTAAAGTTTTTACTTTGACAATGGCAGCGTGATCCTTTTGAGATGCAAACGAATCCCATTCCATATATCCTTTGTTATCTACGCGTAATTCTTCAGGAACTCTTCCAATATTTGTCACATTTTCAATTCGATTCTTCATGTCTTCAAGCAATTTCTACAATCCAAAAGAAGACACTCTCTTATAATCAGTAGTTAAAAAATGTTATATCATATGTATAGTTTTTGGAAATGTAAGTACTTATTGGTTTATCAATTGTCACAATGTTGGTTTATATACATAGTAGTAATAAACAATGGTATGTAGTTTCAATACAATTGTCACACCACGGACATAACAAAGAGGGTAGATCAATACATCGTTTATCCAATTCCACCCAAATGGACAGCCTTTTTCTTCTATCCAGCCTATGACAGAATATATAAACATTAAATTCCATAAAAAAAATTATAGTGGAAAAAACGACACATAAGAGAGATGATTTATAATCAAGAACGAAAGCCAACATCAACAAATACTATACTTAAACGATATCTGAGAAACATAACAAAAAAATTTAAAAAGAACCTGTTGTGTCCACATCAGGCCATTCATTTTTCCACATGTTTTCCACTCGGTAAATTTTGTTGACACAATGTCGTTGTATATATAAGTGGGCTGCCCTGCATAAATTCAACCACTAATCAGAAAGCATAGTGATATATATCTATGAGAGTGCAGAATATACAGGTAAAAATTGACATGTAGGCACTTCCAGGTGAAAAATTGAAGTTCAAATATACAGGTAATTCATTGAAAGTAGGTTCTTGTAAGGTACGTATGTATGCTGACTAAATGACTAATTCACCTACCAACCTATCACTAAAATAGATTAATTTGTAAAATACTCTCCTTTAGCCCCATATGCACTTATATGTGTACATAAATACTTACAATCCAAACAGCTTAAAGGAGCATACCTCATACTCCAGAACACGTTTTCCATACTCAGTGTGTTGGTGTTGTTAATAATGTCATTTCATCATACACTTGTGTGGAACAATCGGGAAAGCAGTCGTTTAATTATCAAGCTGCCAAAAAAATTACATGGCAGCAACCAAGGTATTAATCTACAACCAATTCAATTTTTTGAATTTCATGAAAAATCAATTCAATTAATTAACACGGACTCACAGTTTTGGCAACAATATGTGGCAAGGGTTAAAATCTATAGCAGTATAGCACATATGTTTTGTTCAAAATCAATGATATTCAGAAAGTTCTCGGTGTGGCATTTCGTCATACACTTATTGTGCAATGTATCAAACACATGTAGATTTACAACATCTTACAGAAAACATATATAAACACTACCCCCACTCTTACCACAAGACTTCCGATTTAACAACCATCACCCCCGAACCACGCATATACAGAAAAAAAATATAGAGAGCATACATAACCATCAAAATTGATCCTAACAATCGAGTACCTGGGTTTTGATAACGAAACAACACCATATGCGGTTACAATGTTACTACCAGACTTCCGATTTAAACACCATCACCACTGGAAAACGAAGAATGATTTGACCAAGCACGGGGTGAATTAATCCGCTGCGAATCATCTATCATCGGTATGTCAGATATGTGGGTGTAAACAGCACCACCATCTGCGTTCCCCAATCTCAAAACGGTGCTACAGATCAATTGTTTTAGTAGCAATCGATGAACTTTCGGGCGATATATAGGGTTGCGATCAATCACCCCGGTCGATTTTTCATGCAGGCTATCGACAAACCCGCACACACACAGATGCTGGGGATTGATTTTGAATACGACGCATTTTGAATAGGGGGTTGATCCCTACACCACTAAGTTTTTGCCATTCACCACCAAATTTTTGGTTTGGACCATTTTGCCCTTTCCAACGTAAATTAAGTCACACTAATTGTTAAAGGGTCTAAAGGGTAAAATAGTCCAAACAAAAAATCTGATGGTGAATGGCAAAAACTTAGTAGGGTAAGGATCACCTCCCTTTTGAATAATTGGGCTAATGATGTCATTATCTAAGGGCAATTTAGTAATATGTAACATAATAATTAGGCCTAATGACATCATTACCAAATCTAATGGTGAGCTAACGAAAACTTATCTTTTAATCAAGGGGAAAAATCTTCTAAGATTTTTCTTATATATATACTCCCTCCGTCCCAATTTTATTGTCCCCAGACAAAAAACACGCAGTTTAAGAAAAACATCACCATCTCTCTTACTTTTTGATAAAAAGACAATTTTACCCTTTACTTTTTAAAAACCTTTTTGTCTTACATATATAAATTAGGGGCATAAATGAACTTTATCTCATTATTATTTTCCATTTATGAAAGTGTACAATTAAATTGGAACATCCCAAAAAGGAATACTGGACAATAGATACGGGACGGAGGGAGTATATAGAGATTAAAAATATATATGTGAGGGGTTGGTTTGTAAAATATGGAACATGATGGGTTTTTTTGTTTAACCCTTAGCCTTTTCCTTTTTTGTTGGTTCCCTGCGTTCCCTCTATCTCTATCTTGAAGATCTGCTATGTCTTCTTCTCTTCTCTTTATGGTTAACTGCCGATCTTGGCCGGTGTAACCGTTTCTATTCTCTCTTAATCTTCAATTCCGGTGGTGGTTCCTTTTGAACCGATGGAATCCTTCTTGATTTCTTCTATATGTGAAATCTAGGGTTTCTCTATCAATCGGTTTATGCTTGGAATTCCTTGCTCCTCTGAATTGCGAAATTTAGGGTTTCACTGATTTGGGATTTCTCGTGTCGGTTTGCTTTCTGGGCCTACTTTCTGGACAATATTGAATCGCTGTGATGATTCAATCGAGGGGTTTCCTTTTGCGGTTTTTCAAAACAGGTGTGCTCTTTCCTTTATTGATTGCACCGTTTTGTTGTTGCCCCTGTTGATGCCTGATGTGTTGTCTCTTTAAGTGCTTTCTGTTGAATCCTTGAATTATGATGTAACTGCTCCCTTTGATGAATAAAAAATCTGTGATTTCTGGGAATTTTTCGGTTATGTATATGTATATCTTGGAACCTTTGATGCCGGTGAATTAATCAACGGATTGTTGGTTAATTTCCTTGGTGACGAAATGGATCCACAGAATGATTTCTTTGAACACTTGATTGTTGATGAATTTCTGAATTGGTGTTCAAAGGTTTCGGTTTTTTCTGGGTTGATTCGAACAGAGAAGTTGTAATCTTGGTATGTGATGAATTTGGTTAACAAACCACGCTCTGATACCAATTGTTGGCCCCAATCCTCCAGATCTTTGATGTTAACCTTGGTCAAACTATATGATAATTTGATAGAGAATTTTCTGAACACTAAGTTTTTATTGATTCCACCACACACTGTTTGTTACAGACTTCTATCTATATATACATATCTAAAAGGTGCTAAGAAAGGTTGTGTTGGTTCGTTGGTACCCTTTCACATTCGGTTATACCTTTTCACCAATAGTCACACCTTTTCACTATTTACATAAATACACACATACTATTCTAATTTACAATTTCTAGACCAAACTATAACAAGTTTAGTTTAAGGAGGAGTATTGGAAGCCCTAAGTTTTTAGAACTGAAATTAACATCATTATAACCACATGTTTTGTTAGGGTTACTAATTGAGGTGAAGTAGCTCCTCAGGAGACCTGGTCCGTCATTAATAATGCAAACATTTCTAGATGATGATTCGCTTGAAGCCAGGGGCGGAGCCAGGCGGGGGCAAAAAAAAAATTTTTTTTTTCTTTATAGTATTGTGGGGGCGAAATTTACAAAATTTTAATAATACCTTAAAAAAATTTCTTTTTTACGTGATTTGAAATTTCTTGTGGGGGCGACTGCCTACGCTGCCCCCGCCCTGTCTCCGTCCCTGCTTGAAGCCAAACCTCTCACATTCTGCAAATCAAACCAGAAATTTCGGTTAATATCGTATTAAAAGGATAAATTATACATAGATATAGATAGAAATTACTCGTTGGAATGTAGAGTGAGAGGAGGAACGAGAGAGATAGCGCGAGATTCGTGTAAAAATCATTGTTTGAATGATGATGATGATGATGATGATGATGATGATGATGAATAAGTGGATTTATGATAGTGTTTGTTAAACCCTAGAAGAAGAAGAGCAAAATCAATTGTTATCCTATTCTCTGTTTTCAAATTGATTTCATGCATTTTTGGTATTGTACTATCGTACCTTCTCGTTTTTCTGTACGGACTATACCCATAATATATCTAAAAAAAAATAATTTAGGCGCCAAAAATTAGTATGTCCAACCCACACGTTAAGCATGACTTACCTAACGGACGAAAGAAACATAAACGAATTTAATTAATGAGAATTTAGTTAATATTTCTACATTTAAAATTTTATACTCCATCGGTCCCAAAATTATTGTCACCAGACAAAGAAATACACAATTTTAAGAAAAATGCATTTATTAGTGTTGACCAACAATAAGATTTCATCTTTACCATTTTTAACCATTTTGATTGGTTAATTTTTAAAAATGACAATTATTTTAAGATATACCAAAATAGAAAGATGTACAAATAAATTGGGACAAATGTATTTGATTAAATTAATTAGGAAACGTTCCCTCCTAATAGATAAAATATTTATCAACTTTCCTTATTCAAATTAGATAAGATATTTATCCACAGTACATGTAAATTATAATAATGAAATTAACTTAAAAACATGGTATGTTCAACCATAGCCATAAGAGGTACTGTTAGCAATTTAGCATTTTCCTTTAATCAACCACTTCACGTTAATATACACAAACGTGTACTCCCGTCGTCCTAAAATAAGTGTCCACAATCAGTTTTCAAGATTTTTAAAAAATTATATTGTTTGGTAGTGAAAAATAACTTTTTTACTCTAACTTTTTGCACAGACTACTAGGTATCAGTTTTGAGGAAATATATATTGGGGTAAGTAAAGTTAATATGTCATTTTTGTATATGGACATTTATTTTAAGACAAACTAAAATGAAATGGGCATTATATTTATTTTGAGACGCGTGAGTAATTCATATTGACATATCGCCTTTTTATAAATTATTTTTCATGTGTGGTATTGGCAACATAAGTAATCATATATTCAAACTTCAGCTAGAGTCAACAAAACTCGATCGTTACCATGAAACGAAAGACGTACCCAATGTCATGATATAGATTGTAAGATGCTCAAAACTCTACTTAGAATTAGAACATTCGTTTTAAGTTGATATAAAAATCTATCTAACGTCTCCGGGATGAATATACTCAAAAGTGAACATTATCCTAAAAGATGTACATCATTAATCTCCTAAGAGGACCTGTATTGCTGCATAACTTTAGTAATTACAAAATTTAGCAATAAACAAATCACTTCAAATGCGGTTTAACAGATTGAGTGTGTATTGTTAATACCTTGTCTAATTACCCTTTTAAAAACAATATTTGGAGTGTGATTAACAGATTGAGTGTGGCAGCAATGGTATACTATGTGTGGCAGGAAAGAAACTTGATGTTGTTTCAAAAAGTTTCAAAAAATGCAGATGCTCTGACGAAAGTAATTCAAGAGGATATAAAGCTAAAACTTATGAGCTTAAGGGTGAAAGATTCAAAAGCAGTTAGAAGAGCTGCTGGTATGTGGGGGATGAAATGGGTCAACATGACATTGAAGTGTAGCTAGGGAGGTGGTTTAGAAGCTTCATTAGCTTAAGCATAACGAGTCATGAAAGATGTGACTGCTTAGCTTGAGCTAATGAGCTTCTGGGTTTGACTCTGGTTGTTTAGTTCATGCAATTAGGTAGTTTGGTATCTGGTTATGATGTATTTGGAAGTAGTAGATTGTGTAGTGTATTTAATGTTTAGTTGTTTTGTTTTGGGCCAGGGTATGTCCAGTTTCCCTTTTATGTTTCTTCTAATTCTATAGTTTGAAATTAATATATTTTTGCTTTTAAAAACGAAAACAAAAAATCTATCTAACATCTCTGGGATGAATAGACTCAAAAGTGAACGTTATCCTAAAAGCTATACATCATTGATCTCCAAAGAGGACCTGTATTGCTGCATGACTTTAGTAATTACAAAATTTAGCTCTAAACAAATCACTTCAAATGCGGTTTTTGTTCTAACGGAACTTCAGAGCTTAAGTCACTAGGTTAGAGGGATGTCGGTGATCATAACTTCTCACCGCCATTTCCTTGGTTGTCATCGTCTGCAAATTGTTCCGTGAACCTATTATCTTTTGTTGGTTCACTACACTCGAAAGGTCGTTGACCAAGTATGCTGACCAAGTCTTCTTGATATAACACTTCCTTCTTGAGCAACTGCTCTGCAAGCTGAGCTACTTGCTCTTTATGTTCCTCGATTAATTCCAACGTACGTTTGTAGGCTTTCGCAACCAATTCTCTCACTTCATCATCAATTAGTGCAGCGGTTTTGCTGCTGTAGGGCTTGGTTACCTCAAAGGCATCGTCATTTTGAGGAAAAGATAGAAGACCAACTTTCTCACTGAAACCATACACTGCTACTTGAGCATACGTCATTTTTGTCACTTTTTCCAAGTCGTTCTGAGCTCCAGTTGAGATCTTTCCAATCAAAACCTGCTCCAAATATTATAGTTCTTTAGCCCATTTATCACAGTTGCAGTCATCCAAAAATACACAAAGTGTTCATGAATTCACCTGCTCAGCTGCTCGACCACCGAGTGTCATGCAAGTCAAATCAAAAAGCTGCTCTTTGGTCATCAGTAGGTTCTCACTAGGGACATACTGTGCAAAACCAAGTGTAGCAGTGCCTCGAGGAACGATTGTCACTTTTAGCAACGGTTCTGCATGTTCCAAAAACCAACCAGCAACAGCATGACCTGATTCATGATAAGCAACAGTCCTCCTTTCCAGTTTACTTATCACCTGTAAATTAAATTACTCATCATTCTAACAGTATATGTGCGTGTAATGTGTTCATATGACACATGTGACCAGGTCGGCAGGTGGGCAAGAGGTCAAAACGGGTACTAAATCAGTACGGGTCGGAACTTGTCTGGTTGAATTTAGTTGCCCACAGCGCATTTTGTCAAGAAAAGGTGGCTAATTTTAAATATATAATTAATGAGTCCAAGATTTTACAAAAAATAATGGTATCTTGATAACAACCTTTTTCTAATAAGATGATTTAGGAGGATCTAAGCATTGCAAATACACCTTAGGAGACTTTTTGTTCACACCCATTTCCTTTTAAGAATATTTTTACGTTTTAAACCTTATCCCAGATAAAAAATAAAGTGTCACCTGACTCAACCATTGATAAGTAAAAGATTTGAAATCGTCAACTCTAGTTAGATACCTTGTTTTTCTTCTCCAAACCACCGATGACCCTGTCTATAGCTGCCTCAAAGTGTTCCACTATAATGACAGCACTCTCGTGCCTCGCAGCAATTAATGCAGCTTCATTGCAAACATTAGCAATGTCAGCTCCGGCAAATCCAGGTGTCAACGCAGCAAGCCTCTGAGAATAATGTGAGGGCTTTTTATCAAGCTTCAACTTCTTCAAATATATCTTAAATATTTGTTCACGACCTTTAATATCAGGTTTATCTATTGAAATCTGACGGTCAAAACGACCAGGCCTCAACAAGGCTTTGTCTAAAATATCGGGCCTATTTGTACCCGCAAGTACAATAACTCCAGAAGCAGTTCCAAATCCATCCATTTCTACTAGCAATTGATTTAATGTATTCTCACACTCATTATGTCCACCAGCAAAACCACCACTTCTGGCCCGCCCGATTGCATCAATCTCATCGATAAATATTATGCTTGGTGCACATTGTCTAGCCTCTTGAAATAAGCTTCGGACCCTGGCGGGTCCCACCCCAATAAACCTTTCCATAAACTCAGAACCGGATATGGATAAGAAAGGTACATTGGATTCACCGGCTGTTGCTTTAGCAAGAAGCGTCTTCCCTGTCCCAGGTGGTCCAACAAGAAGAGCCCCTCTTGGTATTTTTGCTCCCAACTCCTCATATTTTTTAGGGTTATTCAAAAAATGCACGAACTCCATGATTTCTTGCTTTGCTTCATCACAACCAGCAACGTCTTTAAAATATACCTGATCATCACATGACAAACAATTGGTGATAATTATGCAGAAGGTTAATCGAATATAAAGGGTCATCATTTTATTCAAAGTTCTATATCAGGAAGCTAACTTTTTTGCCCAGGAAAAAAAAAGCAAAAAACTATCAGACTTTTAAAAAGTAAGATATAAAAAACCTCAAAACTTTCAGAAAGAACCATGTTGACTTTTTCTTTCCCATGAAGCTAAATGAAAGTTTGATGGTCTTTTGGAAAAAATAATTACATAATAATGGCCACCTGATATAGTTATTAAACCAAAAAATAGTTATTTAATCAAAAATTAGTAACCTTGTTTTTGGATTTTTTATCCAATTTTGTCACTAATGCTTTTCCTACGTTAAAGATTCCACGGGCACCCATTCCACCTTTAAACCCAAGGAAAAATAAGGTTACTGAAACTAGCAGTACTAGACTAAACAGCCCTGCTCGCAGGAGCCAACTTGTTTTGTCAGAATATGTGACTGGAATATAATCATCAGGATCTATTCCAAATGCCTTTTGAGCTTCCTCAAGCTGCTCCTCAAATTTATCAACACTTCCTATATTGAAATAGCATTTGTAATCGCTTGAATTTCCTCTAGTCTCATTGCCATTGTTAGAAAGTGAGCTCTTCACATACACTTTAGCAACAGATTTATGGTAGACATCAATATGGTCCACCAAACCAGGTTTTAGAAGTGTGGTTTTGAACTCCTGAAAACTGATCTGAAAGATCTGAAAATTGGAGAACACAAATTTGACAATGTCATCCACATAAATGACAAGCAAACAGCAGGTACTGTGAATCTAAAATAAATATATATGCACCAACTAGCAACCAACTTAGGTCTGATATCTGCTTCGACAAATCTTATCAAAATCTTTTAAAAGTGATGTCTAATCACACTTCTGATGGTTCAAGGGCTTTTTTTTACAAAGAAAGATGGTTACCCAAAACATAATCAGACCAATTTTGGTTACCTTTTCATGCAATATGATGAAGTTAAGAACTGCAAAACAATTGAGCATATAAAACTCGTATATACAACGAAAAATTAATAAGAAACAATACCTGTTTCGGTTTTGGTTTCGGTTTCTTTTCCCGATCCCGACGATACCAAAATATTGCTGACAACACCAAAACCAAAAACAGAAAAGGCGAGATTTTTTTAAAATAATTCTTCGAGTTATCTCCATCATCTGTTTTACTGGAGCTCCCTAGCAGAGAAGATAGAAGACAAGCAGCAAGGCAAATCAGTTGGCATGTTACTCAGCCAGTGCAACAGATGTAATTAGTGAATCCTTAAGGTCCAAAAACAAGTTGATGTTTAATTCTAACGTATGAAAAGATGAGTCATTAAAACTGAAATCCTTATACACAAGCTTACCTTTAGAACCAGATTTGTGACCTTGGCCTTTTGGCACCTTTTTCTTTTCGTTAGGGTAATCATTTTCATAGCCTACATAATTCCAATTCCAAGATTAAATAGTCACCAACCAAGACAAACACAACATTTAAAAAGTCAAAAACAATTTATTTTTCACAATTAGACAACTACAAAAACATATAGAAACCATATCAGCATATATAGATACAGCTTATTTTAAAATTAATAACTTTCATCTTAATAGAATCATAACTTCCAATGTATTCTATAATCCAAAGTAAGAAGGAAGAGAAAAAAGGCCCTGCTCCCTTAAACAAGCAAAAAAACAGATTGCTTATTAGCTTATAGCCATATCAAAACACAATGGGCAATGATTCGTACACCACTAACTTTTCTCCGTACACCACTAAACATGCTTTAAAATGTTGTATTGTACAAGTGTACAACAACCTAAAGCATATTTAGTGGTGTATGGATCATCACCCTAACACAATAAGTTGATAAGTTTGTAAGTGTTTAGGAATTCTGATTGTAAAGGTAAAAAGTACTCATGTGATACCAAAAACGGTTTTAAAAACTGTTAATGTAATGACAAAAACTGTTCTGAAAACTGTGAATGTACTTATTTTTTAAGAAATAAACAATGAAAAATAAGTAGGTTGACACATACTTATCTTTTAATTAGAAGAGCACGTTAAGATAAGGATTGCTCTCACAAAACATAGAACATGATCTTTCATGTTTGAAAATAACTTGATAGAATTTTGATCCTTAACATAAATAATCCCAAACACTCCCAAAAAATGGTTAAGTGAGCCAATTAGCTACTGCGAAACAGCCTAAATAAGCTAAAACACTCGAACGAAAAGTGCTAATTATGCATATCAAAATGCAATAAGCTGATAAGTTGTTTAAATAAGTAATGATACACCCCTATAGTCATATAATACCATCATTGACTGTTCGGGATTTGGAAATACTAGGGGTGTAAACAAGCCAAGCTACTCGAGCTCAGTTCGTTATAAGCTCGAATAATTTAGATACATGAATAATTTTGTATACAATTTAGATAATATATGATTACATCATAAAATCTACTCCACTATATATGGCTTTTTAAAACTATATATATTTTAATAATTATTATTATTATATTATTATCATTATTATACAGAGCTAAAGTTGCATATAAATAAAACAGAGATCGAGTCAGCTATTACTAGTAATAATAAACACAAACTGGTAAGTTGTTAGCTTACTTTTCGTCTTCGGCGTTTCGTTGCAAAACAGTCTTTGAAGCCCTAAGTTTTTAGAAATGAAATTAACATCATTATATCCACATGTTTTGTTAGGGTTACCAAGTGAGGTCAAATAGCTCCTCACTAGACCATGTCCGTCACTAATAATGCAGACATTTCTAGATGATGATTCGGTTGAAGCCAAACCTCTCACATTCTGCAAATCAAACCAGAAACTTCGGTTATTATCGTATTAAAAAGTATAAATTATACATAGATATAGATAAAAATTACTCGTTGGAATGTAGAGTGAGACGAGGAACGAGAGAGACAGCGTGAAATCCGTGTGAAAATCATTGTGTGTGAACGATGGATGATGATGATGATTCGGTGGATTTATGCTAGTGTTTGTTAAACCCTAGAAGAAGAGCAAAATCAATTGTACCTTCTCTTATTTCTCTTTTTGGAAGTGGAATAAGTTTTTAAAAAAAAATAATTTAGGCGCCAAAATTGTTAATCCAAGTCCAAAAAACAAAAACAAATTAAATTAAATTATATTAAACACTTCACATTAATGAACGCAAGTTGTAATTCATGTTGATGTATCGCGTTTTTGTTAATTATTTTCTTTAGATAGCATTTGCTAGGGGTGTCATTTTTATGTGAATTCGAATAATTCTTCTTATCCAAATCCAAATTATGTTAATTGGATTGGATTATTTGGATTACGGATTTTTAAATGGATTATGCAGATCGGATAATAATTAAAATTAAATTTTTGAATATATCTGAATAATTCGAATAAGGTTTCGATCAATTAAATAATATATTTTCAATTTTATTAATGTTTATCGTATACAAATTAATTAAGTTAAGTTTAATTTTTAGCTCACTTGGTGTAATGAGTTTGTTTTCAAAAGCTATTTGTATGTCTATTTTAAACTCTTTACGTTTGAAGAATGTGGGAATTTTTATTTATATGTTTGTAGTTTTTGCCCAGAAAAAACTTGGTACTTATGTATACTTTATCTACAAACATAAACGTATACATTTTGTTTGTTAAAATTTGGCCCGTTGATATCACACATTAAACTTGAACTAATTAGAATTTATCCATTTAATCCGAACACTGATCTGAATCCGTTTAACATATATCTGTTACAGGTTAAGTTGTGATTGTCCAATATCCGAACAATCTAAACCGAATAATTCGTCCGAATAACATCTCTAACTTTGGCAACAAAAACAATTATTTGAATTTCAGCTATAGTCAACAAAACTTGAGGTTTGATCAAATTATTTATATTTGAAACAATTTGTATCATGTTGAAAATCATGATTGATTATTCCCACATGTAGCACACCATGAAACAAAAGACTTGGCCAATGATGTGTAGATTGTAAGATGCTCAAAACTCTACTTAAAATTAAAACATGAGTTCTGAGTTGATATGTTAGACCTAATAACATCTCTGGGATGAATAGACTCAAAAGTAAGCATTATCTATACTATTATATAACACATATGTGATGTTTTTTTAAAAAGGGAATTTACAAAACTACCCCTAACCTTACTTATAATATTTGGAAAACCTACTTGAAATTATTAAAATACCCCTACATGTATTAAAAACTCATTAATATCATCATTATTAAACTTTAAAGTAATAAATATATGATATTCAATTCTAATTAATTAAAGCTTTTCTATATCTATATATATACTAATATATAACTTTTAAACCGTAAAGAGTTACGAGACATGTTAATTATGGACGGAAAAGTCGGAACGAGACGCACGTGTTAAATAGCCGTAGGCGGTTTGTCCACCATTTGGAGTCAAATTCCAACTCTAAAGCCTTCAAAATCAACTTTTAATCAATTTGACATGTTTTTAAGTGTTTTCAAAAATTAGAAACAGACTATTATGTGTGTTTTTTTGTGTAGTTATAAATTTACTTGTTTGTTTATATTTCTTATTTTGTATTGATACAATTAATTTCTACATTTAAGAATTTCAATTTTTGGATTAAATTATATGATTACAATTTCAAGAACATAATGTTTAGTTTTTAAATTACTAATGTCAAAAACATAAAACAATGACTCCGCACCTACCAACTTGCCAACTGGCTATTAGAGATTCGCAGCTCGACTATCGAGTTCACAACGACATATCATAGTGTATCGTCATAAATGTAAAGCTAATAAACGTTTACCAGCAACACCGCGCGGGCTTTCTGCTAGTCCTAAAAAACTATACATCATTAATTTCCAACGATAACCTCTATTGCTGCATAACTTTGGTAATTACAATAAAATCACTTCAAATGCGGTTTAGTCACTAGGTTAGAGGGGTATGGGTGATCATAACTTCGCACTACCATTTCCCTGGTTGTCATTGTCTGCAACTCCTTCCTTGAACCTATTATAATTTGTCGGTTCACTATAGTCAAAAGGTCTTTCACCAAGTATGCTGACCAAGTCGTCTTGATGTAACACTTCCTTCTCAAGCAACTGCTCCGCAAGCTGAGCTACTTTATCTTTGTGTTCCTCAATTAATTCCAATGTACGTTTGTATGCTTTCGCAACCAATCCTCTCACTTCATCGTCAATTAGTGCAGCGGTTTTGCTGCTGTAGGGCTTGGTTACCTCAAAGGCATTGTCATTTGGTGGAAAAGATAGAAGACCAACTTTCTCACTGAAACCATACACTGCTACTTGAGCATACGTCATTTTTGTCACTTTTTCCAAGTCGTTCTGAGCTCCAGTTGAGATCTTTCCAATCAAAACCTGCTCCAATAATTACAGTTATCTATACCATTTATCACAATTGCAGTAATCCAAAAATACAAAAAGTGTTCATGAATTCACCTGCTCAGCTGCTCGACCACCGAGTGTCATGCAAGTCAAATCAAAAAGCTGCTCTTTGGTCATCAGTAGGTTCTCATTAGGGACATACTGTGCAAATCCAAGTGCACCAGTGCCTCGAGGAACAATTGTCACTTTTAGCAACGGATCTGCATTTTCCAAAAACCAACCAGCAACAGCATGACCTGATTCATGATAAGCAACAGTCCTCCTTTCCAGTTTACTTATCACCTGCATAAAAAAGTATTCATTCTAAGATTCTATGTACGCGTAATGTATTTATAAGCCACGTTTCACATCTAACGTTAAACAGCTTGACAGGATGACTTGAGAATAGACAGCGTTTGGCCGGGTTGGACAGGTGGCAAGAGGTCAAAACGGGTACAATTTTAGTACGGGTCAGAACATGGGAGGTTGAATTGAATTGTCCCACATGTTTTGTCAGCAAAAAATGTCTACAGAGTTTTTTTTTTATAGAAGATAGTAGGGAGTCAAAGATAATTACAAAAAAATTATGGCATCTCAATAATAACCTTTTTTATTAGAATGTTTAAGATGTTCTAAGCATTGAAAATACACTTTGGAGACTTTCTGTTCAAACCATTTCCTTTTATTCTAGTTTTTGGATTTTACTCCCCAGTTAAAAATAAAGTAAATGGATACAAATTGTCAGCTCTAGTCAGATACCTTGTTTTTCTTCTCCAAACCCCCAATGACCCTATCTATAGCTGCCTCAAAGTGTTCCATTGTAATCACAGCACTCTCGTGCCTCGCAGCAATTAATGCAGCTTCATTGCATACATTAGCAATGTCAGCTCCTGCGAATCCAGGTGTCAGCACAGCAAGCCTCTGAGAATAATGTGATGGCTCTTCATCAAGCTTCAACTTCTTCAAATGTATTTCAAATATTTGTCCGCGGCCTTTAATATCAGGTTTATCAACTGAAATTTGACGGTCAAAACGACCAGGCCTCAACAAGGCTTTGTCTAAAATATCAGGCCTATTTGTACTTGCAAGTACAACAACTCCAGAAGTGGTTCCAAACCCATCCATTTCTACCAGCAACTGATTTAATGTACTCTCACGCTCATCATTTCTACCAGCAAAACCACCACGGCCTCTGGCACGGCCGATCGCATCGATCTCATCGATAAAAATTATGCTTTGTGCACATTGTCTTGCCTCTTGAAATAAGCTTCGGACCCTGGCGGGTCCCACCCCAACATACATTTCCGTAAAATCAGAACCGGATATGGAGAAGAAAGGTACTTCGGATTCACCAGCTGTTGCTTTGGCAAGAAGCGTCTTCCCTGTCCCAGGTGGTCCAACAAGAAGAGCCCCTTTCGGGATTTTTGCTCCTAACTCCTCATATTTCTTAGGGTTTTTCAGAAAATGCACGAACTCCATGATTTCTTGCTTTGCTTCCTCACAACCAGCTACATCTTTAAAATATACCTGATCATCACATCAAAAGCAATTGGTGGGAAATAATGCAGAATGTTGATCGTATACAAAGGTCATAAACTCTTTCTAGAGTTCTATTCACGTAGACAACTTTTTTTGCCCCGCGGAAAACTATCAAAGTTTATAAAATTTAGATAAAAACCTTAAAACTTTCAGAAAGAACCATTTCCCCCCCACCCACCCCCCATGAAGCTAACTGAAAGTTTGATGGTCTTTCTCGAGGCAAAAATAATAATTATTATAACAATAACAAAACTGGCTACCGGAAATAGCTTTTAACCAATAAACTAGATGTATAACCAAAAGTCAGTAACCTTGTTGTTAGCATTTTTATCCAATTTTGTCACTTGTGCTTTTCCTATGTTAAAGATTCCACGGGCACCCTTTCGATCTGAGCCAACATTGACCGGCGTGCTATGGCCAGTGATTAATGAGGCTACTGAAAGCAGCAGTGTTAGAGCAAAAGGAAGTGCTAACAGGAGCGAATTTGTTTCATCAGAATATGTGACTGGAATATAATCATCAGGGTCTATTCCAAATGCCTTTTGAGCTTCCTCAAGCTGCTCCTCAAATTTATCAACACTTCCTATATTGAAATAGTATTTGTAATCGCTTGAATTTCCTCTAGTCTCGTTGCCATTGTTAGAACTCTGGCTAGCTTCATCACAGACTTGAATCGTATCCGAAAGTGAGCTCTTCACATACACTTTAGCAAAGGATTTATCAAAGACATCAATATGGTCCACCAAACCAGGTTTTAAAAGCGTATTTCTGAACTCCTGAAAACTGATCTGAAAAAAGGGACAACACAAATTTGACATTGTCATCCATACAAATGACGAGCAAACAGCAAGTATTGTTAATCTAAATAAATGTATTTCCATTATATAGCAACCAACTTTGGTCTGATATCTGTTTTGACAGATCTTATCGAAATCTTTTAAAAGTGAAATTTTCTTATTACGCTTCTGAAAGTTCAACGGCTTTTTCTTCACAAAGAAAGATAGTTACCCAAAACATAATCAGACCAATGTTGGTTACCTTTTCATACAAACAGCCCCTTAAAATATGACGCAGTTAAAAATTGCAAAACAATGGAGCATATAATGTTCATACATACAATCAAAGATTAATAAGAAACAATACCTGTTTCGGTTTCTTAAACTGATCCTGACGATACCAAAATACCGCTAACATCACAAAGGTCGAAAACAGAAAAGCGAAGTCTTTCTTTGTAAATTTCTTCAAGTTACCTCCATCATCAGTTTTACCAGAGTCCCCTGGTAATACCGCATTATTGGATGTTATGAATATCAGCGAACTCAAACAGAAGATAAAAGAAAAGCATTAAGGCAAATCAGTTGGCATGTTACTCAGCCAGTGCAACAGACGTCATTAGTGAATCCTTAAGGTCCAAAAACAAGCTGATGATAATTCTAACGTGAGAAAAGATGAGCCATTAAAACTGAACTCATTATACGTACAGCTTACCTTTAGAACCCGATTTGTAACCATCCCCTTTTGGTACCTCTTTCTTTTCCTTGGGGTAATCGTTTTCATAGCCTACATAATTTCAATTTCAAGATTGAAATAGTCATCAACCATTACAAACACAACATGTATCAGACAACTCCAAAGACATAGAAATTATATCAACATTATACAGCTTATTTTAAGAGTAATACAGTAGCTTTCATCCTAATTAAACATAAGTTCCATGTAAAATTCTGTAAGCCAAAGTGAGAAGGAAAAACACAAAAGTCTTACTAACTTGAACAAACAAAAAAAACAGATTGCTTATTAGCTTATAGCAATATCAAGACCCTGGGCTTATTTTACATGTTTATTAAGTGCTTATAAGCAAATAAGATAGAAAATCGAAGCTTATTTTGAGCTTATAAAACTCACCTCACAATAAGCATGCTCAAGCAAATAATTTTAACCAAACACTAAAGTTGGAGCTTATTGTTTTAAAATAAGCTAGTAAGTTTTTAAATAAGCCCACCCCCTTAGCTGATAAGCAGTTTAAATAAGCAATCTATACAAAACCTAATCAAATACAGTAAAAACGTATAAATAAACTCAAGCTTGTACTGGTAAGTTGTTCGCTTACTTTTCGTCTTCAGTGTTTCGTTGCAAAACAGCATGTGAAACCCTAAAATTGTAGAAATGGAATTAAAATCAAAACCGCATGTTTTGTTAGGGTTTATAACTGATGAGGAACGAGAGAGATAGCGTGAAATTCGGGTGAAAATCATTGTGTAAATGATGATGGTGATGATGATGATGATGAATCAGTGCATTATGGATTTATGCTAGTGTTTATGAAACCCTAATTGTTTTGGTAATATTTTCTCTTACTCAAATTGATTTCAATTTCAATAAATTTCATGATTTTGGTGTTGTAATTTTGTACCTTCTTTTTTTTCTTTTCTTTTTCTTTTTTCTTTTCTTTTTCAGTACGGAGTAGACTGACAATAAATTAATAATAATTTTAAAATATTTAAATTAGGCGCCAAAATAGTAAATCCTACGGAGTGTATATAAACCGAGCTACTTGCAAGCTGATCGACTCGACTTCACTCGCTAAAGCTTAATTTGAGCATTTGAGCAGACCTTGAACATACTTAGAGCGTGTTTGATACACCATTTTGAGCTCAGACTTTTTTATATCGAGCTTTAAGAGGCTCGTGAGCTTAATCGAATAAATTTTTTAGGGTTAATAATGATTTTATCCTCAAACTTTTAACTTTTTCCGCTTTAACCATTCAAAAAATTTTAATAACGTTTTAACACATTAACTTTACGTGACCTGTTAAAAAAATCATTACAACATGTTATAACATGTTATAACTTATAAATATTAAAAAATGGTTTTTTACATTTAATATAAATTATAATTATGTCACATATTATTAAATACATTTATTTATGTCATTTTATATAAAATACTAACATTCTTTCATTATAAATAACTTTTTATATTACTAGAAATATTATACATGAAAACATTATACTCTGTAAAAATCTATTGTTGTATAAATAAAAAATAATTTTGATGACACGTTGCAATTAATTTATAAGCATTTATATCGTGTGTGTATGTATAAATATATATATACCTATCCAAAATGATTATGATATAACATTATAACAAAATTATCATTATAGTATTATGCTAACATGATATATACAACGAATTATGCTTAAAATGAAATTCACATTTATTACTTTGATTAAAATGTACAAACAATATAAATATTTTGTAAAAATACTACATTTTGTTAAAATAGTCCAACAAAATATACATAGTTAAAGGGCGTAGATTTTGAAACGAAAAATATTTGAAAGGTTTAATGATTAAACCATTATTAAGCACTTGATAAATGAAGTAAATTATTTTCACGTTACCAAGTCAACCGGTTAAAAGGGTAATTTTGAACGATCAAACAAACTAAGGGGATTAATATTTGGTCAAGCTCTATTTTAGGGTGTTTAAACGTTTAAAAAGGAAAAAAAGTTGAGTAGTTAAATCGTAAAAGAGTTAAAGGTTTATAGACAAACCATTATTAACCCAATCATATATATAGAACAATATTCTTTTATACGGAGTAGTATATAACTTTATGACAATGCTTATATATATCGAGCTGGAATAGGCTCACGAGTCTAATCAAGTCTACTATTTATAAAAATAGATATTTTTTATATAGCAATATAATATATAATTACAATATAAAAATGCTCAAATATATGATCTACTTTAAATAATATTAGTTTATCTTATTATATAAAGTTAACATTATATAAAAAAATATATATTATTTATAAATAAAAATATGTAGTACAATATCAAATGAAACAAATTTGAGGTTTATATATTAAGCCCGAAACGAGCGAAGCTTGAGCTCTTAGAATTAAACGAGCGCTCTCGGCTCAGCTTGTGTACAACACAATCACTTACCTAAGAGAGAATAATAATAATAATAATAAAACATTTTATTAAAACACTTTACATTGATAAACATGTTAACAGTTACTATATACCAAAACAACGTTGTAATTGATGTTGATATATGTCGCCTGTTTATAAATTATTAATAACGTTAGACGGCATTGGCAACAAGAAACAATAATTTGATTTTTAGATGAGTGAGCAAAACTTCAACTCTAAAAGGCAGATCATATATATGTTGAAACAATTTGAATAATATTTATTAATTTTGAAGATTATGACTACTAATCCCAACTTATGATACACCAAGAACCAAAAGACTTGCCCAATGCCATGATGTAGATTGTAAGATGATCAAAAGTCTCATCTTACTTGATATTAGAAGATTCATTTTGAGTTTGTATGTAAAACCTAACATGTCAATGAAGTCTCAAAAGGTGAAAATTGTTCTAAGAGCTATACATCATTAATCTCCAAAAAAAGACTCGTATTGCTACATAACGCTGATAATTACAAAATTCAACGATAAACAAATCACTTAAAATGCGATCTTCGTTATAAATGAACTGCATATTTATAGTCACTAGGTTAGACGGATGCAGGTGATCATAACTTCTCACCACCCTTTCCTTGCTTGTCATTGTCTGCAAATCCTTCCTTGAACCTATCATAATTTGTTGGTTCACTGTACTCAAAAGGTCGTTGACCAAGTATGCTGACCAAGTCTTCTTGATGTAATACCTCCTTCTCGAGCAGCTGCTCTGCAAGCTGAGCTACTTGCTCTTTATGTTCCTCGATCAATTCCAATGTACGTTTGTATGCTTTCGCAACCCATTCTCTAACTTCATTGTCGATAATTGCAGAAGTTTTGCTGCTGTAGGGCTTGGTCACCTCAAAGGCATCGTCATTTTGAGGAAATGATAGAAGACCAACTTTCTCACTAAAACCGTACACTGCTACTTGAGCATAAGTCATTTTTGTCACTTTTTCCAAGTCGTTCTGTGCTCCAGTTGAGATCTTTCCAATCAAAACCTGCTCCAAGAATTACAGTTCTTTAGCACATTTATCACAATCGAATTAACGCCATAAAAAAACATAGAGTTAATAAATTCACCTGCTCAGCTGCTCGGCCACCAAGTGTCATGCAAGTCATGTCGAAAAGCTGCTCTTTGGTCATCAATAGGTTTTCATTAGGGACATACTGTGCAAAACCAAGTGCAGCAGTGCCTCGAGGAACGATTGTAACTTTTAGCAACGGTTCAGCATATTCCAAAAACCAACCAGCAACGGCATGACCTGATTCATGATAAGCAACAGTCTTCCTTTCCAATTTACTTATAACCTGTCAAAGATATTATAAATCACTCTACCGCAGAATGTGCATGTAAAGTACTTTTATGTATTTCTAGCATCAAGCATACAGGGACGACTCTAAGTATGGAAGGCATATGGTCGGGTCAGGCAGATGGGTAAGAGGTCTTAACAGGTAGTACTATTTTAGCATGGGATGGCCCACAATACTTATAGTCAATGAAAAATTGTCCTAATTTTCAAAAATAATTGATGTGTTAAGCATAATTTCGAAAAATGATATTATCTCAATATAAAAATATAACTTTTTTTTGGAAGAATGACACGGGAGGTTTTAAGCATTGACAATACACTTAGAGAGACTTTATGTTCGAACCATTCCTAATAAGTTAGCTTTCGAATTTAACTCATTTCCCAAATCAAATATAACGGGCTCTACCAATTGATAAGTAAAGGAAAAGAAAATGCCAACTCTAATCACATACCCTGTTTTTCTTCTCCAAACCTCCAATGACCCTATCTATAGCTGCCTCAAAGTGTTCCATTGTAATCACAGCACTCTCGCACCTCGCAGCAATTAATGCAGCCTCATTGCAAACATTAGCAATGTCAGCTCCAGCGAATCCAGGCGTCAGTGCAGCAAGCCTCTGAGAATAATGTGATGGCTTTTTATCAAGCTTCAACTTCTTCAAGTATATTTTAAATATTTGTTCGCGACCTTTAATATCAGGTTTATCTATTGAAATTTGACGGTCAAAACGACCGGGCCTCAACAATGCTTTGTCTAAAATATCGGGCCTATTTGTACCTGCAAGTACAACAACTCCAGAAGTGGTTCCAAATCCATCCATTTCTACCAGTAACTGATTTAATGTACTCTCACGCTCATCATTTCCACCAGCAAAACCACCACGCCCTCTGGCCCGCCCAATTGCATCAATCTCATCAATAAATATTATGCTTGGTGCACATTCTCTTGCCTCTTGAAATAAGCTTCGGACCCTGGCGGGTCCCACCCCAACAAACATTTCCATAAAATCAGAACCGGATATGGATAAGAAAGGCACTTCGGATTCACCTGCTGTTGCTTTGGCAAGAAGCGTCTTCCCTGTCCCAGGTGGTCCAACAAGAAGAGCCCCTTTCGGGATTTTTGCTCCTAACTCTTCATATTTCTTAGGGTTTTTCAAAAAATGCACAAACTCCATGATTTCTTGCTTCGCTTCATCACAACCAGCTACATCTTTAAAATATACCTGATGATCATCACATCAAAAACAAATGGCCGGTTATAATGCAGAATGCTAATCGTCATAAAGATCGACTTTCTTTGAAGTTCTATTTCACGTAGCCACCTTTTTTTGCCCCAGGGTGAACTATCGCATTTTGAGAAATTTTAGATAAAGAACCTCAAAACTTCAGACAGAACCATGTTGACTTTTTTCACATGACTTAAATTAAAAGTTTGATGGTTTTTCTCGAGGCAAAAAAGCTCGCTACCTGACATAGATATTTAACCAAAACTTTGTTACCTTGTTTTTGGAATTTTTATCCAATTTTGTCACTTGTGCTTTTCCTATGTTAAAAATTCCACGGCCACCTGTACCACCTGAGCCAAGATTGCTCTGCATTTTTCGGCCCAAGAAAAATAAGGTTCCTAGAAGCAACAATGTTGGAGCAAATCTCCTTAATTCCAGTAGCCAATTTGTTTCATCAGAATATGTGACTGGAATATAATCATGAGGGTCTATTCCTAATGCCTCTTGAGCTTCCTCAAGCTTCTCCTCAAAGGTATCCACGCTTCCTATATTGAAATAGTATTTGTAGTGGCTACTATTTCCTCTAGTCCCATTTTCATTGTTAGAACTCTGGCTAGTACCATCACTGATTTGGATTGTATTGGAAAATGAGCTCTTCACATACACCTTAGCAACAGATTTATTGGAGACAACAATATGATCCACCAAACCAGGTTCTAGAAGCTTATTCTTGAACTCCTGGAAACTGATCTGAAAATGGGAAAACACATCTAACAATTGTGTGCATACAAATGACGAGTAAACAGAAGGTATCCTAATCTAACATAGATTGATATGCATTAAATGGTAACCTACTTTGGTCTGATTTCTGTTGGATCTTATTGAAATCGTTTAAGAGTTTAAGATTTTCTTATCACACTTTCTAAAAGTTCAAGAGTTTTATCTTGACAGAGATACACGGTTGCCCAAAACAAAATCAAACCAATGTTGATCACCTTTTCATGCAATTAGCCCCTTAAAATATAATGAACTAAGTGACTGCAAAGAAATGTAGAATAAGTATTCATATATACAATGAAAATTTTATACGAAACAATACCTGTTTTTTGTCCTGAGGATTCGTAAATATTGTTGACAACACAAAAGCAAAAAACAGCAAAGGCGAGATTATATTTTGATATTGCTTGAATTTATCTCCATCATCATTTTTGCCAGAGTCACCTAGCAATACCACATTATTGGATGTTATTAACAACAGAATTCAAGGATAATGTTCTCAAATAGATTGGCAACGCTTGGCATGTTACTAAGCCAGCGCAACAAACGTAACTAGTGAATCCTTAAGCTCCAAAAACAAGTTGACAATAATTCTAACATATGAAAATATTGGCTATTAAAGCTGAAATCCTGAAATCACTATACGTACAACATACCATTAGAACCCGATTTGTGACCTTCCTCTTTTGGCACCTCTTTCTTTCCCTTGGGGTAATAGTTTTCATAATCTACATAATTCCATTTCCATGATTAAATAAATAGTCATTAACCATAAAAAACATGACACAAAAAAACTCAATGTCCAATTCAACATGTTTCACTATCTATATACACAACTACAAAAATGTATAAATTGATACATGCTATTTTAAGAGTAATAACTTTCATCTTACAAAAATCAAAATTTTCATGTTAAATTACATTCCTAAACCATATATAAAAGGATATAAACAAAAGCCCTACTCCTTCAAACAAACGATGAACAGAGTGCTTATCAGCATACAGCTACATCGAAATTTCAAAACACAATACTTTAGTACTATCTAGCAAATGCTGATTATTAAATTAGCTGAACCACTAAAAAGTGCTTATTATACGTATCAAAATGCAATAAGCTGATAAGCTGCTTAAATAAACAATCTATACAACACCTAATTAAAAGAGCATGTTTAAATAATAACACAAGCTTGATTTCATTAAAAAACACAAAGTGGTAACATTTTCCCTTACTTTTCCTCTTTGGTGTTTCGGTGGTAAACAGTCTTCGAAGCCCTAAGTTTTTGGAAACGAAATTAGCATCAGCACCACATGTTTTACTAGGGTTAACAATTGAGGTGAAGTAGCTCCTCACGAGGCCTGGTCCGTCATTAACGCAAACATTCCTGGATGATGATTCAGTTAAAAGCAATCCTCTCACATTCTGCAAAGTAAACCAGCAATTTAGATTACAAGTTAATTACTGTAATTTGATTTTATAAAGATGGAACAGAGGTAAAAATTACTTGTTTGAATGTAGAGTGAGAGGAGGAACGAGAGAGATGACGTGAAATTCGTGTGAAAATCATGATTCAGTAGTATATCATGTCATTGATTGATGATAGCTTCTGTCCTGATTATGAATGAAACCCTAGAACAAGAACCGATATTGAAATTGTTGTGTACGGAGTATTTTTTTGGTTTTTCGTATTTTCTTATTATACGCGGAGGTTCGATTACAAATGTTACATAGAAATTATTTTAGGCTTTTTTTTTTAACTTTAGAACCTCAAATGTTATTGGGTTAAAAAGATCAAATTTTGTAATGAAAAATGAATTGGTTAATGTAAAAAATTGATTGGTGTTGATTAAGGGAGAAAAAAAAATGCAATCAATCAGAACTTTATGTATATTTGTAAGTAACATTGTGTTCTTGAGTTATTTGGAGGGTGGAAAGGAAAGGAAGCGAAAAGATTGAAATTAAAATTGTGTTCTCGAGTTTTATTATGCAAAGAAAGTAAAGGAAGGGGGAGGAAGAGGAGAGAAAGTCTCAAGTGTATTTTTCTTCCGACACTTTCCTCCCATTTTTGAGATGATTAGGATGAATCACTTTGCTTCCCTTCTTTTCCCTTTAACTTAAGAACACAATTCATTAAACTATCTTCCTTCCCCTTCCATTCTTTTCTTTTCTTCATTGTTCCTTTCTCTTCTTTTCCACCGATGTTTAAACTCGAGAACACAGTGTAAGGGAGAGAAAAAATGCAATCAATCAGAACTTTATGTATATTTGTAAGTCTGTGTAAGTAGTCATGTTTAGCATTACTTGTTTATAACTCAAAATGCATCTGAAAGTGTTAACTTCTCATTAAACTTTACTCTTTTATATAACTCCTTTTGTCTCATTTATATGTGTCCTCTAACAAAATTTTGTTGGATGTCCAGCTTTGTTCATATATACGAGACAAATTTAACTGGAAATTTTGAAAAGTCAATTAAAGGGAGTAATAAATGAGGTAGAGTAAAGTTTAATTGAAACACCCCGAAAACGTGATCAATTTTTTTTTTTCGGTATATAAAACTTATAACATACTTTACATGACTAATATAAACATAATATACGTCTCGGAAGCCTTTAACTGCAAATTTAAAATCAAAACTAAACTTGGCAACGATCCCACCGGGATTATTAATTATCCCACCGGGATTCCACTGGGATAAAACGACCTGACCAAATAACACGAACGATCCCACCATAATGCTTATGATCCCACCGGGATCCTCTGTTTCAGCAAAATTCATACGTTTGACCCAAATTCAAACACGCATAACTTTTTGCTCGCACATCCGTTAGACCTGAAATTTTGCGAGCACGTCTGTTTTAACCATATAAACACTTGCTCATTTCCACTTTTTCAATTTTCGCATTTTATCTCGTTTTGGACCGATGACTCGTTTTTGGTCATTTTTAACCAAAATTTTGACACACCAAGTTCTAATTCACTTACACTCTGACTTTGGACTTTTTACCACACTTTCAATACATCATTTACAACTTATTGGTACCATAACATTTGACTTTACTCAAGTCTAACTTGTTTTGACTCGTAAACCCCATTGGTTGCCCATTTGGACACCAAAATGACCCGATTGGGCCTTTGACCATATTGCCCCACTTCCTTGGTCAATTCTCACCCAATTGACTTACTTAAGTCAAACTAACTTATTAACATCATCCATTGACCATAACTTCAACTTTTGACACTTTCCATTTTCATGAACATACTTTCTTCATTTAACTCAACTTTCATACATAAAAGCTTCTATTATACAAGTCTCACTAATCAGTTGACTTTACTTTGACTTCTTACAAAACAACATATACTACTACAAGTGAGACCTTAATATCTTTATCAAAACATAATCTTGTGTCATAATGTAACATCCTCTCTTCTGGTCCGGTAATTTCTAATTTTAAATTGATATATTTAATTGTATTAGAAATTATGTGATATTATTTGTTTATTGCGGAACTTATATAAATAAGTCCCAGAACTTATTGTGGATAGTAGATTGTTGATTGTTGTGATTTACTATAGTTAACGGTAAAATAAAATAAGTTTCTCGCAAATGGTTTTTAGGTTCCAGGCAATAGATTGAAAGGGGACTAGTTTTAAGTGAATGCGGGTCGGTGTAAAATCTTAGCCGACATATTATATAACCTTCCTTTTTAGGAAAGCTTATCACTTTCCTCTTTTAGAAACTTAGAACCAAAAACCTTAAAACTTTGAAACCCTTAAACCTTGCAAAAACAAGAATTGAACCAAGTGATTCTTGAGCTGTGATTGTGAAATCTGAGTTTGTAACATCATCATCATCACTTAGTAATCTTAATTGTAAGTCATTTCTAATACTTAATTCATGATTATACTCAATTGAAATCTTTGTATGAATTAGTGTTGAATTGATGCACTAAACATGTTATTGTATACATATATGATGATATATGATCTGAAACATGTTGCTGGAATAGACTTTGTGTTTATTTGATTGAGGTTTTGAATTTCTGGTTTGAGCTCTACACAAACTGCCCAGGTCTGACGAACACAAGGAATCCGGAGGATTCCCATTGAATCCGGCGGATTCAAGCCGGTCAAAGGGTGGAGAATCCGGTCAAATGGGGTTTAATCCGGCGGATTCACGTACCGGATTGGTTTTGAGAACCCTGGTCCAAATGTTACATCTGAAAACCACTAGAATCTGGCGGATTCTAACCCATTGAAGAGATTGTGATTTTTGTTATCCAACTTCATATAATCTCAAATGTATTATGATTAATTGATAGTATGTTGATACACTTAACCTATGTTCATATCTTGATTGTGTTGTATATGTTGTGAGATGTATCTGAATATGTAATATTTGAATATAAACTGTGGTTGTAAGGATGTTGTCACTAACTTGTATCTGATTATTGATTCTTAGATCCTCAGAGAACTCAGCGAGATAAGGCAGCTGAGTAAGTGAACTAAAACAATCAGGTGAGTGGATTTGAAACTCACTGTTTGATTTGGTTGTGTCAGTTTGATTTCAATCAGTAATTATAGGATTACTATTGATAGAATGTTAACCTTGAAATGATATGCCATTTGATTGGTGGTTTGATTAGCCTGTGAGCTTGATTGATGAATCTAGAGGTCAACTAGATTGTCAGTTGGACTTGATTGCTAATGTTGGTCAACACAGGGTTGCGTACATGTGTTGATGGAGATTAGCATTTAGTTAGCGGTTAATCACTGTTTTGGCCTACAGTTGATTTAAGTGTTCTGATAGGGCCACCCGGCACAGGGTCCTTAGGAACCACCGTTCCTCTTGACGATATTTGTTACCTTATTGGTTTTTAAAAAATTGCTAGCTAAATTGAATTGTGGTTGATTATTCATTCACTTAGCTTCGTGCTAATCCCTCAATTTACTTCCTACAGGTTATGTTTATATTGTGGGTAGTCAGGAATGGATGTTTTGATGCTGGGAATGTTTGAAACTAGCAACTCTGATCAAGTTTGTTATAAATGATGTTTTGTAATATATAATGCCCCGGTTTGTAAACAAGTTAACTATGCTTGGTTTAGTAGTTAAACATGTTGTATAAATGTTTGCGAAAATTTCAAGCAGAATTCTAATAAAATATGTATTGTAAGCATACGCTTCCGTGAAACATAATATAATATTGTGATATTAAATGAGGGGTGTTATAAGTTGGTATCAGAGCAATAGTTTGGGCGAATTGAATATGATAGGATGTTCAATCCTAAACTTTGATTGTGTTGTGTCAAACATTCTTGGGAATGGGATTAAGTACTGAATGTGAAATTGTTAGTAGGATAGGTGCTAACGATTAACGATTTGTGAGTTGTTGTTGTGTTTACAGACATCGCGGATAATGAGTAACCACCTGTTAACCCTAATAACGTCTCAAGGCCGGAAGTTACTGTTGAGACTCATGATGATCAGACTGGGCATATTGGTACTTCTTTCCATGCTAGAGAGGAGTTAGAAAGAGACGAGTATCTCCTTCAATTGGAAGAGGAAAACCAAGTACTTAGAATGTATAAACAACAAAAAGAGGCTGAATCTTCTCATCCTGTGTTTAGTACGATTTCACCGCCAAAACAAAAGGTGTGTTCATTTTAAACCTTTATGAGCAGTAATTCGTCTGTGTATTCTGGTAGTACAAATCCTTCGGTAACTCTAGATTGGTTGAGGGATATTGAAAAGAAATTTGAAGTTTGCCAATGTGAGGAAGAGTTAAAGGTTCCTTATGCAACTCAACTTTTAAAAGGAGCAGCTATGAATTGGTGGGATTCGATTACTTCTGTGTTATCTCCTTTTCAGAAAGCATCTATCCGATGGCCTGATTTTCATAATGAAGTCTGTAAGCAGTATTGTTCAAACTTTAATATAGCTCGGATTCGAAAGGAGTTTATGGATTTGCAATTAACTGATAAAATGTCAATGGATGATTTGATTAATCAGTTTTCAGAGAAACTTAGGTTTGTTCAACAGTGGGTTCCTGATGAGAGGACCAGAATCGAACAGTTTGTGGGTACTTTACCTAATCACTATCGAACTTCAGTAAGGTTGGCGGGTTCTCTTTCCCAAGCTTTTATGTTAGCTCGGTCAGTTGACAGTGATTTGAGACCTCAAGAGGCACTAAGTAAAGAAATGGTTTCTCAGAAATCTAGGAGTGAATCTTCTAGTAAAGGTAAGCAGCGGTGGCAAGGAAATCAACAGGGTAAGAAACAAGAAAGTCGTGGTGGTACTTCTGATCGTCCCAATTGGTGTATTAAATGCAGAGCTAGACATTTTGGGCCGTGTACTGTGCAAACCACTAGATGTGTGAAATGTGGTGTGATTGGTCATGAAGCCAAATATTGTGTTTTTCCTACTTATGTATGCTGGAATTGTCACAAAGAAGGTCATCGTGCAAATCAGTGTTCTGAGGCTAAGAGACAGGGTTCTGGGTCGGTTGTTAGTTCTTCATCTTCCGGTCAGAAGCGGAAGAATCCGCCATCTGCAGTTAGTAGGGCTTTTCAAATGACAGTGGATGAAGCTGTTCACACAGATGACGTTATCACTGGTACTTTTCTTGTAAATTCTGTACCAGCTCGTGTTTTGTTTGATTCTGGTGCAAATTGTTCTTTTGTATCTGTGTGTTTCTGTGATAAGTTGAAAATGATGCCTACTGTGATTACAAACCCTGTTGAAGTAGAAATAGCTAGTGGCAAATCAGTTCCAGTTACCACCTCGGTAATTGGAGCTAGTATTATGATAGATGACCAGACTTTCCCAATTTCCTTTCTGTTGATGCCGATTGCTAGTTTCGATGTGATTATTGGCATGGATTGGTTAAGTCAGTGTAAAGCAAGCATAGATTGCAACAATAAGCTGATTAGAATCCCAATTTCTGAAGAGTCATATGTAGTGGCTCGAGGAGAAAGGGATAGTGGGTGTATACCTTTGATTAGTATGATGAAAGCTAGGAAATCTTTGTCCAAAGGCTGTGAATCGTACCTAGCTTATGTGATTGATACTAAAGTAGAAAAGAAATCTCTTTCTGATGTCCCGGTTGTTTCTGAATATCCGGAAGTGTTCCCTGATGAATTACCTGGATTACCACCAGTTAGGGAAGTTGAATATCAGATTGATCTTGTTCCTGGCTCGTCACCTGTAGCCAAAGCTCCCTATAGATTAGCTTCTTCTGAAATGCGTGAAATGATGAATCAGATACAGGAGTTGTTGGATAAAGGGTTCATTAGACCTAGTTCTTCTCCTTGGGGTGCACCAGTTTTGTTTGTGAAAAAGAAGGATGGGTCTTTTCGAATGTGCATTGATTATAGGGAATTGAATAAACGAACGGTAAAGAATAAATATTCACTGCCTCGCATAGATGATTTGTTTGATCAGTTGCAGGGATCTTCGTTTTATTCTAAAATTGATTTAAGGTCTGGTTATCATCAAGTTCGTGTTTGTGAATGGGATATTCCAAAAACTGCATTCCGTACCAGGTATGGTCATTTTGAATTCCTGGTTATGCCTTTTGGTTTGACTAATGCTCCAGCAGTTTTTATGGATTTGATGAACCGTGTTTGTCGACCTTTTCTTGATAAATTTGTGATTGTATTTATCGATGATATTCTAGTATATTATAAATCCGAATCAGAGCATGAAATGCATTTGAGGTTAGTGTTGGAAACCTTGAAAAGAGAACAATTATATGCAAAGTTTTCTAAATGTGAATTCTGGATTCGGGAGGTACAATTTTTGGGTCACATTATATGTAATGATGGTGTTAAAGTTGATCCTTCAAAGATTGAAGCTGTAATGAATTGGAAAGCTCCAAAGTCTGCTTCTGAAATAAAGAGTTTTCTTGGTTTGGCGGGTTATTACCGGAAGTTCATAAAGGACTTTTCTAAAATTGCTGGTTCATTGACTAAATTGACCCGTAAGGATGAAAAATTTGTTTGGACTGAACAACAGGAAACAGCTTTTCAGACTCTGAAACAGTTGTTATGTCAGGCTCCTGTGTTAGCATTGTCAGATGAGTCCGATGATTTTGTTGTTTACTGTGATGCATCGATTGCTGGTTTGGGTTGTGTTTTGATGCAGCGAGACCGTGTCATTGCTTATGCTTCTCGTCAGCTCAAACCTCATGAAAGAAATTATCCTACCCATGATTTAGAACTTGCAGCAGTTGTATTTGCTTTGAAAATCTGGAGGCATTACTTGTATGGTACCAAATGTGTTATTTGTACAGATCACAAGAGTCTTCAGTATATGTTTTCACAGAAAGAGTTGAATATGCGTCAGAGACGATGGTTAGAATTAATCAAAGATTATGATTGTGAAATTAAATACCATTCAGGGAAAGCCAATGTGGTTGCTGATGCTTTAAGCCGCAAGGTAACTTCTGATCGAGTTTATTTTATGCGTTTAGAAGTTTATTCTGATTTGGTGGGTCAGATAAAAGCTACACAGTTAGAGGCTTTGTTAGATCATAATTTAAAATTTGAAATTATGCTGAATCGAAAGGAATTGTTATTGGATGATTCGAGAGGATTAAAAACCTTTCAGTCTCGTGTTTGGATTCCTTTGTTTGGTGGTCTTCGAGATGTTATTCTGAATGAAGCCCATAAGTCCAGATTGTCTGTACATCCTGGAAGTACAAAAATGTATAATGACTTGAAACCTTTGTACTGGTGGCCTACAATGAAGATGGATGTAGCAAGGTTTGTTAGTTCTTGTCATATTTGTTCTCAAGTGAAAGCTGAACACCAGTATGGGTCGTTGAAACAGCTTGAGATTCCTGAATGGAAGTGGGAACATTTGACTATGGATTTTGTTACCAAGTTACCTCGAACTGCCCGAGGAAATGATATGGTTTGGGTTATTGTGGACCGATTGACTAAAAGTGCACATTTTCTGGTTGCCAGTGAGACTGCATCTCTAAGTAGATTGGCACAATTGTATGTGAATGAAATAGTTCCAAGACATGGGATTCCATTATCGATTGTATCTGATAGAGATCCTAGATTTGTATCTCATTTTTGGCAAAGTTTGCAGCATGAATTGGGTACACGTGTGAATCTTAGTACAGCTTATCATCCTCAAACAGATGGTCAGTCAGAACGTACGATTCAGACATTGGAGGATATGTTGAGAGCTTGTATTTTGGAGTATGGTGGTTCTTGGGATTCTCATTTGTCATTGGTTGAATTTGCTTATAATAATTCATATCATTCTAGTATTGGCATGCCTCCTTACGAGATGTTGTATGGACGCCGTTGTAGAACGCCTACATGTTGGCTAGAGGCAGGTGAGAAACAGTTTGCAGGTCCAGACATTGTTCAGATGACAGCTGATAAAGTGGCAGTTGCTCGTGAAAAGTTGAAAGCTGCACGTGACAGACAGAAACAATATGCTGAACCTAAACGTCGACCTGTTACTTTTGTTGAAGGTGAACTTGTTTACCTGAAAGTTTCGCCTTGGAAGGGGGTAATTCGATTTGGGAAACGTGGCAAGTTAGCTCCTCGATATATTGGACCGTTTAGAATTCGTCAGATTGTTAATGATCAGTCAGTCACACTTGATCTTCCTCCAGAGCTTGCTGGTATTCATGACACGTTTAACATTTGTTATTTGAGGAAATGTAACGTTGAGGACCAGTCTCAGATTCTTCCTTTGAAAGATTTGAAAGTTGATCAGAGTCAGAAGTTAGTTGAAGAACCAGTTGAACTTATTGATAGAAAAGTTACTAAACTTAGGAAGAAACATATTCCCATGGTATTAGTAAAGTGGAAACATAGTTTAGGTTCAAACCTAACTTGGGAAACCGAGGACAGTATGAGATCCATATATCCTGGATTGTTTGATCGTGATGAGATTTCGGGGACGAAATCTTCTTAAGGTGGGAGAATTGTAACATCCTCTCTTCTGGTCCGGTAATTTCTAATTTTAAATTGATATATTTAATTGTATTAGAAATTATGTGATATTATTTGTTTAATGTGGAACTTATATAAATAAGTCCCAGAACTTATTGTGGATAGTAAATTGTTGATTGTTGTGATTTACTATAGTTAACGGTAAAATAAAATAAGTTTCTCGCAAATGGTTTTTAGGTTCCAGGCAATAGATTGAAAGGGGACTAGTTTTAAGTGAATGCGGGTCGGTGTAAAATCTTAGCCGACATATTATATAACCTTCCTTTTTAGGAAAGCTTATCACTTTCCTCTTTTAGAAACTTAGAACCAAAAACCTTAAAACTTTGAAACCCTTAAACCTTGCAAAAACAAGAATTGAACCAAGTGATTCTTGAGCTGTGATTGTGAAATCTGAGTTTGTAACATCATCATCATCACTTAGTAATCTTAATTGTAAGTCATTTCTAATACTTAATTCATGATTATACTCAATTGAAATCTTTGTATGAATTAGTGTTGAATTGATGCACTAAACATGTTATTGTATACATATATGATGATATATGATCTGAAACATGTTGCTGGAATAGACTTTGTGTTTATTTGATTGAGGTTTTGAATTTCTGGTTTGAGCTCTACACAAACTGCCCAGGTCTGACGAACACAAGGAATCCGGCGGATTCCCATTGAATCCGGCGGATTCAAGCCGGTCAAAGGGTGGAGAATCCGGTCAAATGGGGTTTAATCCGGCGGATTCACGTACCGGATTGGTTTTGAGAACCCTGGTCCAAATGTTGCATCTGAAAACCACTAGAATCTGGCGGATTCTAACCCATTGAAGAGATAAGGAAGTTGAGTAAGTGAACTAAAACAATCAGGTGAGTGGATTTGAAACTCACTGTTTGATTTGGTTGTGTCAGTTTGATTTCAATCAGTAATTATAGGATTACTATTGATAGAATGTTAACCTTGAAATGATATGCCATTTGATTGGTGGTTTGATTAGCCTGTGAGCTTGATTGATGAATCCAGAGGTCAACTAGATTGTCAGTTGGACTTGATTGCTAATGTTGGTCAACACAGGGTTGCATACATGTGTTGATGGAGATTTGCATTTAGTTAGCGGTTAATCACTGTTTTGGCCTACAGTTGATTTAAGTGTTCTGATAGGGCCACCCGGCACAGGGTCCTTAGGAACCACCGTTCCTCTTGACGATATTTGTTACCTTATTGGTTGTGAACAAATTGCTTGCTAAATTGAATTGTGGTTGATTATTCATTCACTTAGCTTCGTGCTAATCCCTCAATTTACTTCCTGCAGGTTATGTTTATATTGTGGGTAGTCAGGAATGGATGTTTTGATGCAGGGAATGTTTGAAACTAGAAACTCTGATCAAGTTTGTTATAAATGATGTTTTGTAATATATAATGCCCCGGTTTGTAAACAAGTTAACTATGCTTGGTTTAGTAGTTAAACATGTTGTATAAATGTTTGCGAAAATTTCAAGCAGAATTCTAATAAAATATGTATTGTAAGCATACGCTTCTGTGAAACATAATATAATATTGTGATATTAAATGAGGGGTGTTATACATAAACTTTACAACGGGGGTGTACATATATCATGAGCATTATTGAAAAGGGATAAGACTTGTTACCAAACGGAGTAACAAGCTCCACCACTAGCTTCAAACGTGTCCCTTGCCCAAGTCACCCTTATTCACACTTGGCTCACCTGAAACATTGTAAACATAACACGTAAGCAATTGCTTAGTAAGTAATGGAAGCTCTTAACTTTAACTTTAACATAAACATCATCACATTAAGGATCCTTAAACATCATCATCATGTTAACTACTACGAGTTAACAATAATACTGAGCTAATGTTCATGACTCATTACTCGGAAACCGTCAAGCTAATGACTCGCTCATTACTTGACTCCTCGTTCATATCCATCTACTTACCTTTTTCTTGACAAAGCAATTTACTTGACTTTACTTCACTTTCTTGGTCACCTATACACATAACACATAGCATGATCAATTATCATAGTACTTTACTTTCTTTACTAAAGCTCATCATTTAGGTGTTCATTCAATAACACCTATCTCATCACTTTCACTTAATCTTATAACTTTAATTTAATCATACAATTAAGGTGCTAGACCTCTAACACCTATTTTAATCATTAGTGTTCCATACTTTAACTTTAACTTTCTAATCACATGTAAATGGGTATTCATCACTCTTCTAATCATGATTATCATTGATCATCATCAACATCATCTTAATTTATCACTACACATACATACATAACTCATACATACCCACTTACACATGATAACACTTTCTTTAATCAAATTATCATGAATTAAACCTACTACTTAGTTCATAAACACATATGGAACACCAATTAAGCTAATTAACTAACTTTCATATACTTTCTTAACATCTAGGGTTTATAAAATTGAAACCCTAACATGAATTGAACTTATATAAAGATCAAACATACCTTGAGAATACTTAATTTGATGGTTAATAGCTTCAATCACATAAATCCTAGGTCAATTTCTGATTTCTTGCTTCTGGTTCTTCAAAATCGTGAAACACACACACGTACATATAAATTTTTATATACTGGAACTAGTTAGAATACTGTAGGCAGTATATTTGTTTACTTTTACACTTATGCTCCCTCATCTTTACCTATTAACACATTAAACCCCTCTAACACTCTTTCTTTTACTTGGTTAGTCTACTAACCAAATTCTAACAACTATATTACTTTACACATTTAACATATTAAATACATATAAAACTGAAACATAAATATATATTAAATTATATAAAACTTACGTATTTTAGGGGCGTTACATTAATGATTATTTAAAATTGTTTTTTACAAATAAACAATTTTTTTAGACAAACAAGAATAATAAAGTGGACAGAATAAATGGGATCAATGGAGTATAAACTTCATACGTAAGAGCACCCACAATGGTGGGGTGGATTTTTTTATAGCCCAATTTGATATTTGTAACACCCCCAAATTCGTCTGTTTTGTTTAGCGGAAGCATTTTAGTTTAAGTACGGGGGTGCCACAATAACAAAGCATGCATACGTATCAGAGCATATGATTACAACAGAACAATATATATTAAGATGCCAAAAGTATTAATTACAAAATTTATGATTCATCGAATCGTACAAGTTAAAAGTAATAAGTTATCAAGTTTACAAAAGTAGATTTTGTAAATATGACTAAAACAGCTTTAGGTATACAAAAGAAATCTAGTTGTCAAAAGTTGGCATCCTATTCCTTCATGGGTCGCCTATAATCCATATGTGCAGGCGGTTCTTACGTGCGCAGCTAATTCCCTGAAAAACATAGTAAAAGTCAACAACGAGGTTGAGTGAATTCACAGGTTTCATGTTTGCAATAGTTGAACCAAGTTTGTAAGCACAGTTGTTATCCAAATACGTTCACAAATAGTATTGCCATAATAGTCGAGAATACGTTTAGTGGAATGTAATCCAAATACAAGTTTAGTGGGTTGTTCGCCCAAAGTTTAGTATACGTGGGATGTTACCCAAAACAGATACGTGGGATGTTACCCAAAATGTCAGTTTAAAAACACGTACTGGTCGTTCTCCAGCGGTTTACAAACAGTACCGGTCGTTCTCCGGTCAAATACGCACGGGTCGTTCTCCCGTTCAAATAAAACAGTTTAATACGCACGGGTCGTTCTCCTGTCCAAACACTGCTGGTCGTTCTCCAGCGAAACACAGTACCGGTCGTTCTCCGGTCAATACGCATGGGTCGTTCTCCCATCCAAAGACGCACGGGTCGTTCTCCCGTCCAGTGGCCAGTCGTTCTCTGGTGCTAAAATACGTTGCTGGTCGTTCTCCAGCGTTTTCATAAAAGTACCGGTCGTTCTCCGGCCAAATCAAAACAGTTTACCGGTCGTTCTCCGGTCTAGTTAAAACAGTTTGTCAAATAGTTTATCACGTTTGGTTTGTTTATAGTATGAAAATGTTATTTCATAAACAAAGTTCGCACAACAGTTCAATAGTTCAAAGTACTCTAATAGTTCGAGTAAAACACGTATGATAAACAATCATGTAAGTAAAAGCAGTTATGGCAATTAATAACACAGTTAAACAGTTTAAACAGTTGACTATGTTTTCCACCCCAAAGTAGTTAAAACAGTAAAAGTAGGGGCTGTGAACTCACCTGTTGAGTTAAGTCAAAGTGCGAGTGCTAGCAAACCTAAGCCCAAGTACAGTCCGAGATCTCCTAACGTCCTAAACGTATGAGATTAATAAGTATGTGGATGTCTAAGCTAATCATCCATGCTAGTGTTCGTACAACCAAGTTATGTCCAAAGTATTTGTTAAACGTTTACGTTGTATTTCGTTGTTTGTGAAAATGTATACGACTTGTTGGTGATGTTTTGAAACAATAGTTCAAAAATGTTATTATCTCATTTGCTACAGTACTGCTACAGTAAAATTTGACTTTTCTACAGTAACTTTGACTTTTTAAAATGTGTTTTTAGGGTTCTGACTTGTGCGACGTTAGGTGCAACGTCGCGTACGACGTTGATTGCGACGTAGGCGCTTATGTCGCTATATGCGACGTCAGGGTCTAGTGCGACGTAAGGGTCGACGTCGCTATGTGCGACTTCGCAATTTAATGCGACGTTAAAGGTGACGTCGCAGTATGCGACGTGGTGATATGTTTTGCGACGTTGTGACTGACGTCGCATTTAGCCCAAGCCAGATGCGACGTAGCGGACTGTTCGACGAACAATTCGGGAAAAACGAGTTTTGGGTCGATTTTGGACGTTTTTGGTTGTATAAAACACTAAAACATGTTATACTAAGTATATTAAACACAAAATATGAAAGAAAACTTCAAAATCTTAAGAGTTGACGGGATTTGTCGGAAACTTACGAGTGTCGGATTTGAAATCCGAAAAGGTAGAAAGGTAGATCGTGTTGCCGTGATCGTTTTTCTCTAAATGGTTAGTTGATTCGGCGCGTTTTTGATGTAGTATTTGTATGATTTGTGTGGTGGTATTTGGTAGGTGGTGGTGAAAGAGAGAAAAGAGAGAGATGAGAGAGAAGAGAAAGATAAAGAATGAGAATGGTGGAGGTGGAGAGGTGGTTTTTGTTCCACTTTTCTGCCTCCGTGGTTGCACTCCGTGTTTGTTTACCCGATCGTTAAATGTTACATTATTTTAACTAATGCATTTTTAATTACATATTTCATTATGTTTTTAATTAGGATCTTTTTGTGAAACCAAATTAATTTAGTTACAAAATTTTAAACCTTGTTTTATTTTAATTATACAAATTTACGTTTCATGTTATCAAATGATATGTAAATATTATCGACATAATATTTAATTGTTAATGACGTTATTTAATAATTTCGTTTTATTAATTAAATTTGTTCACCAACAGTCGTATATTTTTGTTTCGTTTGTTCCAATTGTTTCGTACATAATTTTAACACATTATAAATCGTAATACTACGCGTATTCACTAGTTGGGCTTTGCTAGACTTACCTCTAAAATGTGTTGTGAATTCACTCAAGTAGGGAATTAGCCTAAAATGCAAATGTTTAGCGTTAATAATAGTGTTTAAATTTGCGGAGTGTTACAATATTTTTGTGTAAGAGTGGTGTAAGAGGTTTTTTAAAAAAACCTTCCTTCTCCAATGCTTAAACCTCTAAAAAAGCTTTTAAACCATTAAAAACAATTAAATTAGTACTCAGATTAGCTATGGATAGGTTTGCAAGAATTGAGCTTTGCATGACTATTTCCTATTTATTTAATTATTTTTAATGGTTTGAAAGCTTTTTTAGAGGTTTAAGCATAGGAGAAGAAAGGTTTTTTAAAAAAACCTCTTACACCACTCTTGCACTTAAACTCTTTCAATTTAACCCATTGGACATGCCCTAAACGTAAGTTTGACATTCATGATTTTAGTTGGATACTTCAATGACGAGACATGTATGTACCTGACTTAGAATGACATGACATCATTTTATGAGTCGAGGACTCGAGGTGGTTATTGACGTTGCAATGTAGCATGATCAATTAAAAAAACACAAACAAACTAAACATGAATATCGGAATGGAGATGAAGTTTGTTTTATACTTCCATCTCTTAGATTTCTTGAATCAGCTTCTCAGTTTGTTATGATAATTTTTTAGGATTAATAAACCACTATCAGTAATAAATATCGTTTTAACGTCGATTCGTTAAAGTTCAACTCCAAACATCTACAATCTAGTTCAATGCAATCAATAGTAGGTAGAGGCTTATTTTAATGTATATATGTGATGATAGGGGTCGATCACAAATATTTCAATTTCAATTTTGTAGGTGAAAATTGATGAATGGGTATTATAATAATTTTCTATGTGATATATCATATTTCAATTTTAGTTTTATTAATTGTAACTAGGTTATAAACCCGTGATAACACGGGCTTTGTAAGGAGCTTTATTTATTTGTTGAAATATAAATAAACATAAATATTAATAATGTTTAAGGTTTAAAGTGGCTAATAAACTATAAGAATCTAAGATGTAGAGTAATAATGAAATATCCGACAGTATATTATAAAATCATAATATTAGAAGTTGAAATATATGTTATGCGAGAAATTGTCAATATAGTAGTATCAAACATCGAGTGGAAATTCTTTGATCACATATTATACGCATTCTTGAATTATATATGTTGATTCCAATATGGCTTCTTAAAATGATTATTGCTTCAATTATATACTGATCAAGCCAGCTAATTTATAATCGTGTTCCATTGCATAATCTATTATACTGGCCCGTGTTTCAAAGTAGCATAACATCTACTCCTTTTATATCATAGTTAACCTGTGATTTGGGATCCCGATATTTTTCATATATTTAACTTTTGTCGCGGGTATAAAGACCGTTCAAATTTATCGGTTATTTACTTCCCACAAATTGTATATGCACTATAGAATGTATGTTCTTCTTTATTAATCTTTGAAAGTAGATAGTGTGTTTCAATTTTTCACACAATTCCATAGGAAGGTTTTAAAACCGGTTCAAATGTACAATTATATACATGCGAATATTAATGTTGGGATCTGAGCATATTTGATCAAGTGTTGAGTGGAATGCTAGCCACTGTTAGTGTTAATGCTTGCCGCGATTAGAAGAATTGAAGACTAGCCACTGCTAGTATGTTTGAGTTGCTGCCACTGTTCGTTATATACTTAGAATTAGTGAAGTATATTGTGTAGCCACTGTTAGTGGAGAATACACGTAGCCACTGTTAATGTAATTAATGAGTCGGTTAATTTGTTAGAGTTATTTATGGGATAAGTACGTATACCATAATAACTACAGATTGTATAGGACTCTATTATTTATAAATAGAGATCCTGGTAGCCTAAGATAGATATACAATATAGGTTACGATTAGCTTCAAGGTGAAAACCCTAATACTCAAGTGTATTCGTATTATTCAAGTAATAATATTGAACCTTTTGGTGATAATTGTTTTACGTGCATGTTACATAAACGATCTTCTTGATATTTGGTAATTGTTATTCCGCAACATATTAACAATTTAATTCAAAACAATATTACAAAGATCGTTAAGGGATTGTCAATTAATAATTAATATTTATATTTATCATCATTATCTTTTACAATTATTTCAATTTGATTGAGTATATGGACGAAGGATGCAATTTTTCAAAATAGACTTTTTAGGAGAATTCTTTATTTTGATTGGTTAATTGGGAGTATGATGAAATTGAATGATTTGATTGGTTAATAGGTCTTAAATTTTCAATAAATTTCAATAGGAAAAATTTTCTTTTAATAATATTTATAGATTAGATTAGGTTAGAAGATAATTGAAAGTAAATATATTAAGTTACAATTATTTTATTTAAGCTACTGATTAAATTGGATAAAAAAATACTTATAGATTCATGATTTCAAGATAGGTACATTGGGCCAATGGGCCTAATATATTTTCAAACTTTAAGCTCAACTTGTTAACGGGTTACTCGTAAATACTTCACGATTTCTCTCCCCGTTTTCTGTTATCCTTACCAGAAGGTTTAACACGTTATTCCAGAAGTATCAAGAATCATCTTCCTACATTCCAAAACCTTTATATATAAAAACTTCACCGATCTGTTAAAACACATCATCTGTCGTTAACTTACTTTAGGGTTTTACGTTTTAAAATCGAATTCAATTCATGGCGAAGGAAGGACCTAATTGGGACGGTTTGCTCAAATGGAGTATTGCTAATTCCGATGGTACTGGAAACCCTAGAAACTTAAGGTACTTTCTATCCTTTTTTCACTATCTTTATTAATTTGGTTGTAAAAATATGTACTTTGTTTATTCATTGAATCTTTTTAGGTTTTAAATTATTTGACTTTTTATGTAATATATGGTATGATTATCAAAACATAACTTTGAGCAAGTTTATACTGATTTGAACATGTAAAGATTAGTACTTTTTGTAGTTGATTGATTTTTTTTGCAGTGTATGATCAACAAAATCTAAACTTTAAGCAATTTAGTACTGATTTGAACTTTTTTAGATGTAAAAATACTTTCTTTTTTTGTAGTTGATTGATTTTTATGTAATATATGATTATCAAAATCTAACCTTTAAGCTACATAATACCGGTTTTTTAGGATAAATAATACATATGTTTTTTTATAGTTGATCAATGTTTATGCAATTTTAAAATCTAACCTTTAAGCTGCATATACCGATTTGAAGCTTTTAAAATTCTAACCTTTAAGCTATTTAATGCTGATTTGAGCCTTTTATTTTATTTCTGTAGATTAGTTAATTTAGTATGTACGCTGCTGTATAATATGATTCTTCTAGCTTGTATTAATTATGATTGATTGATTTAGGTTATTAGTGCTAAAAGTCTTAACCATAAGTTAAGCATCGACCAAGTTGTGTTAAAAAACAAAACGAACCTTTTTTACTTTTTGCTGTTGTTGTTAAATGGCCCGAGACCATGCTATAGATTATACCCATTGAATGTACTTTTTGATAAATATCCATGTGTCTTGTAATTGTTATGATTGTTGTTGATGGGTTAGTAGTAAAAATGTCATGTAACTGACCAGGTTGATTGTTTGATTAAGTAGCGTTTGTCCAAGTTATGACTTGTATTTGATTGTATTTTTATTATACTTTCAGTGAGGAGGATCGAAAATGGTTCTTGGAAGCAATGCAAGCTCAAACGATTGACGTGGTCAAGCGTATGAAAGAAATAACTCTTGTTATGCAAACTCCTGAACATGTCCTGGGAGAGCAAGATGTAACACCAGCGGATATTGAAGGTATATTCTTTATTCAGCCTATGATGAGCATGTTTACTATTGTTTATGCAATTTTGGCCTTACTAAGGTGCTTTTTATGTTATCTTTTGTTGCAGGTATGTTGGACGAGCTTCAGGATTATGTTGAGTCTATTGATAATGCGAATGGTGAGTTTTTTTTTTCTTCTGTAACGTTAGTGTTTGATCTGAATGTTGTGTGGTTTTCTTGTATATTTGATTATATTAATTAATAATTTCTATTTTGGTAGATCTTAATTCTATTGGTGGTTTGGTCCCTCTGCTGAATTATTTGAAGAACCCACACGCTAATTTACGAGCCAAGGCTGCAGAGGTTGTTAGTACGATTGTCCAAAACAATCCTAAGAGTCAACAATTGGTTATGGATGCAAATGGCATGGAACCTTTGCTTTCTAATTTCGCTTCTGATGAGGATGTTACCGTGCGGACCAAGTCACTTGGTGCACTATCTTGTGAGTAGTCTCTTACTTATGTGATACCTTAGAAAGTTAAAAAATTTTGTATGATGATTACTTATATTCTTTTCGGTTGTCACTTTCAGCTTTGATTAGGCACAACAAGCCAGCAATTGCAGCATTCCGTCTTGCAAATGGTTATGCTGCCCTGAGAGATGCTCTGAGCTCTGAAAGTGTCAGATTTCAAAGGTATGTATCTGTTTATAACGTGGTATAAATTGTGATAACTCGCAGGGAAAAAATTCTGAGGGGCTGTTTGGATTTATGTTTTGCAAGTTTGCAACACTGAATGCCTGAAGTTGCAGTAACCAGTTTCCAGTGGTTGGATTTGATTATCTAATTATGTTATTTAAGTTCTGAATAATCAATTTTATACCTGTGGCACACTGGCACTATAATGAACTATTCAAGGATAATAGCAACTTAGCAAGTTACCTGTGTACTGAACTGTTCTACTCATATGAGATACATTTATTCCACTTAACAAAACGTCTCCTATAGTCCTACTTTCGAAGTCTCTTCTTTTAATATCTTATCCTAAAGAGTCAAACTTGCCAAACATCGTGTTATCAAATTATTACAACTTCTAACTTCAAATAGACCCTCATATCAAGCACTGGTTATATTATATTATAACTAGTTATATGGTTCTGATTATTGAGTATTGTATAATAACTTTCAAAGTGCATAGAGGAACTTCCTTTTAATGAGGTTAGAAATCTTTCGACTTGTATTATGCAGTATCTCGTCTAACTTTTTTTGTGTCTTAAATGGATTGTAGGAAAGCACTCAACTTGATACAGTACTTGATTCAAGAGAACCCTAGTGACTGCAATGTTGTTACCGAGCTCGGCTTTCAACGCATCATGACACATCTTGTCGCAAGCCAAGATCCAGAAGTACGAGAAGGTGCATTAAGGGGTCTTTACGAGCTCGCCAAGGACAAAACAGGAAATTCAGTTGATACCGTACACGAAGATGATGAGAAATTAAAGCAAGTACTTCAAGAAAGAATTAATGATATCAGTATAATGTCTTCTGAAGATCTCGCTGCTATTAGGGACGAAAGACAGCTTGTAGACTCCCTATGGACCACACATTATAATGAACCATCTTCCCTTAGAGAAAAGGGACTTGTTGTTCTTCCTGGTGAAGATGTCGATGTACCACCCCCAGATGTTGCTTCGAAAGTGTTTCAGTCTCCTCTTAGAGGTTCAAATCGACCTGCCAACAATGATGATAAACCTGAAAAGAAGGATGCACCTTTGTTACTTGGCCCGTGAAACCTGATATTTAGTTGAATTCGTTGTGTTAGATTCCAGAAGTGCTCGTGTTCTGGCTAACTTATGTGGTTCGTTGGTAATCTGGCTTTTTATATTTGGATATTGTTTTCGTTAATGCATCTAGCATATTTCTTGTAAATGTATCAAGGATTTCTGTTGTTATACTTTTTTATTTCTTGTTAATGGAAGATTTTGGACTATACATCTGGCAGTCGTGATATACTTGAACGCAAATTGACGATATTTTCACCATATATATATTTTTTTGATAAATGCACCAAAATAGTGCATTAAGAGATGTACAGTGCACATAAGCAATGAACAATATTGGTGGATATATCAAAAAATAGTATGGCGAATGTATCTTGGTAATAGATCGATTGAAATCATGCAATCTAAATGCAATAATGAAACACGATGATATACATGTTCTGTTACATTAGGTACAAAGATTCACTACAGACGTTAACATTAGGTACAAAGATTCACTACAGACGTTATCAGCAACTAACAATATTGTTTAGCACCTTTCAAAACTACTCATTTAGGAGGGCAAAATGTGATCACATATCGTGAAGCCCTACACTTGTTAAGACTCCAAGAGTCATCAAAAGCGTAACTACACGCTTTAGGATATATCGCCTCAAACAGAGAGAAAAACGTAGGTTTACACAACTTTTCGTGTACTCGCCAGTACAACAAAATTTAGGAGACCCCATCGCTAAACACGCACTCTTACACCCTACCACTTTACCTCCTACTTATACTTCAAGCGCTGAAGGACAACAAACATTCAAATCAACCTCACATTCGGCCCTACCACACCCTGCTCCACCACCAACCGGCGCCACTGCAACCTGTAAATTAAATCCGTCCACTAAACTTACATCGTAGAAATGCAAAGTTGAATCTGACGACCCTAACATCATTTCCACCACCGTGGCGGGCGGTTCACCGCCTGTGCCCTGACAGTGTAACTGCCCGGAACAACTGCTAGTTGCACAAGTGCCTTTACTGTTATTGTCGAAAGAACAACCTTGCCTTCCCCATATTCTCCGACCATATATCTGGTACATCAACAACTACTTTCTGCGGCTGACCCAATTGGAAACCATCGTCTTTCAGGCTTGGGTGACCCGCACCGGCACGGCACCGCCTTGTAAACCAGGCCATATTGTTTCCCTGCAGTTGTTGACAAGAATTAACTGAACCCCATCTGCAGAAAAAAGGTATAACTAGTGGTTAATTATATGATGTGAGATTACTAAAAAGATTGTATGTTTAGAAAGTAAGGTTGTAGATTACATGAAGAGAAGAAATGTAGAAACATGGAGACAAGAATGAAGAGAGAGTAGATGATTTCGTCATTTCACCATTGTTGTTGGCCTGTAATTGTTCCAAGTGTTTGTAACTGCTAACTGCTATACGAGTTTATAAAGGGAGGGTGTGTGTCACCTTCACTTTGTGGGAGTCAAAAAGGGGTGGGGGTGGATATATGCAACTAGTGTAATACCCGGGCGGTGCCCCGGGTAACCTTTTTGTCTATAAGCCTGTATCTATCTAAACCCGTTATGACATGATGGTGTTGTGACCCGAATAAGTGTTAACTCGATAGTTCAAACCGGTCCGACGATACATTATTCTAACTATAAAATTGAAAATAAACAACCTTCTATAGCAATCATTTAGGTTTAAATTAGACTAAATATCATTTTTCTATTGCCCTTTACATCAATTTTTTCTAAGACGCTTTAAACAACACATGTTAGGCTATTAGCATCAGTTAATAAAAGTAAATATAAGTCACAACTAAATAACTACGTAGTAATATATAGTATTGATTATTATTCACATAAGTTTCTGTAAATGTTTTCTGCTTTTGATGCTTCACTCTCATATTTCAATACATAGGTAGATAACCATAAAAAAAGTCAAACGTTCAGACATATGGTTGACAAACACAAATAATTTCGTTTAAGAGTGCAGCTGATTGCCTGATTATATGAAGGTGTAAAGGAGGTTATGTGAGGAAAATTGATTTTAGGGTAACTTACATAAAACTGCCCAAAACTGCCTATGGGCCTTTGAAGGGCCAAGATTAAAAATCAACAAATTTATGGGACTTTGGATGGACCAGATGGGCCAGTCAACATTGGCGGTTGACTGAGCTCCGTCAATGTATAGGATGAATTATGCATTGCTTCAAGAGGAGGTTTTTTGCATTATAAAAAGTCACAAAAAGAAAAGCCTATGCTATAATACTATGCACATTATTATATTAATATTGTACTACATACATAAGTTAGCAATATACTCCCTCCGTCCCCAATTTATAGTCCATCTTTTCGTTTTGGGATGTCCCAATTTTATTGTCCACTTTGTACTTTGAACCAATCAAAACATTTGAATGTGGTGAGAGATTAAATCTTATTGGTTGTATAGTACGACTAATACACTTTTCTTAAACTGTGTGTTTTTTGTCTGGGGACAATAAAATTGGGACGGAGAGAGTATATTCTAAGGTCACTCCCATCGGGCAAATCGGTTTCAAATCAGTTTGCTAAGTGATTGAAGATTGGTGACATCCATATAATCACTTCCAAATCGGTTGGAAAAAGTGGGGCCCGCGTAATTCTTTTTTTGTTTACTGTATAGAATTGGTGGTATATTTGGTAAATGTGGGGCCCAGAAAAATGAAGTGCGTATATCCCATATTCCCATCTGCTTTAGCCCTTTTATGTCATACAAGCACATATAATAATAACAATAACAATAACAATAAAAATAACAACCAAATACATGAAGTGAAGTAATCTATTAAAGGATGTGAAATTATAAAGCTAGGGGTACTTTCATCTGTTTTGAAATCACTTCGAAATTATTTCTGCCACCTCAGTGCCACCTTAGCTTTCCATTAACTGATTCACAACTGATTACCCACTGCCATCAATGACTAACCACTTCATTTTTCTAACCCCACATTTACCAATATACCACCATTTCTATACAAAAAAAAAAAAGAAGCACGTGGGCCCCCACATTTTTCAACCGATTACAAATCGATTTTCCGATTAGAATTCCAACCAATTGAACGGATGGCACGGAAAATGTAATCGGTTGTCAACCGATTGAACCGATGGCATAGGTCTAAGTTTTCATACTATTGTTAATATTGGTTTTGTAATATCCAAATATAGAAATATATTCTTATTTTGTGATGTGTCGCTTTTATAATATGACTGAAAATCTTGGATGAAAGAATTATACCATTTCTTTAAAGTAGCTAGCTATTTCAATTATTTTTACGTTTTTGCACAAAATAAATGACTTGTATGTATACCTTGTTGAGTATGTAGCCAATTAGCCAACGGCCGATTTTTTTTTATTTATTTGATGAATAATATCTGCAAAAAGTACGTACCTTGACAATTAACAATCAATTTGTTTTCCCAAAATCAATTTTGAAAATATCAAGTGAAAAGAAAAAAAGTCAAGTCCGATGTCTTATTTTTTGAAATAACGATATATCCATATGGGTTTGGATCCAAACTTATGGTAGAAGATTGGTCATCGATAAGGATATATATATGAATATATATCATTATCATTATTCAAAAAATAATTAAGGGTACGTTATTTATAATTCATTCGTTAATTTAATTGTTTAGTGTTTCGTTACGTACTTACATCATCATATTCGTAAATTAGGGTTGTAGAACTGTGTTAGCAGCTACTGCAATAATTATTCCATACAGTCTGTAATGCGTCGTCGTTTATCATCGATGTATTGATAATTAGGGTTTTTAAGGCCTTATATTACTGTTTTGATGCATGCATGATAAGTGTGACTGCATTGTTTTACTTTCAGCTTAACCTATTGAGAAGATACTGGAATTCTGAAAAATGGTAAGTTAGCAAGTTTAATTAGTTACATACATATATTATGTATGTATAAATGTATTATGCATATGTATGTAGGTTTCACTTGCTTTACAGTATGCTCTAAATATTTACAATTAATGTTGCTGATTTTGCATTTGAAATTACAAGTAGTTATTTTCGTTAGAAAACAAGTTTTTTTTTTTTTGTTTTTAAATTTGGAGAATGATGCTGTCGTTTGACTCGAAACTTAGGTGTTAATACACGGGGATATTAGAAAGTGGTTCATTAAGCAACATGATAAAGGAAACGATAAGGACAACTCACCAAAATCTGCTAAACCCGAACTTTCAATGCCAGGAAAGCTATCAACTGCTAAAGACGCATCAGCCTCATCATCACCTACGAAATCTGTAAGTACAGAAGAAGTTGATTGTTGACAAGGAAAATCCATGCCGAGTATTGTGCTTTCTGTGTTTATAATCATGTGGTACGACCAAGGAAGTTGTGTCTGGTTTGTTTAACATGTGGTTGTTCTTTCTGCTTTGTTATTGAGCAGGTACAAGGAGGTCAAGAAAGTTCAGGGAGACGGAAAACTAGTAGATATTTTGGTGCTGGCAAACAAAATCAAGAGGACGTAGCACAAGTTTCTGGAGCTGCAGCAAAAAGAAAGTTGCACAAGTCATCTGATGATGTAAAACCTCCACCTGTAAAGAAGCAGCACATGGTGAAGGACGAAGATGATGGTGATAGTGATGATGATTTTGTTCCACCAAAAACTGGAATATACTAGGTTGAATCGACTCCTAGTAAGAAACTGAAGAGTGCTTCGGGTGAGGGAGTCCCCCGTAAAGAAAGTGATGAGGCAGATGGTCCGACTCCTAAATCGGGTGGACGAGGTCGTGGTAGAAAGGGCGGGTCAGTTGGTGGGAGAACTACAACGTTGGAACTTGATGATGACAATGGTGAGTATGAGGATACTAAAGAAGTTAAGTCTGGTGGTCGTGGTCGGGGTCGTGGTGGACGGGGTGGTTCAGCAGCGCCAGGTGCTGGACATGGTGGATTCATGCCTTTTGGTGAAAGAAAACCTCCTCCACACAAAGGTGAAAAGGAAGTTCCTGAAGGCTACCCTGATTGTTTAGCTGGGTTGACATTTGTCATCAGTGGAACACTTGACAGGTATATCTTGTGTGATCTGTGTTGCTGTAGCTTTTGAATCTAAGAATGATCATATATTTTATATAATATTTCGCTTCTAGTTTGAAAAGAGATGAAGCTAGCGATTTGATTAAACGATATGCTGGCCGAGTTACTTCAGCCCTGAGCAGGAAAACGGTAAAGTTCACTATTCAAGAACAAGCTTGATTATACTGTGTTTCAAGGGAGGAGATTTGTACGCCATCAAGGCTCTCCATACACCAGTAACTCATGTTTTAGTGGTGTTATACATGGGCTTTATTTGCTGTTGACGCGTTCCACATGTGAGTCAGTGGTGTATGGAGAATATTGGAGGTGTACCACTTCCCAACTTATATCGTTGTGTGATTGACATTTTTTTCTTTATGGAAGACTTATCTTCTGGGTGATGAAGATGTTGGAGGATCGAAATCAGTAAAAGCAAAAGAGCTAGGGTTTGTTATCTTATATATTCCAATTTCCCTTGATTTATGCTGTATTCTCATTTAGTAACCTAATTTAATTGAATTAAAGCACTCGCTTTCTTACTGAGGATGGGCTGTTTGATATGATTCGTTCATCAAATCGTTCAAAAGTCACAACCAAAGAAGATACCCTTCCTCTGCCAAAACCGAGTCCTCAGAAAGCTGCAAAGAAAAGTACGCTCACATTCTATTCTATTTGGAGTTCATTTCTTTCCTTGTAATCTTTAACAACAAATAAACGTTCTATTGGCAATTTTCGTTAGATGATGAGGTTCATGAATTTCCGGCAAAGGGTAGAGCTACCATCCGTGCTACTGCAGGTGTCTCCTCTGCTAAGCAGAAAAAACAAACTGTAAGCTCATTGCCATGGACGGAGAAGTACCAACCTAAAGATCCTTATGAAATCATAGGGAATCCGTCACTGGTATCGTCTTCTTTAAGCTTATGTAACCTGTAACAAATAAAGAAATATTACTAAGATGCATAATTGTAAATATTTAAGGTTAAGCAGATTCATGATTGGTTGACAAATTGGAATGATAATATTTTGAGTGGTGTCGGCAAGGGGAAGGGAAATAAAAAAAGTGACCCAGTGCCAAAAAAAGCACTATTGTTAAGTGGTCCACCTGGTATAGGGAAGACAACATCTACAAAATTGGTTAGTCATATGCTCGGCTTCCAGACTATAGAGGTGCGTTATCGTAGGAAAGTTGTTTATTTTTTATTTTTGGTACAACTTATACATTTCAATTACTGTGGTGTTCAGATATGTTTATTGAAAACTGATTATTGGCTTTAAGTGTCTTGTAATATCAATAGTCACTTCTTAATGTTATATGCTTATTTTGGGATCTATTAAGCGGTTGTTTCATACTAGTTGCAACCTAGTTGAATATCAAAAGGTAACAAAGGTTACCTAACTACCCCGTGTTAGAACCTAATTTGTGAGAATTTTTATTCACATCTCACAAGGCACTTCTTTTGTTCACAAGATTGTTATTTTTGATCAATTTATTCACAAGATTGTTATTTAGTCAGATGCTCAGCACTCCTTTTATTGAAAAAATTCCCAGTTTAGGCTACTTTTTGGAATCATGGTCATACATATGTTGCTTTCTAAATCATTGGTCAACTTTGTGAATTCTGTCATATTAAAATAGAAAATAAGTAAAAAAACATATTTCTCTATCATCTACCTTAAATTCTCTCTCTCAATCCATATTAACTCTCTTTTTTTTTTTTCTTTTTAGGTTTTGTCATCATTCATCTAGTTTTTGTCTGCATTCACCTCCCACTATTTTCATTTAAAATAATTTAAAAAGAGATAACTTTCTTTCTCATTTTTACGTACACAGATACAAATATTCCTTTTACATGACATTTCACTTGGCTCATCAAAACATTATAAATAACATTCAATATTTCACCTACCTCTGATTCAATATATACAACTGTCTTTGTTAATGAGAAACATAAAACTATTAAGGCATCAACTTCATATTTAATTATATTTCTCCTCATTCCTTCTTTGTATTGTTTCTTTGAATTCTACCAAGTATCTTTCTTCATCAAGTTAATCGATTGAAGATGAATTTAAATCGTTCAATTCCTATGACATTATTTTGGGGTGATGATATTGAATATGTTAATGGGTCTATCAAGACTAATCAGTCGTCGTCAACTTCTACAATTATAATTCAGCACAAATTAACATATGATGAATTGGTCGATTTGATTTACACAAATGTTGGAGTTGATAAAAACTTGTTTAAGTTGAAACTCACTCTTATTTACAAGTATCGTGGAAAAGCTAGAGTCGATCAAATACGATGCGATACGTCTTTACAAATATTATTTTTCTTAGGTGAACAACTACCTATTAAAGGTGATAGACAATTACCTATTAAAGCTTGTATTGAACTGACATTTCAAAGGACGGTACAACTATTTAAAAAATATAGTACAACCGCTTTGAATTGCAATACATCTTTACCGCCCAATATATGGAAGATATTTCGAAAAGCTGACACACAAGCTCGGGGACATAAGATACAAGAATTTGACTACACAAGAGGCGTGTATGAAGTTATTACGGCTAGAAGGATTAATGGTTGTGGTGGAAATGTGCAAGTCGTCCATTATTACGAACAAAAGTGTACATGTGGGAAGTGGCAAACTCACAGATTGCCTTGTTCACATGCTATTGTTGTTTGTCGACATAGAAGAGATAATCCAATCACACTCGTGAATGAGATTTACACCACTACAACATTTAAACGTCAATACGCTTCAGATTTTGTGCCCCTTCCTCATGTTGAGTATTGGCAGGATCCGGGTTGGAGAATTCAAGCAGACTACTCAAAACTTGTTTCAAACCGTGGTTGAAGACGCCGAAATCGAATACACAATGAGATGGATCAACATCACCATGATGAACCACGTAGATGTGGAAATTGTCACCTTAGTGGGCACAATATAAGAGGTTGTACGAACTCACAACCTAGATTTGATGACATTTAAATCATTTGGTAATGTACGTTATGTGTTTCTATGTAATATTTTCTAAATTTAATGTCAAATGACATCTTTAATCCTATATATATATATATTCTTTTTTTAGCTTTTAAAAAGGTGTAATAATGTTCCTGCATTTATTCATGAATGAAATACGGTATGTTATTGAGTTGATTGCGTTGGGATGATAGAAATAGAAAAGAAAAATGTAAACTAATACTCTTTTGTACTCACATACAAATTGTACAAAAGGAGAAATGCAAGTAAGGCTTGTGCTAACGGGTCCGTCGCTTGGCATCGGTTGGGGGCGTCGGTTGCACCGACGCACCGACGCCGTTGGCACGGGGCGTCGGTGCCTCCGCGTCGGTTGGGCTCGTCGGCAGACCGAAGCAAGAGAGAGGGTGGGGCTGGGGTCCACGTTTACCTTTTACCGTTTGAAAACAAAAAAAAAAAAATTAAAAATTTTGAAAAATGTGTGAAACGGTCAACAAAAAAAAAACATATTTTTTTATTTTTTTTTATTTTTTACAATCTATAAATTCAAACCAAATCCAACCCATTTTTCACAACATTCACTCCTCAATTCACTACTTTTATATACAATTCCCCACTTTTATACAATTTATTCTTTTCAATTCCCCACTCTCAACCAACTTTCCACATTATTTTACACCCAATTCACCACTTTTATATAAAACTCACCACTTTTATATAAAATTTTATCAACTTCTCCAATTAACCACTCTCAATTCACCACCTCTATTCCCCAAAAAATGAGGCGAAATTCCAACTCTACCGGCGACGATATGTTTAACAACTTATTCAACTACGTGCCTCAACCGCTTAATCAAGGTTCACCACCATCCACTTTCTCGGCTCAATTGAGCAACTCGTCACCTAGCCAACCCCCCGGTTTTTCATCATACGCAAGTCCAACCCGAACCTTCCAAAGTCCATCCGCTCCATACCAAATGTATCAACCCTACGCATATCAAGGTTTTTCACCAACAATCCCATTTCAACAATCTCCTGCGGCGTTCGGAAACCCACACTACATGCACCAACCTCATCCTTCCGCTTTTAACCCATATCCACCAACACCAATCAACTACCCACAATTCGGAAACATCAACACTCCACCCCGAATTGAACCCGAAACCCAACCCGAACCCGAACCCGAACCCGAAACCCAACCCGAACCCGAGCGGGCTCCAAAAAGAGGAAGATCTAAAGGAAAAGCCGTGGACACTGCCTCGACCCGGGTGCAAGTACACTGGTCCGACGAGGAGGCGGTTTTGTTGGCGCAACGATGGATCCACCGGTCAGAAAAAGACAAGGAAGGCGCTGCACAAGCTGGAGATACATTTTGGGCTAAAGTTGTGGAGGACTACAACAAGGTGGCTCCCCAATACCGTTCCAAGAGCCAACTTCAAGGCAAATGGAACAAGATTCGTTCGGATTGCAAGATCTTCATAGGAATTTACAAGGATGTTACAAATCCTCGTCCGAGCGGTGCCAAAGAAGAAGACATTGTGAAAGCATGTCATAAGAGGTTCAAGTCCCGAATGAAAAGAGATTTCACATATGAAACTTCTTGGAACGTAGTCAAAAATCATCCAAAGTTTTTGGCAACGTTTGGTGTCATGAGCAACCGAGAAGAACCATCCCAACCCGAGCTCGAACCCATCAATCTTGGAGACGACATGGCTTATTCCGAGCCTCTCACTTTTAACATGCAACATTTGTTCACCGACGACCCCATTCGTCGCCCGCCCGGTCGTTCGTCTTCTAGAAAAAGCCAAAAAAGCTCGGGTTCCAGTGACGCCGCCACTTCTTCGCGTTCTTTGAAAGAACAAGAACGTTTGGCCAACATACGAGCCGCAGCAGAGGCCGAACGTACAATGGCGCAAATCGGAAAAGCCGCGGCCAAAAAAACGATCATTAAGTCGTGGAAAATGCTTATGCAGCCTGTCCCGTCGTTTCTCAAAGGCAAGGAGAAAAAAATGATCAAGGAAGTAAGAAAAACCTTGGTTAACAACTATGAGTCGGACTACAAAACGTTCTTTGGTCACGAAGCGGGTGCGGGTTCTACTCAAGTGGCGGAAACGGATGAAGACGAGGCCGACAATGAAGACGACAACGAAAACGACAACGAATCCGAGTAGACTACTAGTTGTATTTTTAAGCTTTCAATAAATGTATTTTTTTCTTTTTTAGGATTTGTAACATTTTTCTTTTTTAGGATTTGTAACATTTTATTTTTTTAGGAATTGTAATTTTGTCCTTTTTTTAGGAATTGTAACATTTTATTTTTTAGGATTTGTAATATTTAATTTTTAATTAATGTAATGTTTTTAGTTTTAATTTAAATGTGTTATTTAAGTTTTTGTATTAAATAAATAGATTAAATAGTGTGTGGGGCCCTGAAAATAAGGGAAGTGATGTTGCTGTTGGCAGGGGTGTGTCAGTTGTGTGTCAGTTTGTGTCAGTCTGACGTGGCGCTGAGCTGGCAGGCAACTGACGCGTCAGTTCGTGTCACGGTTGGGAGCAGCCTAAATAAAAGTTGAAGAGGAAGTCAGGAGATGGAATGAGCCGGCCAACAAAGAGGAGAGAGAAATGAATTTCAATATTATTATTCATTTAAATTTAAAGGTTATGCATACATTTGGAATTCAAGTTTGTAAAAGGTATATGTATATCCATGTTTTTAAATAGTAACCTAAACTGGGAAATTCTTCCCTTTTATTCAATCAGAATTTTGTCAGAGGCTTATACACCTGATTATCTGATTATATAATCTCCAAGCAGATAAGCACATCCAGAAACAGTTATGTACAGCCTGTTTTATAACAGCTGATCATTGTAATGATGATGATTCAAAATAGCCTGATCGCTTTCAATATGTCGACTTATAATTGGTCTTGCCCAAGGAGATGAAAAAGAATTAGGGGCTTGCTTTCTCAATTCACATCTGTGAGCGATATGATATGTCTGTATTTTACTGATGGCTTCATCTAGTTACTAATTGGTGCTTTTGTCACAAATGCTCTTGTAGGTGAACGCCAGTGACAGTCGTGGAAAGGCTGATTCCAAAATTGAAAGAGGAGTTAGCAACAGCACTGCTAATTCTGTAAAAGAACTTGTTAATAATCAATCCTTGAGTGCTCACGTGAATAGGTAGGTGCCTTTTCTTCGTATTGCAACTATGTATAAGAATTATAATTTATAAGTTTCATGCATTTTCAGTTTCACCTATGAAATTATCAATTAATGACACAGCTCCAACCATCCAAAAGCGGTGCTGATTATGGATGAAGTTGATGGTATGTCTCCTGGAGATAGAGGTGGTGTGGCTGATCTTATATCCAGTATCAAGATGTCTAAAATTCCTATCATTTGTATATGCAATGATCGATACAGTCAGAAAATAAAGAGCCTTATAAGCTACTGCACACTCCTTACCTTCCATAAACCAAAAAAGGAACAGGTTTTGGCAACTTCCTATGTGTACCGTATTTGAGATTTCAGTCACTAAATGTTAACAACTATATCTGATTTTCACGATGGTAGATGGTTAAGAGATTGGCACAAATTGCAAAGTCAGAAAACCTTGAAGTTAACAAGGTAAAGGTTTTGCAAATATTTGTAATATGCAAAATTGAGCAGTTGTAACCTGTAATTTATATATTTGTTAGATTTCACTTGAGGAACTTGCTACCAGAGTTAATGGAGATATGCGTATGGCTCTGAACCAGTTACAATATATGAGTCTCACCATGAATGTCATCAATCATGATGACATAAAACGACGACTTCTTAGTAGCTCCAAGGATGAGGATATATCCCCTTTTACAGCAGTTGACAAGTATAAACAATAAACTTAACTTATGCCAACTGTAGCATCAATTTTTTGCACAGCACATAATCTACTCTAATTTGCTTATTATCCATGCAGACTGTTTGGTTGCGAGGCTGGTAAATTGCAGATGGATGAGCGGTTCGATCTGGACACTAGTGATTCAGATTTTGTTCCTCTTCTAATACAGGTATCTGTCCATGCTGCTACAAAATTTCATAATTTGTTACGACGTAGTATGATATCCTCATATCCTTACGAAACCTGTGCAGGAAAACTATATCAATTACAAGCCAAATGCGGCTGGAGAAGATGAGGTCAAGAGGATGAAATTGATTGCACTTGCTGCTGACTCTCTTGCAAGTGGAGATATAATCAATGTACAAGTTAGAAGATACGGACAGTGGCAGCTTTCTCAAAGTAGGTCTCTTACATCTTCCATAATCCCGTAAGTTGCAGAGCACTATTTAATGATGATACCTTTGGAATATCAGATAATTGCTTTGCAAACAATGATAATTTTATTTGTTATTTAATAAAGGGCCGCATTGATGCGTGGACAAAGGGAAACATTTGAAAAGGTAAGGGATGCATGCCTATATTGCCACTTTAAAGTCCCATCTTTCTATCTACCTAAATTTGCTTCAATGTGTAGAGTGAAAAGAACTTTAAGAGTGAAGGGAACTTTGAGAGTGAAAGGAACTCTAACAGATTTGGAGGGTGGCTAGGAAAGAATTCTACCATGCGAAAGAATTACAGGCTCCTTGAAGATGTGCATGTTCACCTACTGGCATCTCTACAATTCAATGTGGGCAGGTGTGAATTGTGCTGCTAGATCGTTTGGTTATAGATCGTATTGACGTATTGTTAACAAGTTTTTGAATTTTAAGTGTCTTCAAAACACATAATGTTGTTATGGCATAAACATCGGGCTTACAAGTTATCAACTATTTTATGATCATATTGCGAAACTGTTGTAGGTCCACACTGATTCTCGATTATCTCTCCCTTCTCCTTAAACACATGACTGATCCGCTGAAGACTCCGCTGAAGACCCTCCCAAATGATGAGGCAGTTAAAAAGGTTGTGGAATTTATGGATGCATACTCCATTAGCCAAGAAGACTTTAAGTCGCTGATGCTTATGTCCAAGTTTCAGGTATATAACCCCACTTATTCTTGGTGTGATAAGAGTATTATTTTTTACATGATACTAATCATAAGTGTAATAATGTTATTATTTAGGGTCGTCCAAATCCACTTGATAATGTAAAGTCTGAACGAAAGTCTGCACTAACAAAGGCATACAACAAAGGAAGCAAGTCACGTGTGATTCGTACATCAGACTTGATCACACTTCCAGGCATTAAAAAAGCTCCAAAGAAACGGGTTGCAGCCATGCTAGAACCAGTGAATGATGGTGATGTCATTGCACAAAATGAAGAAGATAACTCGGATGCAGAGGATTTGGGTATACTTTGCTCCGCTTTATAAATTATTCATGCTAAATACATCTTGTGATTTACGTCATAGCTTGTTAATTGTTTGTGATGTATATCAGAAGGTACAGGTGATGGTGAGGAAAAGCCAAAAGTGGATATTGAGAGTCTCAGTTCCAAAGGTAGTTTTTTCGACAAACACAGAACAATTTTCCTCATTCAGGCAGCAACTCTTTTAGCTCAATTGCATGTTGTTTTGTTTCGTATGTGGTTGTGTAGGAATCCAAATACAAACGGAGTCAAAGGCCACAGGCAAGAAGACGGAGTCAAAGGCTACAGGCACAAAAAGGGCCCCTGCAGGTAGGGGAAGAGGTGGTGCTGCTGCTGCTGCTGGTTCTTCCTTCAAACGGAAAAGATGAATGATGAATTTTGGTGGCACACAACTTTAAGTAACTTTGATTTTGTGATGCGTTTGAGTACGAGTTATGCTTACCCCTTTTCACTACTCGCATGTTTACCCCTTTTGGTGGCACACAACTTTACGTTACTTTGATTTTGTCGAGTCGCATGGTATGTAAGCAAATACAAGATGTAAACTTAACCTAAAGACTCGCCATCCCCGGGTAACCCTAACATAAAACCTTCTCTGTTTACCCATTTATGGTACTTGCATGAAATGATTTCTAAGGGGGTGTTTTGGGTTTATGTTCTTGAACACTGATTATTTGAAGTAACGGTAATCAGTTCTTAGTGTTTGGATTTGATTAACTGATTATTTAAGTTTTGAATATTCATCTTGATACCTGCTGCAATACTACGAATTATTCAAGGATAGAAGCAAGTTACTTGTGTACTTCACTGTTCAACTTGATATGAGATACATTTATTCCACTTAACCTATTTTCACAATGTCTTTTTTGGTTGCTTTTATCTCAAATAATCAAACTTGAAAAACATTCAAACATTTCGTTATCAGATTATTTCAACTTTGAGTGGACAAAACACATTTAAGCACAGGTTATATTATAACTAATTATGATTATGTTGTTCCGATTGTTGGAAATTATGAAGAGCGTATATGATCAATGACTGGATATAATCTCTGTGAATCGTGTTTGGAAATCACTTTCCAAATACTTTATTTCGACCCCGTAATTGACCCAAAGTACACGAAATTTGTATTGGGATAATTCAAGAGATGTTAACGATTTATGGCAATCAAAATATAGAACCGAGCGTTTATGTGTGTGTTTATGTGTTTGCAAGTATGCAGACTGAGAGATCATTACCAGAAAACGGAGGTTGAAGGACACAACTGTCCTTACCCGCAATTTGGTCTGCTATCAGGGACAAAAGACAGCTTGTAGACACCCTGTGGGCCACACATTACAATGAACCAACTTCCCTTAGAGAAAAAGGACTTGTGTGTAAAATTATTGAATCCAACTACATAGAACTCCAACTCCACTCTTAATCAATTTGATTGAGTGTAATATACAAGAACACCAGACTGTAACTTGATAATATGAATATACTGAACTGAGTTTTGTAAGTGTATAACTGAATAATTACTACTACACAGAATACTCCAAGACTAGAACACTACGGAACCGATGAGTGAATCAATCGGAACTTCCATATTTTGGAATACTTGAAGCTCCCCTTTTATTAACCATCAAGAGGAATTGAGTTGTAACGGCTCTTAGAACTGAGCGTGTACCTCGAAGACAGAATGGAATGGGTTGTGCACTGCCTTCATGAATAGCAGGAATGGGAGTGGAACATGTTGTCTGCAAGATGCCATTGATGGGCAGCGAACAGGAAGGAACAAGAACAGATGGGCATTTTAATTGTTTTCTTCATGATCTGGGTTTTATATCCAGAACCTTCAATACACCCCTTTAACTTCCATAAATGACAGAATGACCCCTGGCACATAAAATAAGTTACAAGATAGGTTTGCATACATAATTTCAACATCCCCCCTCAAACTTATCTTGGAACAAAACAGAAAACCTTGCTGTAATCTTCTCTCTTGTCAATAACAATTCAGACCCGAAAAATGAGTTGTCCACAACCGTGTGCAACTCTAAATACAGACTCGATTGATGAGTTGTCCACAATCGTGTGCAACTCTAAAGGACAAAACAATGAAAATTACACTACTCAACTATATACAACCCAGATCATAAAGATCGACTCTAAACCCTATTCAATCATCAACATCGCAAAATTCTTTATGAAAAATATATAATCTAACAATACACAGACTCTAAACTTGATCAATATGATTGAATCAACAATAACACAGGCTGTAGTTTGTACATGAGAGAACCCAGAACATTTAGTTTGAACAAAAATCCTCAAGAACTAGAACTAGAGATCATTCACTTGAATGATGAAGAAATATAAACTCAGACAATCATAATCTGAACTCTATTTTTCAAATAGATTAACATGAATACATAGAGACTAATTTCTCATCAATGAGATGAATAGAAACATAGACTATATGAACACTAAGACATGAATCATAAGATTCAACTAAGACTTGTGTAATTTTTGTGAGACTGTAAAAATACTGAATCCAAACAAGGACGACTACACAGTACACCGATTGAATCAGAAACTAAACAAGATCAGCTGACTATACTTCGTATATGGAACTAAAAACTGGGTTTCTAACCCACTGAACTGTAAGACTGTGTGTCCACGACTCCACTCCCACTTTGGGAGAAGACTTGAGACTGTGTGTACACTTGTACACAGAATACTTGTGAGAACGAGAGTGAGTAAGAGTATGAGACTACTCAATTCTGAAATTATCCAGACTGCAACTTACTTAATTACCAGACTGAACTCTGAATCTTTATGATTCAATCGACACAAATTTAATCACTTGTAAGAACTTGATAAGCAATCTGTTGCTCTCAAAGGAGACACATATGTTGTAGGAACAGAATGAACTAATACATCAACTGATTGAGTTGCTGAAAGAGTGTATGATGAACTTACACACAACACCTTAATAAAATATTGATGAAATCAATTCTCTTTAACCTAAACTATGTAACGGTTTATCAGGGCATATTTAGGCAAAAAATGACAAAATGCTAGCAATTTAAAAATAGGAATAATAAAGATATAGCAAAAAACATTTTCCTTTTAGTGAGTCTTGTTACCATCATTAGATAGCACTCAAATTAACTTTCAAATTCATAAGACAATTATAACACACTGAAAAATAGTGATTAACAAAGGTTTGAGAGACAACATTTAGCCAAAGAACCATTTACACAACTAGATACAAATTGACAATGACATCATTATGGCATTTAATACTTTTATCATTAACATTGTTATTTCTCTTTACCCAACCACGTGGATAGCCCACAACCTCATGGCTTTTGAAAATTAATATCCCATTTTGGTTCACAAGTAATCACAGAAGCAGACAATGATGCACAAATACACACATATGCCTAAGTAAGAATCCGTGCAATTGGACTCTTTCTGTTAACAGAAAATAGTAAGTCAGCCTAGGTAAACAATCACACCACAAATGATTCAAACTTTGAAAGAACAAATACCAAATAACACCAACAATTCAAGCAATGCAATTAAAACCAAAGTATTACATACTACTCAAGGTAAAAACTTCTTTTCCACTACTATTTCTTTTTCCTTTAATCCCTATTTAAAGCAATATTATTTCGTAAAAGTAGCCCCACATGTAGAAGGCTAAACCAGACTTTAGAAATTATGATTTGCCTAATTCCTATTCAGAACAAGATGACTATAGTTTTAGGTGTCCTTTTAAAACTTGACCAATTAACGTTGAACTACTAATATCAGTTGTTAGCTGGAATCAATTTCAATATTTTGAATTGCTTCTTTAATTTGTTAAAAAACTATATATATCAACAGTTTCTCAATTATCAATGTGATAAAGTGTATCACTAAGTTTCTCAATTACTATACTTTCTAATAAATTCTCAGCTATGTTCCTGTACTTTTGGACTTTGACACTTTATTCACGAACCTTTATTGAACTTACCAAAGAACCCTCAAACTTACCTGAAAATAACAAATTGACACTAAACAAGAATAAGACTAAGCAAGTATAAAGTATACAACTGAAGTATTTACCAACTAGTCACAACACAAAAGTTTAAGATTGATTTAAAATACTTTTAATTTTTAACAGCATCCCCTCTCAATCTTAACCTTTTTTTTTTTTTTTTATTAAGAAGATGTCTTGTTTGTTAACAGAATAAGAGAATCATAAAATGTTGTCATTAGAGAGGGAGCCGATATTGTTGATTGAAGAAGAGTTTTTTTTTTTTTTTTTTTTTTTTTTTTTTTTTTTTGTGCAACAAGAAGTATGTATATATATATCTTGAACTCTCCAAATGGCTATATGTCGATAAAGCAAAAAAAAAAAAGGGAATCAATTTCAATAGGTGATGGAATAACAGGTGATGGACTTGAATACTTTTCCTTCAAACGGTCCATTTTCACTTCCTTTTTAATAGACCCTTATACGATTCTTAAGCAGATGTGAGACAATTAATGGAACTGAGACTGTAGATTAAAACCAAATCAACTTAGACCAAGGTTGCAGATATTAGCACACAAGAATTACCACAGCCAAAACTTAATACACCAAATTTTGTAATTAAAAAATTGAGTAAAGCTAGTATTGGCTTGATCACAAGCTGTACTATTGTTATTAACACATGTAACAGTACTTTTGTGATTAAATATTTTTCTTAAATCCAGGAGGATGTCCAACTATATCATAACACCTTTCAATAGTATGACCCAACCCATTACATTTCATACATTTTAGATTTGGGTTAGGACCTCTATAACTCACACTGTAGTTTCCATTATTATTTTATTTAAACACAAAAGCAGTTTCATTAATGGATGCCCCCATGTCACTCCCCCACAAAAAAAAGCGTATACAATCACAAAAGCACACACTAAATCACAAGAGAATGCAATCTGGTGAAACAGATACAACAACTACCAACAGAAAACACAAGATCAGAACATAACAAAGAACAACACTTGGAACACAAACAAATTCCACACACAAATCTTAACACTTTATAAATTTCCAAAAAACAGAGTAATGTGTGCTTGACTAACTTTTCACAGCCAAACCCTTAGAACACAATTGTGCTTGATCAGGTTTCCTTAAGCCTTAAAGTGGCCAAGGTCAAGAGTTGGGCACAAATGGTTACAAGACTCTAGTAATGTGAACAATGTAACAATAACAATAAGTACTAGTTCACCACACAATACGACTGTGATATCTTCACTTCAATTAGTCACATAAGCATACAGATCAAACATAGCACAATTATGCAATACACATAAAGCCCTGTCTATGGTCCAAGTATGAACACTGTGGGGTAGATGAACCTTGTAAGCACAAGGATTCCCACAGGCAGGTACTAGCCACAACACAGGAAGGTATAGAAAAATGGCTTACTCAGTACTCCACGCTCGGTTGGCGAAAATAAATGCAGCGGAACAAGCTCAAGCACAATATTGCCAAATAGACTCAGGCACAACAAGCTCAAGCACAACAACAATTGCAGCGGAATAAACTGACTCGTATCACAAGTCCACGAATCAAGAATCAACAACACAAGTAAGGGTTTCGGTTTGTTGAACTATCAGTTCAAGCAACAAACCAACTAAACCCAAAAGATTGAGGGTTCAGAAGATTAGTTGCATCGAACCAATACAATCAATGAACCAAAACCACAAACAGTGAATTGATACAGCAATAATCAGTACCAACAGAAACCAACTTTTGGGTTTCAATCATACCAGTGAATACCAATGAATCACCAAAAATAAACAGTTTCAAGAACACTTTTACCCTATTTCTTTAGGGTTTCAACAGATTTCAATCGATCACCAATTGATCAAACAAACAACACAACTGATCGAAACAAAGCAACCCCAATATTTTAGGGTTTCAGTTGATGGATCAAACGAACCACCACAACACCACAAGAACACGATGACCCTTTTTAGAGTTCCAATCGGTCAGACAGATAACCCCAATAATTTTGGAGTTTCAACAACCACAGACGATCAATCGAACACAGAGAACCACGAATCAACACTGAATCGTAACAGTTCAAACAGAATTAGCGAAGAACAAAGAAACCCAAATATTTAGGGTAATCGCTCAATCAAGAAGAATCGATCGATCGATACACACGAGCCTACTCTCTGATACCATGTAAAATTATTGAATCCAACTACATAGAACTCCAACTCCACTCTTAATCAATTTGATTGAGTGTAATATACAAGAACACCAGACTGTAACTTGATAATATGAATATACTGAACTGAGTTTTGTAAGTGTATAACTGAATAATTACTACTACACAGAATACTCCAAGACTAGAACACTACGGAACCGATGAGTGAATCAATCGGAACTTCCATATTTTGGAATACTTGAAGCTCCCCTTTTATTAACCATCAAGAGGAATTGAGTTGTAACGGCTCTTAGAACTGAGCGTGTACCTCGAAGACAGAATGGAATGGGTTGTGCACTGCCTTCATGAATAGCAGGAATGGGAGTGGAACATGTTGTCTGCAAGATGCCATTGATGGGCAGCGAACAGGAAGGAACAAGAACAGATGGGCATTTTAATTGTTTTCTTCATGATCTGGGTTTTATATCCAGAACCTTCAATACACCCCTTTAACTTCCATAAATGACAGAATGACCCCTGGCACATAAAATAAGTTACAAGATAGGTTTGCATACATAATTTCAACATTGTGGTTCTTCCTTGTCAGGATATCGATGTACCACCCCCAGATGTTGGATCGAAAGTGTTTCAGTCTCCTCTTAGAGGCTCAAATCGACCATTGAACAATGATGACAAACCAGAAAAGAAGGATGCGCCTTTGTTACTTGGCCCGTGAAGCCTTTTATGTAAGTTGAAATCATTGTGTTAGTTTCACAAATGCTCGTGTTCTGGCCAACAATTTGGTTTTTTCTTTTTGGATATTGTTTTCGTTGATGCATCTTGCTTATTTCTTGTAAATGTATCAAGGATTTCTGCTGTTATTTTTTTTTTTTAATTTTTTCTTGTTAATGGTAGATTTTGGACTATATATCTAGCATCCGTGATATACTTGAACACAAGTTTTGTTCTTGATGATCATTTTCCACCATTTTTTTATTATTTATAAATGCACATGTGTAGTGCATTAAGAGCTGTACATAGCATGGTGAATATATCTTGGTAACAGAGTGATTGAAATCGTGCAATCTAAATGCAATAATGAAACATGATGATATACATGTTCTGTTACATTGCCCCATTAGGTACAAAGATTACTATAGACATTATCAGCAAACTAACAACCTTTTACGTATTGTTTAGCACCTTTCAACACTACTCATTTAGGAGGGCAAAATGTGATCACATATCGTGAAGCCATGCACTTGTTAAGACTCGAAGAGTCATCAAAAGCATAACTATACGCTTTAGGACATATCGCCTTAAAAAGCTTAGAAAAAACAGTAGGTTTACACGTCTTTGGATTCGCATATTCACCCGTACAACAATATTTAGGAGACCCCATCGCTAAACACGCACTCTTACACCCAACCACTTTACCTCCAACTTTCACTTCAAGTGCTGATGGACAACAAACGTTCAAATCGACCTCACATTCGGCCCTACCACACCCTGCACCACCACCAATCGGTGCCATTGCAACCGGTAAATTAAATCCGTCCACTAAACTTACATCATAGAAATGTAACGGTGAATCTGACGATCCGAACGTCATTTCAACCACTGTGGCTGGCGGCTCACCGCCTGTGCCCTGACAGTGCAACTGCCCAGAACAACCACCAGTTGCACAACTACCTCTACCGTTACTGTCGAAAGAACAGCCTTGTCTTCCCCATATTCTCCCTGACCATTTATCTGGTACATCAACAACCACTTCCTCAGCCCCACCTAATTGGAAACCACCGTCTTTCGGGCTTGGATGACCTGCCCCGCCTTGTAAACCGGGCCATATTGTTTCCCTGCAGTTGTTGACAAGAATTAACTGAACCCCATCTGCAAAAAAATTGAAGAAACAAAGGTAAAACAAGTGGTTATTTATATGCAAAGAAGATAGAGACTGTAACTGAAGAAAATAAAGTTGTGGATTACATGAAGTGAAGAAATGTAGGAAGATGGAGGCAAGAATGAAGAGAAGGTGGGAAGATTTCACCATTGTTGTTGTTCCAAGTGTTTGTAACTGGTAACTGCTAAAGGAGTTTATAAAGGGGGAGACTGTGTGTGTGTGTCGCTTTCACTTTGTGGGAGTCAAAAAGGAATAAGGTGCATATATGCATTGCTTCAACATGAGGTTTTTTGCATTATCTAAAGTCACAAAAAGAAAAGCCTATGCTATCATACTATCCATATCCATATTATAATCTTAATAATATTGTACTTGCCCCAATACACAGACACAAATCAAAGAATGAAAATGGTCATGCCTTAATACAAATCACATGCTTTAACCTACAACAGAATTCTTGCAAGTAAGATTACAATTGTTTACACATTGAAGCTATTAAAGAACACCCACAAGTTGGTATCTTTGCAATTGTATTAACTACAAATAAGGCAATATATAGCCTAAGTTAAAGAAGATAATATATTCTTCAACCAGTGGCTGGGAAGTAGAGAATAATATCCAGTATTCCCATCTGCTTTAGCCCTTTATGTCATACAATTTAAGTACATATAATAACAACAAAAACAACAACCAAAGACATGAAGTGAAGCAAACTATTGAAGGATGTGTAATGCGGAAACGAAGTTTTGATGCCAGTTGCGTACCTGCTAACTTGCATCTATAAGAGTAAGATCATAACTAATTCTAATTCTTTGGATTGCGATCGGACAATATATAAAACCAAGAAATCAAAAAAGATCGATTTAAGCTTACCAAGATAACCATTAGCTTGTTAAAAATGTAAAAAGGGTTATATATTTGTTACAAGAGCATGGATGGATGTGGCATACAAAGAGGGAATGGATACTATACGTGAATATTCGTTTTGTAATATTCAAAGACAGAAATGATATCCTTATTTTGTGATGTGTCTCTTCAAAAAATTAAACATTGTTACGATACGACTGAAAATCTTGGATGAAAGATTTTATATTTCCTTAAAGTAGCTATTTTAATTAAGGACAAATTGTACAAAATATACTCATATTAATGCGGGCCCAAGTGTTATGGATCGGGCCCTTATGTTTTTGGAAGCCCACGATCGTGTAACAAAAGGGGTTTCACGGAAAAAGCCATAACTTGGGCTACAAGACTCCGTTTCAAGCACATGAGCTAACGAATCGAAGCTTGGAAACGAGGCCGTAGGCGGTTTACCCAACTTTCAGGTCCAAAAACGGCTCCTAGAAGAATTTATGGCTCATTTTATATTTTTTAGTTTTTATTGGACTTTTATTTTGGGTTTTCTGGCCGGCCCGTTATATTTTTCCGGCCCATTTGAAATTTTGCTTCCTTTTTAGGGTTTATGGATGTATTAGACTCATCAATTTTGAATTTTATGAAAATCGAACTTTCTCTCAAATTGTGTTGATCATTTGAGTTAGATTTTTTGCCTAAAGTCGGTATTATTTTAGAATCAACAACTGTTAGAACGAATTTATCCTTAGTATTCGTAGAATCAACAGGTTGGTTAAATTCGTGTTACTAATTTCAATCTACATCACATACACTGTTTAAGACACAAGTACTACCAAGCTTTTCTATTGCTACTGTATACTTTGTTGAGTATGTAGCCAATTAGCCAACAACCGATTTTTGTGATGAATATCATATCATATCTATAAATATTACTCTTGACAATTAAATAATCAACTGCTATCCATAAATTTTTTTAAAGAAATATCAAAGTGAAGAGAGAAAATTTGAAGTTAAAAGTGGCGGTGATGGATTTCAGTTTTGAATTTATCAAACGCTTAAATTGAACAAAGTGATTTTTATGTATAAATATAAGTTCGATATTTTAAATCAAAAATTTAAAAGTTTTCAGCATATTTGTACAATGTAAGCAATTATAGTTATATTTAAAATGTTCTGTTATTTATTAGCATCATTTTTTTTAAATGCATATTTAAAATAATTCCCTAAATATATATATTTCTTTCCAACAAATAGGAACCTTGTTTTCATCATCAATCATATATTCATATTCACTCATTTTGTCATTCAAACGAAAAACAAAAGATAACAACTTCCAACCATAACCATCACACAAACACACCAATGGCTGAAGCACTTCCCATTTCTCCGGCAACCACCGTGTTCTCAACCGCCTCAACCTCCATACCCCACCTCTCTCCCTCCCAACACCACCCTTATCACCACCAAACACAACCATATAACAACATCACCAGAAAGCCCATTTCCACCCTCATCTGTCAAGCAAGTCCCATAACTCCAGTAGCCACCGCGACTCCCAAAAAGTTAAAGAATCGATACGAAATCGAAAACTTAACAATATGGTTATTAAAACAAGAACAAGCTGGTCATATTGATGCAGAATTGACTACAGTTTTATCGAGTATTTCATTGGCTTGTAAGCAAATTGCTTCACTGCTACAAAGATCTAGTATCATTAACTTGACTGGTGCTCAGGGAACCATGAACATCCAAGGTGAAGATCAAAAGAAACTAGATGTCATATCTAATGAGGTATCTTTTGACTTTTGTGGTCAATTTAGCTACTTTTGAAACTCAAATTATGCATGCATTTTGTTATAGTCTGATAACATGATGCACCTCCATTTAAAGGATATCTTCCCAATTTTGTATGTTGTCAAGATTTTTCGAGAAAATTGAGTGGTGCATATCAATTGTGATCTTGAAATATGGTATGTTTGACTTACAGGTCAAAGGATACATTTTCTTGTTGGAAGTTAAAATATGGCAGTATAGCATGTCTTATCTACACGATTCCACAATTTGGTTAATATTGTATTATGAACTTGTTTGAAAGGTATTATAAACTAAAGTTTACATTTTTGGCAAACAAAGTGACAAAAGTGCTATTTGAAAGTTCAGTATATTGGTGTTTGTTCATTTTTAGGCTTAAATACTGTTTGTTCCTTGATAATTCTGGAAGATATATATATTTGGTGGAAAATCATGTAGTTGTTCTGCAACTGCTTGAGATCAAGTGGCCGAACAGGAATCATAGCATCAGAGGAAGAAGACGTGCCAGTGGCTGTTGAGGAAACCAATTCGGGAAACTACATTGTTGTGTTTGACCCAATCGATGGATCTGCTAACATCGACATTGGCTTAACCACTGGGTCTATATTTGGCATTTACGCTCCTGATGAACAATGCCTTGTTGATTATGACTCCGACACTGTATGTACAACCTTCTCAAACCTTTCATATGTTTGGATTTGCGTTTAGAAACTGGTTATCTAATAAATGCGTTAGGTGGTAGCACTCATAAAAGTTCTAACGTTTAACAAATTATGTTTTTAACATCATATACAAACACTACCTTTACATTTCTCTATTTGACAGCTTATTATGTGACTACGATTATTTGAAATCACATAATCATTTTTATAGTGCACCTCCAAACACCCCTTCTAACAATATAATGAAGTATTTGTGGATTGAAAAATGACTCGTGGTTCGGTGATCAGTTAGATCAGGCAAAAGAAAAGTGTATCGTGAGCGTTTGCCAGCCCGGGAGCAACTTATTAGCAGCAGGATACTGTCTGTATTCAAGCTCGGTAGTGTTCACCATTTCAATAGGTAACGGAGTTCATGGATTCACACTTGATCCAGCTTATGGTGAATTTGTTTTAACGCACGAGGACATCAAGATACCAAAACAAGGGAGAATCTACTCTTTTAACGAAGGAAATTACGATCTTTTTGATACTAAATTGCAGAATTATCTTAACCATCTACGGAAACCTGGTGGACCTGCTGGAAAACCATACTCAGGGCGATACATTGGATGTCTTGTTGGTGAAATTCACAGAATGTTGCTTTATGGTGGCATCTATGGGAACCCAAATAACGAGAAGGCGAAAAATGGGAATTTGAGGTTATTGTATGAATGTGCACCAATGAGTTATTTGGTGGAACAAGCTGGAGGGAAAGCTATAGATGGTGTTCAAAGGATTCTTGATATTAAACCTGAGCAGGTAAGTCATTGTTGTCAGTTTATAAGATACATTTTGACTTTGATTTGGTCAACCAAACTAATCTCAACCTTTAAAACTTGTATTTTTGGAGTTCAAACTTTCAAGAAAATTTTGATACCTTGAATTTTATAGACAGAGTGTATAAGTGGTGAACTTTTGGTGTTATATTTCAGTTATGAAAGAAGTACTAATTTTTAATCGTTTGACCAGAAAGTCAAATTGTACCATGGAGTAAAAGGAAAGAACAATAGTCTTTAACGATATTTTCTCATACACAGGTTCACCAGCGAACTCCAATATTCATAGGAAGCCCAGACGAAATCGACAAGCTAGTATCATATTTGGCTTGATATATGTACATGATTGTGTCTGTTACATTCATGAAGTTCGTTAACAATTGAGCAAGGATTCGTTCTTGTGGTGTATTTCAAGTCAAGTAATGACAGGATTCATCAGAATGTAACTTCAAATTCATGAAATTGAAGATTACTAAGTTGACACTCCTGTTGAACATCAAACTGCAAGTTATAACTTAAATGATTACAAAAGACTTGAAATTTTATAAATCATTTTTTTTAATAAACAATACTTTTCAGAGTTTATATGTCAAATTGGATGTATAGCAATCACCATATGTTCAAAAATTCATATAGTGAACTATTAAGATGACTTTCAAATGTAGAAAACACAATTGGGAAAATTGGTCAACCTCATCAACAAAAGTCAAAAGGGGAATTTTTCGATCTTGAAGCACTAGATCAATTCAGCCCAATGGAAAGGTAATTCAAACATGGGTTCGAATTGAACATAAAGCAGAACGAAGAATGAAAAAAAGAAGATGAAGAAAAAGGAATGCAATTAAGTTGCATACTTGTATCATAATATGTTTGCAATGCAGGTATTGTTTCATGAAACAAAAAGACAATTAACAAGAAGCTTCATGAGATCATTAATGAGGAGCACCAGTTTCTCATTCATTCATGACTGTGTCCTCTGCTGCTGGTGTACTGTTTCCATCTATTTAAAGAGCCAACATATCAGATCAGATATTAGATACGGAGTACATCAGAAAGCAAAACTACGTCCCAAACAGAAAGAAAAATTTGAAAATTATCCATCATTGCGAATAAATTGATGCTGTTGATTTAGGTCCATTAAGTTTTCTATATTTTAAGGTCATTGTAGACACTTGATAAACAATTTTCTTAAAACATGTCTTGAAGGGCAGAGAAAGTATCAATATTGTATTTCTATTGAAAATAAAGGAATTCAAAATGTCAAACAACAAAACAGAGAACAAGTACCATCTCCATCTGTAGGTGCGCAAGGAGATTTCCGATATCGCGTTTGTTGTTGAGTTGGCTGTATCACAACACAAATAAAAAGGTCTATCATGACACTCATTTAAAACACTATGTAGACACTCAAATTTGATAAAGAAACCACTAAAAAACACACTTAAACACGATAAAGTATAAAGGCAACTGATCAACAATAAAGTTTCAATGAGATCCATCAGATATCTTATATAAACAAGCAGAACGTAAAGCATATGCAGATAGAACACTGCCTCATATGGTGGCAATGAAATAAACACTCCAAACTACAGCGACTCTCTAGGACTCTAGGTGCAACAATCAACATAGAAAGTAGAGGTGGCAAACACGTAAAATATATATGTAGGCATGTAGCTTTAACAGAAACAAGTAAAAACTCGCCCACAATGTACTTTTGTAATTATTGGAGACATAGTGATCATGCCAACCAATGCAACCCATGCAAAACATACCCACTAAACACCGTTACCCAACCTGCCCATTTTGTCACCTCTGCTAGAATGCCAGTGATCCATTAAATCAGGTTGAAGTATGAGAATGATTTTCACATGTACAGGAGAAGAAAAAAAAGATTTGCTTACTTGTAGTTTCGGTCGAAGTGCCTCAAGAGGTCCTTTGGGCTTCTCTACACCTTGCTGTCAACAGTAACATTATACTTTAGGTCAATAAATGTAAGCAGGTATACTTGAATGCTGCATACTACAGAAGTGTATAACATAAAATGAAAAGAGCAGTCATGAAAAAGTTCTGCTCGGTTTTTGTTGTGATGTAACAAGCTTTAGGTGCAAATTTGAATGTTGAAGATTTGAGCAGTGGTCCAGAGGATATGTACCTTTCCAAGAGCCCAATCAGCTGAATCAAAATAAGCTCGTTCATGATCCTAACATCAAATCCAATGTCTTATATGAGTCCAACAGCACATATTAATTTTGTTACAGCAGGTTAAGGTAGATGGAGATGAGTCAATTTTACCTTAGAAATGAGTGGGGGCTTTTTTGGCACGATACCTCCATACTTCTTCTTAATGACTTCCTCCTGATGAAACACAATATAACGATATCAAGGGTTATATTCTGTAATAAATTACAACCAAAAGATATTAGGAATTCAAGGAGACAAGGAATATAACATATGCACAGTTGCGCGATCTAACCTCCTTCTCTGTTGAAACCTTAGATGACTCATCCATTTTTTTTACTCTAGCAAGCGTACACAGGCTGCAATATAAATATACATTCATTCCCATTAATATATAACTAGGCACACACTAATCCTATCACATAAAAATTGAGCTACATCTACTAAATGCTCAATGTATAGATTTGAATTTATATAAGTGTTAAGAAAATAAAGCTAGATAAAGACTAAACCATGTACGAATTCCTAAGATGGGGTGAGAATATAAGTAAACAATTCAACTGAATGAAAGATAATGCAGACAGAAAAAGAAAAAAAACGTAATTTCTGAAAGAGAGAGCATTAATAATAAAGGACATAAATATTGATGTTTATGAATAAGCAATCAAGTCCTTATAAGCAATATTACCACAACCCCAAATGTAACTTTTATAGCTTGTAGAAGTAGATGGATGTTTTGCATGTTAGAGACACTCATCCAACTTAACATATATAAAAATCACTCTTCTTCAATTCCTTTCTATTTGTGCTCATCTAAATACTTATCTACATAAGTGTACACACACTTCCATGTGTCTAAAGTTCTAAATGTACTTGCAAAATCCCTATCCCACTCAAAACCTACATGTATAGTTCTGTAATTTTGAATTTAGATGCATAGAAAAAGTTGAACTTAAGACCATACATTAGTTTGACCTCTAGTTCATCACCAGGAAACCCCTCATGCTTCGTGATTTTCTTTATGATGAATTGAACCATATTATAAATGGCTTGTAATCTTACACATATCTGAATGAATGTTTATTCTAGAAAATAGTCTCTCAAGAAGTCCCACTTGAACGAGCAGTTACATGTATAAAAAGAAATTAAAAAACCTACATTGAAATTAAATTACCAATAACAAATCTGCAAAGTTCTTTTAACTTGAATTCTTCCACAAATGCATACACATATGTTAGAAGCACCTTCATCAGACCACCTATTATAGGAGGCTCCAAAAACATATACACAATCTGACCATCTTATATTTTTATGAAATTGATATAGTTTACCTTTCCCTTTCTACGTCATAACATATAAAAGAAAAATTATCGTGTTAATCAATATTTGTTACTACTTGCTACAACAATTAGTTACACAAATACATCATACAACTATAGTTCCGACAAGCTGGCCATATAACAGATCACTAAGCGAGATTACGCTTAACAACTCGAATAACATTACCTAAAATTGATATTACAGCAACATAAGTTACAACTACACGAAAAATCATTCTAATAACATGCAATGAACTATCAACAACGAATTATGTAAAAGCTTACGAACAAAACCGCCGTGAACATCGATATGAACCACCTAGGGTTCACATTCACCAAATTATAACATCTTATCGGCTCGAATTTTAGCTTCTAACAACACATGAATACAAAACTATCGCTATATATATCGTAAATAAACAATTTAGTATAATCAGCTAACGATCCGTTACAGAAATTCAACAAATCATCAAATAAAACATCAGATAATTACAAAAATATCTTCGCGAATACGTGATGTCATCTCAACGATTCAGATAAGAGAATATAACACTGATAAATTATGGATAGCAACACACGAACAATGATGTAATTGAAATTGAAGATAAAAATAGATAGATAAATGATGAATTTGATTAACCGTAGAAATTACCGATGAAGAAAAGCTGCTGGAGGAGATAGAAGCCAGTTTCCGATTTACCGTCGATCGAGAATGAAAATATGAGTATATTGAAGAATATATTTGCCCTCAATTAATTACTCGTTTTATTATATTTATTATTAATTAATTAATATATTATTATATTTGATTTATTTATTACCTGCAGTTGTTAAGACTTTTGAGTTTTGACCGCTTCATTAACACGTTTTCTTTTTACAAAACGTGTTTTTGTATTAAAAACTACTCCGTATTAAAAATGTGAAACATCAATCAATCAATATTTATTTATTGTAAGAATCTGTTTTTATCTCATGTTTATCGTTTCCATTTACATTAATCAATATTATTTAATTATTTTTTTCAACTAATCATTTTTACATATTTATTCTCTCTCGTTATCTAATATTCACTTGAATAATAATAATTTTTGTTATTTACTATAACTTCTCAACCCAAATGTCTACCGATACGTAAGATGACATTATTTCTTTTTAGAATGACGGTATGGTTAAGATTTCTATGTTTAAAATTATGGACGGTTGAATTAATTATAAAGTATTCATTTTTAATATCAATTTTCCTTATTTGAATTTAGTAAGAGCGTATATATTCATGATAATTGTGAGTTTTATATTTGAAATTAATTTAAACATGGCAGGTTTAACTATAACTCGCTACATTAATCATTTTTTTAATATTCATTGATTAGGCATATTTTAGAATGTGATTTTTACTAGGGGTGTGCATGGTTCGGTTTGGGGCGGTTATGGGCACTAATCGTAACCGAACCGTATATGGCGGTTAATTGATATTGATAACCGTTAGGTTCGGTTAATTGACGGATCGGTTAACGGTTAATTTTGACGGTTCGGTTAATTTTTTCGGTTAAAGCAGTTAATGTTAAATATTTAGGTTGTAACTTTAGCCGAACAAGTATTACTTCCTTTTTTCAACATACTACAAAATATGTGTAACGAAACAAGCATAAAACAAAAAAACATGAATTAAAATTCAAGTTTACTTTTTAATCCAAAAGGAAAAAGTGAATACGAGATTAAGAATGCATGAATAGATCTGGTTTAAATATGAAGTCCTATATTTTATTGATCCATTATTATGTCAGTCTAAAACAAAACAACAAAATCCATAGATTTTTTAATATTAAGTATTAATCCATATAAAAAAAGAATATATATATATATAAATATATATATATATATATATATATATATATATATATATATATATATATATATATATATATAGTGGCATGATCCAGAGGGAAGTCCATTTTTTTAGGGAAGGGGGAAGCGTTAGTACGCATCAGGAAGCATATTACCTTCACCTATACTAATCTCGAAAAAAGCAAACTGAAATTTAGTAAATGTTAATCAGAATCGATGTTATAAATGTTAAGCTTCCTTGATAAATTTTTTCTTCAAGTTATAGTATCGATTTATGAATATTTGATCCAAATCCGTTAAGATGCATCGCAGTGCATATTAGTTAATCTGCATTGTGATGCATCTTAACAATAAAAATATTTTTCAAATAATGTGAAGTTATATGATGCATCGCGATGCATCTTAGTTAATATGCATCACACTGCATCTTAACAATTAATTAAATAAATATTCACCAATTAATGTTATGACTTAAAAATGAAATTCATTCGTTAAAATATTCTTTATAGCATCGATTTTGATTACTATTTACCGATAAAAATAATTTTTTGTTGACGTTTTGATTGATAATTGTAATATGCTTCCTGATACGTACTAACGCTTCCCCCTTCCCCCAAAAAGATACTTCCCTCTTGATCACTACCCTATATATATATATATATATATATATATATATATATAAATGAGAACCACTTTAAAGTTGAGAACTTTGAGAACCACAACGAATACGTGTTTGTTCACATGTGATTAACCTCAATCATATGTGAACATTGATGTACGTTTAATTGAAAAAGAAAAAAGTAAAAAAAAATCTTAAAATCATATCGAAAAACGCAAAAAACAAATACATGTTCACATGTGAACGATAATGTGAACAAATCGGTTAAAATGCGTTTTAAGACGTAAATTTAAGATTTTTTTTGACTTTTTTCTTTTTCAATTAAACGTACATCAATGTTCACATATGATTGAAGTTAATCACATGTGACCAAACACGTATTCGTTGTGGTTCTCACAGTTCTCAACTTTAAAGTGGTTCTCATTTGAACCTCCCACTATATATATATATATATATATATATATATATATATATATATATATATATATAATTTTAACTTAGATATATAAGGCGGGGCGGTTAATGGCGGATCGGTTATGGCCATTAACCGTAACCGAACCACCACGAGCGGTTAATTTTATTTTACATAACCGAACCGGTGGTTTGTGTGGTTAAGCGGTTAAAATGGATCGGTTTAGCGGTTAAAATGGTTATGATTCGGTTAAACGGTTTTTGTGCTCACCCCTAATTTTTAGGTTTGCATACAGAGGGGGATGTCATCCTACTTTTGAGGTCATTTATCAACTTCAATAGAAAAGACATTTACATAATGCTAAAAAAGGTTTTTTGAATCTCATAATCTCATTCTCATTCTCATAATAAGTCATAATATAATGAAAGCATACATTAAACTGCAATAGAAAAGACATTTACATTTAACCAAACAACCTGAGCTACTTCCTGTATTTCTGCCTTCATCCGTCTCACGAGAAGATCCTTCCGCCAATGGTTGTCACAGATCCATAATACGAAAGAGAGCATCGACTGTCAAAGTAGGATATAAAATCTGCAAAAGAAATCATGTTAATGAGTTTTCGAACTATTTGTTCTGTAATTTACATGCATATTAACCATTGCACATGCTAAAATGAAAAAGGAACATAGAAGTATGTTGAAGTGACTTTTCTTTATCATCAAACTTTATGGTTAGAATGCTAACAAAGGTCATTTTTCAGCTTAACCGTCACCAACATCATAATCTGCATTAGCACAAATATGGCAGTGGCTTAAAAAATTTAAGCCAGTCTATACCTAAGGTATAATATTTTGAACGACTGGAGATATAAAACATGAGAAGGGTGGATTGATATACTTGAAATAGTTTTATGTGAAAGAAAAGTGACAAAATACTTGATATAGATTAAGCCGGAGAAAATTAGATTGCAGATTCTAAGTATGTTCACCTCCTTTTGCGCAAGTATCTATTTCACATCTGTATAAAATATAGGAACAATAGAAGATGAACTGCAGATAAGTCACTAATTGACTCCTTCCTATTCCAAAATGTATATGTTTGTATAAAAAACTGAGATGACCAAACGTTTCAGTCTACTAACTAAAGCTCAATTAACTCAAACAATTTACTCAAAAATTCATTGCCATGTGTGTAATTTAATTCAAGCCACCCCTGCTATGGATCTTATTATTAATAAAACTGTATTCCTCGGGTGGTACCAAAATGAAGAATTAAGATGACTTGAATGCTGGAAGCTATCATCTGTCACTTTCAATGAACCATTTAAACACCATCCAAGTGGTTAAAAGTTGTCCAAAATCTATTAAATGACTCAGATTGCTATTGAAATCGTAGAAAACATTAACAAAAGGACTGGCCTGGTTTGACCTGTACTAAGTTACTAACAAACGACACTTAACATCCTGAACCTGTTACTTAACCCGCCTGGCCCGTCCATCTTGCCACCTCTATTCCTTGTAAAATTTAATAACATAAACAAGTAGAGGACACGGTATATTGGTATGTTAGGATATCAAGACAGATATTTGAACAGTATATTCTACACAAAATAACTCATATTGAAACAAATTTGAAGCACAGAAAGTGACTTAAGCTCACATACCACTAAAAAGTTGATCATGGCGCACCAAGAGTGGTTCTTTAAAAAAGAACTGCTTGCATATGGACCTCATAATCTATGCAGCCACAAGCAAATAAGTTTCGACCCACAAAGTAGGATATAAAATCTGCAAAAGAAATCAAGTAATGAGTTTTCTAACTATTTAATCCGTGTAATTCACATGCAAATTAATCATTGCACTTGCAAAATTTCAAATGGAACATAAAAGTATGTTGACCTGACTTTTCTTTATCGTCAAAATTAATGGTTAAAATGCTAAAAAGGTCCTTTTTCTGCTGACTGTCATCAGCATCACAACAAAAATGTATGTTGACCTGACTTTTCTTTATCGTCAAAATTTATGGTTAAAATGCTAAAAAGGTCCTTTTTCTGCTAACTATCATCGACATTCAACATCACAATCTGCATTAGTACAAATGTGTCTGTGGCTTAAAAAAACCATTCTATATCGAAAGTATAATATTTTGGTAGACTGAAGATATAAAACACGAGGAGGGTGGGTTGATGTACTTGATATAGTTTTTACATGAAAGAAAACTGAAAAGATACTTGATATAGATTAAGCCTAAGAAGACAAAAAATCAGCTTCGTGGTATGTTCATCTACTTTGTGCAAGTATCTATTTCATATGTGTGTAAGATATGAGTAATAAGTAATAACTGCAAATAAACCAGTAACTGACTCCTTCCATAATGTACATGACTACATGTTTGTGTAAAAACTGAGATAAAGCACAATTTGTCTTACTATAGCTGAATTAACTCAAAAGGTATTACCCGAAAATTCATTGCCATGTCAATCACCATTGCTATAGTTATTTGTAACACTGTAGTTATATACGGAGTAATTCATTGGGTGGTACCAAAATGAGGAATCAAGATGACTTGACTGTTGGACTCTGTTATCTGTCATATGTAAAGAACCATTTACAAGATCATCCAAGTATTTAAGACATGTATTGTGGACTTAAGGTGTGAGACAAGAATTCATGTCTACTTGATTCGGTACATTTAGATACGATATGAAGGTTCCTTCATTAGAGGTGGTCATTTCGGCCCATTTACTTGTGATGGGTCAATTTGGGTTGTGATTAATCTCTAAATGGTCAATGGATCTGTGTGATGACTCAGGATATCACTGAATTCGTAGACGTACTTATCTGTAGAAAAAATTAACATAGGGACTGGCCTGGTTTGATCCGTACTAACCAATGACTCATATCAACCTGAACCTGTACCTAACCCACCCGGCCCGTCCATTTTGCCACCTCTATTACGTGTATTAATTAAGAACATAAACAAATAAAGGACATTGTATGTTAGGATGTCAAGACATATATTATAACAATATAACTGCCAACATTAATCATAAGGAAATAAGTTTGAAGCATAGAAAATGACTTAAAATAAAGTTCACATATCACCAAAAAGTTAATCATGGTGCACCAAGAGTGGCTGTTTCAAGAAAACTGCTTGCATATGGACCTCATAATCTAGGCAACCTCAACCAAATAAGTTACCACCCACAATGAGGGGTCTCATGTACAAACCAACTGATCAAACCAATTATCATGCATCACATCTCATTTCTCCATGGCGTGTTGTCCGGAGGATGAAACTTCATTCCTTGCAATCATCATTATCTACATTTTATCCAAATCCGGAGGAACATAATCACCCTCCCTAGTGTCCTCACTAATCTCATTATCATTAAAATTTTCTAAGATAGAAATTACAAAATCATTCTCTACAACCTCACCTCGATTTTGATCACCAACACTCTCCTTCAGTTCTCTTGGTCTTTTTAATTCTCTAGTGTTCCGAGATCCCAGTAATACAAGATCCAACATTTTACTTCTAACAACATAAACGGGATTCGGGGAAACAAGACAATCTTTACAATACGCTTCCCTAAGAAAAACCATTTGAGTACAACCTCGTGTAGATATGTAAAAGATCCCAGGATGCTTCAAAATAAGCTCACGAAAGTTAACTGGAAGACAGAAATCTTTCTTAAAATGCACTAGTCGTTCAACCTCAACCATCTTTTCAGCTGTCAAGCTCAAAAGCTCGTGAAGAATCCCAACAGCCCGTTTCTCAAACCGCTCAATCCCTCCACATGTTGAGGCCCGAAAAACGTCTTTTTTCTCATAAGGCTTAACATAAGTAAGTCTTTGCCAATCTTTCAACTTCCCTTTAAACCCTGCTTTTATCTTGAACCCCGCAGGGAAATCAATCGGAAACGCATATTTCGTCTCGAATTCACTCAACCATTTCTCATTATACTCTTTTTCCCTCCATTTCTCAACTTCAGCCACCTTCAAATCCTCATCAACACAATCATTATCAACCAATCTCACTACCTCTAAATCAACCAACTCAAACTCATCATACTTTTCAAGAATTGATTCCCGGAAATCATCAGGTAATCCTAATTCTCTTTTAATCAACCTCAAAGCATGAATATGAAGACTCCTAGTAACAGACATCATTAAAAGCTTTCTTAACCTTATAACATTATCAAATTCCATATCTTGAATCGCATTCCTTTCTTCTTGAAGTAAAGATTTCATCTTAGAAGTTAACTTACAACAGATATTTCTTCTAATTGGGTGAGGGAATACGTCGAACACATGGGGGTACTTATTAAGAAACCCGCCAACGGGAACCTTTAGCCCAACAATTTTATTCCAACGTGACATGATTTGTACGGAAACAAAAGGTCCCCTGCGTCTAGCGGACATAAGTTCATGGAGACTTAAAATTAAGTTGAGTTTGCGGTAATTGACCATTAAAGTATCGAGTTTTAAGTCTCTAGTTCGGTCTTCTAACCGGGTTTGTGCCGTGACCGCTGGTTTCTTCCATCGGCATTGTGTTGTGGAGTTAAATGGTCCAAATTGGAGTTGAATTTGATTAACGAATCGCTGTAAAACCCTAGTCATGTTTATAGTGGCGATATATGCACTAAAGTTGTGAGCTTTGAAGTGTAATTTTGCGAGATACTATTCTAACTGATTAAGTCAAGCAATTAACAGTTTTGGATTTTTATAATATTTGACAGCTTCACACACAGCACAAATTGAGGCACTTTGGAATAAAATAACAAAAAATCAAAATGCGTTGTGAAATCGCAAAACCCAAAATACGAAATAACACAAAATCAATCATCGAGAAAAACCTGAGAGAATGTTGTTGAAGGTGTTGGCTGGCGTCAGACTTTCCGGCGATGTCAAAGAGCCGGCGAACTGAAGAAGGCGACGATATGACGGAGGCTGCTGGAAGAAAATATGAAAAGCATACTAAATAGTACTGAAATTGAAATACACCGTCTTTTGGATACATTTAAATTACTATCGTACGTATTTCCTGAACTTGTAAAAAAAATGTCAATTTATGTAGTTAAAAACACGCAAAAAAACAAACAATAGATGATTTTAAAACTTGAATACATACAATAGGATGTTTCAAAGTTTGATACATATAAATATAATAGTAAAATGTACAAAATTCGATACATAACCAAACTATAAACCCTTCTATAAACCCCTTATTGAGTTTGAATAAATCATTTTACATAATTTTGCTATATAAATTTATTTAGTAATTTTAATTTTAATATTTACCGAGTTAAGTAGAGTTAAAAGTTCAATTTCGAGTCGAGTTTGAAAGTACCCGGTACGTCCGTATTAACATTGATTAATACTCTAACGTTGCGTTTGATTCACGAAATATTTTTGATAGAACTGGAATTCATGAGAAAATTGGATGACTGTGAAGAAAACATATATGTGGAATGGAGTTGAGATTCTAATTCCATCGAATTCGATCTCAAAATAAATTTGCATTAACTTTGATTAATACTTCAAGTCTTTAATATTGATACTTAATTGGAGTTGATCTCAAAATAAAGATAAGTTAATGGAGTTCAACATCGAGCTTGAAATTAAAGTCTCAATCAAGTTTGAGTTAAACTTGAAGCTTGAAAGTAGAGGTGGTGGTTTTAGACCCATTGTTTATTTTTTGGTGTACTTGATTAATATTTATGAGCAGATGAATTTGTTGGGTCTCCTATCATTTTTTTTGGATGGATCTAAATGGGTATTTAATATAACTTTTAATTGTATAACAATTAACCAACGGGTCTAACGGGTAATTTTTTTTTTTCCACCTCATTTCATTTTTTACTCAAATAAAAAAAAAATTGTGGAAACCCGATGGGTCGACCTGACCCGAGACCCATTTGACCCGGACCCGTTTAGACCCATCCTCCTAAATAAAAATTTTGTGAAAACCCGATGGGTCGACCTGACTCGAGACCCATTTGACCCGGATCCGTTTAGACCCATCCTCCTAAATGACCCATAGACAGAGACCTATTTAGACCCAAACCCATCTAGACCCGTGACCAGACCCATTCAATTTGCCACTTATACTTGAAAGTGAAAATTTGAGAACAATCTTGTGAACTCCATTAAAGTTGTTTACATATTTTCAGATATAGATTGAATCGGATTCGGATTCGGATTTCTCAAACTACATATGAACCCATAATTGAGTGTCGATTATTAATGAAAAAAAAAGGACAAGTTTGACCTTTTTAAGGCATACATGGTTAGTAACCTGCTGTTAGAATCCAACGTCACCTCCTTATTTAGTCACTTCTACCCAACAACAGATTGAACAGAAACCGAGTTCATTTTACCAATAAAACACATTGGAATTTTCGATCTCAATACATCATCTAAAGGGCTATTTCCTACGTATTATAATGACTGACATTTAAGACCATATAGATATACAAACTGAAACAACAAACCAATCCTGATACATAATCCAACTAATGATTCCATTTTTGTTGGCAGCATTAGATACACCTGATATCTGTGTTATGGTGCACTGGTTGGACAACGGAGAAAGAATGTGGTTATTCACATCCTCAATGAAATCGTGGCCCGGTGAAATCCATATTGTAGCATGTAGGATTGCAAGGATAAGGACAATCGATATGTTTTGATACTTTTCGGTCAAAAAACCAATCACCAACTGATTCTGCAATAGTCTATTCAACCAGAAACAAAGCGCGTAAGCACGTCAATCCGATTATGCAGGATAATAGTTACTGGTGGAATATGTACTTCAATAAATGATAAACTTAACAAGGTATAGTTATACGTAATAATATTTTAAGTTTTTAACATTACCTTGTTATTTAATTTGGGAGAATTTGGACTGTGCCATGTCTCAGTCCATGTTTGGCAGTGAATATAGCAAGAATTTATAAACATTCCTACATCCTTCATCTGCTGAAGGTCTGACAATGCCTGTAAGAGCGAATTTCGGAATCCTGTATGAATATGACCTCAGTGAGTATATAGCCTAGTTACAGTGTTTTACCAAATTTCATACATGTAATACCGTTTAGCACTTGAATCTGTTCAGGGCTACAATTGTGAATGTTGAGGTGGCATTTGTGCCAATGACCATGAGGATCTGCTGGACCAGGTACCAAAACGTTTTTTATCTGTTCAGCAAAAAAGATAAATGCATATGAGAAAAAGCATTAATAAGATGACTAAAAAGCTCTAATATTACCTGCCAAAAGTCATAAGCTGGGTTGACAAGGAAAAGTGGCGTTTTTATGCTCCTCACTATATTTTGAGGAAAGTAACACTGGGTTGCATTTCATGGAAAAACGAGTTAATAGCAAAGAAATAAAACATGATAAATTCTTACGAGTAAAATGTCATGTATACTTTGTGATGTTCACATGGATAAAGAGCAAATTTCAGGAATAAAAGGTAAAGACAATGAAGGTACCTTTGATGGTTCCATTTTGGCTACACAATCCTTTTTCAAGCTTCCAGCTGCACCCTGACATCATGATACATGAAGACTGATGAACGTGATGCAAATTTTAAAGTATCAAAAGAAGAATTCTTTAGTTCAATGGGCATATTACTGAGTTGTATTTTAAAGTTATAAACTACACACATGTTGAATATCTCCAAACCATATGCTATAAATACATCAATAACTAACAAACCTGGAGATTGACAACATCATGGTAAAAGGACTGAAAGGAGGCATTACCAGCAATATCTTTCCTGCAATCAAGGAAAATTGATGCGTAACTTTTCAACCTTCAGGAAAACTAGTAAATAATCGACCGTCTCTTTTCCAATATTAAGATATACCATGTACACCTCAAGAAAGAAAGAAAAAAAAACACTTTGAAGTCACTTGTGTAAAAGAAATAATACTAACAGTGTATTAGAATTTATCTATCTTCTCTCTATCTCTAAAACAGACAGGTAGCACATAATAAGCTGATGAGAGAGAACTGGCTTGATCAAACTTTGTGTACGATTTACCAACATAATATGATTTCTAAAGTTCTCTAGATGAGATTATTCGGACGACTACTGTAGCAGTATTTTAATTAACTGATTACACAAAAAAAGAACAAATCAAATAATGGTCATTTTAGAACAACATACTCATTGAGAAAGAAACCTGCATCAGATAAACATTTGACTTTAGCATCCTTCGACAAAATTTCTCTGAAGTCATCGCAGTGTATGAGCGTTGCGAGCCCTCCAGCTGAGCACCCAGAAAGAAGTGCCTATGATGTAGAAATGTTTGAAATTTCAATAGAAAATAATCATTATAATCCTAGTATACTACAGATTCTATGCAACAAGAATTCAAGGTAAAAAGGTTGTACTTCTATTAACTTTTTCTACTGTTCATATTGGTTGATATTTTAAGGAAATTTAACTTGGGAGGCTTAAACATTGGTAGCCTAAGGTCTTTCAATTGGGGTTATTGGGAAGTGGTGGTGGCGTTTTAGGGTCGGGGGTGATTCATTATGGGTGAAAGTGATTAAAAGTATTTACAGTGAGGATGGGGGTGTGACAGGAGTGAGGGGTAGGAGAGAGGGTGGGGGTGGAGTGTAGATCAATATTATTAAAGTGAATGAGGTTTTGGAACACAAGGGTGTTAATTTTGTTGATTCGTTTCATAAAGTTGTGGGGGATGGGCAGTCAACTAAATTTTGGTTGGATAAGTGGGTGGTAGATGATCAATTGTGTGATAAGTTTCCTAGATTGTGCAATCTCGAAAGTGTTAAAAATGTGTCAGTGAGTGGAAGGGGTGAGTGGAAGGGGTGAGTGGGTAGAGGGTGAGTGGCGTTGGGTTTGGGGGTGGAGGGGTAGAATTTGAGGGAGATCTGAGAGTGAGTTTGAAGAATTATGTGTTTTACTTAATAATGTTCATATTTCAGCAGATTCCAGGGATTTGTGGAGGTGGTCCCATGACGACAAAGGCTACTCAGTGAAAATCTTGCGGGAGATGGCAGACGTCAAGCTGTTGGGGAACGTGAATCAAGCTGAGAAGACAACATGGATCAAGTGTACTCTAAGAACAGTGAACGTTTCTATGTGGAGGCTAAAGAGAGGTTGTCTTCCAGCGAGGGCTCTTCTTGATAACGTTGGTGTAGATCTTCATTCTGTTTTATGCCCCGTGTGTGATGACGCGGTTGAAACCATCGCTCATGCTTTGGTTCGATGTAAGCATGCTAAAGATGTCTGGGTAAAAGTTTTTAATTGGTGGAATATGAATTCTTTTACGGGAAATTCAATCGAGGATGTGCTTAATTCTGATGGTTCTTCTAGGCTTTCTGGGGCTTGAATCAAGCTATGGAGGGCTATTAGTTGCATCACTTTTTACATGTTATGGAAGGATCGAAATATGAAGGTGTTTCCGGGGAGTCGAAATCAGAGTCAGAAGGATGTGTTTAATGAAATCCAAGTTGTTTCGTTTTTCTGGATCTCGCATAGAAGAAAGGATTGGAATGTCTCATGGTCAGAGTGGTGCACGGGTCCGGGCAATGGTCTGTAGTTGTTGTGTTGTTCAAGGGAGGTTGGTCTTGCAATGGTCTGTAGTTGATTGATAATGTCGTAGGTTTTTATCATTTTTGTTGTTCTTTCGCTTAGTTCGTTGGTCTGTAGTTTATATCTGGGTTGTTTTGTTGTGTCTGGTTGGCTCTTTAATGAATGGCTTTTCAATAAAAAAAAAAAAAAAAAATCTTTTTCTACTGTCTTTTAGCTTACACCACACCAGTTTGTTTGGGATAAAGGTCTGTGTTATAAATAAGATATCAAATAGTTTTAGTTAACATCAGAATGTAATATATTCCATTAAATGTACCTCTTGAGCATTAGTTAATCCAATTGACAAGAGTTCATCCATCATTGCTTCCCAGATAAGTTGACCTCTAAAGAAAAGTTTAGTATCAATCTGTAGCAGTATTAAAACAAGCAAAATCTTTAATATATTAATAGACATGCTTTAAACATATTTTACGGTTTAAAGAGAACTTGCTTTTTGTTCACTTTCAGGGTGCCCAGCAAAAGATGCACCATCACAGTACCGTATCTTGACCTTGTTCCAGTTATAAAAATCTGAAAATGAGTCAGCAGATTATTGTTTAAATAAAGAATAACAAGAGAACCTTATGCAATTGATACAAAGGGTTGCAACTTTTACAATAACACGTCTATTCAAATTTTAAGTATGATGTGAAGTTACTTTACAGGCTTTACAAGCATAGCTGTAAGTACTCATAAGCTTGTAAAAAATAAATAAATAAATACTCTTTATATTAGGTTTATCCACTTATTAAGAATCCAGGGTGACACCAATAGTCATTATTCACCTGGATTACGGGACTGGTCATGGCTCAATATTCCAGAAAATTGTACTTGACGATCCATGTACTTTGACGATCCCAGGGCAGTTGTCTTACGGAAAGAACAAGAAGCTACTGTATTGCACCAACCTCCACCCTGCAATTCACAAAAAGCTGATTTATCACAATGAGTAGCATTGTATGTCAGCACATGAATTAAGAGAAAACAATTGGGAAAACAGAATACTAGAATGAGGTTGTCATACATGTAAGTACATCAATACAGGCTCCACTTCTTGAACAGTAAATCAACAGCAATTGCCATGGTGATTTTACAAGTGTCTTAGCCTTTCCAATTTACTAACAGCATAATTACCACACTAGTAACCAATTATTTTGTTCTTTAAATTCGACACAACTTGTTTCAAGCATGTTCTTATAATGGTTTCGGTTCCATGTCAACCAATACGAATAGAACATGCTAGAAAGTATATTGCACGTAAATTCCTACATAATCATAATATATAGTACAGTTGTTTTGGGTAAAGGTAGCAAGCATCTAACAAGCGAGGAATAACAACCTCAATGTGAAGAAGCCACTTCTTAGTGCCAGATTCAAAACCCTTCTGAAAATGGTACGCAGGAACACTTCCATCTAAACAATCTGCACTTCTTCACTAGTTTTAGACTTTAACAAGTTCAAAAACTAATAATCACAATTCAAATCCAACGATAAATACACTAAAATCTTCTAACTTATCATTGCCATTGTAAAATGAGGATGTTTGAAACCTCAATTGTCCCTCTAGCATACTTCCAAATCGTGTAATAAACTTTTCGATTCTTGCTACTGTATGTACAAAGTTACCTTTTCATCGAGCAACCTACGAAATTACAGTTTTTGAAAGGTTTTCACCGATGTGTCAGCCATATAAGGCGCCACATCATCCCAACCGGTGCTACCATTTACAAAGATAAAAACAATAGCAGGACCCGAACGTATGTTACACACGTAAAAACACTTGGAAGTAAACTACATGTCATAACCATACGCGATAAGGTTTATACATTTCGATGCACTTATCTAAATTTCATAAATAAAAACAGGATTAAATGTATCTAAATGCATTACCCAAAAAACTATAGTATGTATCATACTTCCAAATACTTTTAGTTATTACTCGATGACGTAGCATCTATTTTGATGACATGGCAACTTATACGCTTCCACATCATCAAAAATACCCGCTACCCAAGAACGAACTCATTAGATACATAATTAACATTAATCGAAAGTTTCAAGTCACTTAACACAAGTAAAATTAAGTAAGGGGAAGAAAGGGGATTACAGGCGCCTCGTTGAGCAGCATTTTTCAAGAGAACGATCGGAACCAAATCGTCGGTGGGGCCGGAGAAATTCTGATGATGATCATCGGAGGATGATGAATCAAATGAACTGATAGAAGAGAATGTTAATAGAACAATAGCGAATCCAGCTGCAGCTATAGCCCACTCTCGTTTCCCCAATCTTTGCCACATCATCATTATATAACTGCGCCCCGATCCTCGTAGCGGATTCGCCATTGTTATTGTACAGGGAATTGATGAGTAAAAATTAGAGCATGTTAATCGGTGATTAGCAGTAGATCTAGAATGGGGGTAATCACTAATTAGTGTCAGTGTCAGTGTCGACAGTACTATTGACTAAACAAAACAAAACGTAAACAGGCCGTTACTCGTCTGTGTGGTAGACTGGTAGGTATCAGACGTTCAATCAACAATTTGTGGTAGCAGATGATTATTACGTCACTGTCACCGCACCGTGCCCGTCGTTCCGTCACCGTCGCACCACCGTTACCGTCGTTTCACACCCATCGTTCTTCTTTGATTCACGGATCTTCTTTCTTTTCTTTGGCAGTGGTTCGATTTAATATTTGGGTTTGATTTGGTTGATGAGTTTACAGTCACCGTCAGTGGTGATTCCGGGACTGTACAACTGGATCTAGATCTTGAAGGAACACCATAAACAATTAAATGTGTTCTAAATAATCGATGCAGTGCCAAATCAAAAATAATACGTATGATGAGTAGTATACAACGTAATGTTTAATGTTTATTACAACAGCTAATATGGGGTTAAATTATAGCTTCTGTATCTTTTGTTGGTGAGATAGTTCACGGTTGTTCAGAATAAATTTTGTTTTTTAGCAAAATTCAAGCAAAGATTAACAAAGCTGTTTGTATTTTATAAACAATTTGGAATTTATATTATTTATCAAATTTATAATTTTATAAATAAAAGTATTTATAAAAAGTGAAGATTGATAAACTCGTATAAGCTTATAAAAATTACTCGTACTATTTATTATGAAAATAAGTATGTAAAATATTGAAAAGGTAATTTTGTCATATAATATTATGTACATTCAAATTCCATTGATAATTTATACAAACCAAACACACACTAAAAAATACACATTCCAATTCCTTCAAATTCTAATTCCTTTAACAGATTTCAATTCCCTTCAAAACATTCTGCGAAACAAACGGACCCTTAGGAGAATTTTACTTTACTTTTGTACCTAGGCAGCGAATTGATTTTATTAGCAATATAAGTAACGAACTTTAAATTTATTTGTCGAGTTAGGTATATATATTACGTGGCATATTACCGTAATGTCAACTAAAATAATTTAAATAATGTCATGTATTGCATATTATCTAATTCGACAAAAAAATATATCAAAAGTTCACTACCTACATTAGTAATAAATTTGGTTCATTACTTAACTCGGTAAAAAATTTCATTTATTATCAATATATATTTAGCTTTTACCCTTATTACGGGAGTAGTGGATTAAAGAGATTAATGGATTTCTGTTGAATATTCAAAATTTTTTTTAAAAAAATTCTAATATGAAATGAAACAAACAAATATTGTAGCGAAATATTTTAATTTGTAACACCCCCAAATTTAACGGTTTGCGGAAGCATACATTGGGTGTTACTAATCAATATACAAAGCACAAGATTAATAGTAAACGACCTCTAAATGAGACGTTTGTAAAATAGTTACATTTCATAATTTATAATCGTTTGAAAACCGAAGGTTTTCGTATACAAAATGTAATTCCCTAGAGCCCACGCGTATAGCGGGAGATTCTATTACATAACCATAGTTACAAAAGATAATGCCAAAGAATCTCCGTTAAATGTAGTTTGTAAAATCATGCGACTCTAGCTAGTAATCCTGGAGTGACCCTACTCCGTAAGTGTACCTGAGATACAAAGCTAAAAAGTGTCAACCAAAAAGGTTGGTGAATCTCACAGGTTTAGTAATAAGTAAGTGTTATGAACCACAAGTATGTACCAGTATTGCTTTCAAGCAAAGTAAGTAAATCAGTTAATCAGTACAGTGCCATGAGCTCATAAGTTGAAGCTTAACCGTGTAGTGTGAAATAAATCACGTACCCCCGTGAGTGCTATCCGCACACTCATATGTAACAAATACTAATATGTCTGTTTCTACGTGTAAATCAGTACGAGGTGGCGCTACCACCCCAGACAGGGATTGTCAGTCCCAAATGGATCCATTTACTAGTACTCGCGCTTAAGACCATAACTAACAACTTACGATAAGGAGGCTTTCAGTGGATAAAAGTAACTCATGCGTTTGTTTGTAATCAGTAATGTTTTCAGTTCAGTACATTGTGTTCATACGTAAAACAGTTGCTAAGTATCTCACCCCAAAGTATAAAGCAGTAAAAGTGGGGCTGTAAGACTCACTGAGTCGAGCAGGGGTAAATAGCAAGTAGTAGTAAATCAAGTAGGTTCTCCGAACCCGTAACCTTCTAGTGCCTAAACACGTAAGGTTAAGTAAGTAGATGTCTCGCAAGACCATCTAGGCTAGTTGTTCATACCCCGTTGTGTTTAACGTTGGTTCGTTCACGTTCGTGTCAAAGTATATACGGCCCGTTGGTGATTTGTTATAATTAAAGTTTTATCGTTCATAACGCAATTTAGAGTATTTGTAATAGAAAAGTATGTTCTATGATGTTTGTTAAGTCGTAGGGTATAAGTATTGGAAGTTGTATAAGTTCGACACTTAGTGTAAAAATAGTTGAAAATCTGCTGCTTTGTGCGACACTTCATAGCGTCACTTAAGGTTTAGGCGACACTTAGGAAGTGTCGCATAAAATCGCGAAATATAAGTTTAGGGCGTCACTTAGGGAAGTGACGCATAAGGTGGCGACACTTAGGCAGTGACGGTAACAAGTGTCGGTTTAAGGTTCTAGGCGTCACTAGAGTAGTGTCAGGCAAGAGTGTCGTATAAAATTAGATTTCGATCATAGGCGTCACTAAGGCAAGTGACGCTAGTAGTGACGGATATTGAAAATGCGTCACTTAGGTAGTGACGGGAAAAGAGGGCTTATGCGACACTTAGTCAGTGTCGCACGAAGTGACGCATATCTGGGTTCATCAGTGCGTCACTTACGTCTGATTGACGGATTTTGAGCCAAAAACATGTTTTCGGGTTTCCGTTTGGTCCGATTCTTTTACCCAACCCTTATATGAACATAACAAGCCTATCAAAACCATAAACTAGTAAAAATGATCAAAAACGAGAGATGTCGGGATTTGTCGGAAACTTACAAAGTGTCGGATTGAAAATCCGAAAAGGTAGAAGTGTAGATCGTCGCGAGGTGGTCGTTTATTTCCAAAGGGGCTTGAAGATCCGAGGTCGTTTAGTATGTTTATTTTGCGATTTTCGTTGATTTTTGGTTTGTGGTTTTTGAGAGAAAAGAAAAGGAGGAGAGAGAGAGAGAATAAGAAATGAAAGAAAGTGGGTGGAGGTGGGAGGTTAAATCCCCACTTTCGCCCCGCGTTCCCGCTCCGTGCGGTGTTCGTTTGCTCCGTCATTTAAACGTTAAATATTTATTTTACGCGTTTAATTATATTTATAAATCACAAATCTTGTTAAATGATTTATTTAAATTATTTCCTTAAATCTTTAATAGGTTAGATTAATTTTAATCACTTTTGTTTTTAAAATCGTGTACGTTTTATTCGAGTAGTACAAGTCAGTTATTAACTATTATAAAATAGCATTTCTGTTATAATTGCGTTATTTTAGTTTATAAACATTTGTTCACCAACGTCCGTGTTAATCGAATAGAATTTCATTCTATTTAAGTTGCGCACGATTTAATCAAATCGCAAAGTTGTATATATTCACCAACATATAATCCGGTACATAAATTAGCCTAACACAGAACTAATTACATGTATTAACAAAGAATTAGGCGCTAATACTAGCCCTAATTTGGCGGTTGTTACATTCTCCCCTTGTTAAAAATAATTTCGTCCCGAAATTAGCTCGGTTGCACGGTCGGTGCGTTGTCTGGGAAGAGATGTGGATATTTTTGTCGCATTTGGTCTTCCCGTTCCCAGGTGAATTCAGGACCACGTCTAGAATTCCACCTGACTTTTACGATGGGAATACGACTCTGTTTTAGTTGTTTGACCTCGCGGTCCATTATTTCCATGGGTTCCTCGACAAAATGAAGTTTATCATCGATCTGAATTTCGTCGAGCGGTATAATCAGTGTCTCGTCAGACAGACATTTCTTCAGATTAGAAATGTGGAATGTGTTGTGAACGCTGCTAAGCTCAGCAGGAAGTTGCAGGCGGTATGCCACTGGACCAATCTTTTCAAGGATTTCGAATGGTCCGATGTATCTAGGATTTAGTTTGCCTCGTTTTCCGAATCGAATGACACCTTTCCACGGTGCCACTTTGAGAAGTACCTTGTCCCCAACTTGGAACTCAAGGTGTTTGCGTCTCACGTCAGCATAGCTTTTCTGACGATCACGCGCGGCTTTTAGTCGGTTTTGTATGCCGACGATCTTTTCAGTTGTTTCATGTATGATTTCTGGACCGGTGAGTTGTGTATCCCCCACCTCGGTCCAACAGATAGGTGACCGGCACTTACGACCGTACAGTGCCTCGAAGGGTGCAGTCTTTATGCTGGTGTGATAACTGTTGTTGTACGAGAACTCGCACAACGGCAAGTGATTTTCCCAGTTTTTACCGAAGTCAACTACGCAGGCTCGTAGCATGTCTTCCAGTGTTTGTATGGTTCGTTCGCTCTGGCCATCGGTTTGAGGATGGTAAGCCGTACTCATATCCAGACGAGTACCAAGAGATTTCTGCAGTGATTGCCAGAAGCGAGAAGTAAACCGAGCGTCTCGGTCGGAGATGATTGAGATGGGCACGCCGTGTCTTGACACGATCTCTTTCAGGTAGATCCGTGTCAAACGTTCCATCTTATCTGTTTCCTTGATGGCCAGGAAATGAGCAGATTTAGTGAGTCGGTCGACGATCACCCAAATGGTATCGCAACCGCTAGAAGTTTTCGGGAGTTTAGTAATGAAATCCATGGTGATCTGCTCCCATTTCCATTGTGGTATTTCAGGTTGTTGTAGCAAACCGGAAGGTTTCTGGTGTTCAGCTTTAACTTTGGAACAAGTAAGACACTTGCCAACATAGGTTGCAATGTCCGATTTCATGTTGGGCCACCAATACATTTCCTTGATGCCGTGATACATTTTGTCGGCACCGGGGTGTATAGAGTATTTTGACTTGTGAGCTTCATTCATCACCAAGTCTCGAAGGTTCCCAAAACTTGGTAACCAGATTCGATTCGAGAAGTATTTGGCCCCGTTAGGTTTGGTTTCAAATTGTTTGTCCATGCCTCGCAAGGTCTCGTTTGTCAAGTTTTCTGGTTTGAGTGCTTCGAGTTGAGCGGTGAGAGTTTGATTGATGAGGTCGTTGTGAATGGTCATACCGAGAGCTCGAACTCGAAGTGGTTTCACTCGTTCTTTTCGGCTTAAGGCATCGGCGACAACATTCGCCTTGCCTGGATGATAGCGAATTTCGCAATCGTAATCAGTGAGCAACTCGACCCATCGACGTTGCCTCATGTTGAGATCCTTTTGATCGAAGATATGTTGGAGACTTTTATGGTCAGTAAAGATTGTACACTTGGTACCGTATAAGTAGTGTCTCCAGATTTTTAGAGCGAATACGACAGCCCCCAACTCTAGGTCATGAGTTGTGTAATTCTTTTCGTGGACCTTGAGTTGTCGAGAGGCGTAAGCGATGACCTTGTCTCGTTGCATCAGCACGCAACCAAGACCTTGGTGTGAAGCATCACAGTATACCACGAAGTCATCGTTGCCTTCGGGTAAAGATAAGATAGGTGCACTGCAGAGTTTCTGTTTTAGTAGCTGAAAAGCTGACTCCTGTTTGTCAGTCCAATCGAACTTCTTTTCCTTTTGAGTCAGTGCAGTGAGAGGTAGGGCTATTTTCGAAAAATTCTCAATGAACCGCCTGTAGTATCCGGCGAGTCCTAAGAATTGGCGTACCTCGGTCGGTGTAGTAGGTGCTTGCCAACATTTGATAGCCTCGATTTTTGAAGGATCGACATGAATTCCCTGATTATCAATGACGTGTCCAAGGAATTGAACGGTTTGCATCCAGAACTCACACTTAGAGAATTTGGCGTATAACTCTTCGTGTTTGAGCAGCTCTAGGATGGTTTTCAGGTGTTGCGCGTGTTCTTGTTCAGTGCGCGAGTAAATCAAGATGTCATCGATAAAGACGATAACAAACTTGTCAAGGTAAGGTTTGCACACCCGATTCATAAGGTCCATGAATACAGCCGGTGCGTTGGTTAAGCCGAATGGCATCACTTGGAATTCGTAATGCCCGTAGCGAGTTCGAAAAGCGGTTTTAGGAATATCTTCATCACGAACTCGGAGTTGGTGATAACCCGACCGTAGATCGATTTTTGAATAAAAACTCGACCCTTGAAGTTGGTCAAACAGGTCATCGATGCGAGGAAGTGGGTAACGGTTCTTGACGGTTAATTTGTTGAGTTCACGGTAGTCGATGCACATGCGGAAAGAACCGTCTTTCTTTTTCACAAACAGGACCGGAGCTCCCCAAGGTGAGGAACTTGGTCGAATAAATCCCTTGTCCAGGAGTTCCTGTAACTGAGTAGACAACTCCTGAAGTTCGGATGGGGCTAGTCGGTAAGGGGCTCGTGCCACGGGTGCTGCACCGGGCACAAGGTCAATAGAAAACTCGACTTGTCTAGTTGGCGGAAGGCCAGGCAAGTCTTCAGGAAAGACTTCTGGGAAGTCTCGAACGATAGGCACATCCTCAAGTCGCTTTCCCACCGACTTTTTCTCCATAACGTGTGCGAGGATTGCCTGGTACCCTTTTCTCAAGTATTTTCGGGTTTTCATGCAAGAAATGATATTTATTCTCGTCCCACCGGTCTCCCCTTGTATGCTCAAAGTTCCACCGGTGACGAGAGGAATGCGTACAATTTTCTCGAAACAAACGATTTCGGCTCGGTGCTTGGATAACCAATCCATACCGACGATGATGTCAAAGCTGCCGATTTCGACAGGTATCAAGTCAATGGGAAAGAGCTCGTTAGCTAAGTTCAGAGTGCAATTAGGTATCACACTGTCGGCCTCAATAAGTTTTCCGTTTGCCAATTCTATAGTGTACTTAGAATCTAAGGCAATAGGTGTAGTGTCAAGTAGTTGATAAAACTCATCAGAAATAAAGCTTTTATCAGCACCAGTATCGAATAATACGGAAGCAGTCAAGTTGTTGAGAAGGAACGTACCCGTGACCACATTCGGGTCTTGACGGGCTTCCCCAGATTTCAGCACAAAAGCTCTTCCTCGAGCATTGTTGTTGTTCCTGTTGTTGTTGTTCAGTTTCGGGCAGTCTTTCTTGAAATGCCCCGTACCGTTGCACCCATAACAAGTCTTTGGTGCAGAGGTGTTGGTGTCAGTGGTGTTTGATCTACAGTCCCTAGCCAAGTGTCCAAATCTCTTACACTTGCTACAGGGACACGAACCGAAGTGGTGTCGTTGGCACTTTGAGCAATAGGGCTTGGTTCCCTTGTACGCCCCCTTGTCATCAGTATTGGAGGTGTAGGCTTTAATGGTTTCAGGTTTCTTGTTTTGGTGGTTGTTGTGGTTGTCGGACCATTTTCTTTTGTTGCTGTTGGAGGATGGAGTGGGTGGTTCTGGGTCCTCATTCATGGCTAAAAGTTCATGGGCCAACCGGATGGCATCATGAAGAGTGGTTTGTTTTGATGAGGCGACATTTCCCCGGACAGGTTCCGGGAGGCCGCGGATGTATTTCTTGATCTTTTCGGGTTCAGTGCCTGCCATAGCTGGGCGAAGAACGGTAAGTTGTTGGAATCGAGTGGTGTATCCAACGATATCAGTTCCTTGCACTTTCAAGTTCCAGAACTCTTCGTCCAGCTTGTAAAGTTGTTCGGCCGGGCAATACTCATCAGTGAGCATTTTCTTCAGATCCTCCCAAGGGAGTAGATAAGCTGTATCAATACCCACAGACTGGGTATAGGAATTCCACCACGAGAGGGCACCATCTTCGAGGGTGCAGGTGGAGAACTTGACCTTGTCGTCCTCCGCACATTTGCTGATGCGGAAAACGGATTCCATCTTTTCGAACCATCTGATAAGTCCAATGGCTCCTTCAGTCCCCTTGAAGTTCAAGGGTTTGCAGTTTTGAAAATCCTTGTATGAACAAGGTTTAGCAGCAGAGGTTTCAGCGGCATCGCTGTTTCTTGTGGAACCTGGTGGAGTATTCCGAGCTAAGGCTTCAGTAACAGCCTGGGTTATAAGGGAGGTAATCTGGGCATCGGTGTAAGGTCTTGACTTTGGCGGCATGACTCTTCAATAAAAGAAATGAAGATACATGAGATTTTGCAAGAAAGTTGTATGTATTTCAGATGTACATGTATATAGGTGGTAATACATAACATCAATATGAAAAAGGATCATGGCAATTTATATGAGTCAAAGCAGCAAGAAATATTTGATAGATGACGCTAGTTTAAAGGTTACATCCTACGGATGTATTACAAAAGGTGTCGGGAATTATTACATCCGACTGAAACATAGAGTAGTGCTTAGACAGTTACTAGATTACAGGATAAGGACTACACTAGTTTTAACGTAGATTAATTTGTTCCATCATCGTGACAAGACGGTCCACAGTGTTTGCAAGCCTGCTGGCTTGTCGGGCATTGTCTTCAGCTAATGCTAGTCGTTGTACCAATCCACGGTTATATCCTTCCGTTTCCCGTGAGCGTTGTTCACACTCCTCAAGTCTGTGTTTTAAAAGAGTGGTTTCCACGCTTATCTCCACCACTCTGTTGAGAAGAATGTCCACATTTGTAACGGTGGTTTCGTGATTCTCAGAGACTTGTTCAATGCGCTCAAGTGCTGTAAGTCTCCAGTTTTCGTTTGTTTCCTGCAACACGACATCCATGGTGCGAAGTCGTTGCTCGTGTTGGTTCACCCTAGCAGCTAAGGCCGGCAAGGTGAAGTGAGTGGAGTACGGGCTAGCTCGAGGCAACCTGTTGTTCTCCTTGCTACCCTTGGGTTCTGCTACCCGGATTGAGAACGAGATGAATTGGATGGAACGTTTGCCATTTCTGAGACAAAGCGTTAGTAAGATTGAGGCTAATATATATACATATATCATATCCAGCCTAGTGTCTAGCACGCATCAAGTAATAGTCCGGTTCTCTCGTAGTCAGAGTCAACTAACGTATCCCTGTTCAACATAATCATTTCAGATCTTACATCATCTTTCCTTAATTGTACATAGTTGATCAGGCTATGTTAAATTAAAGTTGTATGTTGTAATTCCTGAACTAGTCATGTCTAATAAGAGAATACTGCCTAACGGTCATAGTCTAGGCCCACTAAATGCAACCTAGTTCACTACAACCTTAGGCTCTGATACCAATCTGTAACACCCCCAAATTTAACGGTTTGCGGAAGCATACATTGGGTGTTACTAATCAATATACAAAGCACAAGATTAATAGTAAACGACCTCTAAATGAGACGTTTGTAAAATAGTTACATTTCATAATTTATAATCGTTTGAAAACCGAAGGTTTTCGTATACAAAATGTAATTCCCTAGAGCCCACGCGTATAGCGGGAGATTCTATTACATAACCATAGTTACAAAAGATAATGCCAAAGAATCTCCGTTAAATGCAGTTTGTAAAATCATGCGACTCTAGCTAGTAATCCTGGAGTGACCCTACTCCGTAAGTGTACCTGAGATACAAAGCTAAAAAGTGTCAACCAAAAAGGTTGGTGAATCTCACAGGTTTAGTAATAAGTAAGTGTTATGAACCACAAGTATGTACCAGTATTGCTTTCAAGCAAAGTAAGTAAATCAGTTAATCAGTACAGTGCCATGAGCTCATAAGTTGAAGCTTAACCGTGTAGTGTGAAATAAATCACGTACCCCCGTGAGTGCTATCCGCACACTCATATGTAACAAATACTAATATGTCTGTTTCTACGTGTAAATCAGTACGAGGTGGCGCTACCACCCCAGACAGGGATTGTCAGTCCCAAATGGATCCATTTACTAGTACTCGCGCTTAAGACCATAACTAACAACTTACGATAAGGAGGCTTTCAGTGGATAAAAGTAACTCATGCGTTTGTTTGTAATCAGTAATGTTTTCAGTTCAGTACATTGTGTTCATACGTAAAACAGTTGCTAAGTATCTCACCCCAAAGTATAAAGCAGTAAAAGTGGGGCTGTAAGACTCACCTGAGTCGAGCAGGGGTAAATAGCAAGTAGTAGTAAATCAAGTAGGTTCTCCGAACCCGTAACCTTCTAGTGCCTAAACACGTAAGGTTAAGTAAGTAGATGTCTCGCAAGACCATCTAGGCTAGTTGTTCATACCCCGTTGTGTTTAACGTTGGTTCGTTCACGTTCGTGTCAAAGTATATACGGCCCGTTGGTGATTTGTTATAATTAAAGTTTTATCGTTCATAACGCAATTTAGAGTATTTGTAATAGAAAAGTATGTTCTATGATGTTTGTTAAGTCGTAGGGTATAAGTATTGGAAGTTGTATAAGTTCGACACTTAGTGTAAAAATAGTTGAAAATCTGCTGCTTTGTGCGACACTTCATAGCGTCACTTAAGGTTTAGGCGACACTTAGGAAGTGTCGCATAAAATCGCGAAATATAAGTTTAGGGCGTCACTTAGGGAAGTGACGCATAAGGTGGCGACACTTAGGCAGTGACGGTAACAAGTGTCGGTTTAAGGTTCTAGGCGTCACTAGAGTAGTGTCAGGCAAGAGTGTCGTATAAAATTAGATTTCGATCATAGGCGTCACTAAGGCAAGTGACGCTAGTAGTGACGGATATTGAAAATGCGTCACTTAGGTAGTGACGGGAAAAGAGGGCTTATGCGACACTTAGTCAGTGTCGCACGAAGTGACGCATATCTGGGTTCATCAGTGCGTCACTTACGTCTGATTGACGGATTTTGAGCCAAAAACATGTTTTCGGGTTTCCGTTTGGTCCGATTCTTTTACCCAACCCTTATATGAACATAACAAGCCTATCAAAACCATAAACTAGTAAAAATGATCAAAAACGAGAGATGTCGGGATTTGTCGGAAACTTACAAAGTGTCGGATTGAAAATCCGAAAAGGTAGAAGTGTAGATCGTCGCGAGGTGGTCGTTTATTTCCAAAGGGGCTTGAAGATCCGAGGTCGTTTAGTATGTTTATTTTGCGATTTTCGTTGATTTTTGGTTTGTGGTTTTTGAGAGAAAAGAAAAGGAGGAGAGAGAGAGAGAATAAGAAATGAAAGAAAGTGGGTGGAGGTGGGAGGTTAAATCCCCACTTTCGCCCCGCGTTCCCGCTCCGTGCGGTGTTCGTTTGCTCCGTCATTTAAACGTTAAATATTTATTTTACGCGTTTAATTATATTTATAAATCACAAATCTTGTTAAATGATTTATTTAAATTATTTCCTTAAATCTTTAATAGGTTAGATTAATTTTAATCACTTTTGTTTTTAAAATCGTGTACGTTTTATTCGAGTAGTACAAGTCAGTTATTAACTATTATAAGATAGCATTTCTGTTATAATTGCGTTATTTTAGTTTATAAACATTTGTTCACCAACGTCCGTGTTAATCGAATAGAATTTCATTCTATTTAAGTTGCGCACGATTTAATCAAATCGCAAAGTTGTATATATTCACCAACATATAATCCGGTACATAAATTAGCCTAACACAGAACTAATTACATGTATTAACAAAGAATTAGGCGCTAATACTAGCCCTAATTTGGCGGTTGTTACATAATTTTTCTCAGATACATGGGTATTTGTATCGTTTTACATTTTTCGGACGAGCTTTTAGCCGAATTTGATAATACATGAAACAACTTACAAACTGGGTGACTTATAAAGCCATTTTCAAATATAAGGGATCTACAAAAACAAAAATAACATATTTGAGTGGTCTCTAGATGTATAATCCCAAGTACTAACCATCAATCCATCAAATTGTGTTGATCAAAGATTGAAAATTTAGTGGCTTTATTGTTATAACATTCACCTATTCATATCATAAACGAGTAAAAGGGCAATGAAAATATTTAATTGGGAAAACTCCGGTCATTGAATTTGAGGTGCTGTAATCGGAATACACAATAACAAATTATAGATTTATCACGCATCAAACGGATAGGATCAAGTATCTAAAATGATTAAAACAAATTTCTTCTTCTTAACCGAAGTCCTTAGGCCTTTTCTTAAGGCTTTGGATCTGCATAAACGATTTGTATCTTTATCAAAATTTAGGGGGTCAAAATAAATTAAAGGGGAAACAAAAAGTTACTTATGGTTATACGTTATATAGTACAATATTTAATGCATGTCTGAAGGGCTATGCTTCTGTTATCAAAAGTTCAAAACCCAATTAATTTTGTATGTTTTTTTTTGTTTTAAAATATAAAAACGTTAGTCTTATTGAAGCTTTAGAAAGAAAAAAAACCCTACGTAGTATCACTTTGGAACTAATCTTATCCTTGCAATGGAACAGTTGTCTAGCCTAGAGGTATATTCTAATACATGAGATTCTACTCTATCTACCTTCCTCGGATTGCAATTACGTGCGCATAAAATGGATAAACCGGGCAACAAGTTGCTTGTTTAGGTAAATGCATGTATCATTTGCGCATAAAATGGATAAACCGGGCAACAAGTTGCTTGTTTAGGTAAATGCATGTATCATTTGGGACAACCATATATTTCTAAATTAAAGAAATACAACATGCCATGTTGTCTATAAATTTACAATAAATTACATTCCACGTCCCTTAAGTATGTCAATAATTTCACTCCTTATCTCCGAATCAAATCTTTTGCAGGTCAAGTCCCTTAATTCGGTTTTTCCGTTTCACTCCCCGTCCCCCATCCATCATAAAATTTTAGAAACACTTTTACCCTTTGAAAGATGGCGGGGGAGTGAAATGGAAAAACAGGTTTAAAAACTGAATTTACTTACGTTAATAATGACATATTTAAGGGAAGTGGAATATATTACTCTTCTATAAAAGTGTAATTGTTTAATATATACATATAGTACTCTATACATGTAATTCAATATAAAACACCGACCTACGGAGGTAGTATGAACACGATATTCTCAAACTTCACATCCACACAATATATATAAATACTAGTAAGTCTCTAAGGCCGTGCTACGCACGGCCCTGTCGGTTTGTCTTTTCAACGTAAACGTGTTTTTCTTATATTGAAAAAGTAGGCAATAGTACACGCATAATACATCAATACAAAATTATTACTATCGTTTGTTTGACAACGATGATAGATGCCACATGGTGAGTTGATGACATATGACTTATTCCATAAAATTTCTCATACACACTTAGCTTTTGAAAAGCTATCTTAAGTATCGATTTAACCGATATAGTAGCATTAAGTTGTATCAACAAACTACCACTTCTCTAGTATTGCTTTTATAATCGATGCAAGTAGAAAAGTGGTTCTCAATAATTTACTAAAGGTAGCCCTCATAGCAGAATTGAGACCAATGCATTGACCTCCATCTCAACACCTAGACAATAAAGTATTCAAGCATATATAGCTAGCTTATGCAATTGGGTCTAACTTTGCCATATATCAAGTCATAGGTTTAAAACCTGCAAAACGAAATAATGTGATTATCAATGTTAAAATATTTCATTTGTTAGCGTCGAAGACAATAAACTCGCATTCTATAGAAACGGACAGAACAGCCTAAAATAAAATTTTTAAGCCACAAGAAGGCCCCCAAGGAGCTATAACCACTCTTAAGTCGATTATAAATTATAATCTCCGAACCGTATAGCTTTTAGCTCTGCCCGTGACATCTTGGATTCAAAGACAATACAACAAGAAATGTTGCTACAAGAATAAGGTTATTACAATTAACTACTCTTAATCTCATATGATGCCTACTAAGTTCCAATACAATATAAGGCTGATAACTTTGATAAAGTTTCTTGGAGACTGGAGAGTGGTATTAATTGTAGCATTGATAAACATATATGCAAAGATATATGCAAAGATATATGCAGATACATTAGACTTATAATATTGAGCAGGTAGAAAGATAACATCAAACATACCACCATGCTTACCCTTGAATGATTTCTTGGGCACACATGCTCTCCACCCACGTTGCCATCTTGCCATCTCTACATTAAGAAATGACTCTTATAATTTAGAATCGAGATCATGAATGATTGTTTAGAAGGGTTAAGATAACAACCACCAAGAGCTGGTTAAAGGGCAATGGAAGCACGAACAACATCCTCTAAAGTATCATCATTGTCGTATCCCTCCAATGATCAGCCCTGTAGCTAGAGTTGGAGGACCCATTTGTTGTCTGAAGAATTAACACACTATAAATACCATTACAAGTGAACTGAATGGTAAGAAGAGATGAACATTATTAGTTATAATGTAAAGTAGTAGTGCTTACCATGGTGATTAAGACAAAATCAAAAGGAACCGTATCTGGTCATAAGCATGCATATAATTTATTTCTAATTTGTTTATGACTGGCCCAAAATTTTACTAAAGAAATGATCGATTAAGAACATGCACCGAATAGACCACCATCTTTGTAACACCCCCAAATTTACTGTTTAGCTGAAGCATACTTTGGGTGTTACTAATCAATACTCAAAGCACAAAGATATATAGTAAACGACTCTATATGCGTCGTTTTAACAAAATATATTGATATTTAATTGTTTATAACATTTACAGCCAATACATAGCTCGTGTTCGAATAAATGAGAGATTTCAGTACATAAGTACTTGTACAAAATATACTAATGCAAGAAAATCTCTAATTGTCTGTATGCTGACTCGAGCTATAGTAATCCTGATGGCAGTCCAATCTACTGCTGGATACCTGTGATACATGCTAAAATGGGTCAGCTAAAAGCTGGTGAGCTCACAGGTTTGAGTAATCAAATAGTATCGTATGAACCGCAAGATTTAAGTACTGATTTGCAACCAAGCAAATAATAATGTATACAGCCATGAGCACATAGTTTGAACCTTAATCGAGGTGGTCAGGATCACAATCAAGTGCCTAATCGAGGGTGCTTCCCCACGAGTGCCTAATCTACACTCGCGACTTCAAATATTAGTACGTCCGTTTACCCAGTTAGTGCTTGCTAACCCGGACGAGGAGGGTCAATCCTATATGGTACCATATACTAATATTCGCGCTACCGAGGTATTACCAAACTATGCTGTGGAGGTCTTAAAATGATTAGTTGTGAAAAACTCATGTAGTATATGAAAAGTTTGTACTCGCGTTCACATGTTAAAAACAAGCAATGAATCACACCCCTGAGTGAAAAACAGTAAAAAGAGGGGCCATGAGACTCACTTGAGTCTGGAGAGTTTAATTCAATAAACTTGAGTTGATTAGCCGAATAGTGAAGTCCAAAGACTTGTAACCTGAGGGTGTCCACGACACGCGATGGTTATAAACGTGGGCAGGTATCTATAAAGACTACCCCTGTAGTTGTTCGTCCAACTAGAATGTCCAAATTACTACGATTTGGTTGGTTTGTTTGAGTATTTGAAAACGTGTACGGCCCGTTGGTGATTGTTTGTAATAATAATCTCGACCTTATTATCTTGCTTTTCGAAGTGTTATACTTTAAAAGTATGTTCCATTGCGTTTTAGAAGTTGTATTGTATATATAACACCCCTCATTTATAATCATTTAAATATAGTAAATCGGAAGCGTAAGTTCAAATAGATAGTTATAATTTACTTCATTGTATCAACATATAAAATTCAACCTTTTCAAAACTATAACTTCTTCAACCGAGGTGTTATATAAAAACATGATGAAACATTATTTTATACAAATCAACTATCAGAGTAGAGCCTCGTAGTCAAACATCCCTTCTAATCCAACTTCTTGCCCAACCAATATAATAACCAAACCCTGCAAGAAGTGTTAATGTGGGGGATTAGCATAACGCTAAGTGAGCAGATAACTAATCAACATCACAACTTAGCTCAACAACTTTGTTTACACCAATAACCTTAACCACATTTTAGGCGATATAACAATTTGATAATTACAACTTTTATAACAATTCAACTTTTCAACAAACAACAAGTCAATTATCAACAATTCAACAAGGCAACAATTCAACAATTCAACTAATCAACAACACCATAATGAGGATCGGCGGCTCTGGGGATAACCATAAACCCGGGTGGCTCCCCAAGAACACTTATCCAACCTATCCGTATGGCCATACAGACGAGACCGATATCCAGTGGTTATCCTACTCAGATACAGTTCAATACACACAACAAATGAAGTAAATCCCTGTATCATTCACACGATAACCAACTAGCCCAACCAACCATTCAAAAACTCGTTGGCCTCATTAACAACTGATGCCCGAAGGCCAAATAAATCAGGTGATCACGTAATCAACAAGTCACATATTCAACTAGTCAACATATCAACAATATTATCACTATCAACATAATCATCAATGCAACTAATAAAGTAATAATACGTTACTTGTTGTAACCAAACTTGTTACAACCAAGTTACGCTGAGGATTAGAGATCCACTCACCGACCACGTCAGGCATCCACTCAGTAGTCTAATATCACTGAGCCTTCTGCACATCTGGAATTACAACAGAATACACAAGTTAGTCACTTGTCTCAAGATTATGCAATAATCTGAATTATTCAACTTCATATCAACTAACCCAATCATCTCTATTATCAATTATTCACTAATAACATCAACTAGAAACATTGATTCTTCAAACATAAACTAAATACACAAACTTTATTAATGATCATTTATCAACTTCATCACTTCTAGGTTAAAGCTTAACTTATAATCATGATTCCATTATCAATTAACCATTCTAATATGATTATAACTTTCAATTCATGAATAATCAACTAAACTCATCACTTTATATATAACCATACATGAAATTTACATTTCTAAGCTAGGGTTTATATTGCTTGATTCATATAATCATCAACTAACAACTATTAAAACATTACAATCTTTAATTTCAAGTTGTTCATCATTATTTCATCATAAGCCACAAGAACACTAAACAAAATAATAACTCTTAGCTTGAATCTTGCTACTTATCATCATTAGTGAGTTTACCTCACATCAATTTCACCAATCTAAACCCTAATTTTGAATTATAATCAAGAACATCAAAAACCCCAAATTCTAGGGTTCATAAATTTCAAGAAATTGAGACTTACATGTTGATTAGAATGATTAGAGGATACTAACCCTTGATCTTGAAGCTTGAAATCGAATTTGACATCATTAATTTGATGGAAGGAGGTGATTTAGGAATTAATCTAGGGTTATGTATGTGTATGTATGATCGTATATATGTATGTATGTAGATATATGATGAAAACAATAAACCGACCTAATATTTTGGTGGTATACTAGAAGTGTCCAAATTTCATTCCCCGTACTTATGATTGCCTGGAACCTAAAAACCATTTACGAGGAAATATTATTTTATTTTACCGTCAACTAAATAAAATTAAAACCATTAATAACTTATTAGTCACAATAAATTATTTGACTATTTTACCCATTTATTTTCAACTAGCACAACAAAATTATTTTCTGACACATTTAAATAATCATTTGCAGACAGAAAATATTTAATACTACTAGACCCGAAAACTGGGTGTTACAGTATAAATGTTTGAGGTTTCGTATGTTCGATACTTAGTGTAAAAATAGTTTAAAACCTTCTGTTTTATGCGTCACTTATAGCGACACTTAGGGTTTAGGCGACACTCAGGAAGGATCGCATAAAATGTCAGATTCTGATTTAGTGGCGTCACTTGTGCAAGTGACGCATAGGGTGCGACACTTAAGGAAGTGTCGGTTGTAAGTGTCGGTATAGGAGTCATGAGTCACTAAGGTTAGTGACGGATGAAATCGATTTCGATTAGAGGCGTCACTTAATCAAGTGACGCGATAAGTGTCGGTTTAGAGTGACGGATATTGAATTTGCGACACTTAGGCAAGTGTCGGGAAAAAGGGGTTTTATGCGGCACTAGGGTAAGTGACGCTAAATTAGGGCTTTTAGCGACACTCAATGCGTCACTAAAGTGACGCACGAAGTGACGCTCTACTGCAGTCGTCGTTGCGACACTTAAGTCTGATGACGGATTTTCGAGCTAAAAACGAGTTTTCCGGTGACCATTTGGTTCAAATCTTTTACCCAACCCATTTTTGGACATTACAAGCTTGAATAAACCATAAACAAGTAAAAATAACGAAATCGAGGAGTTTTCGGGATTTGTCGGAAACTTACAAACTTAACGCCGGAGAAATCCGAGAAGATAGAAACGTAGATCGTGATGCCGTGGTTCTTTTATTCCAAACGAGCTAGGTGATTAGATGATGTTTGATGGTAGTTTTTGGGGAATTAAGGTGATGTTTGATGGTAGTTTCTTCGTAATATCCAAGCATTACATAAGCTAGCCTCTACTAATTAATTACATAACTAATCTAGAAGAAAAGAGAAGGATTCCCCCACTAATCTTCTCACTAGTCCAAGGGTTTAAAACCCTAGCAAGAAACTAGAGAGAAAGACTAGATAGAGAACCTAGAGAGAGAAACTAAAGAAAACCTAGAGAGAGAGAGAGTATTTCTAGAGAGAAAGAGAAGAAATGAGAATGAGGTGTGTTGAAATGAGGATTTAGGCTTGGTATTTATAGGAGAAGGATGAAAGCCTTGGTACAAGTCTTGAAGCACCAAATACAAGCATCAAAGCAGCATACGGGGCAAGCGGACCAAGGGGGGGTCAAACGGCACCCATCAAGGCAAACACCCCCGTATACGGCACCCTAAGGACCGTATACGGCACCTAGGGTACCGTATACGGTACCTAGGTGCCCAAGGGGGGGGGGGGGGTTGGTGCTCTATTTGGCCTCCGTTGACTTCTCGGTTGCTTGATTCGTCCGTATCTTCTTCGTTTGGAGTCCGTTTGGCTTGATTCTTACGCCGTTGGATTCGTTTTTCCGTTACGATTCTAGTGACACTAAGTTTGCCAATTTTGAAAGTGTTTGACTTTTGCGTATTCCGGATGACGATCGGCGAGCTTTTAGACTGTGTATCTTCTCCGTCTTTCGTTCGTTTCTTCTGATTCTTTCACCTCCGGTCTTGGATTTTCCTATAGAATCATAAAATATGAATTAAGATCTAATTACATAAGAAAATCAAGAAGGGAATATTTAAGGTGATAGTTTTGCCTTGGTTTGCGTGTTATTTGGACGTTTTAACCGATTTTTGCAGCAACGTCTATATTTAGACTACCTTGGTGATTTTTAGTAAATAATGATGGTTTGGAAATGTTTTCACCAAAGAATAGTCCAAAAAGTGCGGAAATATGTACTTAAAAACATGACTTTTTAGGTCACATCATACCCGGATCGTAAAACTCTGATTCTGCCACCGCAACCCCAACCTCAGCATTATGATAACCCAAAACAACACCCTCGTGACGACCGTAGTTGATACAAGCATTCTAAACATGTGCAAGAGATAGAAAGTACTCATGGCTCCGGCGCAGATTGTTGATGGTATGACCGAAAGAGTGAGCGGCGAACCACCTACGTTCCTCCCGCAGTTTCTCATTCTCCCTGGTCAACTTGACCACCTTCTGCCTATCCTGCTCTGCTGCTAAAAGCCTCTCAGCGTCACTGCTCCTTTCGGTAGCTAGGGATTTTTCCAATTCGGTAACAGAAGCAGAAAGGTCTTCAATATGCTTATCCTTAACCAATAACACACACTTCGACTCACGGTCCAACTTAACAATCTCTTCGTTTTTACTCTGCAAAGCATCCTTTAACGAATCAAGCTTTTTGGCCATTTTCTGTTGTTTCTTCTCGACAATAAGAAGCTCCTCAGCAGCTACCCACAGCTCAACCTCATCAGAACTAACACCACTAACCGCAACCTCCAATTCTCGAATACGGGCATCACGTTGCTGTAGTTCGGAGAAAGCTTTCTTCATATTCTGCCTCTCCAAGCGGAGAGCTTCGTAACAAGTTTCCCATCTCCGAACAGCTTCTCGACCATGAGAAAGTGTTGCGGCCTGATGCAGGTAAAAGTTAGACATCACATCAATCGAAGACTTGCCGGACATGACGCGCTTTTCGGCATCAGTAGCAAGGTTGTGAATGAGCTCGCGACAAACATAAGGGTTGTCCAACTCGTCCTGATTTTTTATATTCCATGACGGTCGAAAGACCTGCCCAGCAAAATTCGAATCACGATCATTAAGACCCTCCTCAAAATATCTGGACTTCGACAACTCTGTATCGTCACCCCGAGCATATGCTTCAAAAATATGAAGGCCGCTACCACCATTTTTGAACCGATCATCACCTTTCGGACTTCCAGTACTCATCTCACCATCTTTCATCACGTCGCTGTCAGCCCGAACATCTTCTACACTCACAATCTCATCAACATCAATTACCTTCTTACCAGTACTAGGACCAACATCTTCGGTAGTACCTAAAGGGGTCGGAATACGCTTCGAACCTGCAAGACGAAGAATATCTCTCGGATCAGCAGGCCAATCGCAAGGGCTACCTTTCAACTTATCAAGACCAGAATCATTCATAAATACATCGGGGGTGGACCAACCTATGGCGGGAGGTGGACCGCCTGGAAAATTATCGTCAAAATTACCAAAGTCAGATATATCACCTTCGGTATCGGTATCTGTAGTCTCATCAACCAATTGCAACTTTGAATTCCCACCTTCGGCCTTCTTGGTCTTAGGTTTACTAGGTTTAGCAGCACGCTTCAACCGTTTAGCCGGCCGATCACCCTCTTCTGCCTCGCTCTCACCTTTCCTTTCACGAATAGCTTTGGAGGAAAGTTTCGGCAAGGAATCCGGAACAATAAGTTGAACTGACTCCTCCGACGGAGGAACAACGATGCTTTGATGTAGCGACATGTGTAGCGGCTCATTTGCATTTCGAGCACGGGAGCCGGAAGTCACATAAGACAAATCCTTTTTATTAAGATAGGCGCTGAGACTTATCTCTGCAAAAAGAAGAATTGATGAAAAGATTATAATAATAGTAAACAGGACGAAAGTCAATATATATATAAAAAAAAAGGGAATATATTAATAATAAATAGCACACGAGCCAACATGACGAAAGAGAAAGTCATATCTAAACCCACCTTCATCCTCGACCTTTAAAACTGGAATTTGATCTGGATACGGCCAATTCCCGCTAATACCAGCAACAATCAAAGCAAGCTCGAAAAAACTCCGAACACGAATGGGATTGGCAATTAGGGTTGCGACAAGATCTAAACCCGCTTCAACATTAGTAGGCATGTCATCCTTAATAACAACATTATTAGATTTCCACACCATCGAAAAGGGCACTACAGAGGCCTTAATAAAAAAGAAATAGGTCTTCCACTTCTTGACGTTGGAAGGATATTGAGTAATACAACCCTTAATCGGTTTCGGTCTCATCTCAACTGTGATCCAAGAACCCTTACGGCTAATCGTATAAAATCGGCGAAACAAGGGGATGGTAGGTTTGAACCCTAGAGACCGACAGTGAATCTCGAAGGTGGCAATTTTCATTGCCCCAACCGGAGCCAGTTGTGATATGTGGAAATTGTGGTACTGGATAACCGTAAGAAAGAAACGGGAGAAAGGTATACGTAGGTTCGAACAATTGAAGAAGCGAGTGTAAATGCCTATCATGCCTGCAGGAGGCTGATCTATACGCCTATTGGGTCCTGGAGCTATAGGGTTTAGATTCATGGGGATATTATGTGTAGCACAAAAAATATTTACGCTAGTCTGCGTCATGACCGAGAAGCACTCATTCCAGTTGTCGGTAGCCATACCGAAGGTTAAAATCAACTACATATATAGAAAACATAACAAACTATAATTGTCGAAAGCTACGACCAACTACAACTACCGAAGGAAAAAAAATTAACTAATGCTACCGAAAGGAAAAACAGCAAGAAGGGAGGAGCATAAATAGAGCAAAACTTCTAATAACAATTTAAGTAAAGCTACAAAACGAGATAAGAAGGATACCAGAAAAAGTAAGAGGAGTTCGTGACGTTAGGACGAAGGTAGGTTCGGCAATAGAGAAAAAAGGGAAGACGTAAGAAATCAGTGAGAACAAGGAGCTATTTATAGCAAATAATATAACCGTTTGAAACCCAACCGACACACTATTTCTGACACGGTGAAGTGACAGAAAGCAATGATGGCCAAAACACGTGTCCACATAACACATCTAACACGGCCATAGCCTACTAGCCTACCAAAACAAAAATAAAAATAAAAATAATAATAATAATAAATAAATAAATAATAAATTTGTTTCTCGCAGACAAATAATATAATAACAGAAGAATCGAAAATCTATTCCGGTATAAAGAACAAATATATTATTTATACCGAAATAGATTAGGGGGCTGATGACGTGCCTCAGTATCGGTATCGGTATACCGAAACGTATACTTATTACGATTAGTAATGATGTATCGCAGTATCAGTATCAGAATCAATACATCGAAAACACATACTTGTTCGATTAGCATATAAAGGGTTCGGTACCCTAGTACCGAACCGTTAGCTACGAACAAGACTACAAAAGACAAGACTTGTCATGTCTAATTAATGCAGCCACCGGCGGCGGTAACGCTTTTAACCATCAGATAATAAGATGATACCGAATTGCATAAAGAAGGTCTCCTTCGACACTATAAATACCATCCAACCACCAACAGGTAAGGCATTCAATTCAATACGCATTAAATTCACTCTCCTACTGAACCAATACTTATCCTCACGCCGGAGGTTGGTCAAAAGGGGAACTCCCCTTCTCCTTTTGATGAGGCGTACGGTTTGTTTTCTTAACAGGTCACTTTCAAAGCAGTCCTTGAGCAGCGTGCCGAACGTATCCTCGGTGTTTGACCATCTCTATCGGTAGACCAAAGATACATTTGGTAGAACCCCATTCAACTGGTCATTCTCTTACGGTACCATCCTCCAGTGTCGCAACAGTAAGGTATGCCCTTGTAAATCACTTATTCACTTTTACAAGGGGTAAATCGTGCTATTATGGAAAGGGTAAGAAATAAAGGACACATTTTTGCCAATATTTGATGCCGTAAGCTCTTTAGAGTTTATATGGTAATATATTAAGTTTAGGGTAAATTGCATTTTTTATCCTTGTGGTTGTGCAGTTTTGCCGATTTTATCCTTAATCTTTTTTTTCTCTCTTTTTTTGTCCTTGAACTTGTTGACTTTCGCAGATTTTATCTTTCTCCGTTAAACATAACAATTAGTCGGTTAAGTCATAATCAAATGACCACACTACCCTTCCATCTTCCTTTTTGAAATTAACTGGGGCTTTGTATTTTCTTTTATTCATGAAACACCATTCATCAAGTTCACTGAAAAATCAAACGCATTCACCAATCCACCATTAATATCACCATCACCATCGGTCACCACCCTTTATCACTTCCGAACACCACTCGCAAACGTACACACTATACACAGATCCATACATCACACAAACAAATAAATTAAAGAAGTTAGCGTTTTCCGATTTACTTGCCCAACTACCTCTTCTCCAACGAAATCAAATACCGCCGTTACTAGTTTTTATAGGATAATAATCACGTCTGTTTTAAGATCTTCTTTGGTTCCAGATCTCTTAATTTTGAAAACCTGTTTATCACGATTTCACCATGACCATTACTTCTAAAAACCAATGAAATATGTTTAAATTGTAAGCAAAATAAAAATATCGAATTAAAAATTAAACTTCATTTTTTTTCAAGGTTTGGGGTTGCGGCCCTGTTTTTGTTTTTATTCCTTTTTTGCTAAAAGATGCATTTAGGTGGTGTTGTTTGATTGGCAGTTATGAGCAGTAATCATCAAAGGGTTTGACCAAGATTTTAAATCCAAACATGGTAGTATCTTTCAATAAATATGTATGTAAATATATATATTTGTGTATGTATATAATTTTAAGTGTGTTCATTGTGGGTTTTTTTGAAAAGTATACGTATATGAAAAGGTTTAGTGCAACGCCCCAAATTCGTGAACATTTTTTTTTTTAGTAAAGTCCCACGTCTAAAATATGACATTATAGACTCGTTATATCATTCCCTCAATCAAATAAGGACTCGAATAAGAAAATGTTGAAATTACAAGTGATTCCCCAGGAATGACTCCCATTCCCCAGGAATCAGGCTTGCTGTTAACATTTAGATACGGATTCCCCAGGAATGACTCCCATTCCCCGGGAATCAGGGCTGCACAAACTAATACCCAAATACGAATTTCAAACGCGCATAACTTTTTACTCGTTACGAGTTAGACCACCAAATTTTGCAGGCACCTCCAATATGCCAAAATGAAACTTTCCCTTTTTACACTTTTTAAAAATACGCGTTTATCGAGAAAACGGACGTATGACCAATTTTGACAACAAAATGACCATTTTAGTGCACTAACCAAATCTTAAACCATGAAGGCTGAGATGTTGAGCTTTTAACCACATATCATATATACCTAAACAAACTTAAAGTAATCGACCAAAGTTTCATACCCTTGGTCTAACTCGTTTTACTCACTTGGGTCGTTAATGACCCATTTTGACACTTTTTGACCCGTTGGCCCACAAGGGCTATTTTGACCAATTCACTAGCCAATCACAACCCATAATTGACCAATGAAGTGCTTGACTACATGTCAACACTCCAAATCCATTGAAAATACATTTTGACTATTTCCACCCATGAATCCCTTTCATAAACACTATTTAAATTCAACCACTAACATTAAAACTTTAGGACCATAATTTACATCATTTACAAGTGTGTTGACTTTCAAAGTCAACCTATTTCAAAATGCATAAGTCATGGCTCACCATGACTCACTTTTAAAACATGTCTAGAAGGGCAATTTTACACAAGTCTTATCACGGAAGCGTATAGTTTAAAACTTTTGAAAACTTCTGAAAACACTGTACATTAAGATAATGTACATATATAGTTTACATATCAACCGCACACCGAATTAAAACTATTTAAACAACTACATCAAACGGGGTATTATATTGTTTCAAACTTTAGTTTTAGTACAAAACATGTCAGAGTAGCACGGTAAGTCAAACTTTCCCTGCTCCACGAGCATCATCTTCCTGCTACCCACAACCCAAAACATAACCTGTAGGAAGTAAATTGAGGGATTAGCACAAAGCTAAGTGAATGAATTCATCACACACAATTCAACTTAGCATAACTACCTGTTTACATCAAACAACCGTAAACATATAATTCAACCAGTCAACAATATAGTAATGAGGATCGGTGGCTCTGGGGAATACCATAATACCCGGGTGGCTCCCCAAGAACACTTAACCAACCATATCCGTATGGCCATAACGGACGAGACCGATAGCTAACCGTTATTATAATCAAACACAGGTACTACACACAACAAATGAATCAAGTTCCTGTGTAATTCATATAATAACCAAATTAGCTCAACCAACCAGTTCAACCTGTTGACCTCATTAACAACTGATGCCTGAAGGCCACACATAACACGTAGATTTATATGCAACAATGAATATTATATACAACTACAACATATCTACGTTTACTTGTTGTAATTAAACAGTTACAACTAAATCAAATGGTGAGTTCCGAATCCACTCACCAATACCTCTGTCGTCTCAAACTCAGATTCCAAGTGTCACTTATCTTTTGGAGAATCTGAGAATCAACAATCAAATATAAGTTAGTAACAACGTTATTAAAATCATAACTCATATTCGAATACAACGTATATTATTACATTTCACAACATGTATAATACAACCATTTATAAGCATATTTATTGGATATATCAACAATTCTAACATATAACATAATACAATAGTGATTCAATGAAATTTTGTTAAACAACATCACATTTCCTGCATATAGGTGGAATCCGCCGGATTCCCATTGAATCCGCCGGATTCAAAGACATTTTCAGACTTAACTTTGGACCAGGGTTCACAAAACGAATCCGGTTGATGAATCCGCCGGATTTAACCCATTTTGACCGGATTCCCAACCCTATTGACCTGATGAATCCGCCGGATTCATAAGGAATCTGCCGGATTCATAAGGAATCCGCCGGATTCCTTGTGTTCGTCAGACCTGTGCAGGTCGTGCAAAGCTCAACCCAGAAAACTAAAACCACATATTCAAATAACAACAGATTTGGTTCCAGCATCAAATCACAACTCATACATCATCATATATGTATACTATAACATGTTTGGTACTTCACTTTAACATCAATTCATACCAAGTCTTCAATTGATTATGATCATGAATTAAACATGAAAATAACTTACAAATTAGATGATGATGATGGTAGTGATGAAAGGAAATCAGCTTTACAGCTTCAAGATCTTGTTTAATTTCTTGATTATAAATTCTTAGCTTATGGTTTTAGGTTTTTCTACTTGATTTTTCAAAAGAAGGAAAATAGGAAATGAAAACTTTCCTAAAATGGAAAGGTATTTAAGTCGGCCTAACTTTTACACCGACTCCGTATCCACTTAAAACTAGTCCCCTTTCAATCTATTGCCGGGAACCTAAAAACCATTTGCGAGAAACTTATTTTTATTTTACCGTCAACTATAGTAAATTACAACAAACAACAATTTACTATTCACAATAAGTTCTGAAACTTATTTAACTAAGTTTCGAAATAAACAAATAATATCGAATAATTTCTAACACAATTAAATATAGCAATTTAAAATTAGAAATTACCGGACCCGAAGAGAGGATGTTACAATTAACCTAATCCATTTATGAACAACTTCACTTAAATCATGTTCTATTATCAATTTCATACTCTAGTTACATCATAAATCATACTTTAAACTAACTAGCACTAATTCATACATATTTAGTTAAAACCCCATAATTATTCAAGAACATCTATCACAAATTAATCATATTCAAGGTGTAATATAGCTAGTACCCATCACTAATTCACTTAATAATAATGATTTTAACAATTTCCAACCCTAATTTCGTGTTAATTTCACTAATTAAACTAAACCCCATGAAATTCCCTCAAAACCCAAAAACTAGGTTAAAAGAATGAGAAATCACTTACAGAAACTAAAGGATTGAAGAAGATGATGATTAGAGGTTGATTCTTCCAAGATTAGAGCTTAGTTTGATGATTTGAGAATGAAAATTGGCTAAGTCGGTTTTTGTTCTTCACGTATTATCACTCTGGAGTTTTTTTAGAAACAATAGGAATAAACAGGAAGTAACATACGTATTTATCTATTTTACTCCATTCCCTTTTTAACTTCGCAGTCTGGAACTGATAATTCGTTTTACGTTTTTCACTATATCTTATTATTCATATCATACTACTTCATAATAATATTATATCAGCGTACGAAATTAAATTCCTGAAATTTGGGGTGTTACAACTCTCCCCCACTTAAACTGTTCGTGTCCTCACGAACACTTCTAGATACACGCTAATGTCATAATCAATCTTAAGAATACTTAAACACACATAACAACATGAATGCTAGAGATTCAACGGCGTCAGAGTCAAAATGTATGCAGGTATAGAATTGAGAAATAGGTACCTGACTTCACATCAGCTGACTCTTTCACCTCTCCAGCAGTTATCTGGTAAGCACGGGTTTTAGGCTTTGGAACCGTCATTGCTACTTTCTCTTCCATCTTCTTACGCTTATCTCTAGCTTTGTCCGGACAGTCAGCTTGAAGATGATCTTCCTTAAAACAATAATAACACAAACGAAGAGGGCTTGGGCAATTCGATGCCATATGCCCCGGTCTCCCACACTTAAAACATTTGCACTCCCCTGTATGCTTCCTACCACATTTCTCACATGGGGGTATCTCTCTTGGTTGAGTTTGGGAACTAATTTGCTGTAATGGTTGTGGTTGTGGTAAAGTCTCCTCAAAACGTGTTTTCTTAGACACAGAAGATGGTGAAGTGGTGTGTTCTACCTTTCTCTTACTCACTGTTTCAGCAACTCTACCTTGCAAGTCCTTCTCACGCACTAATGCTCTATTCAAGATTTTGGCAATGGCATTATAAACAAGTGGGTCAATGGAATCACGAATCTCAAGGTTGAGACGACGATAGAAATGGTCGCTTAACAACTTAAGATTTGAAGTGTACTCAGGACAAAACCTAGCTTTCTCATGGAATACCTTACAATATTCTGCAACTGACTTACTTCCATGCTCAATCATTAAAAACTCTCCCTTTAACTTCTCTATCTCTGCAGGTGGTGAAAATTCCTCCCTAAATATCTCCTTAAACTTATCCCAGGTAAACTTTGAAGCTACCTCAAAACCATACGTCTCTAACTGTGAATTCCACCACTCATGAGCATCTGCCTTAAGTTGATGGGCTGCAAATATCACTTTTGACTCATCCGGACACTTACACAACAAAAACGTCTCCTCAAGTTCACTAATCCAACGATTACTAATAACTGGGTTTAACTCTCCACGAAATTCAGGCGGGTTACACGTAGCAAAACTCTTATACTCAAACTTCTCTTTCTCTTTATTCGTCTCTACATGGGTTGAGGAAGTTCCAATATTTCGTAAAGGAGCTACATGTGGTCTCTCAAACTCATTAAATCTCTCTGTCAAAATGTTCTCCACTCTAGTAATCAAAGTTGGGGTAAAAGCTTCTAAAGACCGTCCAATTATCCTTTTTATAATTACTTCCTCCTCGTGAGCTAAGTGTCGGTCTCCTACATCCTCCTCACGCGGTGAAGAACGTTCCTGACTAATCACTCCACTGGTATTCTTAGTAGCATCCATCTAATACAAAATCAACAATTCAGTTAATACATTCCATTTCCACATAATACAGATAACAATTAAACTTCATACCTAGATTATCAAAACAATTCTTCCCCTAATCTGCATTATGTTTAAGTGCTCTGAATCACCCATGTGCAATAGTATAATATTAATTTCGTTGGCCAGACGAAATCATATTATACTTACCACACACTCCTATTCATTACCCTTAAACACAATCAGTCATAACAAAACAAATCTTATAATCAAATACATAACAACATAATAAGAAAACTACTGTAAAACTTAATCATGCATTCATAATAGTTTAAGACTACGCAATCCTACAGTGTATTACATAATTCTCTTAAACTATCGCTCTGATACCAACTTGCAACGCCCCAAATTCGTGAACATTTTTTTTTTTAGTAAAGTCCCACGTCTAAAATATGACATTATAGACTCGTTATATCATTCCCTCAATCAAATAAGGACTCGAATAAGAAAATGTTGAAATTACAAGTGATTCCCCAGGAATGACTCCCATTCCCCAGGAATCAGGCTTGCTGTTAACATTTAGATACGGATTCCCCAAGAATGACTCCCATTCCCCGGGAATCAGGGCTGCACAAACTAATACCCAAATACGAATTTCAAACGCGCATAACTTTTTACTCGTTACGAGTTAGACCACCAAATTTTGCAGGCACCTCCAATATTCCAAAATAAAACTTTCCCTTTTTACACTTTTTAAAAATACGCGTTTATCGAGAAAACGGACGTATGACCAATTTTGACAACAAAATGACCATTTTAGTGCACTAACCAAATCTTAAACCATGAAGGCTGAGATGTTGAGCTTTTAACCACATATCATATATACCAAAACAAACTTAAAGTAATCGACCAAAGTTTCATACCCTTGGTCTAACTCGTTTTACTCACTTGGGTCGTTAATGACCCATTTTGACACTTTTTGACCCGTTGGCCCACAAGGGCTATTTTGACCAATTCACTAGCCAATCACAACCCATAATTGACCAATGAAGTGCTTGACTACATGTCAACACTCCAAATCCATTGAAAATACATTTTGACTATTTCCACCCATGAATCCCTTTCATAAACACTATTTAAATTCAACCACTAACATTAAAACTTTAAGACCATAATTTACATCATTTACAAGTGTGTTGACTTTTAAAGTCAACCTATTTCAAAATGCATAAGTCATGGCTCACCATGACTCACTTTTAAAACATGTCTAGAAGGGCAATTTTACACAAGTCTTATCCAAAACGATATTAAAGAGAAAATTTGCCATACACTAACATCATGCAATCCACCTTAATCTTCTTTAACCACTTTCCCTTTCCCTTGTCCACTTCCACCTTAAACATAAAACACTTAAACAATAAGCACTCTTGCTTAGTGAGCATATAAGCAACTTAACCAAATAATACATAACATGGCTACATTAACACTATGCTAGTGAAACTAGCAACTCTACATCATAAACTTCATAAGCTTCATATCACTAACTTATGATTGTACCCACCTCTAGCTCGGAAGCTATCCGGTAACATGTACAATCAATTCAGGTCATAACCATTCACAAGTAACAATTTAAAACAATTAATCACAATTAACTTCACATGGTTATATGATCCTCTTACTCGGAAGTAATCCGGAAACACATACAACCATATACTTGATTAAATCCTTATATTACTCACCTTGTCTTGATTTGATGATTCACAATATAAAACCAAAGGTAACACTTCCAACTTCTTAGTACCTATACACATATCACATAACAACACATATAAATTCAATGAAATCATAGCTCTAAACTAATAACCACTCTTAAACCCTCCCCCACTTTGATTAACCTAATCCATTTATGAACAACTTCACTTAAATCATGTTCTATTATCAATTTCATACTCTAGTTACATCATAAATCATACTTTAAACTAACTAGCACTAATTCATACATATTTAGTTAAAACCCCATAATTATTCAAGAACATCTATCACAAATTAATCATATTCAAGGTGTAATATAGCTAGTACCCATCACTAATTCACTTAATAATAATGATTTTAACAATTTCCAACCCTAATTTCGTGTTAATTTCACTAATTAAACTAAACCCCATGAAATTCCCTCAAAACCCAAAAACTAGGTTAAAAGAATGAGAAATCACTTACAGAAACTAAAGGATTGAAGAAGATGATGATTAGAGGTTGATTCTTCCAAGATTAGAGCTTAGTTTGATGATTTGAGAATGAAAATTGGCTAAGTCGGTTTTTGTTCTTCACGTATTATCACTCTGGAGTTTTTTTAGAAACAATAGGAATAAACAGGAAGTAACATACGTATTTATCTATTTTACTCCATTCCCTTTTTAACTTCGCAGTCTGGAACTGATAATTCGTTTTACGTTTTTCACTATATCTTATTATTCATATCATACTACTTCATAATAATATTATATCAGCGTACGAAATTAAATTCCTGAAATTTGGGGTGTTACATTTAGTTTTGAGTGTCGATGTTTGAGGAAAAATGAAGAAATGGATGAAGGAGAATTAGGGTTGGTGTTTAAGGAAGAAGATGGGGGTATTTTGGCCATTGTACTTGAATTAACGGAGAAATTTAACTGGCGTTAGTCAAAAGGACAAAAATTGTTAAAATCAAACAATTCAGGGATAAAAATTGCAGATAAAAAAGATCAGGGATACAATCAGCAAAAGTGATCAACCACAAGGACAAAAATTGCAATTTACCCTTAAGTTTATTATATTCGGCAGCTTATCATGAACAATGACTCTAGGAATTTCTCTCTCTTACGCACCAATGTGGGATATGTGTACCATCGTTGGGCAAAGCGTAATTTAATTATTTAATAATAGCTCTTTAGAGTTTATATGGTAATATATTGAGTTTATTATATTGGGCATCTTATGATGTAACAACTAGATTATAACCCGCGAATTCGCGGACTATCAAATTTTTTAAATATAATATATTTATTTAAAAAAGGTTTGAAACTTATACATTGAAATAATTGCTTATTTTCATTGTAATAAATGACTTTATATTTTTATACATGTAAAAATATACGATAAATTGGGACAGATATAAGTGGAGGTGATATGTGGTGTTAAATTGACAAGTATATGATAGACAAAGCATAACCTACTTCAGTTGGATCAAATATTACACATATTAATAAAGACACGTGAGAAATAGCTGAAACTACGTAAACACTAATCAACGTTTAACGAAATACATAAATGTCTAAGATATGAAAACAAGACTTTATCTGAAAGAGGCCCGCTGGACACTTGATGTAGGACAACAAAACCCAATTCATTAATATGTAAAATCATTGAATACAAAAGAATCTAATTGCTTCCACGAATAATTTCTAATTGTAATACTTATTAGAAAACTTAACTGTAATAACCATTGAAAAACCAGATAGCTAAGTGTTAGCATCTATAGTTTATGAATCTTCAGCCACTCGAAACTCAATTGTTGTTGCCATCTTTGGCTGGGTCCTTAAGTTCAGTCGTGGTTGAATTGTATTGATACACAAATGTATTAGTTTCCGATAAAAGGAACAACACACTAATTGAATATGTTTGATAGGATACGGAGTCTACCACCCCTTTAGGCTTTAGCTATTGGTGGTTGCAAATGACTTTTAAAATACTATCATATTATCTATCGAAATTGTTTTTGATTGAATATGTTCACATGCTTCGTATTTGCTTTTAAATTCAGAATGTACATATAAAAAAAAAACTATATGGATCATTTCTTTATTTTGTTTATGTAGGTGCATTGTTCACACAATGAGTATCGATAGAAAAACTCACAATATTATATAGGGAAATTAATCAAAATGCCACTTTTTTGAAACGTATTTTTCGTTTTGCCACTTCTAAAAAAAAATTGCCGATTTGCCCTACCCGATCGCAGGTCGCATCATGCGACCTGCGACCCGACCAATGCGACCCGCGACCAAAGTGGTTACCGAGTAAAAGACAATCCAGGCCGCAACACGACCCGTTCACCGATCGCAGGTCGCATCATGCGACCTGCGACCCTATCACGGCGACCTGCGACCCGTTTACGATGAACGAGTAACGATTAACGATGAGCGAGTTACTAGTCGCAACTGATGTTCACTAGTCGTAACTCTTGTTCACTGGTCGTAAGTCTTGGTCACTAGTCGTAAGTCTTAGTCACTAGTCGTAAATTACCATTTTCGGATTTTTCAAAATAAGATTTTTTAGATTTTTCAGATAAGCTTTTATGACATTTTTAAGATTTTCTGGATTTTTTTTACTTTTTGGATAACGATCAAGATAACTTATTATCTTTTTGAGATTAGATATCTTATCTTTTTGGATAAGATTTTCCTTGATTTCCATGATTTCCTTATCTGTTTATTTATAAATAGTGTAACTGTAAGAGAGAATTATCAACACTTCACATTCTCAGCACATTATCAACTTTTTCATATATCTTCGTCATTAGTTTTCTGAAAATGGTTTTGAGTGAACATTTTTGGTATTTTCGGTCTCCAAATGAAGAACCATCAACTGAGAAAATATACACAGAAGTACCCTGGATGTTTAGTGTTGCTTTCCGTCACGCCGGACATTTTCAGGGCGCTTACAGAATGTACACTCAAGGTTTGTTGACGTTTATTGACTGCTTTGAGACCGATGAATTTTCAACTAAACTTTTGGAAACGGCTTTGAACGAGCTCGGTTACTTGCCTCCACCGAAGTGGCATTTTTACTTTAAAGAGCATGAAAAAGACCTAGATAATGGTTTATAATTGATAACAGATGATGTCGAGCAACTCAAGCAGATTACTGACTATGACAAAATACATAGAGAAATTGAGGTGTATGTTACACGCAACGATCTGTCACATTTCTTGAATTCTGATCCAACAATGCCGTTTGCAATGTCTAAGGTTATTACCGGCTCTTCTGCCGCTAGACGTTTATTCGATTAGTTATTGGTTAAATCTTGTAATTCGTATCTTTCTTTCAATAATTTAGATAGTTGGTCAATTATGTACGTTGTGTTGTTAATGTAATTTTATGATTTTTAATCCTTATGTAATGAAAGGTTTAGTAATGTTCAAACAAAGTAAGTTAATCAAATACACCACAATAATGCAAACATAGATAACATTGCTAACAAGTACATAACATAGTTTTTTTCATCACAACAATTCCAAATGTGACTCAAGGTTGACTCAAATGTACACTCGGATAAGTTTGAGTCGCCTGGGATGGCTCTCCTTCATCCTCCTCGAACTGGCTTTTCGTTGATTTTGTGGACGTCTGCTGCAAGTCAAATAATGACGATTGTATTAATAATACGATGTAAATTTTCTGTGTTAGTATGAATAAATTTAATAACTTACTTTCTTCGATCTTGATTTGGATCTTGATTTGGACCTTGAGTTTGATTTTACGGTGGTTCTTGATTGGGTTGGCTCATCGGTTCTATTGTAAGGAGTCGTACAATTAACTCGACTATGACCGCGTTCCTTGCACCGACTACATTGATTTTTGTATTCCCGTTTCTCCTCTCCTTTCAAAGGAATACGAGCACGGCCAGGTGGGCGGCCAGATTGCCTCTTCACAAGTACCGGCGGTAAGCAAATATGCAGATTACCCCAATCTTCCCATTCTGAAGGATGAGGTGTTAGATTTATAGCCTCCCTGTAGGCTGCCCGATATGTTTCAGTGGTGAAATACCTCTCCGCAAAGCAGCTCACATTGTCCATTTTAAAGTGACGTGTCACTGCCGCTACGTGTCCGCAAGGTAAACCAGACAGTTGCCATTGCTTACAAGTGCATGTTGTTGATGCAATTTGTGTGTCTGTCAGTTGGTCTAGCTCGTAGTTCGTTTTGTTATTAGTTTTGAGTTTCCTGACTCCTACGACGTTGTCTGTAACGTCGCAGGTGCGACGTCAGGTTTTGGGCCTGCGACGTAGTCAACGTCGCATGGGCTTGGGCCTGCGACGTCGTGTGCGACGTCGCAGGTGCCAGATTTTGTATAAAAACGTTTTTACATTTTCTGTTTAGGGTTGACGAAACCCTAAATGCCATTTGTCGAAATCTCTGTAATCTGATCGATTATTATCAATATACAAACGTTTTAGTTCGTATTCGTTGCATATTGATTGTTCGTGTGATTAGTTCATGATAGAATTGTTATTTCCGCTAGCAATTATATTGACTCGGTTACGTTAGATCCTAGTATAGGGACAAACAACTGGTATCAGAGCAGTGATTTGCTCGTTTTTGACGTATCGGATCGAGTTCGGGATTAAAAGACGGGATACTTATATTATCTCGTGATTATTACGTTTGTTTTTGTGTTTTTACAGGTTTTTCGATCAAGGTTTCTAGGAATATTGAAGGTTTTTCGTCGATCTTTGTTCGTGGTTTTCGATTAGGATTAAAATTTTTGATTTTAAGGTTTTTAGCCGCAGCAGCACGTTTTGCGACGTTACCTGCGACTTCAGCTGCGACGTCGCTTGCGACGTTATTGATTTTGACTTTGAGTAGTCTTTGCGACGTAAAGTTGCGACTTCGTTATTTAGACCTCAAGTGTTTCTGCGACGTCCTTCTGCGATGTACTGTGATTTTGCGACGTCTTCTGCGACGTACTCTGCGACGTAATACTCAACGTCGCTCGTCTCTGATTCTTAATTGAATCCTCAGTTTTTGCGACGTCACTCACGCCGTTGCTAATACCTTGTGCGACGTTACTAACAACGTCGCTAGTTTCAGATTACTTCTTGAACTTGAACATTACAAATGACTACTGATAAGGAAGATATTAGAGGAATAAGAGAGATGCTTAGACAAAGCAATGATATTGGTTCTAGCAATAAACCTCCGTTCTTTGGACCAGATTTGGATTATGTATATTGGAGAGATAGATATGAACAGTATATAGATTTCCACTGTCCAGAACTTTGGGGACCTTTAAAAGAACGATATGTTGCTCCAGTGGCTGAAGGAAATTATCGTGGTGTTCCTCCAGCTAAAACATACAATGCTATGTCACCTCAAGAGAAAAAGGAGTATGAAATAGAAAGAAAGGCTCATTCTTCTATTTGTATGTGTTTGCCAAATGATGTTATGAGACTCTTTAAATCTCATGATACAACTTATGATTTGTGGAAGGCAATTGAAACAAGATGCGGTGGAAATGAAAAGTACAAGGAGGCCAAGCTAGAATTAATCAAAAAACAGTATGATATATTTGATATCATTCCTAATGAGATGACTTCCAGTCTATTCACCCGATACTCACAACTGGTTAGTGAGTTAAATGAAGGAGGATACAATCTCCCTGCACTTGAGGTAAACAAGAAATTGCTGGATGTGTTGCCAAGTGCTTGGGATGTGAAGGTCCAATTCTTAAAGGAAAATCCAGAATTACAAAGGATGACTTTGGACCAATTGATAGGTATTCTACAAGCTCATGCAATGGAATTGAAGAAGAAAGAATGCAAGTCAAGTGGATCTGTACAAAATCCCACAATTTATGGTGGACAAGTCAATACTGGCAAAAGTTATGGTGGAGTGGCATTTATAACAGATACCAATTCATCTTCTGCTTCTTCTGGAGGTCAACATACAGCTTATTTTTCTGGTACATCTCAAGGAAATCAGCAACAACAGGCTCCAGTCTCACCAGCAATACAAGAGCAAGCTGCTATTTATACAGCTTTTCTGAGCTCTTACAAAGATTTGGTTACTCAACCAAACACAACTTTGGAGCTGATCAAGGAGGATTACGGACAGCTGGATGATGATGATTTAGAACAAATGGACTTGAATTGGAACATTGCTATGATAACAAGAAGAGTTCAAAAATTCTTGCAACGGACTGGACGCAAGAGTTTAGAAGGCAATGGAAAGTCAGGATTTGGTTTTGATAAAAGCAAGGTTCGATGTTATAACTGCTAGAATCTGGGTCATTTTGCTAGGGAATGCGAGAAACCTAAGATGCCACCATCGGGTCTTACTAAGCCTGATCCTCCAAACGCGAAAGAAGAGGTCAAGTCGTTAGCTGTGGATAATGCTTTGGTTGTTTTTGAGCCAACTACTCATGACTGGAATGCGGAGGCAGCAAAGTTTCAACAGTGTCTGATGGCTCATATTACACCTGAGGTACAAAATGAACCAATTGAACCTTTAAACTGTATCTCATGCATTAATCTAACTGAATCTCTAAAGGCTTTTCAAAAGGACAACCAAGAGTTGCAAGATAAAGTTGCAAAACTTAATGAGTCAAATAGGTTTTTGAAGGAAAATGAAAAACTCTATGAAAAACATATTGAAGCTCATAAGTTAGATACTCAAACTTATAAAGCGAAAGTTTTTAGTCAACAGGATGCAATTAAAAGTTATCTTACTGAAATTGAACTGTTAAACAAAGAGCTTTCAGACTTAAAAACTGAGTATGGAAATTATCAAGATAAAATCTTGGGTTCATCCTCTGCAACAATGATCTTTAATGAAATTGTTAGCAATCATAAGCCTGATAGGAAGAGTAAGGGAGGAAAAGGATTAGCTTTTGTTGAAATAGCACCTCCTACTACTTATACTCCTTTACCTGTTAAGGAAGGCCTTGATAAGATTCCTGTTGATTATGCTAAGTTATTGGGTATCAAGGGTAAAGTGGCTAAAACTAACAAACCGGAGAAGGAGAAAACCAAGAGGCCAGAGTATCCCTCTCCTAAGTTTGTTAAGCCAATGAGTGAATCTCCTGTTAGTGTTGAGGAGATTGTTAAGCCAATGAATGAATCTCCAATCTGTTTTGAGGAGATCGTTGAGATTGAGGACATTACGGATCAGGAGTATCCTGAAGTTAAGAAAGTTGAAGTTAAATCTGAAAAAGTGGTTTCAAAAGTTGAACCTGAAATTAAGGTTCAACCAAATAAGGGAAAAGCCAAAGTTTTAAATTCGAAACAACAAACTTTACAGTCACCTGTAAAGATTTTGCAACATAAAGTAGTAAATGAAAAAGTTTCGTATGAAAAACTTTCAACTTCAACCTCTCAACCAAAACAAACATCTTCTAAGACGTGTACGCAAGGTTCATGTTCTAGAAATGTTTCTCCACCTCCTGTGGTAATTCCTCAGCCTCAACCATTGGTTGAGACTCGTTCTTGTTTCTACTGCAAGAGACAAGGACATTTAATTCGTGAATGTCCCAAGCTGTCAAATCAGTGCTATGGGAGAGAGATGCCTAGGACATTTGTTTATAGAAATTCCTTTTCAAAATCTCCACCTAGGCGTTATTCAAAATCTCCGAAGCCTGTCTTGAAGCCAAGTAATGTTGAGCAAAAACCTTTGCCAACTCAAAAGCTTAACATTACTTCAAATACCAATTCCGAACCTTCTAAAGTTTGGAAACGAAAAGAGTCCGATGTTGACTCTTCAGTCGTCAACAATAACACATCAGATAAAAATTCCAATTTGTTTAAAGATAAAATCCTATCTGACGTGCTTATTGTTGATGACCATGGAAGACCTAAGTCTGTAAAGGCTTGGGTCTCCGTTTCTCACTAATCTCTTTCTTTTTATGTGTTGCAGCAATCGGAACGTGTGAAAGATAGCTTATGGTATATGGATAGTGGCTGCTCGCGACACATGACTGGCGATGTGTCTCTTCTGACGGATATTAAACCATACTCGGGAGGATACGTTGCTTTTGCAGGAGATTCAGGAGGAACTATTTCTGGAAAGGGAATGCTAACAAATGGAAAAGTTAGCTTTGAGAATGTGAATTATGTGGCAGAACTGACTCACAACTTGCTGAGCGTATCATAAGTTTGTGATAAGGATTACACCACGTCATTCACAAAGACTGAATGTGTAATATTGAAGCCTGGGTATGTCATTCCTGAGGAATGGGTATTGATGCGTGCACCTAGAAAGAATGACACCTGTGTGATGAACATGCGAACTGTGGAGACTACCAGTGACTATACTTGTCTCCTTTCAAAGGCTTCTGAAAAGGATGGGACATCTTCATTTCCGTAAAATGAATTTTTTGATTAATAATGATTTAGTGAAGGGAGTTCCAAAACAGTCATTTGCTTTAAAAGAATACTGCATTTCATGTCACAAGGGAAAACTCCACAAGAAGTCCCATAAGTCTAAGGTTGTGAATTCTATTGCTGCTCCGTTGGAACTACTGCATATGGATCTATTTGGTCCTGTTTCTACTAAGAGCATTGGTGGTCGGTCTTACTGCTTGGTGGTCACTGATGACTACTCAAGGTTTTCATGGGTTTATTTTTTGACCACAAAGGGGGAGACTCCTGATATTCTGGTGTATTTGTTGGATAAGTTGGCAAATCTATGCAACTTAAAGGTGAAAAGGATACGAAGCGACAATGGAACTGAATTCAAGAACTTAACTCTCGAACTGTTTTGTGCTACAAGAGGTATTGAGCATCAATTTAGTGCTCCGAGGACTCCACAACAGAATGGAGTTGCAGAAAGAAAGAACAGGACAATCATCGAGACAGCTCGGACAATGTTAGCTGACTCTAAGTTACCAATCATCTTCTGGGCTGAGGCAGTTAATACTGCCTGTTATGTTCTCAACAGAGTGCTCACGGTTAAGAAAAAGAACAAGACGTGTTATGAACTTTTTAATAACCGTAAGCCAAACCTGCAGTTCTTCGAACCATTTGGGTGTCCATGCATGATTATGATTACAAAGGATAAGGTCTCGAAGTTTGGCGATAAAGCTGTTGAAGGGATTTTTCTTGGATATTCAGTCAATTCTCAGAACAAAAGAGTCTACAACAAATCAACGAATCAAATTGAGGAACATTTTGAAGTGAAATGTTTAAGGTATACGGAACCTCTTCAAGGAACGGGTCCGGATTGGTTTTTCAACTATGGAAACCTCTTTAACTCTTTCAATATTTCGGAAGAAGATGATACGGAAGAATTGGTTTCTATGCTTCATGGACTTGATCTTACTCAAGAAACACCAGTTAATAAACCATCTGACCCATCTCCTAATGCAACACCCGCACCTCCACCAACTAATCCTACACCTTCACCAACAACAACCACACCACCACCATCTACACCTACTCCATCACCCACAGCTTCCTCATCGGATGTTCCGTCTACTTCCAAGTACATCTATACAAAGGAGCTTCCATATGACTCAAATATGCCTCCTTTAGAGGAACCTTAAGAAGAAGATGAAGTGGAAGAAACAATGGCTTACTCTCACTTATATACTCCTGAAGATGAGGGAGAAGAAGAGTTAGTCTTTCCTGAGTCTGTTGCTACTCCCGCAACTGAGGGAGATTTGAACAATCTGGGTGTGGATCTTGTGCCAACCGCCATACCAGAAACTCGTATACATAAGGATCACCCCATTGATAATATCATTGGTGATCCTCATGCATCTGTTCAAACACGACAACAAGCGAAACAGACTTCAGCTCAGCAGATTTTAGGACTTATAGCTCATATAGATTCATGTCATTTGTCTCAAATTGAACCTAAAAAGGTTGAACAAGCCTTAAAAGATCCATCTTGGGTCGAGGCTATGCAGGAGGAACTACAACAAATAAACAAGATGAATGTTTGGGAAATTGTTTCTCTACCCAAGGGTGCTCACTTGACGGGTACTCGTTGGGTTTACCGTAACAAGATGGATGATCGTGGGGCGGTTATACGAAATAAAGTCCGTCTGGTAGTTCAAGGATATAGTCAACTAGAAGGTATTGACTATGATGAAGTTTTCGCTCCTGTCGCCCGCTTGGATTCAATTCGAATTTTCTTAGCCTATGCTTCTTTTAAAGGATTCCGTGTGTATCAACTTGATGTAAAGTGTGCTTTTCTATACGGAGACGTCGACGCAGTGATTTATGTATGTCAGCCTCCTGGTTTTGAAGACCCAAAGCATTCAAATTATGTGTGCAAGCTAAAGAAAGCATTGTATGGTCTTCATCAATCTCCTCGACTTTGGTATGAGAGACTTGCCAAGTACTTGCTGAAGAATGGTTTTGATAGAGGACAGATTGATAGCACGCTTTTCATCAAAAAAGAAGGAGCGGATTTATTACTTGTGCAGGTTTATGTGGATGACATAATATTCGGATCAACAAATGATCAGTTGTGCAAGGATTTCGAAAGACTGATGAAAGCAGAGTTTGAAATGAGTGCTATGGGGGAACTCACGTTCTTCCTGGGACTACAGGTCGAGCAGTCTGACAATGGAATTTATATACACCAGTCAAAATATGTCACTGACATGTTGAAGCGGTATGAATTGCTCGATAGTAAACACTATGTCACTCCAATTGATGTGAAACACAATCTTGGACCTAATGAGGACGACGAAGATTGCAAGGAGAAAGACTATCGCTCAATGATAGGCTCTCTCATGTACCTGACCGCCTCAAGACCAGATATAGTGTTTGCCGTTTCACTCTGCTCTCGATTTCAAGCAAATCCGAAGGTGTCTCATATGAAGGCAGTAAAACGCATTTTTGGATATCTCGCTTTTAGGCCATCTCTGGGTCTATGGTATTCAAACGAGAAAAACTTTGAGTTAACTGCCTATTCGGATTCGGATCTCGGTGGCTGCAAGGTAGATATGAAGTCAACTACTAGAGGATGTCAGTTCCTTGGATCGCGCTTAGTTTCTTGGCAGTGCAAAAAGCAGACTGCGGTTGCTATTTCCACAGCTGAGGCCGAGTATGTTGCTGCTGCAAGTTGCTGTTCTCAAGTTCTTTGGATCCAGCATCAACTACGCGATTACGGGTTCAATCTCTCTATGACTCCTATTTACATTGATAATACAGCTGCTATATCTATCACACACAATCCCGTACAGCACTCTAAGACCAAACATATCGAACTTAGGTTCCACTTTATACGGGATTGCTTTGAGAAACACCTTATAGATGTCGTACATATAGAAACCCTTAAGCAGTGTGCGGACCTTTTCACAAAAGCCTTTTTGAGATCACGTTTTATTGAACCGGTCAATATGATAGGTTTAAGGTTCTTTCAGTCAAAGAAATGATTTGTGACTTGGATTTTTAAGTTTTTTTTTTTAATTCATTAAAAAAAAAAAAAAAAAAAACTCGCAATAGCCACTCTTTATACTCTTTAGTATTAAAGAAAACGCAAGGTTGCAACATTTTTAAAATAGACGTTGAAGTTGTGTCGGTAAACAACTTGGGATATGATAGTACATCGGGTGACATGCACAAAATGGAATTTTAAGGTTTATCTTGGATGTGTCAGTAGGTTTATCTGACACACTTAAAACAGTTTCTATCTAAATTATCTTCATCACACGATGTATTGGTAGGCATGCTACATACCGATCTCTGGGATGTTAAGAAGTAAATCTAATACATGTCTATGAACCTGTGGTAAACACCATGTGATGTATGACTCTATGTCTTAATTCCTTAGCGTAGCTTGACATACTTCTAATTTTGGATTGATTATCTGAGATCTTTTGGGGGAGTATGTTGGTTGTTTCCTCTGTTGTACGTAAGTACAGACCTGGTCTCAATTCAGCATACTTTCAAAACTAAGCAAACGTGAGTCAATGAACTTGCAAAGTCTTAAATTAAGGTACTGATCAAGGTCGCCAATTGAATAAATCAAGTCTGGTTTGACTGCGATCGGTTTTGCTTAAACCCGAGTCAAGTGTATGTTGCTCTGCTGTACGTCGGTACAGACCTGTCACCGCTGGCTTGACTCTTAAAATTGATTCTCTGGTATTCCTTCTAAATTTGGAAACTATGTTCTTGTCTGGGTTAAAGGTGTATGTCAATGGGGGGGACCATGGTGAAATATTCATATGAACAATAAAAAGGTTTGACCAAAGACTCGGATGTAATATGTTTAGGTGGATAAACAATACCAATAATCGTCTTGAAATAATTTCTATATAAGGTGTTTTAAATGTGCCACATAAATTTAAAGTGGACAAAAATACTGATGATCGAAATAACACTTACTATTCCTAATAATTGCATGTTATTCCGATATGATCCCTAATCAGACAAAACAACTCCGTCACCAAAAATAGAGTGTTAGTAATTTTACTCAATTTTTCATTTTTATTTTTATGTTGTATTTTTATTCTATGTTCTTTTTCCCAAGTCACTAGTCATTTGAATATTATTCGCTAAATAAAATTACGTGTTAACTGTTTTGAAAATTCAAAATCGACTCAAGTTACATCCTAACTGATTTATGCGACGTCAACCTTGCCGTCGCTAGCGACGTCCCACACTACGTCGCAATTAGGGTTAGACTATATATAGTCTCAACCGCGACGTAACTCGTCACACTATTACCTATTCACCAGCGACGTAGCGTGCGACGTGAGCTCTGGCGATTGCGACGTAGCGAGTTTTCGTGCATATTTGGTTCGTTTGTGATTGTGAGCCATTTTTCTTCCGATTCATTCACGTATTCTTGTTCTACTCATTATTCCGCACACTTAGGTACTAATCTTACCCTTTTTCACCGTGTATTTTAGCTTTAATCATTAAATGGATATTGCGGTTTTTAGGGTTCTCGGTTTCGGTTGAATTAGTTATGTCATCGTGATCTAAACATCGTATAATTTATGTTTTCGTGATCACCATTCGTTGCCGCACCTTGTAGTGCGTTTAATCTTGAAAAAACCCCAAATTTCGCATCTTAGGGTTTCTGGGTTTGCGCTTGAATGTTCATCAGTGCGACGTCGGCTACGACGTCGTAGCCTACGTCGCATTATTATTTAATTGTCTGCGCCGTCGCATTTTCTGCGACGTCCTGAGCGACGTCTTACTCTACGTCGCACCATTTTTAATGTGATTAAATTCACAATTAATAGCAAAATGCGACGTCCCCTTTAACGTCTCTCGAATTTTGTGCGACGTCACGGGCTACGTCGCTATTGCTATTATTCTGATTATCTGCGACGTCCTTTTCTACGTCGCTATCTGACATGCGATGTCACTAACAACGTCGCTAGTTACAGGAAAAGTGATATTTTTTAAGATATTAAAATGTTGCGTTTTTCTGATTGTTAAATTATGTCCAGCAATGACGGGCGATTTCTTTCCGTTCCTCGCTGAATGAGAAAGACTGTGTTCACTGCTTCTGCCCAAAGAGTGTCACTACTCGCCCCTCCTCGGCTAGAAGGATTATCTTCCAGTCGTGGATTCTTTTGTGCTTTCTGGTGATCAAGCGCCTAAAAGCTACTATCTGGTCACTTAGATATGATCATTTTTGTCTCAGTTGGCTAATGATCCGGTGGGATTCTCTTCTTGTCCTGAATCTTGGTTTTATGGTCTGGAGGAATTCCTTCACTATCCTGGATCTTGGCCTTCTGGTCTGGTGGGATACCATCCTTGTCTTGGATTTTGGCTGTATTTGTTTAACCGGGATCTTTCGTCTAGGTCTAGGTTTAGGGTTTAGGGTTTAGGATTTGATATGTTTATTTGTAACTTTGTACTTATTTAACATATCAATGAAACCTTTCGTTTGTGACAAGTTTGGTATATTTTGTTTATTCTAACGCTTTTCGAGAATATATATTATGTTTCTGTTTTTGCAGATATGGCTTTAGTATTTGAGGCGCGTCACAATACTGCTGCTTATCTTGATGGTACTTCCGATAAGGCGGCACCATATCGTCAAATGATTGCATTTTTGAGACGTTCGAGGGGATTTCATGCCATTGCTGACAACACGGTTGTTTTTGGGAATCTGATAAACCCATTTTGGAGAAACGCCACCGTTATTACAGATAACAACGTTCGACGGTTGGTTTCCACAGTTCTTGACACTGAGATCACAATTACTGAACAGAGCATTAGGGAACTTCTTCAGCTAAATGATCAACCAGATATGCCTGTTAGCTATGAGCCAAGTTTTGTTGCGGGGGCTATGCAACGAATTGGATATCCTGGAATCCCAAATGATCAATATCGAAAAGCGAATCTCACACGTGTTTGGAGATATTTGATGCACATTGTTATCGTCTGTTTGGGAAATCGAAAAGGTGGTACGGATGGGATGAGCAGGAGTTTGGCTTCTGCTATGTTAGCTTTGGTCTACAACAAGCCTTTCAACTTTTCTGGTTTTATATTCAAGGTCATGGTAGATAATGTAAACGCCGGAAATCAGAAATGGATCTTATATCCGCGTTTTATTCAGCTTCACATCAATCGCCATCATCCAGCTCTTCAGGCACTGGGTGATAATGATCAGAGACCGAAGATTTCACCGATGCAGAATCGGATCTTTACTGTTTGTGCTGGTTTTGAAAAAGGGGTTCAGGCGCCACCAGATGTTGCTTTATTTGGTGCTATTGTGAATGAGAATTACTTGCCGCCTCCGGAACCTCAGTACATGGATGTTCCAGCACCACAACAACCACTTGTGAACATCCCTATTCAAGCTGCGGGGGAGCATGTGGATGCTGTATTGGAAAATATTGAGCAATTTGGGCATGTCGAATCGGACAATCCAGCGTCTCATGATACTGTTGAGGGATCGGATTCTGGAACTGATGATGATGGTGGTTCAACTCCTCCTGGTTCTGATGGTGCGGTCCCGCACCCAAATGAGATAGATTTTATTCAACGAACACAACCGCGTCGAGCCAAGATAATTGCACGTCGTATCAGTGAAGATCGACGTTATGTTGCACGGAATACCGGGAAACGCATTCGAGGCGGTGATGACCCAACCGATGCAGATTTTCAGCTTCGTCATCGCCGTCCTCGTCAGTCTTCTTCTGCAACACCCCCTGTTATTCCACCTCGTCATTCTTCTTCTGCAACAGCTCCTGTTATTCCACCTCCTCAGCAGGTTTTTGCTGTTGAGCCCACTCCAGCTTTTATGCAGAAAATGATGGATGATATGCGGAAGATGCAGCAAAAGATGGATGCTCAAGATGAAAAGATTGCTGCGCAAGCTGCACTGATCGAGGTTCAAGCTAAGGAGCTTGAGGAAACAAAGCTCAGGGTTAATGTATTGGAGGCTAGGTCTAGTGTCTCGGGGGAGATTGGGTCTGGGGGCCCAAATATAGAGTCACTAGGACCTGAAAATGTAACCCCCACTCCTGTAATCGAAAATGTTAATGAAACTGTTCTTCGTTTGGATTATTTTTGTGTTGATGATATTCCAGGACAGCCGAGATCGCTGGCCGTTGACTATTCATTCGCCGATTTATCGTTTATTCAGAGAATGGCCAGTGGAGTTGGTTCTGAGGAAGAATCTGAGAATGTTTTCGATAAAGATGATGATGTTTCGATTGAAGATGAACAGTTAGATTCAGATGAAGCTTATGATGATGCACAATCCGGGGAAGTTTACGATGGTGCACTGATTATAGAATCTGACTCGAGTGAAGATGAGAGGCCTGCTAAAGATCAACGTGGAGAATCAAGTTCTTCTGCAAAGCCTACTCAAGAATCAACGTCAACTCCAGCTCAAGAGACACAGGCACCGGACTCAGCAGCTCAAGAATCTACGGATATTCCAAGGAAATATTCTGCTGAAGAAAAGAAAGAAAGAAACAAGCAATGGTGGCCTAAGGGACGAAATCCAGTTCCTATTCCAGTTAAATGTCAAGTTTACCGGGTTAGTCGAAATTACACCGGAGTTATTAAAAGCTGGAAGTGTCAGAGAAATCTGTTTATGATTAAGAGAGAGGATGGAGTTCAGTACTTCAAAATGCGTTTTGATCGATTAAGCACGTTGCCGAAAGGAGAGATTAATAGATTAGCTCAGCTTAAATTGATTAATCCGTTCGAGAATGATTATGCCGAGTTTATTCAGAGGAATTTACGTCGAGAAGTGTTATCGAAGAAATATTCTAAGTTGAAACCGACGTTTGGTACTCGGTATAAGTTCAAAAAGAAAATTAATCCAGTTACCAGGAAGCCTATGGTTAAAGTTCACTATCCGCCAGCTAACTGTTTGACTGAGATACCTCTGGAACCAGTTCCTTATTATTTTCTGCGAAGACTTGTTAAATGGGAACTTGATTCACAAACTGGTGAAGCGGTTATTACTTTTGTTCCAGATTCAGAACCGTGGCCAGAAGTTAGAGGTATTTGGAATTTGAGACAATCAACGTTTAGATTGTATGATCCGATGAGTTTGATTAACTTTCATGAAAAAGATTTGAGAAAACTCTATGATGATCGGATTCGTGTTGGTCAGAAGAATGAGTTTAACAAACGTTTAGCTGAACAATTTTACAAAGTTGTTACTGTTTGTGTAACTCATGGAATTCATGCTGACGGACAATTTCCTGCGGGTTAGGTTTAGATGATGAAACTTTTTGAAGACCAAGCTGAAGACACGGGGGAGTTTGTTGATGCAATTTGTGTGTCTATCAGTTGGTCTAGCTCGTAGTTCGTTTTGTTATTAGTTTTGAGTTTCCTGACTCCTGCGACGTTGTCTGTAACGTCGCAGGTGCGACGTCAGGTTTTGGGCCTGCGACGTAGTCAACGTCGCATGGGCTTGGGCCTGCGACGTCGTGTGCGACGTCGCAGGTGCCAGATTTTGTATAAAAACATTTTTACATTTTCTGTTTAGGGTTGACGAAACCCTAAACGCCATTTGTCGAAATCTCTGTAATCTGATCGATTATTATCAATATACAAATGTTTTAGTTCGTATTCATTGCGTATTGATTGTTCGTGTGATTAGTTCATGATATAATTGTTATTTCCGCTAGCAATTATATTGACTCGGTTACGTTAGATCCTAGTATAGGGACAAACACATGTTCTTGCTTCCAAGTTGACTGTTCCATTCTTTTGCCGATCCACCACCTCACATATCATGTTTGTGGATGGGTTGACCTTCCAGCTGAGTGATTTGCCAACCCTCTTACCAATTTTGTGTTCGGCATATGGCGTGACAGGTGTTTTAACGGCCGCGGCAGTGTTTCGATGTTTGAAATACCATTGTTGTACTGAAGATCTAAAAAACTCCAATAACATTGTCACCGGGAGTTTTCTTGCATGCTTGGTCATGGCGTTAATGGACTCAGCACTATTAGTTGTGAGGTAAGCATATCTTGTCTTTGTTGAATGATGCCTTGACCATCTTTCTTTCCCCACCTCTCTAAGAACATTAGCTGAAGTTGGTAAATGTCTAGAAATGACATCAAAATGTTCATCGAAATCCGACTTTCGGTAAGCCTTACACATTTTCCAGTAATGCCATTCAAAGTGCTTGACTTTTGCAGATTTGCTTTTCAGGTTCATCAACAAATGACGGCTACAGAGGGCATGAAATGCCTCTGGAAATACATCTGAAATACAGGCTGCAATTGCTGGAGCCCTATCAGAGATGAATGTGAGGTTGTCAATCCCACCAGCAGATTCAAGTGCGTTACGTAAGTTTCCCAAGAACCAGGTCCACACGTCGGTCGTCTCTCCCGCACCAATGCCATAAGCCAGTGGCAAGATGCCATTATTACCATCCATCGCCACAGCTATTAAGTTAGTACCCAAGTACCCACCCTTCAAATGTGCCTCATCTACGATTATTATTGGGCGTGTATGGTTGACAAATGAACGTATCTGCAAATTCAGAAAAAAAAAATATATGTAAATTATATAATAATGTACGTATGTCTTTGACTAATAATAATTACTTACAGCTGCTTCGATGGACATGTAACACATTACAAATTTATCCTCATCGTCTGTACGGAGATTCGTAGTGCTCCCCGGGTTATGTAGTTTTAGGTTGTGCAGGTAAATGGGAAGCTTCTTAAACGATTCAGCGGGACTACCTCTCAACAGCTCTACAGCATAACACTTTGCTTTCCATGCTTGGTTGTATGTAAGGCTGATTTTAAAGCGTTCAGTCATATCAAGTTTGATCTCTTTGCCTCTGTATACACGACCTTTCAAAGTCATCGCCTCCTTCAATAGGTTACCAAACACTTTCTTGGTTGCATGATGACTATTTGCCAAGATTTTAGTGCGAGAACATGTGTGAGCATCACGTAACTTCCTTACTTGGAAGTTGTCACAATATTGGATACACGTTGCGCTTATCTTCCAATCACAATCAGGCAAAATACATTTTGCTGTGTACCTCTTTTTGTCTGACTTTATTGGTTTAATCTGAAAACCCTCCCTCTTCTAGACACTTGGTCTGCAATTGAAGTAGAAATTCCTCTTTACTTACGAATGTTTGGCCCTCTCGAATCCGACAAGATTTCTCATACATTGTAACTTGTCGTTTAGGAACTTATTTTTCTTCCTCTCCTAACGGCGTTGGTATATTCCAGAATATATCAGGTTCGGCTGATTTTACTGGTATGGGTTTGTCGTACATATCTCTTGGATCAGGCTCTTCCTCCTCATCATCCTCATCATCCTCAACAATGTGATTACAAAATGGATGGTCATGATCCTTTGGTGGATTGACATTTTCCTCATCATAATGATCATAATCATGAGGATGTGGGTCTGGATCTGGCTCATCCACATAGTAATTTGAATGAGATTGATCATATAGAACATCCGAATCAAATTTAGAATTATCTTGGGTCTCTTCAACTACCTTAAATGAAGGGTTCATCGGGTATTCTGTTGGATGAAAAACTGTATTTTGTGGAGGAGCATGATAATGAAATTGATATTGTGGTTGATAAGGAAACGGAAATTGTTGAATGAGCTGTTGAAATGAATGATATTGAGGTTGTTGAAAGGGTTGTTGAAATGACTGATATTGTGGTTGTTGAAAGGGTTGTTGAAATGACTGATATTGAGCTTGTTGGTAATATTCAGTACTCTGTTGTTGGTGAAACTGTGGTTGAAAACCAGAACTACTACTACTAGGTTGATTGCTACCCTTACCAGAAACATTTCGTGCAATATCAACAATGTAAATTTCTATCGGAGCATTGTTAATTGCATGGCACAGAAAATCACCAAAATCATCAATATCATCATTTATATCAACAACATATTGACCGAGCTTATATTTTAGACAAACCGGTGAATCAAGTGGTAGACCTAACTTTTTTAAAACGTTTTTCAACAGAACTTTGCACGTCATGGGTTTTTCTGGTGCCACTGGAAGTTTTAACGGCACTCTACTACATTCTATTGGCAAATACATTGGTATGTTGTTAACATATTCAAAATGACCCCCATAACAGATAAAAAGTTTAAACTTATCCATCACAAAACGCAACACTAACTGAGTGGGTGAAAAATGTTACCTGGAGAATGATATGTTAAACGGATGATGAGAGGAGTGCAGAATTTGTGAGTGATTTCGGAGATGGATGTTAAAATGGAAATTATTGGAACTACAAGAATCTGATATTGTTAAAAAGGAAGTTATTCAGATTGTTATCCAAAAAGTACAAAAAAATCTAGAAAATCTTAAATATGTCAGAAAATCTTATCTAAAAAATCTGAAAAATCATATCCAAAAACATATTTGGAAATCAAGGAAAATCTTATCCAAAAAGATAAGATATCTTATCTCAAAAAGATAATAAGTTATCCAGATCGTTATCCAAAAAGTACAAAAAATTCAGAAAATCTTAAAAATGTCATAAAAGCTTATCTGAAAAATCTTATTTTGAAAAATCTGAAAATGGTAATTTACGACTAGTGACCAAGACTTACGAATAGTGAACAAAAGTTACGACTAGTGAACATGAGTTGCGACTAGTTACTCGTTAATCGTTAATCGTTATTCGCTCATCGTTAATCGTTACTCGTTCATCGTAAACGGGTCGCAGGTCGCTGTGATAGGGTCGCAGGTCGCATGATGCGACCTGCGATCGGTGAACGGGTCGTGTTGCGGCTTGGCTTGTCTTTTACTCGGTAACCACTTTGGTCGCGGGTCGCATTGGTCGGGTCACAGGTCGCATGATGCGACCTGCGATCGGGTAGGGCAAATCGGCAATTTTTTTTTAGAAGTGGCAAAACGAAAAATACGTTCCAAAAAAGTGGCATTTTGATTAATTTCCCTATTATATATGGGCAAATGTGGGTTGAAGTTTTCTCACTAATTCATAAGATAGTCAAACTTTAAAGGGTTTAGTGCGCGCAACTCGGGCTTCTATTGTATGTAATGAACTTGTAATTTATTTACATTGTATGTATTTTGGTCAAATCAACGGTTGTAAGACACGCCATGTGTCAGCTTATATAGTCGACACGTGAAAAAAATACCAAAAATTACATACAATGTAATGAAATTACAAGTTCGCTACATACAATGGAAGCCCGACTAGTTCGCTACATATAATGAATGCCAGACCATATTTGATACATTTGCAATTTTGCTCTTACTTAACCCAACTTTAAAAACCTCTGATAAAACAAATAGCTGCAAAAAAATGCGTGTACATGTATTTAATAATGTATAAGTTTGGTTCCTCAAATTGTATTTATATAATTTAATGAATACATAAAGTGTCCTCAACCAAGATAAATTGTACAACGATTTATATAATTCACAAGATCATTTTTTACTTCTTATAGAGGGATACACAAATGGATCCTAAACTTCACATGTTTTCATGGAAGACAATGTGTAAAGGAAAAGAGATGGGACGGTAAGAAACAATGTGTTTGTGAATTAGAAGTACAACAAAACATGGCAATAACAATTTTTCTGCAATACATACTTACCAACCCACATGTGTGAGAAAAAAGGTTATATGCATTTACCATAGTATCAGATGTTGCTATCGACCCTTATTCAATCTTGTGATGCATTTCATATGTAAATAAGAATATGAGTATAAAGTTGTTCTCGATGGGGACTCTGGTCAACGACTTTTTAACATATGCACATTGGTAGCTCAACTTAGAGGTTGTCATTTCAACCTGATTACTTCTTAACAGGTCAATTGTGGTTGTGTTTTTTTTCATGATAAGGATCACAATGAAAGTAACCTGTTTTTAGTACAGGACTTGAATAATTCTAAATAATGGTATTTAGGGGTGAGCATTCGTACCCGAAATCCCGATCCCGTACTCGTACTGTACCGGTACCGTACCGAACCGGTACCAACCGACTTCAAACGGTCCGGTATTCGGTACTCACTTTATGGCCAAAAAGATAACCGGTACCAACCGGTTCGGTACCGGTATTTTCCTACTTTTCCTGCTTTGGTACCATATCCGAAATATTCATGTTTTTCTTTGTTATAGGTCGGTAGGTTTTTTCTATATTTTAAAAAGATTTAATTGAAACCTCATTTCTATGATTATATAATAAGACTATGAATACAAAAATGATTTTTTTTTTGGTGATTAAGAACTATAAAAATAGAGTTAGACCCTCACGTATGTATACAATTGTACTTTTATAGAAGTCTAGATAATACTCTTTGCCACACAAACAATCACGTTTGTAGCACCCTAGTTAAATTGAATTCCAAACATATTGTTTGTTAATATAAAGGTAAGGATCGTGACTGGTATCATTACCAAATCATCTTACACGGTAGAATAACGTTGTTGTATATATTTATTTTTCTTCGTCAATATTCATCTATGTCACTTAATGATAATTTTTTTTATTTGAGATTCATTAATATTTATCTTCTTTGAATTTAATCGAGTACAGAATACGTAAATACGTTTACTTATTATTCTACTTTTTTGATAGTACCAAAGCGGCATAGTACCACTTTTACCCGTACCGATACCGGAACCGTACCGGTACAGCCCCGCTTTAAACATTCTGGTATTCGGTACTCACTTTAGGGTCAAAATGATAACCGGTACCAACCGGTTCGGTAACGGTTCCGTCCCATGCTCACCCCTAATGGTATTCTCCAATTAAAACATCAAACAAAATGCATATATATAATCAAAACAACCAAAACAGTTATAACACCGACTTTCAGAGTACACAAAAACTTATTCCCTTAGACATTGTTGAAAGTTGAGAATTATTAAATTGCCAAAGATAATCAGGCTCAGATGAGTCCGCTAGTGGCAGCATCAAGTTCATCACCACACTGTCGGTAATCGCAATGTAAAAACCATACCCACCTTCATATGTGGAATAGGATTGTTGTGAGTATAACTTGGAATTATCAGACATATTTTTGCTTCTTGACCATGACTTTATCAACCCAATCAACAGAGCCCGTGTCTTGTATTATCCTCCAGATATGTCTCACCAGGACTGCTAATGGGAAGCCATGGAGGCGAATCTGCTAGTAGCTCATCTAAGTCAAAGCTTTGTGTTTTCAATCTTGACCTAGAATCTTTTCCCACATGAAAAGAAAAGATCCATGGGTCATTTTCAGAAAAAAGAGAAACAAATCAAAGTAGAGATCATGCAGAGGTGTCATAATGGGCGGCTTGAGTAACGGGTCGGAATGGTTAATTGTTGAATCAATTTTGATGGGCCAGAGCATGTTGGGGCAAATCAGACACACATTTTTGCTTAAATTCTGCTTGTTAATATAAATAATTAGCATGCCAAGTGTAAAACAAATATTCTATAATCATATATAACCTCTTTTGAAATATAATCTATGAGGTAAGCTTTTAGCATGTTTGCCTGGCTTGACCCATGTGACCCGTTAATGTCCGAGTTACATTTTTTTATTTTACCGGTTAGAGAAAAACTTAACCCTACTCAACCCATTTATAAGTAAATGACCATGCAAAGAGCAATGATTCTATTTTTTGTTTTATGATGAAGCAATATATTATTATTTACAATTGGAGTACCTATGCCATTGTGGTTGATCTAATTCATTGAACTTATTGATTACCTTAGTTTTGCCAACATCCGTCCTTGATTTCCTACGACTCTTCGGCAGTTCGGCTCACTGAATAAATCTCTAGGTAGGAATGAGATGATAGCTCACCACCTGGACTTCCAGATGCTTTGTGTTGCACGCCTTCGTTATCCCCTTATTTCTTTGCAAGAGCCGATTTAATAGACAATCTAAAACAGGAAATATTACTTAAAATATAAAAAATTTAAACCAAAACAAAGATCAAATTTCATAAATAGCTTAGAGCATGTGAGAAAACTTGTTCTCCGAGGTCTTCCACACCTAAACTATTTTTATGTACTTGGGCTGCACAAAGTTCAACACTTGCAACTCGCTGTGCAAACGTAAGTGTGCTAAGTGTTTATCCAACAACATTGAATTCTGAGCTTATGTGCACAAACATAAGTGTCTTTGCCTACCCATTTAGTAATACATGCAGAATACGAAAAAGATAGATTTATACTTGGAGGCAAAAGGGAATAATGATTATCAAAAGCCAAAGCTTTATAACGATCCTGTTGTTTTACCAAGTAAATCTTGAAGTAATTGGGTGAGTTTGCGGTTTCTGTGAGGCACGTGTGAATTCTTTTGGGCAAGAAATGTAATCACTTTGCCTAATGCTGAAAGAGATTTTATTGATATGCTGTGCCTTTTTTAATCTATCTCCAGTAGCTTCATATTTGTCCACACTTTCATTCCCTGCTAGATCAACCAACTGCATACAACCAAGAAGAATAACACCAGCTCATGAAATGTTAGTGTTTAGATATATATGCTCTAGTTCTCAAGTGTAAACGTAAGGCAAACTGAAAAGGATATCTCTTGTTTAATCCTTCGGTATCAAGCAGATTCCGAACTTGCTCATTATAAATCTCAATCATTTGAACAGAGACTTCATATTGAAGGGTATCCTTCCTCTGTTTAGCAAAAGTATTTTAAATATATTTTTTGGTGACATATCTTTGATATTGAAGGTAACGTACTATATATGTTACCAATGTACTTGTTTTTCAGGATCCAGCTTGACCATATCCGAAGATGCATACATTGTTACCATCAAGATTCGAGTGAATGAGGGACAAGGTATCTGCGAACACCTCCGCTGCTACAACACATGCGGGTAAAGGGGTTGTCCCTCGTCAAACTTCTACTGCATCACATGTACGTAAATAGCAAATGATCAAGACATAATTACACGTAATGTAAACTTTGGGAGACCAAAAGCATATCCACCAACCTTGGGTTGCAGAGGGACGAGTACTTTGTTAAAGTTAAACGATCTGCATCCTTTTCCATACTTTGCTGGAGTGTTATGATACACATCCCCTAATAACCATCATAGAGCAATTAGAGTAAACTACATTACCTGATTTTAACTTTGCATCATACATGTCAATTGCTGCAAGTATTAGTCACTGCAAAAGGATCCCACACTACAGTCAAGATGACTCTAAATCCAGTACATATACCCAAGGTTAAACAAAAGCAAACATATTAAAGGACTAAAATAAACTTCATTCTTGAAAAGGTTGTGGGTACCTTCTGTAGACGTGAACAATTTTGTACATCAACATATTTTGAGGTATTGACAGACTCATCTTCAGATATAACCTGTAATGTAGGTGTTCTATTGCGTTCTAAATGTTATTATAATCATTGAATATAGTGATGCCATAAGCTAAAGTAATTAGAGAACTTGCTTTTCAAAAGACAAGGACAAGGCCATTTTTCATAATTCATCAATGTAGCAAATGATCAAGACATAGTTACACATCAGGTTAATTGACAACAAAGGTGGTTGGAGTACCTCAAGGTAAAACAGATGAAATAAATTGTATCAATACTTGCATATAGTGAAATAAACTAAACATTATGGTAAGCTATAATGATTCAACCATCTCTCGATATATCTACAACAAAGAATGTAATCAACGCGTACATATTTAATAATATCTTTGATGGTTAAAGGTGAATTTTTGTTCATTTGTTTATAAATGAGTCGTGTTTTTCTAATGGGTTAAACGGGTAGTATGACACTGAAACTGTAATTTTAAATTCATGATTCATTAGTTACTTGGCATTTATTTGACACTTTTGGATATTAGTAGGCTATGATGGTGATTTAGAGTTATAGTTGTGCTTCTGGTTCCAGGATAGCTAGAAAACCTTTTGTTGTCGTGCTGCAGTGAATATGAGGGGCAAAGAATTTGCTGATGTCAGTTTATCATTAATATTTCACTTTACTAATTGTAGTAATTGTACAAGTGAAAATAACTTAGTTTATTTAGATACACAATGTGCTTAGACAAGCTAGAACAAAAAATTCTTGATGCGGACAGTTTCTCGACGCCTCTTGAGTTTGATGGTGTTGGCGCTAATTCTAGGATTCTCATATGTGTATCAATAATATATTCAATACAAAGCCAAAGTTGACTGAAAAATAGCTTCAAAGTAACGTACAATAACCCAAATTTAACCAACATACCTTATCAAGAAATACGCTTATAACTCATCAATCTATCTAGAATTACATTTATCTTGGCATTCAAATTAAAGAGCAAACATCACTCTGTGTCTTACTTTTGCTATGACAACCTATAAAGTCCGGGGTTACATAATTCCAGCCGTTGGCGTTTATCAACCGGAATTTGTATTCTCACATGTACAGCTCTACATGGTATTATCTAAAGGGATATCACGTAGCATTACAAGGTATCAGTGAAAGTGAAGCCACACAAAAGATACAACCAAGACACATTTACACCTCAAATGTACGTGATGTATGATACAGTTCCTTAACGTGATGAATAAAGTACAATGAGCTATCATTGATTCCATTGCATTATAATTTTCATTCTATTCTATGCATATACATTTACGATTTTGTTTCCGTGACTTGCATTATCTTTGTTAACAAAAATTTTAATAATCTCTTTTGGAAAATAACATGAATCTTTTAAACCTAAGACTTAAGAACGATTACTATGATAATTACAACATTATTTTTTCTTCCCCGCTGCATCGTTCGGGTATTTACCTAGTAACTACTCATATATATACTTGGATTAGTGTGTGAGAATAAAATTACTTTCAATTTGGTATATTGCATGTATCAAACTTTTAATTTTGGTCTATTGTATGTACAAGTCATAATTCATTGATCATTGATCCTATGGAATAGTTCCTACCAGATACTACAACAATTACTACCCTTGGTAAGATGACAGGTTCATCATTGATCATACAGACTTACAATAGTGTAGTTTTCTAAGATACTTAACAAGTAAAAGAACAAAGAAGGCAAAAATAACGGGTTATTATTATTATTTCACCAAAGTAATTAGCAACATTATCTACCACAATCATTCGTGATAACAGATCACAGTTTTAAACATTAGCATTCTTCATCTTCTTATTCCCACCAATTCATTCATTCATTCATATAATAAATGGAACACGTCTTATTTCAACTAAAAGGAAACAACTGACCGAATCATCATGATGATCATCTATTTGGATTAAATGGGAACGGTACTAACAAGTCTAGCACCAACTCTATCCAACTTCTGAACCATTGCAGATGCTTTTAAATTCCCACCCACCATAAAAGCCTCTACCATCTTCTTCCCAATCTCTCTCCCTTTGTCCTCATCATCCGTAACCGCCACAGCAGTTGGTCCAGCTCCACTTATCGTGCACCCAAACGCACCAGCTTCCAGTGCAGCCTTCTTCACAGCATCCATCCCAGGAATCAAAGGGGCGCGTTTCGGCTCCACAATCTTATCAGACGACAACGCCTTTCCTAACCCAACAACATCCCCTTGCAACACAGCAGCCACCAACGCACCCGCCTGACTACTATTCCATATATGATGCGACATGGTTATCTCTTTCGGCAATGCCGCCCTCATCTTCTTTGTCGGGGCTTCGAATTCGGGATTCACCAAAACAAAACACAAATTCTTATCATCAGGAAATTTTAAACTAATCAATTCCAAGGGGTCATAGCTCCTTACCAGTACAAACCCACCCATGATACAGGGTGCAATATTATCAGCATGAAAACCGGATACTTTAGCTTCTGATTCGAGTCCCGCAAGGACCATATCGGAAGCCGGAAGTTTTCCACCAAAAATCTCATTAACAGCAATGGCTGCTGCGGCGGCACTTGCGGCGCTGGAGCCGAGACCACTGCCAAGTGGGAGACCTTTTTGTAAGGATAAAGAGAGACCGACGGATCGGATATTGAGCATTTTCATGACGGAAATAGCAGCGATGCCAGCGCAATTGTACAAAGGGTTTTTGCTGAGCTTTGTAGCGCCGGTGATGTCGGAGATAGAGACCTGGCCAGGGTGGACATTAGGGTCGATAGTGAGGGTGACGTAATCACCGATACCGTCAACAGCGCAACCAAGAAAGTCAAAACCAGGACCCAAATTGGCAACAGTAGCTGGAGCAAAAGATTTGACCGACGAATAAAGGGGGTGAGGCTCTTGGATATGAAGTCGATTCTGATTTGAAGTGATGGATTGATTACATCGAATTAAAGATGATGATGATGACGACGATAATCGAAGAAGCTTTGAATGATTATTAGTTGGTGAAAATGAAAAACTATGATATTTGGTGAATGAAGATTGATTGCAAATAGCCATTTTTATTTTAGAGGGTGTTTGGACTTAGTTTTGAAGATGATAATATTCAGATTATTGTGTTAATGTTTGTGGAAAAATTATTAATAAGCGATTATTTAAAGTTTTGAGGATGTGAAAACGCACGCTGATTTGTAGAAGCAATGAAGCTGCTGCTGCTACCTACTGCACCAAATCGCAGGTAGGTTTTCCATCTCATTTACAATTTAGACTGCTCCCGACTAGAGATGAGCGACTTTAAACTAACTAGGGGGCCCAAAACCGAAGTTTCTGTTATGCAGATTCTCTAATATCTGTTCGTCGATTGTCTTTGCTCTGACGTTCCCAAAAACCATAGCCTGAAACAGATATCCAGATTTAAAGATATTTATACAATAATTCCATGATGTTTTAGATTTGCAGATCGAGGAAACCACATATAACTAACTATTTCATATTAATAATCAGGATGAAAAATAATACTAGAAAAGAAGCAGACTTGATCTGAAGCATTGCGGCTGTAGTTTGTATTAGGTTTATTTTGAAAGAAGATGCTCACCGTAGGAATAAGACACTGATGTACATATGAGATTGGGCCCATCAGATACTATTTTAATTTGGGCCTACATACATACCTGTAAGGCTGTAAGCCTGTAAACAATACTCGTCGTATTAATCGTGTATGGTTTCACAAAATATTAAAATAAGATAATATTATTTGATGAAGTTGCAAGTATAAATATAGCCCGGGCTATGAATAACAACTAAAATTATGGATAATTACTAAGTGACGGTTAAAAAACGGTTAACGTTCAATATTCAATAATATATGATTGGCAGTTTTAATGTAGTCATGAAAGTTGTGAGCTTTATGTATTAACTTTTATATTACGGAGTATTGTCTTTTGTAAGTGATTTTGTGATGCATCTATTATCAATCACAATAAAACTTTAAAAAGAAAAAAAAAATCAGTTTATTCATCTTACATGTCCATTTAAATGTAATTTGTAAAGAAAAAAAAAAGGGTGGACAGAACTTGAAATAATACACCGATTAGTTGAAACACTAAATTGATTGAGATAAGTATTTGTAGATTATTCGATTTTAGTAAGAAAATTATAGTATGTGTACCGAAAAAAGGTTCACAACAAACTTTTTATTTTCAAATACCATATAGTTAAATATATAAAAAGAAATACAAAACCATTAATCAAAATTACTTCTACAAGTTTTCAAATCAGTCTCTCTTAAGTAATTAAGTTTTCAAATCAGTCTCTCTTAAGTAATTAATAATGATCCTATTTTAATCACTTTTAGCGATTGGATGCATACAATTATTAAATACTATAAGCTTTTGTAGCTACTTTCATTGCGCAATAGATTATAGGTTACCTTATTTGGTCATTTTAAAAACTATTAGCTTTGGAACTCCTTTTACAAGATTACCAACAAATGAAATCTTTTGCAAAGGATCACCACAAATGTCGATTAATTTATATTGTCAATACTTAATGCACCTTCCCATTACAGTAGGCATTAATCCATAGTCTGAATTCTTTTTCCAAATTACTGTTAGACATAGAGACAATATTGTAGAGTCAACTTAACTCATCTCAAATCATCAATATCAAAATTTTCTTGAAAACAATCATTGATGAGTGTATAACTGATTGGTACTTGAAAAGTTATACATATCGTTCCAAGTCCAGCAGCTGCTTTTCGAACAGCCTTGACCCATACACATCAAAGCAGAAGCATAACTGAAGCACTTCCTAATCACAAGACCAACAATTGGAGATGAGCAAGAATTCAACTCCATAACCTAATCCAACCGTACTCATGACCCATCCATATTGTCCGACCCGATTAAACCAGTATTAAAAATGACATGTCTCAACTAACCGTGTTTTGATATGTTACCCAAGTACCCAACCTACACTACCCACCCATCTTTTAAAAGGTGATTAATTCAGCCTTCAAGGCAGTTACATACTTTCTAAATTCTCTGAAGTAATAGACAACAAAATAATAATTGAAGTAAGGATCCATTGGCCTTTGGTAAAGATAAACAAAAATATTAAATGAATGCAGACCTGAGATTAGGATTGCCTCGAACCAATATAAAAATAATGGCATGTCTCAACCGACCTTGTTTTAATATGTTACCCAAGTACCAAACTCAACCGATCCACCAATCTTGCAACCTCTAAAATTAAGGATTAATTCAGCCTTCCAAACAACTACTAATTTGAAAAACTGCCTATATACAATTTGACTTACAAGGAGTCGAAATGTCATAGTTTGTTTAGAGGCAAATGGCCCAAAAAGGTAACTAATTTGTCAAAATTTGCCAATAAAGGGAATATGAGTTTTGTTGATGCCCAAAAAAGAGTAAAATTTTAAATTCGATGCCCCAAAAGGATTAGAGTTGTCAAAAAAGTTCAATTAAAGGTACAATTATTTTTACATTTTTTGTCGTTCAATTTTTCATCGATTTTAGCTAATGCGAGGCTTAAATATCGAATATTAAATTAATATGTGACATTTTTTTACCTAGAAAACAAAGGATATAAACACTAATGTTACTTTTTAAGAGTTTAAACCCAAATTTCATTTTTAGTGTTAAATCCTTTTAGGACACGATTTTAAAAAGTTTAATCCTTTTAGGGCACGATTTAAAAGAGTTTAATCCTTTTTTGACACTTTTTAAAAATGAAACTGTAATTTTATCCTTAATTGGACTTTTTTGACAACTTCAATCCTTTTTGGGCATCGAATTTAAAATGTCACTCCTTTTTGGGCATCAACAAAACTCATATTCCCTTTATTGGCAAATTTTGACAAATTGGTTACCTTTTTGGGCCATTTGCCCTTTGTTTACATGATCCTGTTTCCATTTCACACACATGCACCTTGATTCCATTTTTTCATATAAACTGCTTGTACAGTTGATATTAATCTGTCTATTTTTACTCTTGAACCTGTTTCCAATTTACTCTTGATACCTATGAGTAAAATAGTAGATGTCATAGCTAATAGCCTAATAACCAATAGTGCCCTTAAAACAAAACGGATTAGAGGTAGGATTACACCTGATTAAGCTTGGCTTTAAAGGCTTAAAAGGCTTAAAAGGGTTCAATCTGGGTTCTTTCAGATGTCAAATGGGTCACATGGAATGAGTTTTTAGAAGGTTTAATTTTAATACTTACAACTTTCTAATTGTTTTCACCAAAGATTAAGCTTTTTAACGAGACAACATTTTTTGTGATCATGATTCAGCCCAACCCACCCCACCCTGTTTTGACCAGCCCTAAAAATGACCTTTTTAGCTGAAAATGACCCAATTCAACCTCGAATATACTTAGTTTAGTACAACATAGTTCACATAATATAAATAGATATATAAACGAATTCAGATCACATTTTAATAAGATACCTCGACTTATTCAGTGTACTTGGATGTTAATATATTAAGGATGAACCCATATGAAATCTCCACCAAATCGGCTTACACTGGTTAGACACCTTCCCAAGAATATCTCCAATAAAGATTTAGAGTGTCTACACCAAACCAGTAAGGTTGGATGAGATTTAGATAGAGTTACCAGTATATTAAATAACCAACATGTAAATATACAGAAGAAATTACCATTCATATAAAACTGTGCAAACTCTTGCATGACTATCAAAAATACAAAATGATCAATAGTAAGATGGCTAAAAAACCTTACACCTTAACACTTTCAGCAACTCTCTTGATGTAAAATTTCCAACTGCTGTATTTATTCAAACCCTTGCAATCAGATTTAGAACCTGCATGAATCATATAAATGAAACAGAAATTAGTTGAGCTAATGAGAACCATTAACGTAGAAAACAACTAATAAAAAAAATGTAGGCCTAGTTAATTAAGCACCAATAGCATTGGTGATCTCACTAAATAATGTCTACTATGAAATCTAATCAACAGACATTGAACATTATATGCAATGATTTTCTTACTCAATTCAACTAAATAAGCTGCAAAGTACATAAAAACCTCTTGAAAATCACATATCATAGACCAAATGTTGAACTTGGTATGGTTCCCTAACAAAACACAAAAATAATAGTAGGTCAACAGTAGTAATACACATCTAGCACAACGTTTTCCAAATATTGAATTTATAGCTAACTATGTAGCTAAAACAATCTGGAATAAGGTAGTTTTTAAGCAACATGGCTCTTAATGGGTTGAAATTAAGGTGATAGAAAGCCTTAGAGTATGTATTATAAAAAAAATCTACAACGAAGTGAAAAAATTAAAAAAATACATACATACCTACTTTTTCTTCTTCTGTTCTTTTATACGTATACCATCACACAAACTCAGGAAGAAAAAAACCCCTCAGATCACAATAAAATATACACAAATGAAAACCAGTATCAAACAATCACCAGTTTTAAACTCGTATCACAATTAAACATACCACTAACACCCAGAGGACAAATAATCAAACTTAGCAGGAAAACACCTTTTCTTTTAAGACATGTAAGAACAATAAAAAAAAATAAATGGGAGGAGAATGAAGGAGGCAACGCTACCGTTTGGAGGTGAAAAAGAAGCTCCATATGGTGTTCCGGTAGAGGAGCGTTGGTGGTCGGTGTAGAGACCAGGAGAAATTGGCGTTGATGGTGGGTTGCGTTGCTGGTAATTGTATATTGTGAATTCCATCACCAAGTTCCATAACCACTAAATTTGATCAGAAACATATACCTATCAGTGCAAAGTATGAATGGATCGAAAAACCTGTCTTGGCTGTAAGGCCAACGGATGTAATAGCCATGACAAGTAAATAAATGACAAACCCCATGAGGCCAGTAAATCCCAAAATTCCAGCAATCACAACACCAATGATAGACATGAACGTTCGACTGCATGATGGTCACAAGATATTAATTAATACAGCCAATGGAGGAAATAACAAGGTTTCTACAATGAAGCACGGGTGTAATGTTTTTTTTTAATCAAATCAAGACCTTATTATCTAAAACTCTAAAAGTATGCATATAACATACGCAGTTGTATATGAATAGAAATATAGAACACAAAAGAGAGCATTTTGATGATATATAAACAAAGATATACATGTATCATCAAGAAGTTGCCTTCTCATTAGCCATTACAATAGCTCTATCTGTACACTGTTTTGTAGGCTACTAATAAGTTTTAGATCCCTAAAAAACGAGAAATAGATACATGAGCTCTACACAAAGATCCACACCAGAATTAGGGTATGTTTTATCTCTAATGGGTCAAATGGGCAAAATTAGATAAATCAGCTCAAAGGATAACAGGTCAAAACTCATAATGTCACCAGTATTAGATTTTTATTAAAGCTTCAAAAGGTGTTCCTGGTCAGCCCATTTTAACTCGTACAAACCTACCTGAATTCCATGAACCCATTTGACCCACTACCTAAACTCCCCTCCCCCTCCGCGCGCCCACACACACACACAATTTCCCCACATCTAATTCATGGTTTATGCAGCTCCAAACCATCAAATTCAAGATCAGCTGTCGATATAGTTGTTCAAACCGCAGCATTGGAGTAACAGGTGAGTTGAGAAGCATCATAATAGGTATAAAATGATGTAAATTGTGATGAAATTGGTAAACTGACCTGTAGTATGTCACCTTCATGTTACTTTGCAAATTCTCAGCATTGAAGGTTGGCATTTCATTTTCACCAGATTTCTTTCCAAATACACCTGAATCAGCATGGCCAGCCATAGCCTCCACCTTGTTAAGATTTTATGACAAATCAGTCAACATACATTAGGATGTGAACCACACATGATTCCAATTATTTAACATCTTGAATACTTTTCAAGGTTTTTGACTCTAGTTCCATCTCAACCATGCTCTAGGGATTACCTTTTTATGCAGTTACAATCTTCCAGTTTCACTATCTTTTTGCTAACATCAGTGTTATGAATTTTACACAGATACATTACACGATTTCTGTCATCTAAAGTATTAGCTCCCCAAAACATGAACCCTACTCGAACACTCCAAATAAATGAATAAAAAATTCACTAACATCTGAAAAGCTTCTTATTTGTAGTTCACAAGTGTCTACAGATTTTAATCATAAACTATCTGTGTCTCTGAACAAATTCATGAGCACGATAAAAACTCAAAGCTGACTTTTTCCATACTATTCTTAACCTAAAGTTAATTTAGCAGTTAGGTTTTAGATCTAAACGAAACTAGTGAAGCATACAATGCAAAATCGGAAGGTGAATTCATTTATTTATCTATTCACATACGAATTGCACACAATATATCAGTCAATTATCAACTAAATTTCACACGCACAGTTAACAGGCGATGCTAATTGAGCATCATTAAAAGCAGATCAAAGTTACAAAATTCAGATCTTATACTAAAAATACCTAATTAATTCAAGTAATATGAATAGCAAAGTAGTAAATTTGAGCATCAAACAATGCGTAGATATATGTAGTATTATATATACCTGGTGCCGATATATGTATAAGAATTTAGCGGAAGCTGTTGATATTTTGTTGAATCGGAATTAACAGAGTGATCGATGTTTTGGAGCATAAAAGGTTTACCCGTCACTTTGTTAATCTTTCCCAAATGGGTTTCTAATTTTTTTGGTTAATATGGGCCATGTGGGTCGCTTAACAGGTTTTTCTAAAATAAGGCCCAACTTGTGAAAAGTTAAAACTTTTTTTTTACTATCACAACTAGAGATGCGCAAAAACCGGTTTTGGTCAAACCCGACCCGACCCGAAACCGGTTTTGGTCAAACTTGGTCAAAACCGGTTTGGCCCAAAACCGGTTCGGGTTCAACCCGATTTGGGCACCCCAAAACCCCAACCCGACCCAAACCGGTTTGGGTAGGGTCCAAACCGGTTCGGGTTCAAAACCGGTTTCAAACCGGTTTTTTTTATAAAAATCGTATTTTCGCTCGCACGTCTTCGTTTTAAGGAAAAGCAACGTTTGGGCCAAATTTTTTTCATTAACTTTGTAGAACATTAGTAATGGAAACATAATTGATCAATAACATAACCAAAAGGCTTCTAAATCTCCTTAAAAATATTATTGAATCCGAAAATTCTATATAATTCATAAACGTTAGGGCGTTAAGCGTTTTAATGAAAAGCAACGTTTGGGCCAAATTTTTTTCCTTAACTTTGTAGAACATTAGTAATGGAAACATAATTGATCAATAACATAACCAAAAGACTTCTAAATCTCCTTAAAAATATTATTGAATCCGAAAATTCTATATAATTCATAAACGTTAGGGCGTTAAGCGTTTTAATGAAAAGCAACGTTTGGGTCAAATTTTTTTCCTTAACTTTGTAGAACATTAGTAATGGAAACATAATTGATCAATAACATAACCAAAAGGCTTCTAAATCTCCTTAAAAATATTATTGAATCCGAAAATTCTATATAATTCATAAACGTTAGGGCGTTAAGCGTTTTAATGAAAAGCAACCTTTGGGCCAAATTTTTTTCATTAACTTTGTAGAACATTAGTAATGGAAACATAATTGATCAATAACATAACCAAAAGGCTTATAAATCTCCTTAAAAATATTAGTGAATCCGAAAATTCTATATAATTCATAAACGTTAGGGCGTTAAGCGTTTTAATGAAAAGCAACCTTTGAGCCAAATTTTTTTCATTAACTTTGTAGAACATTAGTAATGGAAACATAATTGATCAATAACATAACCAAAAGGCTTCTAAATCTCCTTAAAAATATTATTGAATCCGAAAATTCTATATAATTCAAAGTGAGTTGATACTTTCAAGGAATGTTTTACTAAATGCAAGGAAACATGTGCATAAAAAGTGATACTGTATGCATAAAGAGTTGTACATTTCCGTGTGTTTAGTAAAAACTTCCTTGCATTTATCAAACACGTTTTAGCGTTAGGCTTTTTAAGGATAAACAATGTTTGGAGCAAAATTTTTTTTATTGAATTGGTAGAACATTAGTAATACAAATGTAATTGAACAATAACTTAAACAAAAGTCTTCTAAGTCTTCATAATACAATTACAACTAAAAATATAAAATATACCAACGAATACATTTCGAGCTTCGGCATGGCCATCACCCGAAAATGTAATCGTGTAGTAATCTTCAACTTGTATTAATCTTCAAAAGTCGAAATCTTCTTCGGAGGTAGCCTCGCGCGAAGCTTGATCAAGAGCAATTTCTTCGTCGGAAAGTGATATTGTTACACCTTCTTCCACCTCGATATTGTGTATGTCTTCTTCGTATTCCATTTCACCTTCAAGACTTGATACATTTTGTATGCGTTCCGCGGCGTCCAAGTGATCCTTCAAGCAAATGCACATCTCTAAGGAGGCCGGTGTGAGTCTTGTTCTTCGTATAGATAATACCCTGCCACTAAGAGAAAAAGCGGATTCCGAAGCTACAGTAGAAGCTTGGACGGTTAGTAAATCTCGGGCCATGATGGCTAGAATGGGAAATTGAGATTCCCTCTCTTTCCACCAAGCCAAAATATCAAATTGTTCGAACTCATTGGGTAGAATAGTGGCCAAAAAATCCGTGGTCGTATATCTCCCATATTCGTTAGTGGTATTTTGGTTACCATCACCCCTTGCCCGTTTATTGTTTTCTTGTCTTAAACTATTATAAAAGTTTAGCATTGGATTGCTAGAAGAAGATGAAGAAAACATTGGGTTAGCCGTACTACCGGACACATGTGTGGTTGAACTATACTTTTGAAAATATACGCCAAATAAATCTCCCAAACATTTGTTAAAATCCGTTTTTGCATTATGTGAAAACAATGGGTCGGCCTCATTCAAATCCAAATTGTGACAAATGTTATCGATAAGCATTTCCACCCCGGTAACGTTTAAACAAGGGTTCATTGTGGCGGAACAAGTAATTACTGGTGGCATTTCTTGAAAATATTTTTTTAGTTTTTCTTTCATGGGAGCCACCATTTCTTCAAATATAGGACCTTCATACAAGTAGTCGTTTAATTTTGTAGTCATTAACCAAATTTGATTAAGCACCAAATGGCTAGTTGGATAATAAACACCCGATAATAAAGTAGTCGCGGTTTTGAAAAGTTTGAGCAATTCGACCATCTTTTTAATATACTCCCAATATATGATTGGAAATGGTGTTACAAGACCTTTTGTAACAAGATGATCATGGAAAACTTGTAAAGTATCGCGTTGGCGTAAACCACATACAAACATATGGTAGGTCGAATTCCATCTAACGGGCATGTCCCAATTAGGGGTTAAAAAAATAGAATTCGTATCCTTGCACAATTTCATATAAGATTTGTATCTAGCTTTACCCTTTTGAAAAACGTCTTGCAACATAGATTTAAACCTCGTTTTTACTTCGTCTACATCTTCAACCGCTAGTCCGGCTTGCACAACCAAGTTAATGATGTGTGCAACACATCGACTATGATAAAAAATGCCCTTCAATGGTGGTGCGTATTTTAGTATTAATTTTGAAACGGCAAGTGTATTATTACTAGCGTTGTCAAAAGATATTGAAAAAACCTTTTCTTCCAATTTAAACATTTTAATCACACTTCGTAACATGTAAAATAAGTTTTGACCCGTGTGAGGATACTCAAAGTCTTCAAAAGCAATGGTACGTTTCATCATTTGCCAAGTTGCGGGATCAACCCAATGTGCGGTTACACAAAGGTACGAACCGGGCAAACCATGAGGAGCCGACCAAACATCGGTTGTTAATGATACACATGTATTTAAATTTTCAAAACCGATTTTTAGTTGTTTTTTAGCATCTTTCCACAATTTAAGGGCATCGCGTTTAAGAGTAGTACGACTTACATTGTTATATCGCGGTTGAAGAGTGGTTTGAATCACCCTAGTAAGCCGAGGGTTGTCGAAGTGGTTGAAAGGCAAAGCTTCTTGAATTACATAACCCGCAAAAGCTTGTCGACACCGTTCCACATCGTATGTAAATATAGAACCATCTCGTGCCATCGAAGATTGCCCACTTGCTTCCGGATTACCTTTGAGTCCCGCACAATGCTTCTCGGTATGATTTTTCAAGGTGGTGTTGGAGTCGGGTTTGAAGAACAACTTACAACGTTTACAATGCGCTTTAATCGAACCATCCGACAACAACACTTTGTCGTAAGCACTCCAAATCTCCGGATTTCTTTTGTTGGGCAATTGTTTCACAATTGTTGGTGCATTTGAAGAACCAACACCATGGGAAGCCGAAGAAGATTGAGTTGCCATGAGAATATAGTTTGCGTTTTTGAGTTTTGTATGTAAATATGAGTGTGTAATTGTGTGTGATTGAAAGTAACTCAATGGTTCTTTATATAGTTGAAAAACAATGGCAAAATGGTAAAAAAAACAAAAAAAAACGGCTAGATCAATGCTCAAACGGATATAAAATTTTCAAAAATTCAAAAACCGGTTTAAAACCGGTTTTCAAACCGGTTTTTCCAAACCGGGTCGGCCAAACCGGTTTGGAACCGGGTTCAACGGGTGGAATGAGAAACCGGTTTGGAACCGGCGGTTTGGGGGGAACCCGAACCGGTTTTGGTCAAAACCGGTTTTGACCGGGTCGGTTTCGGTTTGGAATCGGGTCGGGTCCAAAAAACCGGTTTCAATGTTCACCTCTAATCACAACTCACAAGCACATGAGAACGTAGTGATTAAAGGGGTCCAATGAATAGGATTATATCAGCAACGATTAAACTCGTATAATCTTTCATTATATGTGGCAAAATGGGTGAGGCGGGTAATTGGTCAAAACATGTATATAAATATAAAATAAACTTAAACGGGATCCAAACAGGCAAACAGTCAGGATTGGGTCAGGCCAACCTGCAAACACTTGTTGTCAACTATTTGCATTTTTGTAACCTAATTTGTTTATTAAAGTATGCCTTGAAAGCTATACTGGATCTTGACGATTTTAATAAAGCAATTTGAGAGGTTTGAAACATTTACAAGCATTTTGGGTGACTTTTGAGTTTGCATCATTCTCACTTGGAGATAAAATGCACAGATCAACACATTTTTAGAAAAAAAGTCCTTTTGAAAAGGATCAATACTGCCATCTCCTACTTTCAAACACTTAATTGGTAACCCACAGTTCAATATAAATATTAAATGGGAGTGTGTAACAGAGAAAAGCAAAAGGATACGTCCAAAACAGCACGAACGACTGCAAAAAAAGACATAGTTGGCAGGTTAATATTCAAACATAACGGATTGCATTACAATAACTTCATCCAGCAAGAACAATACATAGTTAACGAATTAGAGAACTTTACCAAAAGCCCGCCTAGAAATCCGTCCAATACAACCCTATTCCAGCTGTCAAAGTATGAATGGATAGAAAAACATGTCTTGGCTGTAAGGCCAACGGATGTAATAGCCATGACAAGTAAATAAATGACAAACCCCATGAGGCCAGTAAATCCCAAAATTCCAGCAATCACACCACCAATGATAGACATGAACGTTCGACTGCATGATGGTCACAAGATATTAATTAATACAGCCAATGGAGGAAATAACAAGGTTTCTACAATGAAGCACGGGTGTAATGTTTTTTTTTAATCAAATCAAGACCTTATTATCTAAAACTCTAAAAGTATGCATATAACATACGCAGTAGTATATGAAAAGAAATATAGAACACAAAAGAGAGCATTTTGATGATATATAAACAAAGATATACATGTATCATCAAGAAGTTGCCTTCTCATTAGCCATTACAATAGCTCTATCTGTACACTGTTTTGTCGGCTACTAATAAGTTTTAGATCCCTAAAAAACAAGAAATGGATACATGAGCTCTAAACAAAGATCCACACCAGAATTAGGGTATGTTTTATCTCTAATGGGTAAAATGGGCAAAATTAGATAAATCAGCTCAAAGGATAACAGGTCAAAACTCATAATGTCACCAGTATTAGATTTTTATTAAAGCTTCAAAGGTGTTCCTGGTCAGCCCATTTTAACTCGTACAAACCTACCTGAATTCCATGAACCCATTTGACCCACTACCTAAACTCCCATCCCCCTCCGCGCGCCCACACACACTCAATATCCCCACATCTAATCCATGGTTTATGCAGCTCCAAACCATCAAATTAATGATCAGCTATCGATATAGTTGTTCAAACCGCAGTATTAGAGTAACATGTGAATTGAGAAGCATCATATTAGGTACAAAATGATGTAAATTGTGATGAAATTGGAAAACTGACCTGTAGTATATCACCTTCATGTTACTTTGCAAATTCTCAGCATTGAAGGTTAGCACTTCATTTTCACCAGATTTCTTTCCGGATACACCCGAATCAGCATGGCCAGCCATAGCCTCCACCTTGGTAAGATTTTATGACAAAACAGTCAACATACATTAGGATGTGAACCACACACGATTCCAATTATTTAACATCTTGAATACTTTTCAAGGTTTTTGACTCTAGTTCCATCTCAACCATGCTCTAGGGCATGGTTGTAAAAGACGGGATTAGTCGGCCAATTATGGCTACCGACTAATCCATGACCATGTCGGTCAGAAAGTCGGTCAAAGACTGGTCAAGGTGAAAAAAAACATATTTTTGGGTCAAAAAGCGGGTCAAAGGCGGGTTCTTGGTCAAAAAGCGGGTCAAAGGCGGGAAAAAGCAGGTCAAAGACGGGTTTTTGGGCTGGTCAAAGATGGTCAACTTTTTAAAAAATAAGTATTTTGAACAATCGAACTACAATGTTTATGTTGGAGTTTTTTATGACAACTATGTTAAAGTTTATGTATATTTATGTTTATCTTTATGTTTCTCATCTATATTTATTCATATATACTTTTGAAAATTTATTTAAATACTAGAAAGTCAATAAAAGTCAAAATCCGACTAATCTTCGACTAGTCCCGACTAGTCTGTAAAATGTCCCGACCGACTAATCCCCGACTTAAAACTTTTTCAACCTTGCTCTAGGGATTACCTTTTTAAGCAGTTACAATCCTCCAGTTTCACACTCTTTTTGCTAACATCAGTGTTATGAATTTTACATAGATACATTACACGATCTATGTCATCTAAAGTATTAGCTCCCCAAAACATGAACCCCACTCGAACACTCCAAATAAATGAATAAAAAATACACTAACATCTGAAAAACTTCTTATTTGTAGTTCACAAGTGTCTACAGATTTTAATCATAAACTATCTGTGTCTCTGAACAAGCGATAAAAACTCAAAGCTGACTTTTTTCAAACTATTCTTAACCTAAACTTAATTTGGCAGTTAGGTTTTAGATCTAAACGAAACTAATGAAGCATACAATGCAAAATCGGAAGGTGAATTCACTTATTTATCTATTCATATACGAATTGCACATAATATATCAGTAATTCATCAACTAAATTTACACGCACAGTTTACAGGCGATGCTAATTGAGTATCAGATCAAAGTTACAAAATTCAGATCTTATACTACAAATACCTAATTAATTCAAGTAATATGAATAGCAAAGTAGTAATTTGTAGCCCATCAAATAGTGTGTATATATATATTATATATACCTGGCAAGGTTGAAAAAGTCGGAAGTCGGGGGCGAGTCGGTCAGGACCTCGGAAGGACTAGTCGGGGACTAGTCGGATTTTGACTTTTGTTGACTTTTTTACATTTCAGAAATAAATTTCAAAATTATATGTATAAATATATAAAATTTTGTAATCTTCAAATAATTTAGCGACTTGAAAGTAATTTAAAAAACAAATTAAAGACATATAAGTAATGTTGTATAAATTTGAGGGACTAAAATATAAAAATTGTACTTTTTTGGGAAAAAACATACTCCGTATATGAGCCTTTTTTACAGATGAAAAAATCGGATCTAAATCTACACTATCACCTCCTTCATCGCTTCATCTTCTTCTTCATCACTTCATCTTCTCAAACCCTAATTCCTAAATTAACTATAACCCATCAAAATGAGAAACCAACAAGATGATTCAACTCGTGTTCTCTATCATCTCTATTCACTCATCATCAACATCCTTACTTCACCACCACTTCCAATTCCTTTCCCCACCGCCTTTTCCGGTGCTACCGTCGCATCGCTTCATCTTCTAAAACCCTAATCCTTTTTTTTTAAGTTGACCAAAGTTGACCTGACTAAAAACCCGACCCAGCTCCGACCCAGATCGGATTTTGACCAAAATACGCGCCTCAAACCATAAAATCCGACCCAGACCGACTTTGACCCTTTGACCGTTGACCATTGACCCGACTTTTTGTAGCGTTTTGGCTGGGGGCGAGTCGGGATAGGGGTTGAGGCCGCCTGGGCGCCGATTAGTCGGCCGCTTTTTCCGACTTTTACAACACTGATGCCTGGTGCCGATATACGTATAAGAATTTAGCGGAAGCTGTTGATATTTTGTCGAATCAGAATTAACAGAGTGATCGATCGATGTTTTGGAATGTTCACACGTCACTTTGTTAATCTTTCCCAAATGGGTTTCTAATTTCTTTACATAATATGGGCGATGTGGTAGGCTTTCTTTTCTAAAATAAGGCCCAACTTGAGAGAAATAAAACTGCTTTTTTTTTCCCTTTCTTTTTTTACTATAGTTTTGCAATTAATTAATTTTGTAAATGTGTTTATTTGATTCATTCAAACTCAAATAAGTAAAAGATAATAGGTGTTTAAATTGTACTCATAAATTTAAATCAGTGGACGATTGATTCGGTCTATACTAGAAATAATCGCAGAAAATTTAATAACGTGGATTTCTATATCTCAATGATATTCCACGATCAATGCACTTAAAAGTTCATTGATTGAGATATTTTTATAAAGTAAATAAACTTCGATTCTTGAATAATCCACATTACTTCCGAACCTATTGTAACAAAAGATTTCCCTTTTACATGAAAATTTTCTCAAATCTTATTCATTTGCAACAAAGTATTCTTAAAAATTATTGTGCTACTATTTATAACCTATTGTAACTCACATCACTATACCAACTCACTTGCAAAGAGAAAAAAAAGGAGAGAAAAAAAAAACGTATATTAGTATCATCACCATCTTAAGTAGTTGAACTTGTTGGTATGGGTATGAGAAAAAAAAATATATGTAGTATTAGACCACCTCATTTGGAAATGATGTTTTTTTTGGGGTGTAGCTCCATCGAAAAAACTCTCTATAGCTAAATTTCACATCAACTTTAAAGGTAAAAAAAATTCCCTCACCTGCTGCGATCCCAACGGTTGGTCGGGTTTTAATCCGGTCGTTGCCCCGACCAATTAGGATTCACGGCAGGGTGTTTTAAATTTATAAGAGCTGGGGCTCAAACTATAAATACTACCTACCTTGGGGGCAAGCGGTAAGTATAACTCGAGGTCATTCTTCAATCGGAGCGAATTGAAACGAAGCGGATCACCAAAGATTATATTCACTAATAGGATGAGGGTAGGTAGATTGATTTTTGGTGAGTTTTGTTTTCTAGTTATCCTAAATGCGGTAAAGTAAATGCAGATCCACGTAGACAACCAGTATCATTTGTAGAAGGTGAACTTGTTTATCTAAAAGTTTCGCCTTGGAAAGGGGTTATTCGGTTTGGGAAACGTGGTAAGTTAGCTCCTCGATATATCAGTCCATTTAGAATCAGCAAAGTTGTAAATGATCAGTCAGTTACACTTGATCTTCCTCCAGAGCTTGCTGGTATTCATGACACGTTTAACATTTGTTATTTGAGGAAATGTAACGTTGAGGACCAGTCTCAGATTCTTCCTTTGCAAGATTTGAAAGTTGATCGGACCCAGAAGTTAGTTGAAGAACCAGTTGAACTTCTAGACCGAAAAGTTGTTAAACTTAGAAAGAAACAGATTTCCATGGTGTTATTAAAATGGAAACATAGTTTAGGTTCAAACCTGACGTGGGAAACTGAGGAGAGCATGAGATCCAGATATCCTGGATTGTTTGATCGTGATGAGATTTCGGGGACGAAATCTTCTTAAGGGGGGAGATTTGTAACATCCTCTCCAGTTGTCTGGTAATTTCTTATTTTTAAATTTGTTATTTAATTGTGTTAGAAATTACTTGATATTATTTATTTTACTGTGAAACTTAGATAAATAAGTTTTAAGACTTATTGTGAATAGTAAATTGTTGATTGTTTTGTTTTACTATAGTTGACGGTAAAATAAAATAATTTCTTTGCAAATGGTTTTTAGGTTCCGGACAGTATATATTAAAAAGGGATTGTTTTAAGTGGATACGGGGTCGGTGGCTGACCTATATTTAGAAACTTTCTTAAATTAGAAAGTTAGTACGTTCTTTCTCAGAAATCAAATAAAAACCCTAGAACCTATCACTTTTATATTCAACTTGAATCAAACCGAAGTTGTAATCTTGATCTTGATCTTAAGCTAGTTCATAATCATCTTCCTAATCTTCTTGTGATTGTAATTTGGTAAGTTTTATGGATCATATTGATATATAAGTTGAGTTCTTGAAATTTGATTGAAATCGTATGTGTGATTCGTTAAGATTGACGTTGCATGATGATATATGATTGTTATATACTTTGTTGTTGTTAGTAGCAATGGTTATAATGATCATAGAGCAAGAATTAGTAAGTTAGTAAGTTAAATTTTGAAAGTTGATATACTGTTACTGAACGAACTGGAATCTGCAAAACCAGTTGATCCGGCGGATCAGGTAGGTGATCCGGCGGATCCTAAACCTAAACCTGTGATCCGGCGGATCATGGTATGATCCGGCGGATCTTAAGTAATAATTTTAGTGATCCGGTGTTGATCCGTGTATGCTCCGACGGATCTCAAATGGTCGGTACTACATAGTTAAGGATCCGGTGATGATCCGGTGCTGATCCGGCGGATCAGGAAGAGGATCCGGCAGATCCTGGTTATAATCCGGCGGATCATCTGGCTTTTCAATGTTTGTTATTTTATTTGATTACAAGTATAGTATTTAATGTCTGATATTGTAATACTCCTGAAGTATGTTAGACTTCAAGTAATTATATAATCTAGTAGTATTTGTGATTGATTATAGTGTGATTACTTATGTAAGGTAGTTGTATACATAAGTATTATTCGTTTATGACAAGTTACTAACTTGTGTGTTTTGTGTGGTGTTTCAGATACCCCAAAGACTCAGTGATTAGAAGCTGAGTGTGTTGACTACAGAGGTATCGGTGAGTGGATTTAGAACTCACTTTTGATTTAGTTGTAACTGTTTGATTGCAACAAGTGAACGTAGATATGTTGTTATATTATTTAATTTAATATTTTTGATTATAAATCTACGTGCTATGTGTGGCCTTCGGGCATCAGCTGTTAATGAGGTCAACGAGTTGAAATGGTTGGTTGAGCTGGTTGGTTATTATATGAATTTCACAGGGTCTTGATTCATTTGTTGTGTGTAGAACCTGTGATTGATTATAATAACTGGTAGCTATCGGTCTCGTCTGTTTTGGCCATATGGATATGTCTGGATAAGTGTTCTTGGGGAGCCACCCGGGTATTATGGTATTCCCCAGAACCACCGATCCTCATTCGTTGAATTGTTGATTAGTTGTTTATGTGTTTACGGTTGTTTGGTGTAAACAAGTAGTTAAGCTAAGTTAATTGGTGTGTGATGAATTCATTCACTTAGCTTCGTGCTAATCCCTCATTTTACTTCCTGCAGGTTATGTTTTGGGATGTGGGTTGCAGGATTATGACGCTCCAGGAGCGGGGAATGTTTGACTGATCGTGCTACTCTGACATGTTTTGTTATAAACTAAGTTTGGAACGATATAATACCCCGTTTTATGTAGTTGATGTGTGGTAACTTTAATAGTTTAAACTAAGGGTGTGTTGAACATGTAATCAGTTTATGTACATTATTTCTAATGTACAGTGTTTAATAATGTTTTAAAATATACGCTTCCGTGTTAATAATATAATATTGCTGTATTATATGAGGGGTGTTATATATTTGTACTTCACACGAGGTGTTTCAAACGCTATACGAAGTACTGTGCCATTTTAAGGAAAGTTCATAGTTTCGTACTGTAACTGGAGATAACTGTATCTACGTAGTATTAGGGTTGATCAGATTCTATCCTAAGGGCAACGGTCACGTGAAAGTCTGGAAAGGGTGACGAGAAACTAGATCTATAGTCAGGATAAGTTTAACCAAACACACAGCACAACAGTCTCCAATCATGTGAATGAAATATTAATATAACATCATCCCTATTCCTAATATCTACATTTCAACAATCACAATATTAAACTACTCTATAAACATGGCAATAAGTAAAGTACAAACTGAAATAACATAAAGTGCAAGCATTATAACAGTAAGTAAAGTTTAGATATCACTGGGAATACAGCAGCGTAATACTGAGGATTAAAAATAGTCAAACTTGAGAAAAACTCGTTACAACAAGATTACCAAGCTAAACCTTCCTCTAGACTTGAACCGTAAGCTTAACTCTCTTATTCTCTTCTAGATATCTAGAGAGAGAATCTAGAGAGAGAAAGTAGAGAGAGAATGAAAGAGAGAAAATGAAAGAAATGTAAAAGTGAGAAGAGAAGTGAGAATGAGGTGCTTGAAATGAGGAAGGGATGACCCCTATTTATAGTGAAAGCCTCAAACCATACGTACAACTTGCGAAACAGCACGTACAAGCAAATGAAGCAGAAATGGGGGGAGGAGGGGCCATATACAGTCTGTATGAGGCCGTATACGGTCTCTGTGGGGCCGTATACGGTGCCCAGGACCGTATACGGGCTCCGTCTGATTTCGTTCGTTGCTTAAAACGCGCGTATCTTCTTCGTTACTCGTCCATTTGACTTGATTCTTTCGCTTATGGCTTGGTAATTCTGTTACGCTTCTAATGATACCAATCTCATGGAAATTGGGTGTGTAGAGCTCAGACATAGCCAGAATGACTTTATAGGTGTCCGTAATCATCGTGTCTTCTCCCTTCTTTACCCGATTTGCGTGATTCTTGATTCTTCGATCTCGTTTTTACCTATATTATCATATGATGAGGTTAGAATATGTGCCTCATAGGATAGATGAGTCCGGAATAATTTGTGCATGTATATTTGTCCTGATTTGCTATTCGGACGTTTTTAGTAATTTTTGCAGCAACGCCTATATTTGGACCACTTTAGTGAATTTTAGTAAATAGTGAGCATTTTGGAATGTTTTCACTAAAGATGAGCCCAAAAAGTGTGAAATATTGACCGTAAAAACATGACTTTTTACGTCACATCATCACCCAACCCGATGTATCTTTGAGTTTTAGGTGGTGATAACTCCACCAGCCAAATTGATAGATCCACCAAAGTTACACATATACATTACACGATTTCTGTCATCTAAAGTATTAGCTCCCCAAAACATGAACCCCACTCGAACACTCCAAATAAATGAATAAAAAAATACACAAACCCATGAAATCTATAAATAAATATACGAAGTACTTAAAATTGCGCCGCAATGTGCAAGTAAATATCACTAATAGAAGAGTGAATGTTTGTGGATTCGAGTATCGTGAGAGGCGATATTGTTTATTAGCGGTGTTAGAGGCTGGATGTTGATGGAGTGTTTAGCGTTAAATTGCTCAGATGTTTCATTCAAAATCGTTTATAAGCTAATCAAAATGTAGGCGTTTGGGATCATATTAAAGTCAACGTCATCTGTGTTTGGAGGGCGGTTTTGAACATGTTGACACAGCTTTCCAAATTTGCTAATATAGGTATTTCGATCCCTTCCACTCTTTGCCCATTGTGTAGATATAAAGGGGAAAGCATTTGACATCGCTTTTCAGATTGCTTTTTCTCGTAATCTCTTTGGCTTCAAATTGCAGGCTATAGAAATTTTACATTGCCATCGATTTTGAACATTGTGGTGACATCGCTTTAAATTCTTCAAGTATAACTACTCATAAATATACTTGTATTAGTGTGTGAGAATAAAATTACTTTCATTTTGGTATATTGCATGTATCAAACTTTTAATTTTGGTCTATTGTGTGTACAAGTCATAATTCATTGATCATTGATCCTATGGAATAGTTCCTACCAGATACAACAACAATTACTGCCCTTGGTAAGATGACAGGTTCATCATTGATCATAGACAGGGGCGGAGCTAGAGGGGGGCACTGCCCCCCATAAAAATCTAGAATTGTGGAAAAAAATAAATTTTTTAAGGTTATTAGTGACAGTTTTAAGTTTTGCCCCCCCAAAATGATAGAAAAAAGAAAAAAAAAAATTTTTTTGCCCCCCTATACAAATAATCCTAGCTCCGCCCCTGATCATAAAGACTTACAATAGTGTAGTTTTCTAAGATACTTGACAAGTAAAAGAACAAAGAAGGCAAAAATAACGGGTTATTATTATCATTTCACCAAAGTGATTAGCAACATTATCTACCACAATCATTCGTGATAACAGATCACAATTTTAAACATTAGCATTCTTCATCTTCTTATTCCCACCAATTCATTCATTCATTCATATAATAAATGGTACACGTCTTATTTCAAGTAAAAGGAAACAACTTACCGAATCATCATCATAATCATCCATCTGGATTAAATGGGAACGGTACTAACATGTCTAGCACCAACTCTATCGAACTTCTGAACCATTGCAGATGCTTTAAAATTCCCATCCACCATAAAAGCCTCTACCATCTTCTTCCCAATTTCTCTCCTTTGTCCTCATCATCCGTAACCACCACAGCAGTTGGTCCAGCTCCACTTATCGTGCACCTAAACGCACCCGCTTCCAGTGTAGCCTTCTTCACAGCATCCATCCCAAGAATCAAAGGGACGCGTTTCGGCTCCACAATCTTATCAGACGACAATGCCTTTCCTAACCCAACAACATCCCCTTGCAACACAGCTGCCACCAACGCACCCGCCTGACTACTATTTCATATATGATGCGACATGGTTATCTATTTCGGCAATGCCGCCCTCATCTTTTTTGTTGGGGCTTCGAATTCGGGATTCACCAACACAAAACACAAATTCTTATCATCAGGAAATTTTAAACTAATCAATTCCAAGTGGTCATAGCCCATTAATAGTACAAACCCACCCATGATACAGGGTGCAATATTATTCGCATGATAACCGGATACTTTAGCTTCCGATTCGAGTCCCGCAAGGACCATATTGGAAGCCGGAAGTTTTCCACTGAAAATCTGATTAACAGCGACGGCCGCTGCGGTGGCACTGGAGCCGAGACCGCTACCAAGTGGGAGACCTTTTTGTAAGGATAAAGAAATACCGACGGATCGGATATTGAGCATTTTCATGACGAAAATAGCAGTGATGCCAGCGCAATTGTACAAAGGGTTTTTGCTGAGCTTTGTAGCGCCGGGGATGTCGGAGATACAGGCCTGGCCAGGGTGGACATTAGGGTCGATAGTGAGGGTGACGTAATCACCAATACCGTCAAAAGCGCAACCAAGAAAGTCAAAACCAGGACCCAGATTGGCAACGGTAGTTGGAGCAAAAGATTTGACCGACGAATAAAGGGGGTGAGGCTCTTGGATATGACGTCGATTCTGATTTGAAGTGATGGATTGATTACATCGAATTAAAGATGATGATGACGACGACGATGACGATAATCGAAGAAGCTTTGAATGATTATTAGTTGGTGAAAATGGAAAACTAGGATTTTTGGTGAATGAAGGTTGATTGTAAATAGCCATTTTATTTTAGAGGGTGTTTGGACTTAGTTTTGAAGATTATAATATTCAGATTATTGTGTTAATGATTGTGAACAAATTATTAATAAGCAATTATTTGAAGTTTAGAGGATGTAAAAACGCAGATGAAAACGTTGATTTGTAGAAGTATGAAGCTGCTACCTGCTGCACCAAATGGCAGGTAGGTTTTGGATTAATGCTGTTGTTGATGGAAATTACCAATGTGCCATTCCATCTCATTTACAAGAATCATGTCCACCAAGACAGGACCAAACATGTGGAGCTGGACCGACACTTCATCAAAGAGAACATTGACGGAAACAACCAGCAGCTTGAATTCATCCCTACTGATTTCCAAACTGCTGACGTATTCACAAAGGCACTTTCAGTGAAGAAGTTTGAAAATCTGATAAACAATCTAAGCATGGTTGACATCCATACTTAGCTTGAGGGGGTGTAGAATATTCTAGAGAAATCAATCAGTCAACTAACTTAATGAGAATAAAACAGTCACCTAACTTCTGGAGAATGAAACAGTCACCTGATTTCCAGGGATTCTGAATTGAAATAAGGATAGTGGATATCTTCCTTTTTGACTTTTTTAGTATTTAAGTTCCAGATTTAATGCTGTACGTAGCTCTTGCCTGTAAATTTAGAACTTGTATGTAGATTTGAAATAAGAAAGAGGAATAAGAATCACTAATTTCTTTCACTTACACTTTAATTCCTCTTTAAATAGCCATGACAAGAAAATAAATGACAAACCCCATGAGGCCAGTAAATCCCAAAATTCCAGCAATCACACCACCTATGATAGACATGAACGTTCGACTGCATGATGGTCACGAGATATTAATTAATACGGACAATGGAGGAAATAACAAGGTTTCTACAATGAAGCACGGGTGTAGTGTTTTTTTTTTTTTAACAAATCAAGAACTTATTATCAAAAACTCTAAAAGTAAGCATATAACATACGCAGTAATATATGAATAGAAATATAGAACACAAAAGAAAGCATTTTGATGATATATAAACAAAGATATACATATATCATCAAGAAGTTGCCTTCTCATTAGCCATTACAAGCTCTATCTGTACAATGTTTTGTCGGCTACTAATAATTTTTAGATCCCTAAAAACCGAGAAATAGATACATGAGTTCTAAACAAAGATCCATACCAGAATTAGGGTGTGTTTTATCTCTAATGGGTCAAATGGGCAAAATTCGATAAATCAGCTAAAAGGATAAAATGTCAAAACTCATAATGTTACCAGTATTAGAATTTTATTAAAGCATCAAAAACTGTTCCTGGACCGCCTATTTTAACTTGTACAAACTTACCTGAATTCCCTGAACCCATTTGACCCACTACCTAAATTCCCCTCCCCCTCCACACGCCCGCACACATAATTTCCCCACATCTAATCCATGGTTTATGCAGCTCCAAACCATCAAATTAATGATCATCTGTCGATGTAGTTATTCAAACCGCAGTATTGGAGTAACAGGTGAGTTGAGATGCACCATATTAGGTATAAAATGATGTAAATTGTGATGAAATTGGTAAACTGACCTATAGTATATCACCTTCATGTTACTTTGCAAATTCTCAGCATTGAAGGTTGGCACTTCATTTTCACTAGATTTACGTCCAGATACTCTTAAATATTATGACAAAATAGTCAACATACATTAGGATGTGAACCACATATAATTCCAATTATTTAACATCTTGAATACTTTTCAAGGTTTTTGACTCTAGTTCCATCTCAATCATGCTCTAAGGATTACCTTTTTCCAGATACAACAACAATTACTGCCCTTGGTAAGATGACAGGTTCATCATTGATCATAGAGACTTACAATAGTGTAATTTTCTAAGATACTTGACAAGTAAAAGAACAAAGAAGGCAAAAATAACGGGTTATTATTATTATTTCACCAAAATGATTAGCAACATTATCTACCACAATCATTCGTGATAACAGATCACAGTTTTAAACATTAGCATTCTTCATCTTCTTATTCCCACCAATTCATTCATTCATTCATATAATAAATGGTACACGTCTTATTTCAAGTAAAAGGAAACAACTTACCGAATCATTATCATAATCATCCATCTGGATTAATTGGGAACGGTACTAACAATTCTAGCACCAACTCTATCCAACTTCTGAACCATAGCAGATGCTTTTAAATTCCTATCCACCATAAAAGCCTCAACCATCTTCTTCCCAATCTCTCTCCCTTTGTCCTCATCATCCGTAACCGCCACAGCAGTTGGTACAGCTCCACTTATCGTGCACCCAAACGCACCCGCTTCCAGTGTAGCCTTCTTCACAGAATCCATCCCAGGAATCAAAGGGAAGTGTTTCGGCTCCACAATCTTATCAAACGACAATGCCTTTCCTAACCCAACAACATCCCCTTGCAACACAGCAGCCACCAACGCACCCGCCTGACTACTATTTCATATATGATGCGACATGGTTATCTATTTCGGCAATGCCGCCCTCATCTTTTTTGTTGGGGCTTCGAATTCAGGATTCACCAACACAAAACACTAATTCTTATCATCAGGAAATTTTAAACTAATCATTTCCAAGGGGTCAAAGCTCCTTACTAGTACAAACCCACCCATGATACAGGGTGCAATATTATCTGCATGATAACCGGATACTTTAGCTTCCGATTCGAGTCCCGCAAGGACCATATCGGAAGCCGGAAGTTTTTCACCGAAAATCTGATTAACAGCGACGGCCGTTGCGGTGGCACTGGCGGGACTGGAGCCGAGACCCCTGCCAAGTGAGATACCTTTTTGTAAGGATAAAGAAATACCGACGGATCAGATATTGAGCATTTTCATGACGGAAATAGCAGCGATGCCAGCGCAATGGTACAAAGGGTTTTTGCTGACCTTTGTAGCGCCGGTGATGTCGGAGATTGAGGCCTGGACAGGGTGGACATTAGTGTCGATAATGAGGGTGACGTAATCATCGATACCGTCAACAGCGCAACCAAGAAAGTCAAAACCAGGACCCAGATTGGCAACGGTAGCTGGAGCAAAAGATTTGACAGACGAATAAAGGGGGTGAGGCTCTTGGATATGAAGTCGATTCTGATTTGAAGTGATGGATTGATTACATCGAATTAAAGATGATGATGACGACGACGATAATCGAAGAAGCTTTGAATGATTATTAGTTGGTGAGAATGGAAAACTAGGATTTTTGGTGAATGAAGGTTGATTGCAAATAGCCATTTTATTTTAGAGGGTGTTTGGACTTAGTTTTGAAGATGATAATATTCAGATTATTGTGTTAATGTTTGTGAACAAATTATTAATAAGCAATTATTTGAAGTTTAGAGGATGTGAAAACGCAGATGAAAACGTTGATTTGTAGAAGCATGAAGCTGCTACCTGCTGCACCAAATCGCAGGTCGGTTTTGGATTAATGCTATTGTTGATGGAAATTACCAATGTGCCATTCCATCTCATTTACAAGAATCATGTCCACCAAGACAAGACCAAACATGTGGAGCTGGACCGACACTTCATCAAAGAGAGCATAAACGGAAACAACCAGCAGCTTGAATTCATCCCTACTGATTTCCAAACTGCTGACGTATTCACAAAGGCACTTTCAGTGAAGAAGTTTGAAAATCTGATAAACAATCTAAGCATGGTTGACATCCAAACTTAGCTTGAGGGGGTGTAGAATATTCTGGAGAAATCAATCAGTCACCTAACTTCTTGAGAATAAAATAGTCACCTAACTTCTGGAGAATGAAACAGTCACCTGATTTCCAGGGATTCTGAATTAAAATAAGGATAGCGGATATCTTCCTTTTTGACCTTTTTAGTAATTTAGTTCCAGATTTAATGTTGTAGCTCTTGCCTATAAATTTAGAACTTGTATGTAGATTTGAAATAAGAAAGAGGAATAAGAATCACTAATTTCTTTCACTTACACTTTCATTCCTCTTTAAATAGCCATGACAAGAAAATAAATGACAAACCCCATGAGGCCAGTAAATCTTAAAATTCCAGCAATCACACCACCGATGATAGACATGAATGTTCGAATGCATGATGGTCACAAGATATTAATTAATACAGCCAATGGAGGAAATAACAAGGTTTCTACAATGAAGCACGGGTGTAGTGTTTTTTTTTTTTTAACAAATCAAGAACTTATTATCAAAAACTCTAAAAGTAAGAAAATAACATACGCAGTAATATATGAATAGAAATATAGAACACAAAAGAAAGCATTTTGATGATATATAAACAAAGATATACATATATCATCAAGAAGTTGCCTTCTCATTAGCCATTACAACAGCTCTATCTGTACAATGTTTTGTCGGCTACTAATAATTTTTAGATCCCTAAAAACCGAGAAATAGATACATGAGCTCTAAACAAAGATCCAGACCAGAATTAGGGTGTGTTTTATCACTAATGGGTCAAATGGGCAAAATTAGATAAATCACTCAAAGGATAACAGGTCAAAACTCATAATGTCACCAGTATTAGATTTTTATTAAAGCTTCAAAAGGTGTTCCTGGTCAGCCCATTTTAACTCGTACAAACCTACCTGAATTCCATGATCCCATTTGACCCACTACCTAAACTCCCCTCCCCCTCCGCGCGCCCACACACACTCAATATCCCCACATCTAATTCATGGTTTATGCAGCTCCAAACCATCAAATTAATGATCAGCTGTCGATATAGTTGTTCAAACCGTAGTATTGGAGTAACAGGTGAGATGAGAAGCATCATATTAGGTATAAAATGATGTAAATTGTGATGAAATTGGTAAACTGACCTGTAGTATATCACCTTCATGTTACTTTGCAAATTCTCAACATTGAAGGTTGGCACTTCATTTTCACTAGATTTCCTTCTAGATACGCTTAAATATTATGACAAAACAGTCAACATACATTAGGATGTGAACCACATATAATTCCAATTATTTAACATCTTGAATACTTTTCAAGGTTTTTGACTCTAGTTCCATCTCAATCATGCTCTAAGGATTACCTTTTTCCAGATACAACAACAATTACTGCCCTTGGTAAGATGACAGGTTCATCATTGATCATAGAGACTTACAATAGTGTAGTTTTCTAAGATACTTGACAACTAAAAGAACAAAGAAGGCAAAAATAACGGGTTATTATTATTATTTCACCAAAGTGATTAGCAACATTATCTACCACAATCATTCGTGATAACATATCACAGTTTTAAACATTAGCATTCTTCATCTTCTTATTCCCACCAATTCATTCATTCATTCATATAATAAATGGTAAATGTGACACCCGACGATTTAGGGTTACTGATTAACCTACTAGAAATCCTAATTACGTGTTTAGTTTAGTATTAGGCTAAATACTTGTAATTACTTGTAACTATTTGTGTATTTATGTGAATATACACCCCCGTAATTGATTATATTACGCTTATGTAATTAATTGTAATTACACTTACGCAATTTGGTGAAATTGTGCAAAACAACCGGACGGAGTCCGACGCATTATAAATGCGACGTTGGTGAAAACATTTCTATAAATAACTTTAATCTATTTTTAGAAGTTACTTATCATTATTTATTATTTTGATAAAATAATACTCGAAAGACTTAGGCGTTTTGGTTAAAACGTCTCAAATGCAAAGAAAACGCGAGAATTTAATTCAGCGACCAAATAAACGTCAATAATTATTTTGGCAACATAAATTAAGTATTTTAAATAATACTTCAATGGAAATTTATCCAAATTATATCGTTAATCTAAACGACTCAAAATAACGTTACGCGATTAAACCGCCGTAGAACAAACACGCAAATCGAGGCCGACGAATTAACGAAACATTTTTATAAATGTTTTTAAGTATTTTGATAAATATCTCAATCAAAAATATTGAAATTTAAGTCGTCACTTAAAAACGCGTATAAAACATTTAACGTATAAATAAACGTCTAAGCAACCGAGCAAACGAACGTAAAACGCAACAAATTAAGTTAAGAATGGAAAAAGACCAAAATACCCTTGTGTGGGGCCCCCCCTAAACCGGCCCCCATGTGCACCACCACCACCTCACCCTCTCACACTTCATGCAATTTTACATAATTGCATCATTTCTCCCAAACCCACTCAACCTCCATGCATTTGGTCATTTATCCATCATTTTACTTAACCATTTCTCCCAATACTCTCTCTCAAACCTCTCATTTTCTGGAAACAACTCAGCCCACAACTCCACCATTGATACACCACATCACCACCATTAATCAAGAACAAAAGAAGAAGCTAAACTCAAGATCAACAACATCATCATCCACTCTTGTTCTTCTTCATCATCTCTTTGTAAGAATCATAAACCCTTCACTTATTTTACTTTTAATCTACTGATTATGATGTTATTAAGCTCTATCAACAAGATTATGTCCAAACCTTGTGCTAAAATACGTTTTTATAACTTATACTTTAACATGCATGAATCTGCCTAAAAATCGACAGTTCACGAAAATATTCGTATAAAATCATCTGTTAATAGTTAGAGGTCGAATTTTTTTTTTAAAATTTGCGTATCGAAAATATCTACAACTTTCATGTTTTACACTTTTTCCAGAAACGTACTCATTTTTCTCTACGAGCCGATTTATAAGACTGACCAGGAAGTTTTTCGATAAAATGTGTTCGGTTGTTACGCGGCTTTATTTAACTATGTTAATGGACATATTGGAAGCTGAAATTTTGATATGTTAGTCTAGACTCATTGTAGATCAGTTGGTAAAAATTTGAAAGTTTGATTTGGACTATAGATAGGTGAAATCAGTTGGCGTAATGACCCGACATAAACCGAAAACATTGAATCTTGAAGTTTAAGGTGTAAACTTAAAACCGACATCTCGAAACGACCACAATATGAAATAATAACTTTTATAAACTTTATTTACTGGAATATGGCTTGGGTGAAAGGTTCGGGTCAAACCGCCATACTTGACCACGTTTTTGGACTTAGCAAATTGAGACAGATTTAAGTGACGCATGATCCCCGAAATTCTAGCGACACTTGGCAAGTGACGCTTGTAGTGACGCTACTTTATTTTTAACGCACTCCCATAGTGACGCCCTTATTATCTGAAAATGCTTATGTACGACACTACTTAAGTGACGCTTAATCACCTTATCCGACACTACCTAAGTGACGCCTGAAGTGACTGAACTATTATATTAGCGGCACTTACCCTTAGTGCCGCCATGCCTTAGTGACGCCCGTATCCGACACTTCTTAAGTGATGCTATTTAAATCTGAAAACGCATATTATGTGGCACTTCCTAAGTGCCGCCCCTAACTAGCAAGTGACGCATGAAGTGTCGCATGAAACAGAATCCTTAAAAACTAGTTTTCTCACTAAGTGTTAAACTTCAAGTAACGTTAATACTTTTACAATGCAACGTTATAACTCATGAAACATACTATACATATGAAAGTATAACATCATCCTAATAATAATGTCTTAACGAATTATTATTACAAACTTTCACCAACGGGTCGTACACGTTTTTGATAAACAAACTTGCACAACTTATTTGGACATACTAGTTGATGAACTAGCTCTAGGTGGACATTAACCCTCCACCTACACGATTGGCTTAAGTGGACATTGACCCCCACTTATACAATCACTCTAGATAGTCTTATGAGACATCTACTTACACAACCTTATACGCTTAGGACGTTAGAAGGTTGCGCTTTGGACTTTGCTTGCTATTTGATTATTGCTTGCTACCTGCTTAACTCTGGTGAGTTTCATAGCCCCTTTTTTACTGTTTTACAACTACTTTTGGGGGAGAATACATACTACAACTGATTTATACTCATTTTTGCATTCGTGCAATAACATATTTACTTATCGTTTGTTAACGATACACTTGCAACATATTTACTTATCGTTTGTTAACGATACACTTGCAACTCATTTACTCATCGTTTGTTAACGATACATTTACAACACCACTGCTTTTATGATCACAAGTACTATAACAACTTTTTATACGGATTGCATGAGACCTGAATAATCCACTAAAGTCCTCTACCCCATCATAGTCATTAAAATTTGTGCGTGAGTATTATTGGGTGGTACCATCAGGGTTTGACAAACCTCGTCCGGGCTAGTCGCGCTAGCCAACCCACGGGCGCAGTATTACTTGTGATTTAGAGGTGTATTCGGATTAGTACACTTACCGGAGGCAAACAACGTTAAGCTTGACTATGAGACTCATGTAAATGGTATACTTATATTGCATTTTGCAATACTTTTACTTATCGTTAGCTAACGATACTTTTAACTGTCATTTGTGAATGATACAACTTGAAATCTTGTGGATCATAACTAAACGATTGTTTACAAACCTATGAACTCACCAACTTTATGTTGACCTTTTAGTATGTATTTCTCAGGTAACCCGCCGCAGTAGGAAGCTTATGGAAAGCCTAGCTCGAGTCGCATTGTTTTCAAATTTCAAGAGATTAGATTGCATTTAGCTGTATTTTGTATAATCAGTTATGTATTAGAAATCTCTTAGCGGTTTATGCGAACTCCAGACTTATTGTAAACATTTGAAATTATGGTAATGTAACTTTTTATTAAAACGTCTCATATAGAGGTCGTTTGTTGTAATCTTGTGTTGTGATATTTAATTTGGTCGGCGCCCCCATGACAACTTATGTTTCCGCTGCCACGTGTTTTGGGGGTGCGACAGATTGGTATCAGAGCCTAAGGTTATAGCGAACTAGGATTGCATTAGTGACCTAGACTATGACCGTTAGGTTAGTATTCTTGTTTGGTATGACTAATTCAGTAATTGCATCAATTGAACTTAATTTAACATAGCCTGATCAACTATGTACAATTAAAGGATATTTGATGCAAGACCTGAAATGGTTATAGTAAACGAGGGTACGATAGAAAACGTAACCAAGGATAGAATGGGACCAACCTTATACGTGCTTATGTGCTAGGTTATTATATTTCTATTTATAACCTCAACTTCTTATATACAAAACTCCTTGCCACAGAAAATGGCAACCACTCCCATCGCTACGTCTCCCAACTCTGAGAACGAAGCCCAAACACGACCCGCTACTGAAGGAATCGTTACTATGTATTCAGCACCAAACTCACCTGAACGACTTTACTACATCACTGGCGAAGCCCGAGTGTTACGTACTCGCCCAAGGAGTACCAGATCATCTCGAGCCAACCCTTACTCAAACTCCATCGATAATACCTCACGCCATTCCGCATACCCCCGTAGATGGGACTGGCTACCCACAACTCTCAATACTTGGAGATCTGAGGAAAACATACAAGTTTCTGCTGATCCTATGGACATCTCCCCATATACACAAGAACCCATCCACCATACTGTTCCAGTGCTTACTGCTCGACTTCATCGTCATGAGGAAAGACTCGAGAGCTTAGAGCGGGAGGAATATGTGGTACAAACATACTGGATGAGCCAATCACACGACCGCATTGCACAACTTTTTCAAGAACAGGAGGCCGCGACGCGTACTATAGAGATGATTCACCAACAAGTAATTGATGACAGAGGCGCGGTCGACCTCCTACAAGCAAGATTGGAAGAATGTGAACAACGCTCACGGGAAGCTGAAGAGTACACCCGAACACTAGAGCAACGACTAACCTTGGCTGAGGATAATGCCAGACAAGCTGGCAGACTTGCAGGAACCGTGGAGCGACTTGTCACATTAATGGAACGAATAAACTTGCGTTGAGACTAGTTTGATCTTTATCTTGTAACCTACTAAGGCGGGATGTGCCCATTTATCTATCTTATGTTGTCTTTTGTAAACTCTTGAACTAAGACCGGATGTAGCGCTGCCCGGCATGTTTTGTGAACTCTCAAGTATTGTAATCATTTGAACTCGCGCCTTTGTATGGTCATGAAATTTGCTTCCTTGTTTTATTGAATATCTTGCTGTACATACTTGTTTTACCTTCTTGTGTACACCTGCAAAGACTTTAAGATCCTACTCACTGAAATCTTATGTGCCTCTTATTTTCTTTCTTTTAGAATCATGGCACCAAAACGTCAAATGAGCTCCGCTGATATCGAAAGACTTGTCAATCAGAGGGTCCAAGCAGCCCTAGAAGCTGCCAGAAACAATCCTGATCCGAACCAAGGAAATCCAGGAGGTGCAGGCAACAACCCACCTGTGCCAAAGCCCTGCACCCACAAAGATTTCATGAATTGTAAACCTCTCCATTTCAAAGGAACCGAAGGAGCCGTCGGTCTCATGCGATGGATTGAGAAAATGGAGTCCGTTTTCCGCATAAGTAACTGTCAAGAAGAGAACAAAGTCAAATTCTCTACCTACACTCTAGCTGAGGGTGCGCTCACCTTCTGGAACTCATACGCCCAAACCCATGGTATTGATACTGCCTATCAAATGTCTTGGGATGAACTCAAAAACTTGCTGAGGGAAGAATATTGTCCACGCGAGCAACTCCAACAGCTCGAACATGAATTCTGGAACCTCACAGTTCAAGGAAACGACATTACTAGCTACACAACCAGATTTCACCAGCTTGCTCTCCTTTGTCCATCCATGGTGGACCCTGAATCCAAACGTGTCGAAAGATACATTTGGGGGCTACCTGATTCCATCCAAGGCAATGTCATCTCTTCCAAACCCGGGACCATCCAAAGTGCTGTCCGAATGGCACACGAGCTCATGGCTCAAATTGTTCGCCGTGGGACACCCACAGTGAAAACCACCGGGGATAACAAAAGAAAATGGTCCGGAAATAACAACAATCAGCAGCAACAGCCAACCAAGAAGGCCGAGACTGTTAAGGCCTACACCTCCGGTTCAGGGTCGGGGGAGAAGAAAGGGTACGTTGGGAACAAACCTTACTGTTCCAAGTGTACTCTACACCACGAAGGCCCCTGTACCTGTACCAAGTGCAAACGGCAGGGACATCTAGCTAAAGATTGTAGAACCCCTAACCCAAATACCAACCCCAATGCACCAAAGGCTTGTTTCGAGTGTGGCAGCACTGCCCATTTCCGGAATAATTGCCCGAAACGAAACAACAACAACAACAACAGGAACAACAATAACAACAACAACCCTCGCGGTCGAGCTTTTGTACTCAATGCTGGAGAGGCCCGTCAAGATCCCAACGTTGTTACGGGTATGTTTCTCCTCAACGATCTAACCGTTTCAGTTTTATTCGATACTGGCGCTGATAAAAGTTTCATATCTGATGAGTTTTGTCCGTTACTCAACATTACTCCCACTGCCTTAGATGCTAAGTTCACAGTAGAATTAGCAAACGGCAAACTGATAGAGGCCGATAGTGTGATACCTAATTGCACTCTAAACCTAGCCAACGAAATTTTCCCCATAAACCTCATCCCTGTTGAAATCGGGAGCTTCGATGTCATCGTAGGCATGGACTGGTTGTCCAAGCATCATGCTGAAATTGTCTTTTTTGAAAAGATTATGCGTATACCTCTCGCTACCGGTGGAATCTTGATCATACAGGGGGAGACTGGTAGGAGAAACTTAAACATCACCTCTTGTATGAAAACCCAAAAGTACCTGAGAAAAGGGTACCCGGCAATCCTCGCCCATGTAACCGAAATGAAGTCGGCCGAAAAGATACTTGAGGATGTGCCCATCGTCCGAGACTTTCCAGAAGTCTTTCCTGAAGATTTGCCAGGCCTTCCCCCGCCTAGACAAGTCGAATTCCAAATCGACTTTGTGCCCGGTGCTGCACCCGTGGCACGAGCACCATACAGATTAGCTCCATCAGAGCTGCAGGAGTTATCCACTCAATTACAGGAACTCCTGGACAAGGGATTCATTCGACCAAGTTCCTCACCCTGGGGAGCTCCGGTCCTCTTCGTTAAAAAGAAGGACGGATCCTTCAGAATGTGTATCGATTACCGTGAACTGAACAAACTTACTATCAAAAACCGATACCCACTTCCTAGAATCGATGACTTATTTGACCAACTTCAAGGTTCAAGCTTTTATTCAAAGATCGACCTTCGGTCTGGTTATCACCAACTCCGCGTTCGAGACGCCGACATCCCAAAAACCGCATTCCGAACCCGCTACGGGCATTACGAATTCCAAGTGATGCCTTTTGGCTTAACCAACGCACCGGCTGTATTCATGGACCTTATGAATCGGGTGTGCAAACCATATCTAGATAAGTTTGTCATTGTGTTCATTGATGACATCTTGATCTACTCTCGCAACGAAACAGAACATGGCCAACACCTCAAAACTATCTTGGAATTACTCAGACACGAGGAGTTATACGCCAAGTTCTCCAAGTGTGAGTTCTGGATGCAAACAGTACAGTTCCTGGGGCATGTCGTTGACAGCCAAGGGATACGTGTTGATCCAGCAAAAATCGAGGCCATCAAGTGCTGGAAAGCACCAACTACTCCAACCGAGGTCCGACAATTCTTAGGTCTCGCTGGATATTACCGGCGATTCATAGAGAACTTTTCCCGAATTGCTCAACCATTAACCTCCTTGACTCAGAAAGACAAGAAATTCGATTGAACCAATAAACAAGAGTCAGCCTTCCAACTCCTGAAACAGAAACTCTGCAGTGCACCAATCCTGTCCTTACCCGAAGGCACCGATGATTTCGTAGTTTACTGCGACGCCTCACACCAAGGACTAGGTTGTGTGTTAATGCAACGTGAAAAAGTCATCGCCTACGCCTCACGACAACTAAAAATCCACGAAAAGAACTACACCACACATGACCTTGAATTGGGAGCTGTAGTTTTTGCACTCAAAATCTGGAGACACTACCTGTATGGTACAAAATGTACTATCTTCACTGACCACAAAAGCCTTCAACATATCTTTGATCAGAAGGACCTAAACATGAGACAACGTCGTTGGGTCGAGTTACTTAGTGACTACGACTGTGAAATCCGATACCACCCGGGTAAGGCTAACGTTGTTGCCGATGCCCTAAGCCGAAAAGAACGAGTGAAACCCCTTCGAGTTCGAGCCCTTGGTTTAACCATCCACAACGATCTTATTGCTCAAATTCATTCCACTCAACTCGAAGCACTCAACGAGAAAAACATCAAAAGTGAGGCCTTGCGAGGCATGGAAAAACAATTTGAAATCAAACCCGACAGAACCAGACACTTCTCTAACCGAATCTGGTTACCAAACTTTGGAAACCTACGAGATTTGGTGATGGATGAATCTCACAAATCTCGATACTCCATACATCCTGGTTCTGACAAAATGTATCATGACATCAGACAACGGTATTGGTGGCCCAACATGAAAGCCGACATAGCCACGTATGTTAGCAAGTGTCTAACCTGTGCCAAGGTTAAGGCCGAATACCAGAAACCTTCTGGGTTACTTCAACAACCCGAGATACCTCAATGGAAATGGGAAAACATAACTATGGACTTCATTACTAAACTACCAAAGACACCGAGCGGTTGCGATACCATTTGGGTGATCGTTGATAGTCTCACGAAATCTGCCCATTTCCTAGCTATCAAAGAAACCGACAAGATGGAGCGCTTGGCTCGCATCTACATCAAAGAGGTCGTAGCACGACACGGCATACCCATCTCGATCATCTCCGATAGAGATAGCCGCTTCACCTCTCGATTTTGGCAAACACTTCAGAAAGCTCTCGGTACTCGTCTGGATATGAGTACCGCTTATCACCCACAAACCGATGGTCAAAGTGAACGAACCATCCAAACTTTAGAAGATATGTTGCGCGCGTGCGTTATTGACTTCGGAAACTCTTGGGAAAACCACCTACCTTTGTGTGAGTTCTCCTACAACAACAGTTATCACACCAGCATTGATGCTGCACCCTTCGAGGCACTTTATGGTAGAAAGTGCCGATCACCCATTTGTTGGACCGAAATCGGCGATAGCCAACTCACTGGTCCTGAAATCATCCATGAGACGACCGAGAAAATCGTGACCATTCAAAACCGGCTGAAAGCCGCACGTGACCGTCAGAAGAGTTACGCTGACGTGAGACGCAAACCCCTCGAATTTCAGGTCGGGGACAAAGTACTTTTAAAAGTGTCACCTTGGAAAGGTGTCATTCGTTTTGGTAAACGCGGCAAACTAAACCCTAGATACATCGGACCTTTTGAAATTCTTGAAAGGATTGGTCCGGTGGCATATCGACTGCAGCTACCCCCTCAACTCAGTAGCGTGCACAACACATTCCACATTTCTAACCTGAAGAAATGTCTGTCTGATGAGACACTTGTAATCCCGCTCGATGAAATCCACATAGATGATAAACTCCATTTCATCGAGGAGCCGATAGAAATCATGGACCGTGAGGTCAAACGCTTGAAACAGAGTCGTATTCCCATCGTTAAAGTCCGGTGGAATTCTAGGCGTGGTCCTGAATTCACTTGGGAACGGGAAGACCAAATGCGACTGAAACATCCACATCTATTCCTGGATACCCCACAGACTGCGGCAACAAACTAATTTCGGGACGAAATTCTCCTAACAGGGGGAGAATGTGACACCCGACGATTTAGGGTTACTGATTAACCTACTAGAAATCCTAATTACGTGTGTTTAGTTTAGTATTAGGCTAAATACTTGTAATTACTTGTAACTATTTGTGTATTTATGTGAATATACACCCCCGTAATTGATTATATTACGCTTATGTAATTAGTTGTAATTACACTTACGCAATTTGGTGAAATTGTGCAAAACAACCGGACGGAGTCCGACGCAGTATAAATGCGACGTTGGTGAAAACATTTCTATAAATAACTTTAATCTATTTTTAGAAGTTACTTATCATTATTTATTATTTTGATAAAATAATACTCGAAAGACTTAGGCGTTTTGGTTAAAACATCTCAAATGCAAAGAAAACGCGAGAATTTAATTCAGCGACCAAATAAACGTCAATAATTATTTTGGCAACATAAATTAAGTATTTTAAATAATACTTCAATGGAAATTTATCCAAATTATATCGTTAATCTAAACGACTCAAAATAACGTTACGCGATTAAACCGCCGTAGAACAAACACGCAAATCGAGGCCGACGAATTAACGAAACATTTTTATAAATGTTTTTAAGTATTTTGATAAATATCTCAATCAAAAATATTGAAATTTAAGTCGTCACTTAAAAACGCGTATAAAACATTTAACGTATAAATAAACGTCTAAGCAACCGAGCAAACGAACGTAAAACGCAACAAATTAAGTTAAGAATGGAAAAAGACCAAAATACCCTTGTGTGGGGCCCCCCCTAAACCGGCCCCCATGTGCACCACCACCACCTCACCCTCTCACACTTCATGCAATTTTACATAATTGCATCATTTCTCCCAAACCCACTCAACCTCCATGCATTTGGTCATTTATCCATCATTTTACTTAACCATTTCTCCCAATACTCTCTCTCAAACCTCTCATTTTCTGGAAACAACTCAGCCCACAACTCCACCATTGATACACCACATCACCACCATTAATCAAGAACAAAAGAAGAAGCTAAACTCAAGATCAACAACATCATCATCCACTCTTGTTCTTCTTCATCATCTCTTTGTAAGAATCATAAACCCTTCACTTATTTTACTTTTAATCTACTGATTATGATGTTATTAAGCTCTATCAACAAGATTATGTCCAAACCTTGTGCTAAAATACGTTTTTATAACTTATACTTTAACATGCATGAATCTGCCTAAAAATCGACAGTTCACGAAAATATTCGTATAAAATCATCTGTTAAGAGTTAGAGGTCGAATTTTTTTTTTAAAATTTGCGTATCGAAAATATCTACAACTTTCATGTTTTACACTTTTTCCAGAAACGTACTCATTTTTCTCTACGAGCCGATTTATAAGACTGACCAGGAAGTTTTTCGATAAAATGTGTTCGGTTGTTACGCGGCTTTATTTAACTATGTTAATGGACATATTGGAAGCTGAAATTTTGATATGTTAGTCTAGACTCATTGTAGATCAGTTGGTAAAAATTTGAAAGTTTGATTTGGACTATAGATAGGTGAAATCAGTTGGCGTAATGACCCGACATAAACCGAAAACATTGAATCTTGAAGTTTAAGGTGTAAACTTAAAACCGACATCTCGAAATGACCACAATAAGAAATAATAACTTTTATAAACTTTATTTACTGGAATATGGATTGGGTGAAAGGTTCGGGTCAAACCGCCATACTTGACCACGTTTTTGGACTTAGCAAATTGAGACAGATTTAAGTGACGCATGATCCCCGAAATTCTAGCGACACTTGGCAAGTGACGCTTGTAGTGACGCTACTTTATTTTTAACGACACTCCCATAGTGACGCCCTTATTATCTGAAAATGCTTATGTACGACACTACTTAAGTGACGCTTAATCACCTTATCCGACACTACCTAAGTGACGCCTGAAGTGACTGAACTATTATATTAGCGGCACTTACCCTTAGTGCCGCCATGCCTTAGTGACGCCCGTATCCGACACTTCTTAAGTGACGCTATTTAAATCTGAAAACGCATATTATGCGGCACTTCCTAAGTGCCGCCCCTAACTAGCAAGTGACGCATGAAGTGTCGCATGAAACAGAATCCTTAAAAACTAGTTTTCTCACTAAGTGTTAAACTTCAAGTAACGTTAATACTTATACGATGCAACGTTATAACTCATGAAACATACTATACATATGAAAGTATAACATCATCCTAATAATAATGTCTTAACGAATTATTATTACAAACTTTCACCAACGGGTCGTACACGTTTTTGATAAACAAACTTGCACAACTTATTTGGACATACTAGTTGATGAACTAGCTCTAGGTGGACATTAACCCTCCACCTACACGATTGGCTTAAGTGGACATTGACCCCCACTTATACAATCACTCTAGATAGTCTTATGAGACATCTACTTACACAACCTTATACGCTTAGGACGTTAGAAGGTTGCGCTTTGGACTTTGCTTGCTATTTGATTATTGCTTGCTACCTGCTTAACTCTGGTGAGTTTCATAGCCCCTTTTTTACTGTTTTACAACTACTTTTGGGGGAGAATACATACTACAACTGATTTATACTCATTTTTGCATTCGTGCAATAACATATTTACTTATCGTTTGTTAACGATACACTTGCAACATATTTACTTATCGTTTGTTAACGATACACTTGCAACTCATTTACTCATCGTTTGTTAACGATACATTTACAACACCACTGCTTTTATGATCACAAGTACTATAACAACTTTTTATACGGATTGCATGAGACCTGAATAATCCCCTAAAGTCCTCTACCCCATCATAGTCATTAAAATTTGTGCGTGAGTATTATTGGGTGGTACCATCAGGGTTTGACAAACCTCGTCCGGGCTAGTCGCGCTAGCCAACCCACGGGCGCAGTATTACTTGTGATTTAGAGGTGTATTCGGATTAGTACACTTACCGGAGGCAAACAACGTTAAGCTTGACTATGAGACTCATGTAAATGGTATACTTATATTGCATTTTGCAATACTTTTACTTATCGTTGGCTAACGATACTTTTAACTGTCATTTGTGAATGATACAACTTGAAATCTTGTGGATCATAACTAAACGATTGTTTACAAACCTATGAACTCACCAACTTTATGTTGACCTTTTAGTATGTATTTCTCAGGTAACCCGCCGCAGTAGGAAGCTTATGGAAAGCCTAGCTCGAGTCGCATTGTTTTCAAATTTCAAGAGATTAGATTGCATTTAGCTGTATTTTGTATAATCAGTTATGTATTAGAAATCTCTTAGCGGTTTATGCGAACTCCAGACTTATTGTAAACATTTGAAATTATGGTAATGTAACTTTTTATTAAAACGTCTCATATAGAGGTCGTTTGTTGTAATCTTGTGTTGTGATATTTAATTTGGTCGGCGCCCCCATGACAACTTATGTTTCCGCTGCCACGTGTTTTGGGGGTGCGACAGTAAACGTCTTATTTCAAGTTAAAGGAAACAACTTACCGAATCATCATCATAATCATCCATCTGGATTAAATGGGAACGGTAGTAACAAGTCTAGCACCAACTCTATCCAACTTCTGAACCATTGCAGATGCTTTTAAATTCCCATCCACCATAAAAGCCTCTACCATCTTCTTCCCAATCTCTCTCCCTTTGTCCTCATCATCTGTAACCACCACAGCAGTTGGTCCAGCTGCACTTATTGTGCACCTAAACGCACCCGCTTCCAGTGTAGCCTTCTTCACAGCATCCATCCCAGGAATCAAAGGGACTCGTTTCGGCTCCATAATCTTATCAGACGATAATGCCTTTCCAAACCCAACAACATCCCCTTGCAACACAGCAGCCACCAACGCACCCGCCTGACTACTATTTCATATATGATGCGACATGGTTATCTCTTTCGGCAATGCCGCCCTCATCTTTTTTGTTGGGGCTTCGAATTCGGGATTCACCAACACAAAACACAAATTCTTATCATCAGGAAATTTTAAACTAATCAATTCCAAGTGGTCATAGCCCCTTAATAGTACAAACCCACCCATGACAAAGGGTGCAATATTATCCGCATGATAACCGGATACTTTAGCTTCCGATTTGAGTCCCGCAAGGACCATATTGGAAGCCGGAAGTTTTCCACTGAAAATCTGATTAACAGCGACGGCCGCTGCGGTGGCACTGGAGCCGAGACCGCTACCAAGTGGGAGACCTTTTTGTAAGGATAAAGAAATACCGACGGATCGGATATTGAGCATTTTCATGTCGAAAATAGCAGTGATGCCAGCGCAATTGTACAAAGGGTTTTTGCTGAGCTTTGTAGCGCCGGGGATGTCGGAGATACAGGCCTGGCCAGGGTGGACATTAGGGTCGATAGTGAGGGTGACGTAATCACCAATACCGTCAAAAGCGCAACCAAGAAAGTCAAAACCAGGACCCAGATTGGCAACGGTAGCTGGAGCAAAAGATTTGACCGACGAATAAAGGGGATAAGGCTCTTGGATATGAAGTCGATTCTAATTTGAAGTGATGGATTGATTATATCGAATTAAAGATGATGATGATGATGACGACGATAATCGAAGAAGCTTTGAATGATTATTAGTTGGTGAAAATGGAAAACTAGGATTTTTGGTGAATGAAGGTTGATTGCAAATAGCCAATTTATTTTAGAGGGTGTTTGGACTTAGTTTTGAAGATGATAATATTCAGATTATTGTGTTATTGTTTGTGAACAAATTATTAATAAGCAATTATTTGAAGTTTAGAGGATGTGTAAACACAGATGAAAACGTTGATTAGTAGAAGCATGAAGCTGCTACCTGCTGCACCAAATCGCAGGTAGGTTTTGGATTAATGATGTTGTTGATGGAAATTACCAATGTGCCATTCCATCTCAATTACAAGAATCCTGTCCACCACGACATGACCAAACATGTGGAGCTGGACCGACACTTCATCAAAGAGAACATAGACGGAAACAACCTGCAGCTTGAATTCATCCCTACCGATTTCCAAACTGCTGACGTATTCACAAAGGCACTTTCAGTGAACAAGTTTGAAAATCTGATAAACAATCTAAGCATGGTTGACATCCATACTTAGCTTGAAGGGGGGTGTCGAATATTCTGGAGAAATCAATCTGTCACCTATAAAACAGTCACCTTGATTTACAGGGATTTTGAATTGAAATAAGAATAGCGGATATCTTCCTTTTTGAATTTTTTAGTAATTTAGTTCCAGATTTAATGATGTAGCTCTTGCCTATAAATTTAGACAAATCAACTAAAAGGATAACAGGTCAAAACTCATAATGTTACCGGTATTAGAATTTTATTAAAGCTTCAAAAACTGTTCCTGGTCCGCCCATTTTAACTTGTACAAACTTACCTGAATTCCCTGAACCCATTTGACCCACTACCTAAATTCCCCTCCCCCTCCACATGCGCACACACACAATTTCCCCACATCTAATTCATGGTTTATGCAGCTCCAAACCATTAAATTAATGAGCATCTGTCGATATAGTTGTTCAAACCGCAGTACTGGAGTAACAGGTGAGTTGAGAAGCATCATATTAGGTATAAAATGATGTAAATTGTGATGAAATTGGTAAACTGACATGTAGTATATCACTTTCATGTTACTTTGCAAATTCTCAGCGTTGAAGGTTGGCACTTCATTTTCACTAGATTTCCTTCTAGATACGCTTAAATATTATGACAAAACAGTCAACATACATTAGGATGTGAACCACATATAATTCTAATTATTTAACATCTTGAACACTTTTCAAGGTTTTTGACTCTAGTTCCATCTCAATCATGCTCTAAGGATTACCTTTTTCCACATACAACAACAATTACTGCCCTTGGTAAGATAACAGGTTCATCATTGATCATAGAGACTTACAATAGTGTAGTTTTCTAAGATACTTGACATGTAAAAGAACAAAGAAGGCAAAAATAACGGGTTATTATTATTATTTCTCCAAAGTGATTAGCAACATTATCTACCACAATCATTCGTGATAACAGATCACAGTTTTAAACATTATCATTCTTCATCTTCTTATTCCCACCAATTCATTCATTCATTCATATAATAAATGGTACACGTCTTATTTTAAGTACAAGGAAACAACTTACCGAATCATCATCATAATCATCCATCTGGATTAAATGGGAATGGTACTAACAAGTCTAGCACCAACTCTATCCAACTTCTGAACCATTGCAGATGCTTTTAACTTCCCATCCACAATAAAAGCCTTTACCATCTTCTTCCCAATTTCTCTCGCTTTATCCTCATCATCCGTAACCGCCACAGTAGTTGGTCCAGCTCCACTTATCGTGCACCCAAACGCACTCGCTTCCAGTGTAGCCTTCTTCACAGCATCCATCCCGGGAATTAAGGGGACGCGTTTCTGCTCCACAATCTTATCAGACGACAATGCCTTTCCTAACCCAACAACATCCCCTTGCAACACAGCATCCACCAACGCACCCGCCTGACTACTATTTCATATATGATACGACATGGTTATCTCTTTCAGCAATGCCGCCCTCATCTTTTTTGTTGGGGCTTCGAATTCGGGATTCACCAACACAAAACAAAAATTCTTATCATCAGGAAATTTTAAATTAATCAATTCCAAGGGGTCATAGCTCCTCACTAGTACAAACCCACCCATGATACAGGGTGCAATATTATCCGCATGATAACCGGATACTTTAGCTTCCGATTCGAGTCCCGCAAGGACCATATCGGAAGCCGGAAGTTTTCCACCGAAAATCTGATTAACAGCGACGGCCGTTGTGGCGGCACTGGCGGGACTGGAGCCGAGACCACTGCCAAGTGGGATACATTTTTGTAAGGATAAAGAAATACCGACGGATCAGATATTAGCATTTTCATGATGGAAATAGCAGCGATGCCAGCGCAATGGTACAAAGGGTTTTTGCTGACCTTTGTAGCGCCGGTGATGTCAGAGATTGAGGCCTGGCCAGGGTGGACATTAGGGTCGATAGTGAGGGTGACGTAATCACCGATACCGTCAACAGCGCAACCAAGAAAGTCAAAACCAGGACCCAGATTGGCTACGGTAGCTGGAGCAAAAGATTTGACCGACGAATAAAGGGGGTGAGGCTCTTGGATATGAAGTCGATTCTGATTTGAAGTGATGGATTGATTACATCGAATTAAAGATGATGATGATGACGACGACGATAATCGAAGAAGCTTTGAATGATTATTAGTTGGTGAAAATGGAAAACTAGGATTTTTGGTGAATGAAGGTTGATTGCAAATAGCCATTTTATTTTAGAGGGTGTTTGGACTTAGTTTTGAAGATGATAATATTCAGATTATTGTGTTAATGGTTGTGAACAAATTATTATTAAGCAATTATTTGAAGTTTAGAGGATGTGAAAACGCAGATGAAAACGTTGATTTGTAGAAGCATGAAGCTGCTACATGCTGCACCAAATCGCAGGTAGGTTTTGGATTAATGCTGTTGTTAATGGAAATTACCAATGTGCCATTGCATCTCATTTACAAGAATCATGTCCACCATGACAAGACCAAACATGTGGAGCTGGACCGACACTTCATCAAAGAGAGCATAGACGGAAACAACCAGCAGCTTGAATTCATCCCTACTGATTTCCAAACTGCTGACGTATTCACAAAGGCACTTTCAGTGAAGAAGTTTGAAAATCTGATAAACAATCTAAGCATGGTTGACATCCAAACTTAGCTTGATGGGGGTGCAGAATATTATGGAGAAATCAATTAGTCACCTAACTTCTTGAGAATAAAACAGTCACCTAACTTCCTGAGAATGAAACAGTCACCTGATTTCCAGGGATTCTGAATTGAAATAAGGATAGCGGATATCTTCCTTTTTTACCTTTTTAGTAATTTAGTTCCAGATTTAATGATGTAGCTCTTGCCTATAAATTTAGAACTTGTATGTAGATTTGAAATAAGAAAGAGGAATAAGAATCACTAATTTCTTTCACTTACACTTTCATTCCTCTTTAAATAGCCATGACAAGAAAATAAATGACAAACCCCATGAGGCCAGTAAATCCCAAAATTCCAGCAATCACACCACCGATGATAGACATGAACATTCGACTGCATGATGGTCACAAGATATTAATTAATACAGCCAATGGAGGAAATAACAAGGTTTCTACAATGAAGCACGGGTGTAGTGTTTTTTTTTTTAACAAATCAAGAACTTATTATCAAAAACTCTAAAAGTAAGCATATAACATACGCGGTAATATATGAATAGAAATATAGAAAACAAAAGAAAGCCTTTTGATGATATATAAACAAAGATATACATATATCATCAAGAAGTTGCCTTCTCGTTAGCCATTACAACAGCTCTATCTGTACAATTTTTTGTCGGCTACTAATAACTTTTAGATCCCTAAAAACCGAGAAATAGATACATGAGCTCTAAACAAAGATCCATACCAGAATTAGGGTGTGTTTTATCTCTAATGGGTCAAATGGGCAAAATTAGATAAATCAGCTCAAAGGATAACAGGTCAAAACTCATAATGTCACCAGTATTAGATTTTTATTAAAGCTTCAAAAGGTGTTCCTGGTCAGCCAATTTTTAACTCGTACAAACCTACCTGAATTCCATGAACCCATTTGACCCACTACCTAAACTCCCCTCCCCCTCTGCGCGCCCACACACACTCAATATCCCCACATCTAATCCATGGTTTATGCAGCTCCAAACCTTCAAATTAATGATCAGCTATCGATGTAGTTGTTCAAACCGCAGTATTGGAGTAACAGGTGAGTTGAGAAGCATCATATTAGGTATAAAATGATGTAAATTGTGATGAAATTGGTAAACTGACCTGTAGTATATCACCTTCATGTTACTTTGCAAATTCTCAACATTGAAGGTTGGCACTTCATTTTCACTAGATTTCCTTCTAGATACGCTTAAATATTATGACAAAACAGTCAACATACATTAGGATGTGAACCACATATAATTCCAATTATTTAACATCTTGAATACTTTTCAAGGTTTTTGACTCTAGTTCCATCTCAATCATGCTCTAAGGATTACCTTTTTCCAGATACAGCAACAATTACTGCCCTTGGTAAGATGACAGGTTCATCATTGATCATAGAGACTTACAATAGTGTAGTTTTCTAAGATACTTGACAAGTAAAAGAACAAAGAAGGCAAAAATAACGGGTTATTATTATTATTTCACCAAAGTGATTAGCAACATTATCTACCACAATCATTCGTGATAACAGATCACAGTTTTAAACATTAGCATTCTTCATCTTCTTATTCCCACCAATTCATTCATTCATTCATATAATAAATGGTACACGTCTTATTTCAAGTAAAAGGAAACAACTTACCGAATCATCATCATAATCATCCATCTGGATTAAATGGGAATGGTATTAACAAGTCTAGCACCAACTCTATCCAACTTCTGAACCATTGCAGATGCTTTTAAATTCCCATCCACCATTAAAGCCTCTATCATCTTCTTCCCAATCTCTCTCCCTTTGTCCTCATCATCCGTAACTGCCACAGCAGTTGGTCCAGCTCCACTTATCTTGCACCTAAACGCACCTGCTTCCAGTGTAGCCTTCTTCACAGCATCCATCCCAGGAATCAAAGGAACGCGTTTCGGCTCCACAATCTTATCAGACGACAACGCTTTTCCAAACCTAACTACATCCCCTTGCAACAAAGCAGCCACCAACGCACCCGCCTGACTACTATTTCATATATGATGCGACATGGTTATCTCTTTCGGCAATGCCGCCCTCATCTTTTTTGTTGGGGCTTCGAATTCGGGATTCACCAACACAAAACACAAATTCTTATCATCAGGAAATTTTAAACTAATCAATTCCAAGGGGTCATAGCTCCTTACTAATATAAACCCACCCATCATACAGGGTGCAATATTATCCGCATGATAACCGGATACTTTAGCTTCCGATTCGAGTCCCTCAAGGACCATATTGGAAGCTGGAAGTTTTCCACCGAAAATCTGATTAACAGCGACGGCCGCTGCGGCGGCACTGGCGGGACTGGAGCCGAGACCGCTGCCAAGTGGGAGACCTTTTTGTAAGGATAAAGAAATACCGACGGATCGGATATTGAGCATTTTCATAACTGAAATAGCAGCGATGCCAGCGCAATTATACAAAGGGTTTTTGCTGAGCTTTGTAGCGCTGGTGATGTCGGAGATAGAGGCCTGGCCAGGGTGGACATTAGGGTCGATAGTGAGGGTGACGTAATCACCGATACCGTCAACAGTGCAACCAAGAAAGTCAAAACCAGGACCCAGATTGGCAACGGTAGCTGGAGCAAAATATTTGACCTTCGAATAAAGGGGGTGAGGCTCTTGGATATGAAGTCGATTCTGATTTGAAGTGATGGATTGATTACATCGAATTAAAGATGATGACGACGACGACAATCGAAGAAGCTTTGAATGATTATTAGTTGGTGAAAATGGAAAACTAGGATTTTTGGTGAATGAAGGTTGATTGCAAATAGCCAATTTATTTTAAAGGGAGTTTGTACTTAGTTTTGAAGATGATAATATTCAGATTATTGTGTTAATGTTTGTGAACAAATTATTAATAAGCAATTATTTGAAGTTTAGAGGATGTGTAAACGCAGATGAAAACGTTGATTTGTAGAAGCATGAAGCTGCTACCTGCTGCACCAAATCGCAGGTAGGTTGTAAGGAATTATTGATTTGATGATACAAAATATATAAAGATGAGGGACTAAAAGTAAAGACTGTTAAATTAGTTTCCTTATATAATTATGGTTTCTTTTAAACCTAGTATCTCTAGTATATAAAGAGATATTGGGTGTAGGAAAAAAGTGTGCACAAATATGTAGACGTCTAGATAGTTTTAACCCTAAGGTCTTTTGATCCTTGTTAGTTAAAACGTTCTATATTGTTTATGTAGAATTAGGGTTTTGTGTTTGTAAAGTTTTATCCCTAAGGTTGTAAAACCCTGATTCATAGAGTTGTATCCGTCTTGTTGATTAATTAATAAGATTAGGGACTTGGTGTTAACAATCTTCTTTGTGTTCTTCGTATTATTCTTATTATGTTTTAAATTCTTTTGCTCGGTGACTTATGTTGGAAAATAAGGATTTTTGTCAAAGAGATTGCGGTCTGCTTATACATTGGAATATAAGTTCAACGTCGTTTTTAGTACATGATATAATGTACAAGTTTGGAAGGTTTAACTTCTTCATTAAGTTTGTTATACTCTATATTCTTCATCAGTGATCATTACATAGGGCCTACAAAGTTTGAGATTCAAGAGATGGTTAACATATTGATTTGAGGGGAAGCTTATCGAAAAAGTGTTTAATCATCAGAAGATGTTCATGCATAATTATTTGGGGATAAAGGTTTTATTACTACTGCTAGGTATATATTACTACTATTAGTGTAATTTTCTATTGTTCAAATTCATTATTCTTAATATGCGTCATGGAGGGTAATTTGAGACATTAGAAAGTTGGATTAGTAGTGTATTATATAGCATGTGGTTGTATAGATTAAAGTTGCTTGTCTTCTGGAAGATCCCTATTGGATTATGACAAAAAGGGGAAGAAGAATTGAGGATCAAGATTTGTAGCTTATTATGCATGGCATGGCATGTTTACAAGAAATCAAGAATTAAGGGGAAGTTTATGCGAGAAGATGTTTATTTTGTCATCATCAAATAGGGGAAGATTGTAAGGAATTATTGGTTTGATGATACAAAATATTTAAAGATGAGCGACTAAAAGTGAAGACTGTTAAATTATTTTCCTTATACAATTAGGGTTTCTTGTGAACCTAGTATCTCTAGTATATAAAGAGATATTGGGTGTAGGAAAAAAGTGTGCACAAATATGTAGACGTCTAGATAGTTTTAACCCTAAGGTCTTTTGATCCTTGTTAGTTAACACGTTCTATATTGTTTATATAGAATTAGGGTTTTGTGTTTGTAAAGTTTTATCCCTAAGGTTGTAAAACCCTAATTCATAGAGTTGTATCCGTCTTGTTGATTAATTAATAAGATTAGGGATTTGGTGTTAACAATCTTCTTTGTGTTCTTCGTATTATTCTTATTATGTTTTAAATTCTTTTGCTTGGTGATTATTGGAACTACACATAGGTTTTGGATTAATGTTGTTGTTGATGGAAATTACCAATGTGCCATTCCATCTCATTTACAAGAATCCTGTCCACCATGACATGACCAAACATGTGGAGCTGGACCGACACTTCATCAAAGAAAACATAGACGGAAACAACCTGCAGCTTGAATTCATCCCTACTGATTTCCAAATTGCTGACGTATTCACAAAGGCACTTTCAGTGAACAAGTTTGAAAATCTGATAAACAATCTAAGCATGGTTGACATCCATACTTAGCTTGAGAGGGGGTGTCGAATATTCTGGAGAAATCAATCAGTCACCTAACTTCTTGAGAATAAAACAGTCACCTAACTTCTGGAGAATAAAACAGTCACCTTGATTTACAGGGATTCTGAATTGAAATAAGAATAGCAGATATCTTCCTTTTTGAATTTTTTAGTAATTTAGTTCCAGATTTAATGATGTAGCTCTTGCCTATAAATTTAGACAAATCAACTAAAAGGATAACAGGTCAAAACTCATAATGTTACCGGTATTAGAATTTTATTAAAGCTTCAAAAAATGTACCTGGTCCGCATATTTTAACTTGTACAAACTTACCTGAATTCCCTGAACCCATTTGACCCACTACCTAAATTCCCCTCCCCCTCCACATGCGCACACACACAATTTCCCCACATCTAATCCATGGTTTATGCAGCTCCAAACCATCAAATTAATGATCAGCTGTCGATGTAGTTGTTCAAACCGCAGTATTGGAGTAACAGGTGAGTTGAGAAGCATCATATTAGGTATAATATGATGTAAATTGTGATGAAATTGGTAAACTGACCTGTAGTATATCACCTTCATGTTACTTTGCAAATTCTCAGCATTGAAGGTTGGCACTTCATTTTCACTAGATTTCCTTCTAGATACGCTTAAATATTATGACAAAACAGTCAACATACATTAGGATGTGAACCACACATAATTCCAATTATTTAACATCTTTAACACTTTTCAAGGTTTTTGACTCTAGTTCCATCTCAATCATGCTCTAAGGATTACCTTTTTCCAGATACAACAACAATTACTGCCCTTGGTAAGATGACAGGTTCATCATTGATCATAGAGACTTACAATAGTGTAGTTTTCTAAGATACTTGACAACTAAAAGAACAAAGAAGGCAAAAATAAAGGGTTATTATTATTATTTCACCAAAGTGATTAGCAACATTATCTACCACAATCATTCGTGATAACAGATCACAGTTTTAAACATTAGCATTCTTCATCTTCTTATTCCCACCAATTCATTCATTCATTCATATAATAAATGGTACACGTCTTATTTCAAGTAAAAGGAAACAACTTACCGAATCATCATCATAATCATCCATCTTGATTAAATGGGAATGGTACTAACAAGTCTAGCACCAACTCTATCCAACTTCTGAACCATTGCAGATGCTTTTAAATTCCCATCCACCATAAAAGCATCTATCATCTTCTTCCCAATCTCTCTCCCTTTGTCCTCATCATCCGTAACCGCCACAGCAGTTGGTCCAGCTCCACTTATCGTGCACCTAAACGCACCCGCTTCCAGTGTAGCCTTATTCACAGCATCCATCCCAGGAATGAAAGGGACGCGTTTCGGCTCCACAATCTTATCAGACGACAATGCCTTTCCTAACCCAACAACATCCCCTTGCAACACTGCAGCCACCAACGCACCCGCCTGACTACTATTTCATATATGATGCGACATGGTTATCTCTTTCGGCAATGCCGCCCTCATCGTTTTTGTTGGGGCTTCGAATTCGGGATTCACCAACACAAGACACAAATTCTTATCATCGGGAAATTTTAAACTAATCAATTCCAAGGGGTCATAGCTCCTTACTAGTACAAACCCACCCATGATACAGGGTGTAATATTATCCGCATGATAACCGGATACTTTAGATTCCGATTCGAGTCCCGCAAGGACCATATTTGAAGCCGGAAGTTTTCCACCAAAAATCTGATTAACAGCTACGGCCGCTGCGGCGGCACTGGCGGGACTGGAGCCGAGACCGCTGCCAAGTGGGAGACCTTTTTGTAAGGATAAAGAAATACCGATGGATCGGATATTGAGCATTTTCATGACGGAAATAGCAGCGATGCCAGCGCAATTATACAAAGGGTTTTTGCTGAGCTTTGTAGCGCCGGTGATGTCGGAGATAGAGTCCTGGCCAGGGTGGACATTAGGGTCTATTGTGAGGGTGACGTAATCATCGATACCATCAATAGCGCAACCAAGAAAGTCAAAACCAGGACCCAGATTGGCAACGGTAGCTGGAGCAAAAGATTTGACAGACGAATAATGGGGGTGAGGCTCTTGGATATGAAGTCGATTCTGATTTGAAGTGATGGATTGATTACATCGAATTAAAGATGATGATGACGATGACGATAATCGAAGAAGCTTTGAATGATTATTAGTTAATGAAAATGGAAAACTAGGATTTTTGGTGAATGAAGGTTGATTGCAAATAGCCAATTTATTTTAGAGGGTGTTTGGACTTAGTTTTAAAGATGCTAATAATTAGATTATTGTGTTAATGTTTGTGAACAAATTATTAATAAGCAATTATTTGAAGTTTAGAGGATGTGTAAACGCAGATGAAAACGTTGATTTGTAGAAGCATGAAGCTGCTATCTGCTGCACCAAATAGCAGGTAGGTTTTGGATTAATGTTGTTGTTGATGATGGAAATTACCAATGTGCCATTCCATCTCATTTACAAGAATCCTGTCCACCATGACATGACCAAACATGTGGAGCTGGACCGACACTTCATCAAAGTAAACATAAACGGAAACAACCTGCAGCTTGAATTCATCCCTACTGATTTCCAAACTGCTGACGTATTCACAAAGGCACTTTCAGTGAACAAGTTAGAAAATCTGATAAACAATCTAAGCATGGTTGACATCCATACTTAGCTTGAGGGGGGGTGTCGAATATTCTGGAGAAATCAATCAGTCACCTAACTTCTTGAGAATAAAACAGTCACCTAACTTCTGGAGAATAAAACAGTCACCTTGATTTACAGGGATTCTGAATTGAAATAAGAATAGCGGATATCTTCCTTTTTGAATTTTTTAGTAATTTAGTTCCAGATTTAATGATGTAGCTCTTGCCTATAAATTTAGACAAATCAACTAAAAGGATAACAGGTCAAAACTCATAATGTTACCGGTATTAGAATTTTATTAAAGCTTCAAAAAATGTACCTGGTCCGCCCATTTTAACTTGTACAAACTTACCTGAATTCCCTGAACCCATTTGACCCACTACCTAAATTCCCCTCCCCCTCCACATGCGCACACACACAATTTCCCCACATCAAATCCATGGTTTATGCAGCTCCAAACCATCAAATTAATGATCAGCTGTCGATGTAGTTGTTCAAACCGCAGTATTGGAGTAATAGGTGAGTTGAGAAGCATCATATTAGGTATAAAATGATGTAAATTGTGATGAAATAGGTAAATTGACCTGTAGTATACCACCTTCGTGTTACTTTGCAAATTCTCAGCATTGAAGGTTGGCACTTCATTTTCACTAGATTTCCTTCCAGATACGCTTAAATATTATCACAAAACAGTCAACATACATTAAGATGTGAACCACATATAATTCCAGTTATTTAACATCTTGAACACTTTTCAAGGTTTTTGACTCTAGTTCCATCTCAATCATGCTCTAAGGATTACCTTTTTCCATATAAAACAACAATTACTGCCCTTGGTAAGATGACAGGTTCATCATTGATCATAGAGACTTACAATAGTGTAGTTTTCTAAGATACTTGACAACTAAAAGAACAAAGAAGGCAAAAATAACGGGTTATTATTATTATTTCACCAAAGTGATTAGCAACATTATCTACCACAATCATTCGTGATAACAGATCACAGTTTTAAACATTAGCATTCTTCATCTTCTTATTCCCACCAATTCATTCATTCATTCATATAATAAATGGTACACGTCTTATTTCAAGTAAAAGGAAACAACTTACCGAATCATCATCATAATCATCCATCTGGATTAAATGGGAACGGTACTAACAAGTCTAGCACCAACTCTATCCAACTTCTGAACCATTGCAGATGCTTTTAAATTCCCATCCACCATAAAAGCCTCTACCATCTTCTTCCCAATCTCTCTCCCTTTGTCATCATCATCCGTAACCGCCACAGCAGTTGGTCCAGCTCCACTTATCGTGCACCTAAACGCACCCGCTTCCAGTGTAGCCTTCTTCACTGCATACATCCCAAGAATCAAAGGGACGCGTTTCGGCTCCACAATCTTATCAGACGACAACACCTTTCCTAACCCAACAACATCCCCTTGCAACATAGAAGCCACCAACGCACCCGCCTGACTATTATTTCATATATGATGCGACATGGTTATCTCTTTCGGCAATGCCGCCCTCATCTTTTTTGTTGGGGCTTTGAATTCGGGATTCACCAACACAAAACAAAAATTCTTATCATCAGGAAATTTTAAACTAATCAATTCCAAGGGGTCATAGCTCCTTACTAGTACAAACCCACCCATGATACAGGGTGCAATATTATCCACATGATAACCGGATACTTTAGATTCCGATTCGAGTCCCGCAAGGACCATATTGGAAGCAGTAAGTTTTCCACCAAAAATCTGATTAACAGCGACGGCCGCTGCGGCGGCACTGGCGGGACTGGAGCCGAGACCGCTGCCAAGTGGGAGACCTTTTTGTAAGGATAAAGAAATACCGACGGATCGGATATTGAGCATTTTCATGACGGAAATAGCAGCGATGCCAGCGCAATTGTACAAAGGGTTTTTGCTGAGCTTTGTAGCGCCGGTGATGTCGGAGATAGAGGCCTGGCCAGGGTGGACATTAGGGTTGATAGTGAGGGTGACGTAATCATCGATACCGTCAACAGCGCAACCAAGAAAGTCAAAACCAGGACCCAGATAGGCAACGGTAGCTGGAGCAAAATATTTGACCGACGAATAATGGGGGTGAGTGTAACATCCTCGAAATGGACCTAGTTGTTTTACATTATTTCTTGATTTAAATTAGTATTTAAAGGTGTTTGGAAATAATATTGTTTGAAATAGTCGAAATAATTGGAATAGGATTTGAATATTCCAATGTGATAAGTGAATTATTAATTGTTGTAAATTAATATAGTTGACGGTACAATAAAATGTTTGGACTCGCAAATGGTTTTCGGGTTCCAGGCAATAGATAGAAATGGGGTATTAAATTATACCCGTATAATTGAAGTTGGTTGGAAAGAGTCGATATATATCAACTTTCCCAAAAAGGAAAGTTTATTTCCTTTTCTCCAATTCCTTTGAAAACTCTATGAAATCTAAATCAAAAATCGAAATCAAACATGAACTAAGAATCTGAAGCTGTGATTCTGATTAGTTCATCATCATAATCATATTCTTTCTTCAAATTTGTAAGTTTCATTCTTTAAATTTGATGATTAGTGAAATTGATGAATTATGGAATTTGATATGAAATTGGATGTTAGAAACATGTTAGAAGCGTTACATACTGATTATGTAATGTTATTGTGGTTTTAGATTGTTAAAATTCGGGTTTTGAATGATTTTGTTATAAAACCCGTGGGTAAGGTTTTGATCAGAACGAACAGGGCTGGGACGAAGGGAGTACCCGGCCGGTACCTCCCTTACCCGGCGGGTAAGTCAAGAAATTGGGGAATCCGGCGGCTTGGCACGAATCCGGCGGATTCAAGTGTTTGGCTAGTACCCGGCGGGTACTAACCTTACCCGGCGGGTAAAGCTGATTTCCAGCAGCTTTCATGTTAAGTTTAAATACTTATAAGTTATAAATATAACTTGATTATGATATGTTATATGTTATAATTAGTTGCATGTTTATACATGAAATGGTATAAAGTGGTTAGGTACCATTTGATTATTAAATACCATTTGATGATTGTCTATCATGATTAAAGTGGTACATTGTGTAATGTACTATTGTAATATGTTATATGATTATAACATAAGCTTATTGTTATTAATGAGTATTAATTCATTGTTTATTGATTTTATTCTCAGATGTGGAGAAGGCTCAGTAATATTAGATCTCTGAGCTTGCAGCTGAGGTAGTCAGTGAGTGGATCTGTAACCTCAGTGTGATTTAGTTTTAATGATTTGATTTACAACAAGTAATTTATAGTATTACTTTGATAGAATATAATTGTTTGAGATATCTTACCATGTTAGTTTGGTGGTTTGTTTACTTGGCTGTTTGAGCTAATATGTAAGATTCTGAGGTCAACTTGACTTGACAGTTGGACTTGGTTGTTATTGTAGACGACAGGAGATCTTGAAACTTGAAATGTTGGTTTAGAGATCTAGGTCGTGTGTGATTAACAACTGGTTACCGGTAATTCTGTATAGGCCAATACAGATGATTGATAAGAGTTCCTTGAGTACCAAACCGGTATTAGGGTGTCTCAGGAGCCACCGGTCCTCATGACGATTGATAATGCTTGATTGGTGTTGCTTGTAGGACATTGATTGGATGTCGAGTGATTGATAGATTTTCTGTTTATTGTTATTTGATGTAAACAGATTGTTATGCTAGGTTGGACTGTTGCTTATAGTTTCATTCACTTAGCTTTATGCTAACCCCACCACAGTTCTTCCTGCAGGTTGAAATAGATGGGACATATTGGGCAGGGCAGGAAGTGTTTTGACTGGATGGAATGTTGACAGGCTAATACTCTGATGTTAATTTTATAACTGTAGAAGTGTTTTGAATTATATAACACCGAGTACTTGAACTGTCATGTGTTTTGATTTGAAAAAGTTTATTGACATTTTGAGTACATTGATAGTATGTTTTTAAATATACGCTTCCGAGTCGCAATTATTATATTATTGTTTATAATTAAACGAGGGGTGTTATAAGTTGATATCAGAGCAATAGTTTGGGTGAATTGGACTTGATAGAATGTTCAATCCTAAACTTTGTTTGAGTTGAGTCAAACATTCCAGAAGGTGTGGGTTTAGTTGATTAGTTGATGCATGATAAAGTAGTTAGTTGAATATGTACTAACCCTTAACAAGTTGTGAAGTTGTTGTTTGATTGCAGAGACGGAGTGTTGAGAACTGAGACACTGTCATATCTGCTCAGAATACAAGTGTCATGCCGCTGTTGGTATAAGACTTCAACCACTGTTAGTAGAAGTCAACCACTGTTAGAAGAAGACAACCGCTGTTAGTACATTTGTCTAACAGGGCCACTGTTAGTATATGTAAAGTGTTTTGTATTAAGTACTCAACCACTGTTAATGTTATATGAGTACTACCCCTGTTAGTTATATACTCAACCACTGTTGGTTAGTCGGTTAGAGATAATTATGGAATAGATAGGATTTCCATAATAGTTTGATTCTGTAAAGGACTCTATGTGTTATAAATAGAGATTCTGTAAAACCCTAGAGGTAGATAAGACAAATTCATTCTAGTTATTAGCTTCAAGGTTGTAAACCCTAACACAAATTGTGTGTTCGTATTATTGTTAATAATATTGAAGCTTTTGGTTAGACATTCTGTTATATACAAGTTTGTTCTTCAAGTTATTAATAAACTATTCCGCAAGCTTATTAATAATCAATCAAAGTAATACATACTAAGATCTCTAGCTGGGATCATCAAGTGGTATCAGAGCTTGATATTACTTTGATCTTGAAGAAGGTAATTGAATTTCGCAGCTTTTTCAACAAATAACAAGATGTCTACTGAATCAATGGAAGGTATACAAGCTACAAAGATTCCCATGCTCAAACCTGATGAGTTTGAGCTATGGCAGACTAGGATTAGGCAATACATGTTGCTTACGGATTATATGATGTGGGAGGTGGTTATTAATGGACCAAACTATACTAAGGATGCAGATGGTAAAAAGGAAGAAAGACCACCACCAAAGTCTGATGCAGAGAGAAAAGAAAGAGCAACAGAGTGGAAGGCATTAAGTACTCTACTTTTGTCTATTCCTAATGAGTATCAAAGAAAGTTTGAAAACTGTGAAGATGCTCAGGTTCTTATGCAAGCAATTGTTAAGAGATTTGGTGGTAATGATAACACCAAGAAGAATAAGAGATCTCTTCTCAAACAACAGTTGAAAACTTTGCAGGTGTATAGTCTGAAACTCTGACTCAGACTTTTGATAGGTTTCAAAAACTTGTGGGTGATTTAGAAAATCACAATGTCAAGATTGATAAAGATGACTTGAACAGGAAGTTTCTAAGATCACTTGGTACAGATTGGAATATGTACACTGTGGGACTTAGACAAAGTCCAGATCTTGAAGAGAAAGAGATTGAAGACCTGTACAATGATCTGAGGAATTTTGAGCCTGAAGTTCTAGCGTTGAAACAGTCCAATGGTGGCTCTAACAATGCTGCTTTTGTTTCTGTTGGTGAATCTGGTAGTTGTAGCACATCTGGTGCTAATGATAATGTATTGGAAGCATTCTTTGCAAGCCATGTGAATTCATCATTAACTACAGAAGATTTGGAGCAGGTTAGTGAAGAGGACCTGGAAGAGATGGATTTAAGATGGCAGATGGCCATGATTACAATCAGGGCAAAGAGGTTTATGCAGAGTTCTGGGAACAGAAATTTTTCTTACAAGAGAGATGGTGTAGCTGGTTTTGACAAGAGCAAGGTGGAGTGTTTCAACTGTCACAAGATGGGACACTTTGCTAGGGAGTGCAAGAGCACACAGGCTGGAGGATCTCAGAATGGTTTTGTAAGAAATAATTCTGGTCCTCAAAGAAGATTGATACCAGTTCAGAACACCACCTCAGATTCATTGGTTGCTCAAGATGGAATGGGAGGATTTGACTGGAGTGACCAAGAAGAGCTTGTAGTTCAGAATCAAGCTTTGATGGCTGTCACAGAAGAACCAGAGCCTTCAGACATTCCATATGAGGTACAATCTAAATTATGTTCTCCTGCATGTAAGAAAATGGTTAAATTTTATAGGGATCATAATATGGTTGTGTGTAATGAATTAAAAGCTTGTAAGGAAAAGAGTCAACATGCCACTTTAGCTATTGAAAACTTAGAAAATCAGATAAAAGCTTATGAAAAGAATGAATCTCAATTTCACTTAGATATTAAGTATCTAAATTGGGAAAAGAAAGCTTTACAAACAAAAGTTGATATGCTAAGTGCTAAGTTGGCTGAGGCAATTTCTGATAAGGAGTCAATAAAATTGAAAGTTGATGAGTTGGAAAATGTTTCAAAAGGTGTTCAAAACTTAATCAAGTCTCAAATTCATGATAAATTAAAACTTGGATTAGGTTACAACCTTAATGCTGTTCCTCCACCTTATAATCATACTTATTTCCCACCTAAAAGTGATTTTGTTTTAGAAACACTTAAGGTAGGTGTGTCTGAGGAGGTTAAAAAGGTAGATCCAGTTGTTAATTGTGATGATAATGTGAATTTTGATAAAGTTGAGGTATCTGATTGGACTGAGGAAGATGAGTGTGATAGTGATAGCTCATCTAGTGGTAATTCTGTGGATGGTAGTGTTAAGTATATTACTGGTCTAGTTTCTGAACTTAATAGTACTAAACTAGAAGAGGGTAAAAAGATGTTTGTTGAGAAAGCAAAGGCTCAGTTAGATCAAGTCAGGAAAACCAACAAGGCTAGTTCAGGTTTAGGATATGTACACAAAAAGGTCAATACTGAAACAAAAGACAAGTTGAAATCTGAGTGTGATAAGTGTACATGTAAATCAAAGAAGTCTGAGTTACATGCTGCAAATAATGTGAATAAATCCATTCCCAGGGGTAATCAAAGAAATTGGAACCAATTGGTTTCACAAAGGTTGGGTAATGGGTTTGAATGTGTGAAAAGAAAGTCATGTTTTATTTGTGGTAGATATAATCATCTTCAACGGGACTGTTACTACAATCCTAAAAATAATAGGAACAGTGGTACAGGTCATGTGTTGATAAATAAGCCTAACAGAGGCAAGGCTGCAGCCCCTGTTAATGCTACAGCAGTGCCCCTGTCAACGGCTAACAGAGGCAAGACACGAACAGGGGAGGGTTTGACCACTGTCAGGCATGGTACCTCTGCTGGTATTAAACATTTCAAAAGAATGTATATACCAAGTAAAGCTACCACTGCCAGGTTAATCAATACAAACTTAAAGGTGACCACTGTCAGACCATTAACCCCTGTCAGGTCTAAAACAGATTGTTTTTGGAGACATAAAAATGAGTGTAAATCTGAAGTGTCCAAAACCAATGCAGCATTGAGATCAATCACTGTCAAAAGGGTTGATGTCAAAGGTGCTCATGGGAAACCCAAAGCCAAATTGGTTTGGGTTCCCAAGAAAAACTAATTGTTTTTCTCATATATGTGCAGGGCAAGCCACCAAGCTTATGGCATATTGATTCTGGCTGTTCAAGACACATGACTGGAGACAGGAAAAAGCTACAGGACTTTAAAGCGTTTGCTGGAGGAGATGTAGCATTTGGAAGCAATCCTAAAGGAGGTAAAATCACAGGTAAAGGTAAGGTAAAAAGCAGTAAGCTCACTTTCAATGATGTTTATTATGTTGAGCAATTGAGATACAATTTGCTTAGTGTGAGTCAAATCACAGATAAGCAAAATCCTGTATATTTCACTGACACAGAATGCCTTATACTTTCTGAAAAACTCAAAATACCTGAAGATAAGATTTTAATGAGAGTTCCAAGAAAGGATAATGTATACTGTAGTGATTTAAACAAGATGGAATCTCAAAATGTTAACTGTCTCATTTCTAAAGCTACTGTATCTGAATCTGAACTATGGCATAGGAGGATGTGTCACTTGAATTTCAAGACCATGAATAAACTTGTTAGGAATAAGCTAGTGAGAGGCTTACCTGAAAAGTTATTTGAATGTAGTGACCACTGTGTAGCATGTCTCAAAGGCAAGCAACACAAGACCTCTTATAAGACCAAGCTTGTGAATACCAATACCACTCCCTTACACCTGTTACATATGGATTTGTTTGGCCCTACCAATGTAGCTAGTCAAGGGAAGAAATCTTACTGTTTGGTAATAACTGATGATTACTCTAGAATGAGTTGGGTGTTCTTTCTTAGGACTAAGGATGAGACAGGTGAAATACTTAGATCATTCATAACTAGGATTGAGAATTCAACTAATCAAAAGGTTAAGATCATCAGGTGTGATAATGGGACAGAATTTAAGAATCATGAGATGAATAAGTTCTGTGAGGATAAAGGTATAGAAAGACAGTATAGTGCACCTAGGACTCCACAACAAAATGGAGTAGCTGAGAGGAGGAATAGGACACTAATTGAGGCTGCTAGAAGCATGCTAGCAGATGCTAAACTACCAATGTCCTTTTGGGCAGAGGCAGTTAGCACTGCTTGTTATGTTTTGAATAGGATTTTGATTATTAAACCTCATAACAAGACACCCTATGAGTTATTCTTTAAGAGAAAACCTTTGGTTAGCTTTTTAAAACCATTTGGATGTCCTTGTACTGTCTTAAATACCATAGATCATCTTGGTAAGTTTCAGAGTAAGGTAGATGAGGGTGTATTTGTTGGATACTCTATTCAAAGCAAGGCTTATAGAGTATTTAACAAAAGGACTAGGATCATAGAAGAGACCATGGATGTGACCTTTAATGAACATACATCAAATGTAGAAGGAAAAGGTCCAGAAGTTTTGTTTGATATTGATGCACTAACCCATGCTTTTAGATATCCAGATTTGTCTATTAGTGCAGGTACAGATGCAGGTACAGATGCAGGTAATGATGCAGGTAAAGATGGGCATTCAACCTCAAGTCAAACTAAAAAGGATGACTTGAAGTATGTCTTGTTTCCTATTTGGACTCCAGATCCACCAGAAGTATTTCAACAGGAACAGGATCAACCAGAGAAAGATGCTTCGTCTGATGATTCAAATGGTTCACCTGGTAAAACTGGTGCAAGCAAGGGTGCAGATGATTTAACTTCACCAGATCATCAACCATTCACTTCAAAGGGATCTCATACAGATCCAGAGCATGAGTCAGAGGAAGAGCATGATTCTCCAAAATTTGTTGAACAAAGTCCTCCATTTCAAGTTTTGGAAAGGACTTCTTTGTCAGATTCTGAAGCAACTCCAAAGTCATCAAAGGAAAGAGAGGAAAGAGAGTCTTTTTCAGACTCAGAGATAGATAATCTTTTGGGTTCTAATTTGGAAAGAGAACTACTTGATACTTCTACATCTAAGTATTTGGTTCATAAAGATCATTCTTTGGATTTGATTATTGGTGATATTATGACTCCTGTTCAGACAAGACATCAAACCAAGGTAAGAGAAGAAGATGTACATACTTCATTGTATGTATGTTTTCTTTCTCAGATGGAACCAAAGAAGGCAGTGGAGGCTCTCAAAGATCCAAGCTGGATTGAATCTATGCAGGAAGAATTGTTGCAATTCAAACTGCAAGATGTGTGGGATTTGGTTGATCTTCCAAAAGGAAAGAAAGCTATAGGCACAAGATGGATCTTCAAGAACAAGAGAGATGAAAGAGGGATAGTTATCAAGAATAAGGCTCGGTTGGTAGCACAGGGGTACACACAGGAAGAAGGCATAGATTATGATGATGTCTTTGCCCCTGTTGCTAGAATAGAAGCTATTAGATTATTTTTAGCTTATGCATCTTATCAGGATTTCAAAGTTTATCAAATGGATGTGAAGAGTGCTTTTCTTCATGGTCTAATTGATGATGAGGTGTATGTTTGCCAACCACCAGGGTTTGAAGATCCAACATATCCAGATAGAGTGTGCAGATTGAAGAAAGCATTGTATGGATTACATCAAGCTCCAAGAGCTTGGTATGATACTCTATCTGAGTACTTGCTCAAGAATGGATTCAAGCGAGGTACTATTGACAAGACATTGTTTACCAAGAGGGTTCAAAGAGATATATTGCTGGTACAGGTGTATGTTGATGATATTATTTTCGGGTCTACAAGGGATTCATTGTGCAAAGAGTTTGAGGATTTAATGCATAAGAAGTTCAAGATGAGTTCAATGGGTGAACTCACATTCTTTTTAGGATTGCAGGTCAAGCAAAAGTTAGATGGAATCTTTATTAACCAAGGGAAGTATGTGAAAGATATTTTGAATAAACTTGGTTATAAAGACGTGAAGGTAGCTAGCACTCCTATGGAGGCACATAAACATCTTAATTCTGATCCTGAGGGGGAGGAAGTAGATGTGCACTTATACAGGTCAATGATTGGTTCATTGATGTATTTAACTTCATCTAGACCTGATATAATGTTTGCAGTGTGTCTTTGTGCTAGATATCATACCAATCCAAAGCAGTCACACATGTATGCTGTGAAGAGGATCTTTAGATACTTGAAAGGTCAACCTGATTTGGGACTTTGGTATGCTAAAGGATCAGATTTTGAGCTTAAGGCTTTCACAGATAGTGACTATGGTGGTGAGAACATGGATCGAAAATCCACCAGTGGAGGATGTCAATTTCTTGGAAATAGATTAGTGTCATGGCAATGTAAAAAGCAGACCACGGTTTCCACTTCTACAGCAGAAGCAGAATATGTTGCAGCATCAAGTTGCTGTGCACAGGTTCTTTGGATTCAGAATCAAATGCTGGATTATGGTTTGACTTTCATGAACACTCCTATTTATATTGATAATACTTCTGCTATTAGTATCATTCAGAATCCAGTTAAGCATTCAAAAACCAAACACATTGAGATCAGATATCATTTTATACGAGATTGTTATGATAAAAGATTGATTCATATTTTTAAAATTCATACTGATAATCAACTTGCAGATCTTTTTACAAAAGCATTTGATGTAGGAAGATTTACATTTTTGATAACTAATATTGGTATGATAAATCTCACATAGTGTTTTGGTCTGGATTTGATACTAACAGGGATAAAATATATTGTATGTGACAGGGTCAGGTGTTGCCACTGTTAGCTTCATCATGATAACAGATGGTGCCACTGTTAGTCTACCTTTGCCACTGTCAATGTATTTTAAACCTCTGCTGTATATGTGTGTAATTTAACCCCTGCTAGTTGTTTTTCTTAGTTTAATATTGCAGGTTTCAGCCACTGTCAAGAGACATCACTTGAGCTGGAATTTAATGTTTTATTTGTTTCTTCTTATTTGTTTTGGTTAAAAAAAATAAAATAAAATAAAAAAATAAAAAAATCGTTGTCTAACTAAGCTAAGTTTATGCCCCTGTTAGTTCTAAGTTGGCGTTTCCTTGGTCGGATGCCCCTGCTAGACTATCAGCCGCTGCTAGCTTTGTTAGATGGTTAGAAAGGGTTGACTATAAATTGACAAGTGAGGTACCCCTGTTGGGTTTGTTTGTAAATTGTGCCCCTGTTGGGTATAACCAGAAGTGCCACTACTAGTTCTATTTTTAGGGCTTGGCACTGTCATCAAATAAATACTCAAATACTTCACTTTTTCAATTACGCTTTCAAAATTTTCAAAACCCTTCAATAATCGCTCTCGCTTTGAGTTGTTTATTGTAATTCACTCTTCGTTCGTTCATCAATTACATCAATGGCATCTTCATCAACATCTGATTCTGATCATTCTACGCTAAGTGTTCATTCTGAACACAACATGAGGGCTTTCTTGAATAAAGAACTTGCCGATGAGTATTTTCACCCTATCATCGATTTCTTGAGTAATTGTCCAGTTACTTATGCCCTTACTGTCGCTCCACGATTGATTCGATCACATATTCAGGAATTCTGGCAGAATGCAAAGGAAGGGAATGTTAATGGCATTACTCACATTCATTCCACTGTCAAGGGTCAGAAGGTAATGGTTACTGAGATTGTTCTAAGAGAGCTTTTACAGTTTGATGATGAAGGAGGAATTCTGGAATTACCGAGAGAAGATTTGTTTAAAGGCATTATGGATATGGGGTATGAAGGTTCAGGAAAGACAAGATCAGAATATACTTTCTTGAAGTCATGGTTTTGTCCTCAATGGAAGTTCTACATTCATACTTTTCTGGTATGTTTGTCTCAAAAGAGAACTAGTTTTAATGAATTTAGTTCTACTATTGCATATCCTATTATCTGCTTGGCACAGGGTATTAAATTTAATATGTCTAGATTTATCTTAGATAATATGGTTAGGAATGTAAAGGGTGATACATTCGTTATGTACCCTAGATTTGTTCAGCTTTTATTGAATAATCAATTGTCAAATCTGCCAGCAGAGGATAGTGTGATTGTTAGTTCTACTCTATCTTTGAGGACTATTCAGGCTATGAATAAGTATCAGAATGCTTTTTCTAAGAAGGAAACTGCATTATTTTCTACAATGCTAGTTACTCCTTCTGCCACTGGTGGTGTATTACCAACACCATCTGGACCAAATGATGACAGACCAACAACACAAGTTGGTTCTGAACACACATCAAGAGGTGGCATCAAAAGAAAACAAGGGAACAAACAGCCTACCCAATCTAAAGCCAAGAAATCCAAGAAGGCTACACAGGCTATGGAGATTCCTGTTTCTCCACAGTCTCAGTCAACTGTTCCAACACAACAGGTGAACATACTTGATGAAAATGTTCATTCTGGAAGGGCTGCCACTACTGTTTCTAGCCCACTGGCAGGGCAGGATAGTGGTAACATTAATCAGACTCAACCAGAGGCAACTATGTTTGATGAACCTATGGGTGATGATTCAAATGTAGGTCCCAGTACCAATAACCAAGGGACATCTGCAGTGGCAGATGTGGGCAAGGATTCAACTAAGAGGTCACACTCTAATGTTGATGAGCCTAGTGATACTGATGAATTGACGATTTCCTATCTTGTACATGATGTCAATAAACTGTGGAGCAAATATGAGAGGGAAAGGGCTTACAGAAAAGAGGCTCAACAGAAAATTCAAGCTCAGGATGAGTTAATTGCTAAGCAGAAGGAGATCATTGATCATCAGAAGGAAGAGTTGCTTGATGTGAAGAATAGATTGGTAGTACTTGAGGAGGCTGTCAACAATATTCTTCTACCTGCAAATAGGTTAAAGGAATCTTCAGGCAAGGGGGAGAAGAAAGCAGATGATGATATTATGCCTGAAGATGATGGTTCAAGAAAAGCAGGTGATGATGATGATGATGATTCACATGGACCTCATTATGATATGGGTGGAGAAATGATAAACATTGATGAGATGAATGATGATTCTGCAGCTACAGAGGTGTTTGATGATAATACAGCTACAGAGGTGCTTGAGCTTGATGATAATACAGTTGAGATGAATATATGTGGTAGTAATGAGGCACAATCAGAAGACACTGTGGAATTAGTGTTTGATGATAAAGATGATGATTATGTGCAGAGCAGGGATAAGGCTGAGGAGGAGCTAAATGTATCTGATTATGTGATACATGAAAGTTTAGATGATGAGGTAGTTGATGGTGCAGGAGCAGAGCAGACTGATGAAACAGTTTATCAGGTATTTCCATTGAATAAAGGGTTGCCTGAGAAAGCTGCACTTAGATTATATGTTTGGGATGTGATGGGTGCTAACCTGGATGATAAGAAAAGAGTTAGTTTTAGTGATAGGTCAGTGTATGAGGTGGTCGATGATGTTGAAAAAGAGATGAAAGAAGGAGAAGTTGAAATTAAGGGGGAGCAATCAAAGTCAATTGATGAAGAGAAGAAGTTGCAGACTTTTACAAGAAAGAAATCAATTCCAAGAAGAAAGTCAACTAAAAGTTTATCCCCTGTCAAAACTTCTACCTCTGTTGTCACAATTTCAACCCCTGTCAACACTAACACAACCACTGTTATGTCTACCCCTGTTAGTACACCAACTCCTACCACTGTTAATACACCAATCACCACTGCTGTCATATCAACCCCTGTCACAACTACAACAACAACAACAAGACCAAGAGAGGTACCTGTTACAATAAGAGAACCAACTTCACCACTTAAACCTAAGTCTAAAGTGCCTATGATTGATCCAAAAGACAAAGGTAAAGGAAAGTTAAAAGAAAAATCAAAGGTGAAAGAAATTAAAGAACCTCATATTGAGTCTCATGATATGCTGAGGATGCAAGTAGAAGAAAGAGAAAGGTTGATAAGGAGAGCTGCAGAAGCTAAAGCTGAAGAAGAGGGTGATGATGTGAAAATGATTTTGGATGATCTGAGTGTAGTGACTATTACACAGAAAGCTGCAGAGATTGTTAAAGAAAAGACTGCACAAGGATTAAAGCTTCCTGCTCAGAGAGTTCATGATTATTTAAAGAAGAAGAAAGATAATGAAGAGGAAGAGTTATCTTCTGGATTTTTGTTGATGAAAAAGTCGAATGAGGAAAGGGCTAGAAAGAAAAAGCAAGAGGAATTAGCCAAGAAGAGAAGTAAACCTTTACCATATGCTGAAAGGAGAAGACAAATGATCAATGCATTGTCTGAAAATTATGCCCCAGCTAAAATTGTTAGAGGATGGAATATGCAGAAGCTGCAACAGGCATATGATAGGTATATGGGAAGAGATGAAGAGTGGATAAAGAAAATGGAAGAGAATAGACATTTGAATGCATTGATGAAGGAGAAGAAAGAAAAGGCAGATAAGGAAATGGTAAAGTTTTTGAAGGAAGAAGAAGAAAGAAGAGAAAAGGCAGCTACTGAGGCAGCAGAGAAAGCCTTAGAGGATAAGCAGAATGAAGTTAGAAGAAATTCATGGAAAAATCAGATTTCTAAAGATAATGTTATTCCTGATATTCCAAGATTTGATCCAGAGCTGAAAAAGAGAATCAAGATTCTGACTGATAGCAAGGAGATTTCTGAAGGACCAAGAAAGGCTAGAATTATAAATTGGGAAGGAGTAGCAATTGATTATGGTTTCAGAAAAATGATCCTTGAGATCAAGATTGAAAGGGAAAGAGGATTTGATGATCATGTTGGGAGTATGGTTGATTTGCTCAGAATTTGTACAAGAGATGATCTTATGGAGTTGTATCAAGTGAGCAGAATCAGGAATAGAAAGAACTCTGAAGCAGTGATTGAAAGACAAATGATGGAGTTATTGCAAAGCCTGTTTGAACCAGCCAGCTTGTATCACTTATTCTTTCATTGTTATCAAAGGGTTATAACCTGGAGATATTTTGCCAGAGCTGGAGTACACATGGTAGTATTTAACAATGGGCAGGTGATCTACATGTTTGATGATCGACATTATGTGCTGGGAACAGGGCTGCTGAATAGATTGGTTGATTTGAAGTTATCTACAACCATCATTACTGAAGGAGCTTACAGAGCTTTATACATGGTGTTCAATCAACTGCATAAGAGGCAAACAATAAAGGAGAAAGAAGAAGAAAAGAAGGATTGAAACTTGAATCATTACTCTGAATGATCAAGTTTAGGGGGAGATTGTTGAGAACTGAGACACTGTCATATCTGCTCAGAATACAAGTGTCATGCCGCTGTTGGTATAAGACTTCAACCACTGTTAGTAGAAGTCAACCACTGTTAGAAGAAGACAACCGCTGTTAGTACATTTGTCTAACAGGGCCACTGTTAGTATATGTAAAGTGTTTTGTATTAAGTACTCAACCACTGTTAATGTTATATGAGTACTACCCCTGTTAGTTATATACTCAACCACTGTTGGTTAGTCGGTTAGAGATAATTATGGAATAGATAGGATTTCCATAATAGTTTGATTCTGTAAAGGACTCTATGTGTTATAAATAGAGATTCTGTAAAACCCTAGAGGTAGATAAGACAAATTCATTCTAGTTATTAGCTTCAAGGTTGTAAACCCTAACACAAATTGTGTGTTCGTATTATTGTTAATAATATTGAAGCTTTTGGTTAGACATTCTGTTATATACAAGTTTGTTCTTCAAGTTATTAATAAACTATTCCGCAAGCTTATTAATAATCAATCAAAGTAATACATACTAAGATCTCTAGCTGGGATCATCACGGAGGAATATGAGAACCTGATGGGTATTCTCATTGATTCCTCAACATTGCTGGCTTAAGATTTGTCAGGTAATCTTCGATAAGCCTATGTTAATTTAAACTAACTTGAATTGTTTACTCTGTTATGTTGAGTAAGCATTTTTGTGAAGTTAATTGAGTCAGACTGCTATGATTCCCCAGATTTGAGTCAATTAATGATTGCTATAGGTTGACATGAGGAGATAAGTGTTAAATGAGATGCCCGTTGTTGCTCATTGTTGTTAGTATTTCTGATTAAATTGAGAATGCAGAAATATGATTAAGTAAATAGAAAAGAGTTGATTAAGGTTTTAGCAAGATTGATGTTAGAACCTAAGAGTGTCTTTATTAGTGAGACAAAATAATTGATAGTATTATGTAAATGGATTAATCACAAGGTGTGATCTAAATCCTTGTTAAGGAAGGTTGTGTCATTTGGATTGATAATGACTGCTATTTGAGAAAATATGTGTTTATGTGACTACATGATATGTTTTGATTGTAGTTAAATAATAGATCTAAACCGAGATTGATAGGTTTATGAGGAGCGTAGAATATGATAAAGTGAAATTGATTTGGGAAGTGATAGATCTTTCTGATCAATTGTAAATTAATAGATGAAATGTTTTATAGTAACATGATTGAATATGCTTGTTGTGACAGTGATGCTTGATATGTTAGCATATGTCAAAGTAATGATAATTAATTAAGATGTGTCCTGAATTTTGAGGAAAATAGGGACATTGATTAGTGTTAAGTATTGAAATTATGATGATAGGTTATCATATGTTTGAGGTTTCAGACAAGTAGATATACTGAGTAATTCAATTGTTGAAAATTAGAACATTGTGTGTATGTGAAATGGCTTGCATATGTAGGGTTGAATATGTAAGTAGTAAGCTGATTTTGAGTGTGTATCAGCTGATAGAAACTATTAAATAGATTATTATTGATTTGAAATCATGAAGTATTTAATACATATATGAGATGAGAATAGATCACATTGATAATTATAATGTAGAGTAGCCTGAAAATGGATTGTGAAGAACATAATCTTGCAACGCCTGATCACCGTTGTTATATTATGTTGTGTCACATGAACTTGTTGAGACTACTTGGTATAAAAGAAATGTAATATGATTTTGTGAATTGAGCATGATAGCATGCTAAGTGGTTTAATAGTTGTTTTGATAAGAAAACAATCAGTTGATAGAACTGTGACTTTTAGACTATAAAAGTGCCAGGTAAATGATAGTTGTCATTGATAAAGGTTTTGATGATAAACCTAAGTGACTAATTTGATTTTGTTGAATATGTGATTGTGATAGATTACATGTAGGTGGGTTTGATAGTGTTTAAATGAATCACTATTTTATAGCTGGCTTGTATGAAGCTAAAGTTGAGATAGGTTGATATTGTCTTGCTTGAGGAATTCTAAGTATTATTGAATGTAATAATGTGAAGTCTATGTTTGAAAGTAAACATATAATATGAAATGGCTTGTGTGGAGCCAATATTGATGTAGGTTGACCTTGTCCTTGCGAATGATTGATAAGATTATTGAATGTAATAATTTGAAATATATGTTTGAAAGTGAACATATAAGATGAAATGGTTTGTTGTGAGTTAATATTGATAGTATGTTAACTTTGAAAGTCAAACCATGAATAGAGAGTTGTGTATAAAATTAATTGCTTGTGATTGGTTTGAGTTTGGGTCAAACTTGAGGGAAGCAATTAGAGAATTTTATTGATTGATTGATTGAAATTGAAGTTGACAAATAGTCAACTGTGTGTGTTAAAATAGTCTAACATAGATTGTAGTGTTATGATTTTGGGGGAATATGATTGAATTCCTTGATTAGTCCAAAACATGTTGAAATGGGTCATTTAAGATCCAAAGGAAATAGATGAATTGTCTAAGTTTATGAAACTTGATTTATTACTTAAGGCTAGTATTAAGTAATTGAAATATTGTTAAGTATAATTGAGTATTCAGTTAAGTAATATTTGATATTTGAGTTGAATACCTGTTAAGAAATTATATTGATATGAAGTCATTGTTTGATATGACAGTTATAATTTGTTAAGATATGTTAAGAGTAAGTTAAGTCACATTGATTAGAATTGTGATAAGACAGTCTTACCAGTGTATGAGGCTTGTGATGACAGCCATGATTGGGTAAGAATGTGAGAAGTGAAATAATTGAAAGTTATTATTGATGATTGTGTAGGTTGATTGATACCTCATGGTAAATTACTTAAGTATTGAAAGAATTGAATGGATTCTTTTGCTAATTGTTGATAGTATACAAGTAAAGTAAGTGATAAAGTGGAAAAATGGGATTAGATCCAAGTAAGAAAAGATATGAAAGGATATCTGAAAGTTGAATTGTATTAAAGATATAGTTGATCTTTGTTAATTTTGAGGAAATATAAATTGAATAGTTGTTCATATTTTAAGAAATCAGGTATGTAATTAAGTGTAATGATCATTATTTTGATAGTTTAAGAATAATGATTGTTTGAAACTTGGAATTGAAAACCTGATGTGTATAAGTGTGGATGATAGAAATTAAGGGAAATCTTGAAGTTGATAGGTGATGATGGTATTCACCAAACTTTATTGGAAGTTTAGATTGAATTGTTTAAGTTATATACGAATTGGTATGTATATAAGTGAAACATAGAGTTGTTGATTTTAATTATTCCATGCTTGTGGTCTGGATATATGATGATTAGTAGTAATGGGAAGGCTTGATAAAGACTTTAACAGTCTGAATGGCCTATTATGTAAAGTTAAATGGAATTGATAGGGATGTGTCCATTTTAGAGAGTACCTGAAATTGTGTAGATATGTATGTGTGGTATACATGATAATAAATGGCATGATAAGTTTTAATAGAATAAATTAAAATGTGCCATAAGATATGTGGAAGTCAGTTAATTGTGATTAACTTGATGTAGATTGTATTAGAAATGTGTTGAAAAGTAGCACATTTTGATAATGTGATATTGTGATGCTTGACCTGTAGTATCATAATATGTGGATTAAGACTGACTTAGTTGCTAGATTGACGGGATCTAGTGTTGAATGATTAGGTGATTAAAGTTGTATAATTTTCTAATTGCTTGAGATTAGTAGTTTATGATTGTAAGGTTGAATTGAAAGAACTGGTTGTTGAAAATAGATTCTTGATGTCTTACCAGTTTAAGTAATATATGAATTCTAACTTGATGGTTAGTTAGATTTTGAAAATAAATAGTAAGTAATGATAGATGTACTGAAATGTATAATCATTAGTGTTATGATTATTGATTGGACAATTGTTGTTGTTGACAATTGATAGGTTGTAATGAAAGGAATTGCAAATGGAAATAAGTCAATGTAGAGGTTGGTTGAATGTAGGTAATATTTGATTGTGGTACTTTTGTTGACTGAGCAAAGTACTTGTTAATTGTAGTTTTACCTACTAAGTGTGACATCTGCTTTGCTTATTAAGGTGATATGAATCTGGATTACTTCTAAGTAAAGAATTTCATATGATAGTGATAGTGATATGTGAATATGATAGGTTGTTCAAGAGAGTAGGTATGAAACTTTTGGATGGAAAGTTGACTTAGAGTTGAATTTTAAATCTTTGTTGTTAAGTGTGTTGTGGTTCTATAACCACTGTTATTGTTATTGTTTCTGTTTTGTTGTTAACAGAGATGAATAGTGGTAATAGGTTAAAGATTTTAGCACATTGCTAATTTCGGGTTGTATAGACCTATTAAGTAATGTTAAGTCTTACTTGTTGATAAAGTGATTGTAGGTCTCACTTGTTGAAGTAGGTGTTTGTCTATAAGATATATCTGATTGATGATATTGATTAGATGCACTGTATGTGTGCGTAGGAAAAGATAGAAGCATGTACAATTGGATATGTGCATGTGGAAAGAATTCAAATAGTCTAAGTATAGTTGTAAGTTGCTATTGAGGATCAATGTATGATAAGATTATATGTGATTATATCACATTAGTCAGATTGAATGAGGTTAGATTTCGGGGACGAAATCTCTTTAAGGGGGGGAGAGTTGTAACATCCTCGAAATGGACCTAGTTGTTTTACATTATTTCTTGATTTAAATTAGTATTTAAATGTGTTTGGAAATAATATTGTTTGAAATAGTCGAAATAATTGGAATAGGATTTGAATATTCCAATGTGATAAGTGAATTATTAATTGTTGTAAATTAATATAGTTGACGGTACAATAAAATGTTTGGACTCGCAAATGGTTTTCGGGTTCCAGGCAATAGATAGAGATGGGGTATTAAATTATACCCGTATAATTGAAGTTGGTTGGAAAGAGTCGATATATATCAACTTTCCCAAAAAGGAAAGTTTATTTCCTTTTCTCCAATTCCTTTGAAAACTCTATGAAATCTAAATCAAAAATCGAAATCAAAACATGAACTAAGAATCTGAAGCTGTGATTCTGATTAGTTCATCATCATAATCATATTCTTTCTTCAAATTTGTAAGTTTCATTCTTTAAATTTGATGATTAGTGAAATTGATGAATTATGGAATTTGATATGAAATTGGATGTTAGAAACATGTTAGAAGCGTTACATACTGATTATGTAATGTTATTGTGGTTTTAGATTGTTAAAATTCGGGTTTTGAATGATTTTGTTATAAAACCCGTGGGTAAGGTTTTGATCAGAACGAACAGGGCTGGGACGAAGGGAGTACCCGGCCGGTACCTCCCTTACCCGGCGGGTAAGTCAAGAAATTGGGGAATCCGGCGGCTTGGCACGAATCCGGCGGATTCAAGTGTTTGGCTAGTACCCGGCGGGTACTAACCTTACCCGGCGGGTAAAGCTGATTTCCAGCAGCTTTCATGTTAAGTTTAAATACTTATAAGTTATAAATATAACTTGATTATGATATGTTATATGTTATAATTAGTTGCATGTTTATACATGAAATGGTATAAAGTGGTTAGGTACCATTTGATTATTAAATACCATTTGATGATTGTCTATCATGATTAAAGTGGTACATTGTGTAATGTACTATTGTAATATGTTATATGATTATAACATAAGCTTATTGTTATTAATGAGTATTAATTCATTGTTTATTGATTTTATTCTCAGATGTGGAGAAGGCTCAGTAATATTAGATCTCTGAGCTTGCAGCTGAGGTAGTCAGTGAGTGGATCTGTAACCTCAGTGTGATTTAGTTTTAATGATTTGATTTACAACAAGTAATTTATAGTATTACTTTGATAGAATATAATTGTTTGAGATATCTTACCATGTTAGTTTGGTGGTTTGTTTACTTGGCTGTTTGAGCTAATATGTAAGATTCTGAGGTCAACTTGACTTGACAGTTGGACTTGGTTGTTATTGTAGACGACAGGAGATCTTGAAACTTGAAATGTTGGTTTAGAGATCTAGGTCGTGTGTGATTAACAACTGGTTACCGGTAATTCTGTATAGGCCAATACAGATGATTGATAAGAGTTCCTTGAGTACCAAACCGGTATTAGGGTGTCTCAGGAGCCACCGGTCCTCATGACGATTGATAATGCTTGATTGGTGTTGCTTGTAGGACATTGATTGGATGTCGAGTGATTGATAGATTTTCTGTTTATTGTTATTTGATGTAAACAGATTGTTATGCTAGGTTGGACTGTTGCTTATAGTTTCATTCACTTAGCTTTATGCTAACCCCACCACAGTTCTTCCTGCAGGTTGAAATAGATGGGACATATTGGGCAGGGCAGGAAGTGTTTTGACTGGATGGAATGTTGACAGGCTAATACTCTGATGTTAATTTTATAACTGTAGAAGTGTTTTGAATTATATAACACCGAGTACTTGAACTGTCATGTGTTTTGATTTGAAAAAGTTTATTGACATTTTGAGTACATTGATAGTATGTTTTAAATATACGCTTCCGAGTCGCAATTTAAATATATTTTTGTTGGGGCTTTGAATTCGGGATTCACCAACACAAAACACAAATTCTTATCATCAGGAAATTTAAAACTAATCAATTCCAAAGGGTCATAGCTCCTTACTAGTACAAACCCACCCATGATACAGGGTGCAATATTATCCGCATGATAACCGGATACTTTAGATTCCGATTCGAGTCCCGCAAGGACCATATTGGAAGCCGTAAGTTTTCCACCGAAAAATCCGATTAACAGCGACGGCCGCTACGGCGGCACTGGCGGGACTGGAGCCGAGACCGCTGCCACGTGGGATACATTTTTGTAAGGATAAAGAAATACCGACGGATCAGATATTAGCATTTTCATGATGGAAATAGCAGCGATGCCAGCGCAATTGTACAAAGGGTTTTTGCTGAGCTTTGTAGCGCCGGTGATGTCGGAGATAGAGGCCTGGCCAGGGTGGACATTAGGGTCGATAGTGAGGGTTATGTAATCACCGATACCGTCAACAGCGCAACCAAGAAAGTCAAAACCAGGACCCAGATAGGCAACGGTAGCTGGAGCAAAAGATTTGACCGACGAATAATGGGGGTGAGGCTCTTGGATATGAAGTCGATTCTGATTTGAAGTGATGGATTGATTACATCGAATTAAAGATGATCATGACGACGACGATAATCGAAGAAGCTTTGAATTTTTATTAGTTGGTGAAAATAGAAAACTAGGATTTTTGGTGAATGAAGGTTGATTGCAAATAGCCAATTTATTTTAGAGGGTGTTTGGACTTAGTTTTGAAGATGATAATATTCAGATTATTGTGTTAATGTTTGTTTACAAATTATTAAAAAGCAATTAATTGAAGTTTAGAGGATGTGTAAATGCAGATGAAAACGTTGATTTGTAGAAGCATGAAGCTGCTACCTGCTGCACCAAATAGCAAGTAGGTTTTGGATTAATGTTGTTGTTGTTGGAAATTACCAATGTGCCATTCCATCTCATTTACAAGAATCCTGTCCACCATGACATGACCAAACATGTGGAGCTGGACCGACACTTCATCAAAGTGAACATAGACGGAAACAACCTGCAGCTTGAATTCATCCCTACTGATTTCCAAACTGCTGACGTATTCACAAAGGCACTTTCAGTGAACAAGTTTGAAAATCTGATAAACAATCTAAGCATGGTTGACATCCATACTTAGCTTGACGGGGGTGTAGAATATTCTGGAGAAATCAATCAGTCACCTAACTTCTTGAGAATAAAACAGTCACCTGATTTCCAGGGATTCTGAATTAAAATAAGGATAGCGGATATCTTCCTTTTTGACCTTTTTAGTAATTTAGTTCTAGATTTAATGATGTAGCTCTTGCCTATAAATTTAGATAAATCAGCTAAAAGGATAACAGGTCAAAACTCATAATGTTACCAGTATTAGAATTTTATTAAAGCTTCAAAAAATGTTCCTGGTCCGCCCATTTTAACTTGTACAAACTTACCTGAATTCCGTGAACCCATTTGACCCACTACCTAAATTCCCCTCCCCCTCCACACGCGCACACACACAATTTCCCCTCATCTAATCCATGGTTTATGCAACTCCAAACCATCAAATTAATGATAAGCTGTCGATGTAGTTTTTCAAACCGCAGTATTGGAGTAATAGGTGAGTTGAGAAGCATCATATTAAGTATAAAATGATGTAAATTGTGATGAAATTGTTAAACTGACCTGTAGTATATCACCTTCATGTTACTTTGCAAATTCTCAGCATTGAAGGTTGGCAATCCATTTTCACTAGATTTCCTTCTAGATACGCTTAAATATTATGACAAAACAGTCAACATACATTAGGATGTGAACCACATATAATTCCAATTATTTAACATCTTGAACACTTTTCAAGGTTTTTGACTCTAGTTCCATCCCAATCATGCTCTAAGGATTACCTTTTTCCATATACAACAACAATTACTGCCCTTGGTAAGATGACAGGTTCATCATTGATCATAGAGACTTACAATAGTGTAGTTTTCTAAGATACTTGACAAGTTAAAGAACAAAGAAGGCAAAAATAACGGGTTATTATTATTATTTCACCAAAGTGATTAGCAACATTATCTACCACAATCATTCGTGATAACAGATCACAGTTTTAAACATTAGCATTCTTCATCTTCTTATTCCCACCAATTCATTCATTCATTCATATAATAAATGGTACACGTCTTATTTCAAGTAAAAGGAAACAACTTACCGAATCATCGTCATAATCATCCATCTGGATTAAATGGGAACGGTACTAACAAGTCTAGCACCAACTCTATCCAACTTCTAAACCATTGCAGATGCTTTTAAATTCCCATCCACCATAAAAGCCTCTACCATCTTCTTCCCAATCTCTCTCCCTTTGTCATCATCATCCGTAACCGCCATAGCAGTTGGTCCAGCTCCACTTATCGTGCACCTAAACGCACCTGCTTCTAGTGTAGCCTTCTTCACTGCATACATCCCAAGAATCAAAGGGACGCGTTTCGGCTCCACAATCTTATCAGACGACAACACCTTTCCTAACCCAACAACATCCCCTTGCAACATAGAAGCCACCAACGCACCTGCCTGACTATTATTTCATATATGATGCGACATGGTTATCTCTTTCGGCAATGCCGCCCTCGTCTTTTTTGTTGGGGCTTTGAATTCGGGATTCACCAACACAAAACAAAAATTCTTATCATCAGGAAATTTTAAACTAATCAATTCCAAGGGTCATAGCTCCTTACTAGTACAAACCCACCTATGATACAGGGTGCAATATTATCCACATGATAACCGGATACTTTAGATTCCGAATCGATTCCCGCAAGGACCATATGGGAAGCAGTAAGTTTTCCACCGAAAATCTGATTAACAGCGACGGCCGCTGCGGCGGCACTGGCGGGACTGCAACCGAGACCGCTGCCAAGTAGGAGGCCTTTTTGTAAGGATAAAGAAATACCGACGGATCGGATATTGAGCATTTTCATGATGGAAATAGCAGCGATGCCAGCGCAATTGTACAAAGGGTTTTTGCTGAGCTTTGTAGCGCCGGTGATGTCGGAGATAGAGGCCTGGCCAGGGTGGACATTAGGGTCGATAGTGAGGGTGACGTAATCACCGATACCGTCAACAGCGCAACCAAGAAAGTCAAAACCAGGACCCAGATAGGCAACGGTAGCTGGAGCAAAAGATTTGACCGACGAATAATGGGGGTGAGGCTCTTGGATATGAAGTCGATTCTGATTTGAAGTGATGGATTGATTACATCGAATTAAAGATGATGATGACAACGACGATAATCGAAGAAGCTTTGAGTGATTATTAGTTGGTGAAAAACGGAAAACTAGGATTTTTGGTGAATGAAGGTTGATTGCAAATAGCCAATTTATTTTTAGAGGGTGTTTGGACTTAGTTTTGAAGATGATAATATTCAGATTATTGTGTTAATGGTTGTGAACAAATTATTAATAAGCAATTATTTGAAGTTTAGAGGATGTGAAAACGCAGATGAAAACGTTGATTTGTAGAAGCATGAAGTTGCTACCTGCTGCACCAAATCCCAGGTAGGTTTTGGATTAATGCTGTTGTTGATGGAAATTACCAATGTGCCATTCCATCTCATTTACAAGAATCCTGTCCACCATGACATGACCAAACATGTGGAGCTGGACCGACACTTCATCAAAGAGAACATAGACGGAAACAACCTGCAGCTTGAATTCATCCCTACTGATTTCCAAACTGCTGACGTATTCACAAAGGCACTTTCAGTGAACAATTTTGAAAATCTGATAAACAATCTAAGCATGGTTGACATCCATACTTAGCTTGAGGGGGGTGTAGAATATTCTGGAGAAATCAATCAGTCACCTAACTTCTTGAGAATAAAACAGTCACCTAACTTCTGGAGAATGAAAGAGTCACCTGATTTCCAGGGATTCTAATTTGAAATAAGGATAGTGGATATCTTCCTTTTTGACTTTTTTAGTAATTTAGTTCCAGATTTAATGCTGTACGTAACTCTTGCCTATAAATTTAGAACTTGTATGTAGATTTGAAATAAGAAAGAGGAATAAGAATCACTAATTTCTTTCACTTACACTTTCATTCCTCTTTAAATGCCATGACAAGAAAATAAATGACAAACCCCATGAGGCAAGTAAATCCCAAAATTCCAGCTATCACACCACCGATGATAGACATGAACGTTCGACTGCATGATGGTCACAAGATATTAATTAATACAGCCAACGGAGGAAATAACAAGGTTTCTACAATGAAGCACGGGCGTAGTGTTTTTTTTTTTAACAAATCAAAAACTTATTATCAAAAACTCTAAAAGTAAGCATATAACATACGCAGTAATATATGAATAGAAATATATATATCATCAAGAAGTTGTCTTCTCATTAGCCATTACAAGCTCTATCTGTACAATGTTTTGTCGGCTACTAATATTTTTTAGATCCCTAAAAACCGAGAAATAGATACATGAGCTCTAAACAAAGATCCATACCAGAATTAGGGTGTGTTTTATCTCTAATGGGGGGCAAAATTAGATAAATCAGCTAAAAGGATAACAGATCAAAACTCATAATGTTACCAGTATTAGAATTTTATTAAAGCTTCAAAAAATGTACCTGGTCCGCACATTTTAACTTGTACAAACTTACCTGAATTCCCTGAACCCATTTGACCCACTACCTAAATTCCCCTCCCCCTCCACACGCGCACACAATCAATTTACCCACATCTAATCCATGATTTATGCAGCTCCAAACCATCAAATTAATGATCAGCTGTCGATGTAGTTGTTCAAACCGCAGTATTGGAGTAACAGGTGAGTTGAGAAGCATCATATTAGGTATAAAATGATGTAAATTGTGATGAAATTGGTAAACTGACATGTAGTATATCACCTTCATGTTACTTTGCAAATTCTCAGAGCTGAAGGTTGGCACTTCATTTTCATAGATTTCCTTCAAGATACGTTTAAATATTATGACAAAACAGTCAACATACATTAGGATGTGAACCACATATAATTCCAATTATTTAACATCTTGAACACTTTTCAAGGTTTTTGACTCTAGTTCCATCTCAATCATGCTCTAAGGATTAACTTTTTCCAGATACAACAACAATTACTGCCCTTGGTAAGATGACAGGTTCATCATTGATCATAGAGACTTACAATAGTGTAGTTTTCTAAGATACTTGACAAGTTAAAGAACAAAGAAGGCAAAAATAACGGGTTATTATTATTATTATTTCACCAAAGTGATTAGCAACATTATCTACCACAATCATTCGTGATAACAGACCACAGTTTTAAACATTAGCATTCTTCATCTTCTTATTCCCACCAATTCATTCATTCATTCATATAATAAATGGTACACGTCTTATTTCAAGTAAAAGGAAACAACTTACCGAATCATCATCATAATCATCCATCTGGATTAAATGGGAATGGTACTAACAAGTCTAGCACCAACTCTATCCAACTTCTGAACCATTGCAGATGCTTTTAAATTCCCATCCACAATAAAAGCCTCTACCATCTTCTTCCCAATCTCTCTCCCTTTGTCCTCATCATCCGTAACAGCCACAGCAGTTGGTCCAGCTCCACTTATCATGCTCCTAAACGCACCCGCTTCCAGTGCAGCCTTCTTCACGACATCCATTCCAGGAATCAAAGGGACGCATTTTGGCTCCACAATCTTATCAGACGACAACGCCTTTCCAAACCCAACAACATCCCTTTGAAACACAGCAGCCACCAACGTACCCACCTGACTACTATTTCATATATGATGCGACATGGTTATCTTTTTCGGCAATGCCGCCCTCATCTTTTTTGTTGGGGCTTCGAATTCTGGATTCACAAACACAACACACAAATTCTTATCATCAGGAAATTTTAAACTAATCAATTCCAAGGGGTCATAGCTCCTTACTAGTACAACCCACCCATGATACAGGGTGCAATATTATCCGCATGATAACCGGATACTTTAGATTCCGATTCGAGTCCCACAAGGACCATATTGGAAGCCGGAAGTTTTCCACCGAAAATCTGATTAACAGCGATGGCCGCTGCGGCGGCACTGGCGGGACTGGAGCCGAGACCGCTGCCAAGTGGGAGACATTTTTGTAAGGATAAAGAAATATCGACGGATCGGATATTGAGCATTTTCATGACGGAAATAGCAGCGATGCCAGCGTAATTGTACAAAGGGTTTTTGGTGAGCTTTGTAGCGCCGGTGATGTCGGAGATAGAGGCCTGGCCAGGGTGGACATTAGGGTCGATAGTGAGGGTGACGTAATCACCGATACCGTCAACAGCCCAACTAAGAAAGTCAAAACCAGGACCCAGATTGGCAAAGGTAGCTGGAACAAAAGATTTGACCGACGAATAATGGGGGTGAGGCTCTTGGATATGAAATCGATTCTGATTTGAAGTGATGGATTGATTACATCGAATTAAAGATGATGATGACGACGACGATAATCGAAGAAGCTTTGAATGATTATTAGTTGGTGAAAAGGGAAAACTAGGATTTTTGGTGAATGAAGGTTGATTGCAAATAGCCAATTTATTTTAGAGGGTGTTTGGACTTAGTTTTGAAGATGATAATATTCAGATTATTGTGTTAATGGTTGTGAACAAATTATTAATAAGCAATTATTTGAAGTTTAGAGGCTGTGAAAATGCAGATGAAAACGTTGATTTGTAGAAGCATGAAGCTGCTACCTGCTGCACCAAATCGCAGGTAGGTTTTGGATTAATGTTGTTGTTGATGGAAATTACCAATGTGCCATTCCATCTCATTTACAAGAATCCTGTCCACCATGACATGACCAAACATGTGGAGCTGGACCGACACTTCATCAAAGAGAACATAGATGGAAACAACCTGCAGCTTGAATTCATCCCTACTGATTTCCAAACTGCTGACGTATTCACAAAGGCACTTTCAGTGAACAAGTTTGAAAATCTGATAAACAATCTAAGCATGGTTGACATCCATACTTAGCTTGAGGGGCGGTGTAGAATATTCTGGAGAAATCAATCAGTCACCTAACTTCTTGAGAATAAAACAGTCACCTAACTTCTGGAGAATAATACAGTCACCTGATTTCCAGGGATTCTGAATTGAAATAAGGATAGTGGATATCTTCCTTTTTGACTTTTTAGTAATTTAGTTCCAGATTTAATGATGTAGCTCTTGCCTATAAATTTAGAACTTGTATGTAGATTTAAAATAAGAAAGAGGAATAAGAATCACTAATTTCTTTCACTTACACTTTCATTCCTCTTTAAATAGCCATGACAAGAAAATAAATGACAAACCCCATGAGGCCAGTAAATCCCAAAATTCCAGCAATCACACCACCGATGATAGACATGAACGTTCGACTGCATGATGGTCACAAGATATTAATTAATACAGCCAATGGAGGAAATAACAAGGTTTCTACAATGAAGCACGGGTGTAGTGTTTTTTTTTAACAAATCAAGAACTTATTATCAAAAACTCTAAAAGTAAGCATATAACATACGCGGTAATATATGAATAGAAATATAGAAAACAAAAGAAAGCCTTTTGATGATATATAAACAAAGATATACGTATATCATCAAGAAGTTGCCTTCTCATTAGCCATTACAACAGCTCTATCTGTACAATTTTTTGTCGGCTACTAATAACTTTTAGATCCCTAAAAACCGAGAAATAGATACATGAGCTCTAAACAAAGATCCATACCAGAATTAGGGTGTGTTTTATCTCTAATGGGTCAAATGGGCAAAATTAGATAAATCAGCTCAAAGGATAACAGGTCAAAACTCATAATGTCACCAGTATTAGATTTTTATTAAAGCTTCAAAAGGTGTTCCTGGTCAGTCAATTTTTAACTCGTACAAACCTACCTGAATTCCATGAACCCATTTGACCCACTACCTAAACTCCCCTCCCCCTCTGCGCGCCCACACACACTCAATATCCCCACATCTAATCCATGGTTTATGCAGCTCCAAACCATCAAATTAATGATCATCTGTCGATGTAGTTGTTCAAACCGCAATATTGGAGTAATATGTGAGTTGAGAAGCATCATATTAGGTATAAAATGATGTAAATTGTGATGAAATAGGTAAATTGACCTGTAGCATATCACCTTCATGTTACTTTGCAAATTCTCAGCATTGAAGGTTGGCACTTCATTTTCACTAGATTTCCTTTCGGATACGCTTAAATATTATGACAAAATAGTCAACATACATTAGGATGTGAACCACATATAATTCCAATTATTTAACATCTTGAATACTTTTCAAGTTTTTTGACTCTAGTTCCATCTTAATCATGCTCTAAGGATTACCTTTTTCCAGATACAACAACAATTACTGCCCTTGGTAGGATGACAGGTTCATCATTGATCATAGAGACTTACAATAGTGTAGTTTTCTAAGATACTTGACAAGTAAAAGAACAAAGAAGGCAAAAATAACGGGTTATTATTATTATTTCACCAAAGTGATTAGCAACATTATCTACCACAATCATTCGTGATAACAGATCACAGTTTTAAACATTAGCATTCTTCATCTTCTTATTCCCACCAATTCATTCATTCATTCATATATTAAATGGTACACGTCTTATTTCAAGTAAAAGGAAACAACTTACCGAATCATCATCATAATCATCCACCTGGATTAAATGGGAATGGTACTAACAAGTCTAGCACCAACTCTATCCAACTTCTGAACCATTGCAGATGCTTTTAAATTCCCATCCACCATAAAAGCCTCTACCATCTTTTTCCCAATCTCTCTCCCTTTGTCCTCATCATCTGTAACCGCCACAGCAGTTGGTCCAGCTCCACTTATCGTGCACCTAAACGCACCAGCTTCCAGTGTAGCCTTCTTCATAGCATCCATCCCAGGAATCTAAGGGACGCGTTTCGGCTCCACAATCTTATCAGACGACAATGCCTTTCCTAACCCAACAACATCCCCTTTCAACACAGCAGCCACCAACGCACCCGCTTGACTACTATTCCATATATGATGCGACATGGTTATCTCTTTCGGCAATGCCACCCTCATCTTCTTTGTTGGGGCTTTGAATTCGGGATTCACCAACACAAAACACAAATTCTTATCATCGGGAAATTTTAAACTAATCAATTCCAAGGGGTCATAGCTCCTTACTAGTACTAACCCACCCATGATACAGGGTGCAATATTATCCGCATGATAACCGGATACTTTAGCTTCCGATTCGAGTCCCGCAAGGACCATATTGGAAGCTGGAAGTTTTCCACCGAAAATCTGATTAACAGCGACGGCCGCTGCGGTAGCACTGGCGGGGCTGGAGCCGAGACCACTGCCAAGTGGGAGACCTTTTTGTAAGGATAAAGAAATACCGACGGATCGGATATTGAGCATTTTCATGACGGAAATAGCAGCGATGCCAGCGCAATTGTACAAAGGGTTTTTGCTGAGCTTTGTAGCGCCGGTGATGTCGGAGATAGAGACCTGGCCAGGATGGACATTAGGGTCGATAGTGAGGGTGACGTAATCACCGATACCGTCAACAGCACAACCAAGAAAGTCAAAACCAGGATCCAGATTGGCAACGGTAGCTGGAGCAAAAGATTTGACCGACGAATAAAGGGGGTGAGGCTCTTGGATATGAAGTCGATTCTGATTTGAAGTGATGGATTGATTACATTGAATTAAAGATGATGACGACGACGGCGATAATCGAAGAAGCTTTGAATGATTATTAGTTCGTGAAAATGGAAAACTAGGATTTTTGGTGAATGAAGGTTGATTGCAAATAGCCATTTTATTTTAGAGGGTGTTTGGACTTAGTTTTGAAGATGATAATATTCAGATTATTGTGTTAATGTTTGTGAACATATTATTAATAAGCAATTATTTGAAGTTTAGAGGATGTGAAAATGCAGATGAAAACGTTGATTTGTAGAAGCATGAAGCTGCTACCTGCTGCACCAAATCGCAGGTAGGTTTTGGATTAATGATGTTGTTGATGGAAATTACCAATGTGCCATTCCATCTCATTTACAATTTACTCCCGAGTAGAGATGACTCATGAGCGAATTTAAACTTGTTTTCGGTCTGTTTCTTAACTGGATATTAAAAATTAATCTTTTTTTAAAACTGATTCAGTTTCAATCCAGTTTTTGCTAATTTTCTAGTTTTTCTTAGAATTTCCGTCTAGTCCCAATCCAGTTTCAATCATTTCCAGTCATTTTTTCCATGGTCGATGATTTTGTCAATACTTACTATTTGAACTTTTTAAAAAAAAAATTATCAACATTTTCATGCGTCTACTTGATGGCAACGTGCATATAAAAGCAATAAAGTTAGTTAACAATAGCATGAATGTGCAACTTAATTGATCAAACATAACAAAATGATCATAAGGTTCAACATAGAAGCATATATAAACTTACTAGGTAACTTTCGTGATATAATAATGACAATCAGATTGTAAGCTTTTATAATTCTATCGTATTTGATGGTAAAATTGTTAAATTGTTTTAGTTCGATACATGTAATAGTAAAAATGATAAGGTTTGACTATATTACTAGGTGAAGGACCCGCGACAACGCGAGCTTTAATATTTGTCTTTGTTAAAAAAAAGTTTAATGATGTTTTGATTCCATATAAAATAGTTACTGACTAATAATAATAATACAATCATAATACATGAACTCTTACAAAGTTAAGATGTATAGACTATGAATGATTGAATATGTATCGCTCCATATCACTTGTTCCCACCTATAGAGTATGTTGACCACCTCACATAAATACAACTATCAAATGCTCACCTGCATCGTGTTCAAAACTTATAATGACCTTATTACATTAGCATAGTCACTTATGGTCATTTTGACTTTAATAGCACTCTGTCTTCTATTATTATTATTATTATTATTATTATTATTATTATTATTATTATTATTAATATTAATTATTAATTATTATTAAAGCTTTTTTCTTCTACCAGCATATAAGGCCACTCCCAGCGGTTAAATCGGTTGCAAACCATTTTGCAAACCGGTTGCTTCTCGGTGCCATTGGTTGAATCAGTTGCAAACCACTTTCATTTTAAACCGGTTAACCGATGGCAAATCGGTTGAATCTCTGTGGGGCTTGCGTGTATTTTTTCGTTTAGTGTATAGAAGTGGTGGTATATTGGTAAATGTAGGGTCCAGAAAAATGAAGTGGTTAGTCATTGATGGCAGTGGGTAATCGACTAATCGATTGTGAATCAGTTTACATGACGCTGAGATGACGAAAGTGATTTGGAAATAGTTTAACCAAAGTTGGGACGGACCTAATCTAAATATTAATAAAAGAAAACTTCTCTACCATCAATTTTGTTAAAAATCAACCCCTATTGACCAATCAAATTTCTTAATTTTATTCATCATCCAATTAACCAATCAAATCTCTTTAACCTACTAAAAATTCTAATGAGATAAAATCTAAAAAAAAAAAACGGCAATTTAAATTTATATATGAAAATATATGTTTATATACAAAAAAAAAACATATATTAACTCACTTTTAATTATCAACTACGGATTAAAATTATAAAAAAAAAAAAAAAAAAAAAAAAAAAAAAAAAAAAAAAAACCAACCAGAGCAATTCAAATCAAATATAAATATGCAAACGGAGCAATCCAATCCAAATATAAATATGCAATATTTGTTTATTTAACCTTATCAATAAACTTAAAAATAATAGAATCAATAAATTCTTTTAATTAATTAATTGAAACTTAATCTTTTTCCTGTACGTATTAACTCACTATTTTAATTAACTTCAAATGCGACACCCTAGCTAGGATGATAATTTATAATAAGCGTTAGTTATCAATAATTATAAACGAAAAAAATGGAAAATATATAAATTGTATCTATCGTTCAAAAAGTAAATGACGAGTTTAATTAAAAGGAAGGACTTACACGAGACCATTCCCCATCTATACTATTGATTATTATTAATCTACCATTCATTACACAATTGTTTGATAGGTTTTGGATTAAGAGAATACAGAATGAAAGTGATTGATTTTTGTTTTACACTTTGGTGTGTATTTCACATCTTTATGTATTCAGGGGTTAAACATTTAAAGAAATGAAAACAGTTTTATTTGACATTCCATTCATAAGTTTGGTTTAACATTCAACTAAACGAATATAGTTGTATTCTACATCTGTGTGTATCCACAGGTTTAGCATGCCCATAAACAAAAGATACTTTGATTCAACATCTGTCTGATTCAAATATCATTCTTACTATATATTGTTTCAAATAAATTATTATTACTCTATATCATGTATGTCAGTATATTAAACAAAAAGATTACAATCATGCATACATATGTAATGACTCAATATTAAGAAAGCGATCAATGTCAAATCATCTCACAAAGTTTTTTGGTATCACGACAATCTAACTCAAATATACGAAATATAATTCTATTCAATGTTCGTATATTTATTCACGGGTTTAACATTCAAATAAACGATAGGTTTAACATTCCCATAAACGAAAAATAGTTTATTCAACATGTGTGTGTGTGTTCACGGGTTTTACGTTCACATGTATTCGACACACGTGTATGTATACACGGGCTGACATTCACATAAACTAAAGATAGTTTGATTTGACATCCGTCTGAAAATACGGATTTAACATTCATATAAACAGAATGTCATTTTTGAATGTGACAACGAAGAAATGATTGAATATACTAATTTGTGACGGACACGGTCAACTTGCAAACACTATGACAAATGTAGTATAGATAAAGGTGCTACAAGAAAATATAATGCATTTATGATCGATGTTTGGGACAACTTTATTACCTTTTTATCACTTAACATTTTTCGAGCTCTAATTATTATTATTTCTATTTCTATATGTACCGTTGAATATTTCATTAGTAGTCCTCAAGTGTAATTTTTACTGTTAATAAATGATTGTCTGCATATTTTGTTGACATAATCTATAATTACGCAATTTAATAGATGATATGATTAATACCTACTCAACTAATATTGACATTTGACTATTACATATAGAAAATGACAAATGTTACTTATATATGAATAATTAATTTATCTTACAAAACCCGTATATACACGGGTCTACAATCTAGTTGAATAAATAATATAAGAAAAAAGGGGGTGCAAATTCAAATAACACTTTGTTATGGGTCTATTTTGACACCTTCTTCTCTTTTCTTTTCTTGAGACGAAAGACAACCCTCAGTCCCTTATAACTTTTCCCCCTTTCTTCGCTTCTTTCAATTCCCAAATCGAACCACTAGACTTAAATCATTATCCATCAATTTAGCCCTAGAATTACAACATGAGTAGCATAGGCACAGGTTACGATCTCTCCGTTACAACTTTCTCACCGGACGGTAGGGTTTTTCAGATCGAATACGCCGCTAAAGCCGTCGATAACAGCGGTACCGTCGTCGGAATCAAATGCAAAGACGGCATTGTTATCGTAAGTTTTCTTTCTATTTAGCTTAAAAAAGCTTTGGAATTATATAATAATGTTGTTATTGTTTAATGATCGTAAATGAATTTGCTGGTTATAGGGAGTAGAGAAGCTGATTGCTTCAAAAATGATGTTACCTGGATCTAATCGCAGAATTCATTCCGTACATCGTCATTCTGGAATGGTAAATAGAAAATTTTTGATTTTTGTAGTTCTGTGTTAGGGTTTTATTATTTGCTGAAGGTGTTTTAATTGATGTTATTATATGATACATGGTGTAGCTGGATTAGCTGCAGATGGCAGACAGATTGTTGCAAGAGCTAAATCTGAAGCAAACAACTATGAAAGGTTATATTTTTTATATTCTATTTTTATTGTACTGTGAGTGATTGTATGAGTGTGTATGTGTGAGAGTATAGGATTGCATATGCCTGTAAGCATCGTGAGATTTTATATATTAGCTGATGATAGCTGCCTTTTAAAGTTGGCCAATACTAAGAATGCTGGATTAAGGCTTGATAGTTTATACAGTCTATACTTGGTAGTGAACCATGGCTTAACTTGTGCTACGTTGCAATTTCGTTATCTATAGTTCTATACTATATCTGGGATGTATTAAATACACACGTTGAAGCTTCTTGTGTCGTTAAGTTAGAATACTAGCTGAACATACAGTAGTGATGCTGTTCATGCTTCATCTTTGGTTGAAAGTGGTTATTGGGATTTGGGAGAAAGAGAGGGAGTGAGGAAGAAGGGTATGTCGTAGCTAACTAAAAATCTTGTGATAACTTAAGTCCACCTTAAGAAAATCTAGCCGTGACTAAAATGTAATTTCCAGTCACGTGTAGTTTTAGTCCTGGTCGCTTTGTTGGACTGATCTTATTAAGTATCACTTGTTTATCACTTCATCTATTCATTTTTGTCGGAGAAACTTGTGAGGCTTCTATCACTATGATGCTGGTGCTTGGTGGTCTGTTTGCTTAACATGTGAAAGCGATACCTTGCAACTTAGCCACTAAGATTGAGTCATTATAATATATCACTTTTTGATTATTTCTTAACACAGTATTGTGCTGACAAATAGCTTTGCTGATTGTGCAGTACTTATGGTGAACCTATTCCAGTTAAAGAACTTGCTGAGCGTGTTGCTAGCTATGTGCATCTATGCACACTTTATTGGTGGCTCAGGTTATAAAAGCATTGTCCATTACTTTCAAATTTATGAGTACCTCTTTCTGCAGCTTTATTGTTATTTCCATTAGTTGCTAACATCAGTATTTCTGTTGCAGACCTTTTGGATCTGGTGTTATTCTCGGAGGTTATGACCGTGATGGCCCGCAGTTGTATATGGTTGAACCTTCTGGTGTTTCTTATGTGAGTACCATTCTCTTAGTAGAGTAGTGATATTGCTTAATTGTCAGTTCTGTAGTCCATATATTCGATAAGACATTTGACACATACTCCCTGCATTTCATTAAGTTTTACACAATAAATTGCTAAAAGTGAAGTTCTAAGTACGCATACACAATGTTTTTGTAGTGAGAAAGCCAGTGTGTGTATACAATTTTCTGATAGAAGTTGGATTTAATATGCCTTTAGAATGCTGTAATGGATAATGTATTTTTCTTTTACTTGTAGAGATATTTTGGTGCTGCAATTGGGAAGGGCAGGCAGGCTGCTAAAACGTATGTAAACTCTGTTGTTTTCCCCTTTTATCTTTTAAGTTCTATTATAAAATTCAAGTGAAATGTTATATGAGTGCTTCTAGATGTGCTGACCAAATTGTATTCCTTCCAAGTCCCAATATGCTATGTGACAACAATAAGCTTTTTTAAAGAGCAAAATAATGGTATATGAGGTATGGGAACTGGGAAGTGTGTACTAGCATGCTCTTGAAAACAGAGCATGGAATCTGAGTCAAACCAACAAAAAAGATTTGATGTCATCTGACCATTAATATTTAAAATAACTTGTTATAAGATGGGCATATATCCTTACTTCGTAATAAGGATGATAAATTAATTATCATTTGTTTGAATTATAGACTTCACTTACAGTACATTATGGTCATAATAAGTGTGTAAAAGTACATGCCATACTTGTTTGCTTGTGTATGAACTTGTATTTGTATAGTTCATAATTGTCGTCCTGTTTTCTTGACTCTTTAATGATATGCAAGGTTGTAAACTTTTGTTTGCTGATATGGCCGGGATTTCATTGTTTAACTGCAGCGAGATTGAAAAGTTGAAGCTTTCTGAGTTGACCTGTCGTCAAGGAGTAATCGAAGTTGCAAAAATGTGAGTCTATATCTTTACTTTGAAATGCTAATTTCTCTAATACAGATATAGACATAGAAACAATAACTAATTTGTGTGCTCAACATGTATTGTGCCAATCTGTTCATTATACAAAATAAAGGCTGCCTATAATCATAGATGTTTATTATTGATTATAGCTGTAATTTATGTGGCATTGTTTTTGAGATTACCTGTTGGTATCATATGTGGTTTTTGGTAGTTAGCGGTCTATGTATCCTTTTAGATGTAATAAACCTTTTTGCAGCTCTTGATGTTTATGTTAGATAAAAAGTTTTCTATCAGTTTGTTTTACTTTTTATGTTGGTAATCAGAATCTACGGAGTCCATGACGAGGCAAAGGACAAGACATTTGAATTGGAGATGAGTTGGGTTTGTGATGAATCAAACCGCCTGCACCAGAAGGTAAATCACTCATATTTACCACCACCATTTTTCTCAAATTAATTAATTTCACAATTTTCATGTCTTCATTCAGAACCTGATTAGTCTCTTTGTATTAATAAACCCGGACCAATATATGTGCATACTTTTATGTTACGATGTGCTCACCTAACTGAGTATCGTATCTTGTGTGTCATGATGTGTAGGTACCAGAGACACTTTTGGAGGAAGCAAAATCAGCGGCTAAAGCAGCATTGGAAGAAATGGATGCTGATTAAAACATCTTTCCTCTCATTGTGTTTGTTTGACTCTTCCATTACAGATTTGTCATCAGTAAGATATTTTAGTGTGGTTGCACTAATCACTTAAGATTGTAACATTTGCGTTTTATTAGAACATCTTAAATTTCCCGTGTATGTTGCATCAAACTTTTTTGCCGCCGCACAAAAAAACATAAGTGAACTTTTCGTCTTCGGTTCGTAATTTGTTTGTGTGTATGCCCAATAACAACTCAAACAACCTTCAATATTTAGGGTTTTCCTGCTTATATACATGTTGAACTTGGAAGACTTGAAAAGTAAGTAATATGATCCGATTCATGGATCAATCTTTACAAACTAGAGGAAGACTAGACTACTTTTTCTAACAATTTTCTTTTCTTGATTTCAAGAGCAAACAAACAAGTACATATTTAGCCATTATAAAGAGAAATCTATTACTACTAAATATGCTATTAGCTGAAGTGGTCGGTGTCGTTTTGTGTTTTAGCAATTGTCGTAATCTACTGTTCACTAGGGGTATTTTTGTAATTTTATTTTTCTTTTTTATTCGGTGTATCCTCTTGCCCTGTTTTTCCTTATACAAATTGAAAATACAAAAAATTAAACGTACAAATCTGGAAACCAGACGTGGAAAACAAATAATGATAATACGCCAGTATCGTGTCACGAAGTGAACCATGCCGGAGATGGCCGGAATCCTGTGAACGGCGCGGTCAGTGACGAAGACGGTGGTGACAGTGGTACCTAGATCGGAAAAACAGAATGGTGGGTTTTACCCCCAAATTGAAAATGGCCATGCCCTAGCCTTCAACAATCTTTGCAAATCGATAGATATATGCTAATAGGGTTTGGTGGTGGTAATGGAGCTGTTATAGTGGTTGATGGCGGCTTGGTTGTGGTGGCGTCGGTTTGGTGGCGGTGGCGGAGGTGTGGTGGTCATGACGGTTTGGTGGCGGCGGTTTGGTTGTGGTGGTGGTTTTTTTTTTTTTAAAGGGGCGTATAATGGAAACTGACCATCGTTAGTACCCCAGAATACATGATTATGATATGGATCAGAACGTCTTTTTTCATTGATATGAGATGAAACTTTAACCGTAAGAATAAAACAATGGTCACTACTTTGTTAGAGACAGCCACTTTTACAGAGGAAGATATAGAAAAAGAATCCTTTCAAATGTGTTTTTAACGTTTGAAGAAGAGGATACCTTAGAAGTAACTAAGAATTAAAATATCAGTTTTGAATTTTCAGTAGATGAAAGATGGAGGTATGGTGGTTGTGATTAGTATGATAATAGAGAGTTGGTGTGTATAAGGTAGGTAAATGGAGGTCCAATAATATCCATTGCTTTTAACTATGGTTAGGTTTATATATTATGGAGTATTCATTATTTAAATCATATGCAATTGCATATTTGATAAGTATATTAAAGTTGTCATAGGAAATGAGCCTTTATTTGTTTATTTTCATTTCATTTTTGTCATTTAAATGACTGACATGTGATCTTGCATTTATATTTTGGAGATAAATGAGAAAATATGATACAAATCCATAGTAAGTGACTTGTGTGATGTGTTTAAGTTGGTTTCTGATTGAAAGTGTTAGAGATGAATTTAATACAAACGAAATCATTGTTGGATCGACCCAAAAATATTGTTGTTAAATTCGAAAGTCATCTCTTTTTGAAAAAATTGTAGAGTAATAATATAATATATATAATGATAATAAAAGTAATAATAATAATAAATCTAATCTAATTTAATAATTATATAGCCCTTGGGGCTAAGGACAAAAGTTTGACTTCTAAATCTTTATCAAATAAAACTGTTCCCCTTATATAAAAAAACCGTAAATATTCTCACTTCTCTATTCTTCACCTTTGATTGAATTATATTTCTATATGAACCCAATATTCTTCTATAGTTACAACAATATAATAATTTTACTAACTTTAGATATAAGAAATAATGTGATCGGTGGTGTCAGTGAGAAGATGAAAAAGGTAAACTCAATTGAAAAGTTAAACCATATATGGTTATAAGTTACAACCAATGTTAAGTAAATAAAATGTTTATTACACATTTTATACGGAGTGAATATTTATTTATTATTTATAGAAACTTTATAATAATATCCGTGACAATTTTAGTTGCCAATATATTGATTCAATAGGTAACACTATAAACTTTTACCATCAAGATACCTGTATTGTACCAATCTAATCCCGCAGCGAAGATTGGGAAGTCACTACCCTTGTTTCCACTAAATGCTACCATTAAACTACGGAGTACTACTTTTTGAATGAGGGGTGATATTTTCACAATTTAAATTTATAAACCCACCATAATTAAGCATTAAGTACTTGTACTGTATACACAGATGTACACAGTTGTGGTGGAAATATCATCACAATTTTTGAATAACTAACTAACTAATTCTAATACTAAACATACATTAATTAACAGGGTGAGGTTTAAATTAATGAGAATAGGAATTTGTGTGAGAATGAGGGAACCAATGAAATTATGTCATGTGTACAAATAGAATGCTCCACATATACAAAACTCATTTAGCCCCAACATCAATTATCTCACAAACGAAAAATCGAAAAATTATGAAAATTGAACCATTAAATTCAGCGTTTTATCCTCTTCGATTTGCCGTCCATCAAGACATACTTTTGACAACTTTTTTTTTTTTTCATTTTTTGGTGGGTTTTACAAATTAGTAACACATGTGTTAGTGTTGCGTTTAGGGTTTAGGGTTTAGGGTTTGAGGTCTGGGGTTTTCCCTGAAACCCCAAACCTCAAACCCTAACCCCCAAACCCACGCTTTACAAAACTCTAAACCCTAAATTATAATAAACCCTAAACCTTAAACCCTACTAAACCCTAAACCCTACTAAACCCTAACCCTAACCCCTAACCTTAACCATAAATTAAATGTATAACCAATCACTAACACATGTGTTACTAATTTGTAAAACCCACCAAAAAAATTGAAGAAAAAAAAAGTTGTCGAAAGTATGCCTTGAGGGACGGCAAATCAAAATCGAAGAGGAGAAAACGCTGATTTTTATGGTGCAATTTTCATGATTTTTCGACTTACCATTTGTGAGATATTTAATTTTTAAAGAGAAAATTACTCCGTTGGTCCATGTGGTTATATTGAGATCTGTAACACCCTCCCCCTGAGCCCATCCGCAGATGCAGGCCTGAGGAGCAATGTTAATATAAACCCACTGGGCCAGGTCTGCAGCCCAATGCACCCCAACAGCTCAATTGGTGATACTAAGTGGTAAGACTTAGTATTAAAGGGGTCTCAGGTTCGAGACTCAACAACCTACCTATTGGTGAAATCCATAGGTGATGTGGTTGGGGTGCATTGGGCTGCAGACCTGGCCCAGTGGGTTTATATTAACATTGCTCCTCAGGCCTGCATCTGCGGATGGGCTCAGGGGGAGGGTGTTACATAAAAAGTGCACTTTTTATGTAACACCCTCCCCCTGAGCCCATCCGCAGATGCAGGCCTGAGGAGCAATGTTAATATAAACCCACTGGGCCAGGTCTGCAGCCCAATGCACCCCAACCACATCACCTATGGATTTCACCAATAGGTAGGTTGTTGAGTCTCGAACCTGAGACCCCTTTAATACTAAGTCTTACCACTTAGTATCACCAATTGAGCTTATGTAACACCCTCCCCCTGAGCCCATCCGCAGATGCAGGCCTGAGGAGCAATGTTAATATAAACCCACTGGGCCAGGTCTGCAGCCCAATGCACCCCAATCACATCACCTATGGATTTCACCAATAGGTAGGTTGTTGAGTCTCGAACCTGAGACCCCTTTAATACTAAGTCTTACCACTTAGTATCACCAATTGAGCTGCAGCTCAATTGGTGATACTAAGTGGTAAGACTTAGTATTAAAGGGGTCTCAGGTTCGAGACTCAACAACCTACCTATTGGTGAAATCCATAGGTGATGTGATTGGGGTGCATTGGGCTGCAGACCTGGCCCAGTGGGTTTATATTAACATTGCTCCTCAGGCCTGCATCTGCGGATGGGCTCAGGGGGAGGGTATTACATAAAAAGTAACACCAATAGGTAGGTTGTTGAGTCTCGAACTTGAGACCCCTTTAATACTAAGTCTTACCACTTAGTATCACCAATTGAGCTGCAGCTCAATTGGTGATACTAAGTGGTAAGACTTAGTATTAAAGGGGTCTCAGGTTCGAGACTCAACAACCTACCTATTGGTGAAATCCATAGGTGATGTGGTTGGGGTGCATTGGGCTGCAGACCTGGCCCAGTGGGTTTATATTAACATTGCTCCTCAGGCCTGCATCTGCGGATGGGCTCAGGGGGAGGGTGTTACATAAGCTCAATTGGTGATACTAAGTGGTAAGACTTAGTATTAAAGGGGTCTCAGGTTCGAGACTCAACAACCTACCTATTGGTGAAATCCATAGGTGATGTGGTTGGGGTGCATTGGGCTGCAGACCTGGCCCAGTGGGTTTATATTAACATTGCTCCTCAGGCCTGCATCTGCGGATGGGCTCAGGGGGAGGGTGTTACAAGATCACTCATTCAGTCCTTTAAGTTTTTTAATTACTTGGATAGTTCTTTATTTCAAAACTTGTTCCTTGTTTAGTCCTTTAGCTAACGATTATTAAATATTCGGTTAAAAAGGACCATATGTGATATTGTTTTTATTCTTTTCATATATTTGTTAATGATCGTTAAGTAGTCTGTTAAAAAAAAGGCCATATGTGATATTTTCTTTTATTCTTTTCATTTATTTTCTTTTCAGTAAAATATAAATTATAAATACATTAATTGGTGCACGGAATATTATTTTCATTTTTCCATTTCACTTAATAAATTCAGTTACCTTCTCCATTAAAACATCAAATTTTAAAAAGAATTGCTCAACAAATAATGAGTAATTATGTTCCATTTTCAATTTCACTTAACAAAATTGATTTAAGAGTGCTCAACAGTAACTGCTAAGATTTAAAATTTAAATACTTAAATATATATTTTTTGTTTGTATTATATAACACAAACAATAATATTTAAAGTTAAAATTGAAAACGAAAGAATTCAAAAAGTCAAAATAGGACACTTATTTTAGGATTAAGGTAGTATAAGTTATGATATTGAAAAAGAGGATTTTTGCATTTTTTTCTCTCCGGCTGAGAAAGCAGGTTCCCTTTTCCACTTCACTTAACAAATTTATTTTGACTTGAAGGAATGTTTGGAGAAACCTCAATTAAGTTATAAGTTATGGTATAGAAAAAAAAGATTATTGTATTTTGTGCTCTTTTGTTGAGAAAATGAGTTTACTTTTCCATTTATAAATTTCAAACCTTAGTAGTCATTGTTGATCACTCTTAAATAAAATCTATTAAGTGAAATGAAAAATGAAACTGAATTACTCATTATTTGTTGCGCATTTCTTTTTAAAATTTGATGTTTTAGTGGAGAATATAACTGAATTTGTTAAATGAAATGGAAAAATGAAAATAATGTTCCGTGAACCAAACAATGTATTTATAATTTATATTTTACTGAAAGGAAAATAAATGAAAAAAATAAAAGAAAATATCACATATGGCTCTTTTTAACAGACTACTTAACGATCGTTAATAAATAAATGAAAAGAATAAAAAAAGTATCAAATATGGTCCTTTTTAACAAAATATTTAACAATCGTTAGCTAAAGGACTAAACAAGGAACAAGTTTTGAAATAAAGGACTATCCAAGTAATTAAAAAACTTAAAGGACTAAATGAGTGATTTCAATATAACCACGGGGACCAACGGAGTAATTTTCTCATTTTTAAAAATGTGGAGGAGAGAGAATAAAGTGACACATGACAGAAATCTGTTGGTTCCCTCATTCTCAGTTGGTGTACTCATTTGAACCTTACTCTACATTAATAAAATGATTAATAATAAACTAAAAGTTAATTCCAGTAGAACATGTATAAGAAAGCATTTGATATCTAATCTTGTCTTGAGCCTAAAGTAGGAAAAACGAAATTTGGTAAAATATGGCTTTGGATATTTGGCAACTTGTTTATACGGTGGGCTGGCCCATATAGCAGTTGTAATAGACTAATAGTTACTATTCGGATATGTAACTTTTTGGGTTTGAGTTTTGCTTGGCCCATTTTCCTTTGTCAATCTAATTTAAGCTTCAAGTTATTTTTTCTTATTTTATTTTTAATATTAAATAATAATAATAAAAAACTTGGATAAACACACTGTCACACATAGTCACATCCCATAACATCAATGATTTACAACCACATACTGCATAGTGCATACACTTTATTATAAGAACTTGAAACCTCAACTTTTTGATTAATAAGTTACTCTCATTACTTCTTGATCAAAGATCTGTAACTGTTTGATTTCCCGTTTCAAGTGTTACATTCCATTATTAATAGATGCAGAAAATACAAGTGATTATAATAATTAATGACGTATTCTATCATACATAAGAGTATCATACATTACACTATCTTGTATGTATGCACATGTGCATCTTTAGATGAGTATGCAAGCCATTGCATACATGTCCTCAACCGTATGTACTAAGCTGCTAAGCATTCTATTTGTGTGTCACAGAATCTAAGTTAAGTTTTCCCTGTCATTCAAAGTCTCAAACTACCACCTAATTACGCGACTCTTTACTGAATCTTCACAAAGATAATAACGATTCATGAGGCCAATACTTCAAGTCGTTAATATTTCAATGACTAATTGGTTACACATTTATACCTTATAAGCATGTCAGCTATGTTATCATCAATCGCTTTTAATCAACTTATGATAACATCATCATCGATGATATCTTATCGTGTGTCATCAATGCAATATATCCAAATCTGACTTGACTGAGAATCAATATATATCTTCCAATAGTTTGTGTATAAAATTGTTGTGTCTAAGTAATTTGCTTTATTTGAGGTCCATCTTTTGAAGTCTTGTTTACAGTTGCTGAGGTGTATTTTAATAAATCCATTGGGCATAAGTTAAAGTCAAAGTCTATGGAAGCTGTTAAGACAGTCAACCAAACCAAAAGTCAACATTGAATTCCCTTTGAAGGGGGAAGGCTTTTTGACTTTTTCATTTATTTTTATTTTATTGCAACATTACTGTTTATGGTTGACTAAATTCACAAGGTAATTAACTACTTCAAATCAACAAAGTCAGAATATGATCTCATATATCACTAGATCATACTTTGTTTTGATACAGATAATACCATTATACATGTTTGGTCAGCTACATTATGTTAGAATGCATGATCATACAAAATTACAAACAAATCACATCTTTTTTCATTTATATAAGATAAAGGACTAAATGTACACAATCAAACATGATGAAATAATCATGGGGAGTGCCTAAATCTAACCATAAAAAATATTATGAACACGGCTTCCATTGAATGACACTTGAGCTCAATCGATCAGGAAGAGCAGCTGTCCAAGTAGTCAAATCTTGCAAAGGTCCCGTGAGTGCAAGATAATTTTCGTCATCACTTTTTGGCATCTTTTTCCAGTTAACCTGTATTAAAATGCCAATTTGTGAGTCCCTTTCAAGTTAGGAAAAGATACATATTGATGTGTTTATAGTAAATATTTGCTTAACTCACTGACTAATAGTTTTATTATGCACAAGTTACTGTTATGAACTTATAAACAATCTTGTTTGTGAAAAACATAAATGAAGGTACTCACAAGGCCAGGAAATGCTTTGCACAAAGTGTTCAGTGTTGAATTTTGTTCCCGAACGCTCTCACTAACTGAATTTTCAACATCAGTTGATGCATTTGCAGTAGTGCTGCCACCTCAATTTACAATTAGGCGACCATTTGACATTAACTTATCATTAAGCTCCAACCAGGTCTGTACCTGTCCATGAGACAAAAAAAAAAAGGGGACGGAGTCAAACCACTGAGCAAATATAATTAAAAAATAAATCTAACCACTCACTTATGAGTTATGAAGTAGTACTCGAGCCAAGCAATTGGGGCAAAACCTCTCCACCAGCAAACAAGTCGATAACTATACCTGAAACGTTATCAAAAACAAAATCATATTAAATTACAACAAAACAGGATAATAAATAAGAATTTCACATAATAGGAGCTAATATTGCACTGATTGATACTAGTAATAAAGACAATTACTTTACCAGCATAACCTCCGGAAACAGTAGTTAGATTAGAAAGTGCATCACCAATATGAACATGAAGAACACCACCATCTTCAGTAGGCTTCTCAAGATCAGACAGCCCAAGATGTTCTCTTGCTTTATCAATCAACTGCAAAAAATTATTTATAATATTTCACAGTTGCAAAGAGAGGAGGCCTAATAATGTCCAAAGTCTAGTAAGGCTAAAAAATCGCAACAATTTCATCGATCTCCCATCCATGTAGCTGCAACGAAGGCCACAAGTCAAGCATCAAATGCGCAGCTGTTCCACCACCCTGAAATTCAGGTATTTGGTCTATGAACTTTGGTTAAACAAGAAACAATAACTAAATTACTCACATACATAGCAGAGGACGTTAAAAGTTTACCAAGCCAAATATTCCAATTGGGCCTTCTGGAACGATAGTTGGTAAGCTAGAAAACTCATCCTGTATAATTTGTGGAATAGCAGACAATGAAGATCATGAAATATTTTACGGAAATCGCATCAATATAACAGTAAACCATGTATAGTACTAAATTAAATTAAAAAAATAATAATAATAATAAAAAACATTTAGGCTAGTCTAACTTTATACGGAGTACTTATATATTTATATCCTGAACAAAGGAATATAAACTAATCACAACTCTCAAATCTCAATACATATATGAACACATATTATGATCTACATTATTAACAGAACTCTAATAGTAACAAATGTATATATTTTCAACAAGAAAATTAAGAAATAAAGGTGGCTAGCATACCCAATATGAACCGGTCCATTTTTTCTCCTTTCATGAAAATACTGTGAACATTGTCTGCAACATTATCATAAAATCCAACTTAATCTATTATAACACTAAAAATTAATATCATAATAAATTCTTATCAAGTTATACATACGAGTAGAGTCAAGAAGAAGCATCCTTGAATCTGCAGTATCAAGAATGATTATATCATTATATATACTATTGATGCAAGTCAACACTTGATAGTCAACTTCTGCTGCTGTTGATGCTACATTGCTTTCTTCTTCCTTTTTTACAGCTGAGCAACACAAGATAAATGACTTTTTGGGTAGTTTGTGTTGGGGATTCCATACAAATGCCCGGGAACGGGAATGATAACGGCAGCCCTGTTTGGTTAAATGACCGGGAATCGATAGACTAGTTGTAGTAATGAAGGTGAATGATAATAGTAGCATACTTTCAGTAACTGTTACTTGAGGATAAGAGGAGTTTTTGTGTTTCAGGAATCATACCTTTTTGTTATTATCTGATTCTTTTAATTTTATTTTTATATTTTATATTTATATGGCTTTATTATATTTATTCCTTTTCTTTTGTAGAGATTATGATTCCATAATGTTCTCTTAACTAATTATATAAAGATCAGTCAATATGGAATACATGGGATGTATGGAAATCAATAGAGTAAGACCCTTTTATTAATTAAGAGCATTATAATGGATACAGAAAATATAACTGATTAAGAACATTATATGTTACACTATCTAATATGTATGCACATGTGAACTCTTAGATGAGTATGTAAGCCATTGCATACATTTCCTCTGTCGTATGTACTAAGCATTCTATTTCCGTGTCACAAAATCTAAATTAAGTTTTCCGTGTTATTCAAAGTTTCAAACTACCATCTAGGCGACTCTTTACCGAATTTTTCCCAAAAATAATACTAACTCGGAGGCCAAAACTTCAAGTGGTTAAAATTTCAATGACTATTTGGTTATGCATTCTTACTTCGTAAGCATGTCCACTATGTTATCACCAATCAACTTACGATCACAACTTCTATCGATAGCATGTTATCGTGTGTCATCTGTGTATAATATAGCTACGTTTGAGTACGCATTTGATCATTAGTAATTTAAATATGAATGTGTTAATTATATATCCTTTACTTGTTTATGAACTTGACTTGACTAAGAATCAATTCTTCCAATAATTTGAATTCTATACATGTATAAAAGTTTTGTGTCTAAGTAATTGGTTGAATTGAGGTTCATCCTTTGAAGTCATGTATACAGTTGGTGGGGTGTGTTTTAATAAATCCATTGGGGCATAAGTTAAAGTCAAAGTCAATGGGAGCTGCTTAAAAAGTCAACCAAATCAATAGTCAACATTAGGAAAGTCAGCATATGATCTCATGTATCACTGTATCAGTGTATCATACCTTGTATTATTATTCAAAAAAGTAAATTTGATGATGAAAACAAGTACCAATCCTCTATGTTTGGTCAGCTACATTTTCATCATTTGAATATTATAGAGGAACAGATGTACAATATCAAACATGATGAAAAAAGTATTATGAACACGCCTTCCATTGAACAACACTCGAGCTCAATCGATCAGGAAGAGCAGCAGCCCACGTAGTCAAATCTGGCAAAGGTCCAGTGAGTGCAAGGTAGTTATCGCCGTCAATTTTTGGCAACTTTTTCCAATTCACCTGTATTACAATGCCAATTTGTGAGTCCCTTTCAAGTTAAGATAAAAAGAAAAAGAAAAAAAAAAGATGCATACTAACATATTTACAGTGAAAATCTGTATAACTCGTCGAGTAGTAGTTTTCTTGCATGCATTCCAAGTAATTAACTGTTATGACTTGTAAGTTATAATCAATCTTGTTTGTGAATAACATAAATGAAGGTACTCACAAGGCCAGGAAATGCTTTGCACAAAGTGTTCAAGGTCGAATTCTGTTCCCATAAGCTCTCATTAACTGAATTTTCGACATCAGTTGATGCATTTGCAGTAGTTCTGCCACCACAATTCACGATAAGGCGACCATTCGGCATTAACTTATCATTAAGCTTCAACCAGGTTTGTACCTGTCAAAAGACAAAAGAAAGACGAATCAAACAAACGGGCAAGTAAAAAAAGATAAAAATTAACCACTCACTTATGAAGTAGTACTGTACTCTACCCAATACCTCTTGCAATTGAGGCAAAACTTCTCCACCCGCAAACAAGTCGATAATTATACCTGAACCGTTGTCAACCAATAGCAATTAACATTACAGCAAAACAGATTAATAAACAAAACTTTCACATAATACGCGCTGATATTGCATTGATTGATAATAAAGTTAATGACTTTACCAGCATAACCTCCGGAAATAGTAGTTGAACTAGAAAGTGCATCACCAATATGAACATGAAGAACGCCACCGTCTTCAGTAGGCTTCTCTAGATCAGACAGCCCAAGATATTCTCTTGATTTACCAATCAACTGTAAAAATTACATTTAATATTTCACAATTGCAAAGAGAGGAGGCCTGATTATGTCCAAAGTCTAGTAAGGCTAAAAAGTCGTTACAATTTCATCGATCTCCCATCCATGTAGCTGCAGTGAAGGCCACAAGCTAAGCATCAGATGTGCATCTGTTCCACCACCCTGAAATTCAGATACTTGGTCTATGAACATTGGCTCAACAGGAAACAATCAATAAGTATTCACATACATCCAGAGGACGTTAAAACCTTACCAAGCCTAAAATTGCAATCGGGCCTTTTGGAACGATAGGTGGTAAGCTTGCAAACTCATCCTGCACAATTTGTGGAATAGCACGCTATGACGATCATGAAATATTTTGGTCATACCTAAATCCGATCAATATAACAGTAACTCGTTTGGAAACTCATCGTGCACAATTTGTGGATACTTATACTTTTCTATATGTTAATCTGTTCTCTACATATATAAACACTTTTGATCTACATACACAGCATTCTAACATAACAAATGTAGACATTTTATACTAGCTATAAGTTAAGAAATAGAGGTGGCTAGCATACCCAATATGAACCGGTCCATATGTCTCCTTTCATTAAACAACTGTGAACATTGTCTGCATCATATTTCATATCATAAAAAGTTAAAAAAACCCAACTTAATACTAATAAAAACAATGGTAAATCATACATTTTTAAATAAATTACTAGTAGTAGATATGGATAATACATACGAGTCGAGTCAAGAAGAAGCATTCTTGAATCAGCAGTATCAACAATGATAATATCATTATAAACACTCTTGATGCGAGTCAACACTTGATAGTCAACTTCTGCTGCTGCTGATGCTGCATTGCTTTCTTCTTCTTCTTCTTTTACAGCTGAGCAACACAAGATAAATGGCTTTTTGGGTTGTTTGTGTTGGGGATTCCATGCAAATGCCCGAGAACGGGAATGATAACGGCAGCCCTGTTTGGTTAAATGACTGGGAATCGATAGACTAGTTGTAGTAGTGAAGGTGAATGATAATAGTAGCATACTTTCAGTAACTGTTATTTGAGGATAAGAGGAGTTTTTGTGTTTCAGGAATCATACCTTTTTGTAATTATCTGATTCTTTTTATTTTATTTTATATATGATTTTATTATATTATTCCTTTTCTTTTGTAGAGATTATGATTCTATAACTTTCTTTTACTAATAATTGAAGTTGTAAATCAGATAATTATTAAACTTCAATATAATTTATATTTATATTTATTAATTAGAGAAGAGTTCAATTGAGACCATTTAAAGTGATTTTTCGACTTAGGGTTTAGGGTAGGGAGTTCGCAGAATAATATCTCACAAACGACAAATCAAAAAATTATGAAAATTGCATCATTAGATTCAGCGTTTGATCATCTTCGATTTGCCATCCATAAAGCATACTTTAGACAACTTTTGTTTTCTTCCATTTTTTGGTGGGTTTTACAAATTAGTAACACATGTGTTAGTGATTGGTTATACATTTAATTTATGGTTAAGGTTAGGGTTTAGGGTTAGGGTTTAGTAGGGTTTAGGGTTTAGTAGGGTTTAAGGTTTAGGGTTTAGTATGATTTAGGGTTTAGAGTTTTGTAAAGCGTTTAGGGTTTAGGGTTTAGGGTTTAGGGGAGAAACCCCAAACCTCAAACCCTAAACCATAACCCCTAAACCCCGAACCCTAAACGCAACACTTTAACACATGTGTTAGTAAATGTGAAACCCACAAAAAAGATGAAAAAAACAAAACTCGTCGAAAGTATTCCTTGAGGGACGGAAAATCGAACAGGAGAAAACGCTGAGTTTAATGGTGCAATTTTCATAATTTTTTGATTTGTCGTTTGTGAGATAATTGATGTTGGGGGTAAATGGGTTTTGTACATGTGGACCATTCTTTTTGTACACATGCCACAATATCATTGGTTCCCTCATTCTCACACAAATTTCTATTCTCATTTGAACCCCACCCATGATATTTATTACTCCCTCCATCCCAATTTTATTGTCACTAGACAAAAAACACGCAGTTTAAGAAAAGTGTACTAGTCGTACTATACAACCAATAAGATTTAATCTCTCACCACATTCAAATGTTTTGATTGGTTCAAAGTACAAAGTAGACAATAAAATTGGGACATTCCAAAATGAAAAGATGGACTATAAATTCGGAACGGAGTGAGTATAAATTAAGGTGTTAAAAATGGCATTGTTAAAGTAGTTAGGTAACGAATTAAGTGAATAACTTTTCAATGTGACTAGTTCATTGTCCGGCCCTCCGGCCGATTCTTTGTCAATTTCTTGAAATATTAAATACGATTTTAATAACGACTGTATTTATCTATTTTTTATATATAAAAAAAGAAAAATTCTTTATTTTTATACGTGAAAATTGTAGATGACTCCGAATAAATTACTTTCTCTGTTTCATCTTTATTGTTCACGTTATTATGTAGTTTGTCAAAAAACTACTGTAAAATATGTAAAAATAACTACTTGTTTAATTTTATAAAATCCTATATCATTTCTATTTTCGTTTATTTCTTAAATTACTTTCATTTAATATATGAGCAAAAGTGATAGTAACCTTTTACGGTTTTGTCTTTTGGTCAATTAAGCTAAGGGGATGTTTATTTTTTTTTTTATCATTAAGTGCTATTTGCATGCGATGTCTGTTTGGATAAACATATCTGTTTATAACAAGTGCTGTTTGAGTAAATGTAATTTTTTTTTTGACCAAAAAGAATGAAGTTAAATGATATAAAGTTTGAACAAAAGAGAGCTTGTTCAATTCCTATTGGAAAAAAAATGGTGAAAAATATATATATTTATCATTAAGTGCCTCTTTTTGGTAAGGGCTTCATTTTTCTACCTATTTCAGAAACAGACATTCATTTCAGATTAAGTGAAAAAGAAACAACAATTTATCTATCTGGATTAAGAAGTATATGAAAACAGACCATTAAGAGGAAAGTAAACAGGTCCTCTGACTTCATGTGTATAAACGTGTGATTTGCTATCAAAACTTTAACAATAAGAGCATAGGAAGTGGAGTTTTTGTCGCCGCTTTCGATCGCAAACACTGTTTGGCGGTATTTTCCAGTAATAATGTTCTGGAACATCGTCACACATTGATTTAAAAAGCCAAAGATTAATTCTGATAACACTATAAACTTAGTATCATCCGCTTCTTCACTTTTTGAACATCAAAGTTCTTACATAAACACTGTAAATACAGTATCACCATCTATCGTACTCTAATAATATTTCTTGAGTGATAAAAAACAAACATTTAAAAAACCTCCCTTATAACTAATACAATATACGACCAACTACTAATATGTATTTTGACTTTGACCATCTAAAACACGAAACCAAATTAAGCCACATGCATTTGCCTTCCAACACGCTATTCTTACTTACTCAAAAGTTGACCAAATATTTTTTGTCGACACGTATATCATCATTACCCAAACTAGCTTAGATGAGTAGATCATTATATTAACAACTAAACTACCATAAAATTAGGTCGACACATCAAAAAGTCTAAAATACCCCTACACGTGTTCCAGATATACGCAAAAATCATCATAAAAAAAATATCCAAGATAAATGTACATGTACCAATATTCATAGTGGAGATATTTTAAATTATCCACCTACCGTCGTACGTCCAAAGTTTTTTGATATATTTATCTTGATTAACAACAAATTGTTTATCAAAAATTATAAGTATATTCTTGAATTTTCAAACTTATTTTTAATTGTAACTAATGTTTATTCCCATTTATCTTAAAGAAAGAAAGAAGATTTAATTATAAGTTATAAAAAGAGACAATAAATATGTTGATTATATTTGTAATTAAAGTATTTAATTAATTAATGACAATTGAACGCGGTTTAGATTATTAGGACAAATATAAACACACAAATTTCGTGTACATACGTATATATCGGTTCTTTACATGCATAAAAAACTTAATACTATGTCGCTTTCACAATTCAATTCAACCATAGGTGTCTCAATGTAATCAACATTATTGTTATTATCATTTTATCATCATTATTATATATTTATAAATAAATACATTTAAGATAAAAACGTATTGTTAGTAAATATTAGAATAGTACCCTACTTGATCTATATTAACTTAAACAGCAGATATATATTATATAACGTTGAAGGTGATTTTAATTAGTGATTTGAGAATTTTTAAATTATATGTTATAAAGTTAATATAAAGTCCGACTTTATTTTATTAATAATACAATAATAATAACCACTTTTTTATGGTGTCAAGTCGCTCAATATTTTATTTCCCCACCCACACTTGGCCACAAATACCAGTACCACTATGAGAAAGTGCAAAACCATGTCCTTTACATGTAAACTATCATACGCCTTTTCTATTGCAATTAAAAAATATTTAAAAAGATGTATATATTTAATTAGTTGTAGTTATCTAATTGGCTTAACCATTTTTATAACACTCAACTTCGAGTCCATTATTGTTGGATATGTTCAAATAGATATGTGATGATATTCATATGGATTTCACTTTCTTGAGTATGGGAGTATGATTATAAAATTCTAAAAACCTTTTGACTCAACAAAGTTTCGGACCATAACATAAGTCATGATCATTATCAAGTAAATTATGTTCAAGCTCGATCGACTAGGGTCACGACTCGAAAAATGGTTTTCGAAAAATATGTACACGATTCAACAAATGTAACATGACTCAAAAATGATTTTCAGAAAATATGGTATATGACTTAACAGATGAAATAATGTACAAAAACATACCAAACAGATAGAAGGATCAAGGGAATAAAAAAAAAACTAGTATTGAATATATTTATAATGGGTCACATGGATGTAGCACACCACATGTATTGACTACTAAAATGCATATGTGCTTTCAAGAATATGTCCCTCAGGATATGCTTATGTTACTTGTATCTCTTGGGACCTGATGATGGGGTCCCCTGCCCCAGCCAGCCAATTTAGAAAGTCACTAGAAGGGGGTGGTTGTAGTCTTGTACTCCGTAGATGGTAATCCTATACAACAAAGTCAATTGTGACACATCCCACTTGATAACTAAACTAATAAACACCCCCAAATCTTATCTGAAAAAAGTTAATAAAACCCCAGCAAATCCGCCTTTGGTCGCAAACTAACCATCTGGTCGTGGCCAGTCGAGCCCCACAAAACCGATCAGATGGCTGTTGTGACCAACAGCTAAAACCGCCCATGCCCCCGATTTCTGTTATGGTTGCTTCCGGGCCTCATGTGCTGGTTTTTTGTCACAACGCTCTGCTTTGGAAGATCATGCAGCTCCATAACTTGTATGGTTCGCTGCTTCTTTGCTGTAAAAGATAAAAAAATCAGTACTTTTACCATAAAAATGTCGCTTAAACTGATTAAGAATCATTAACACGAACCTCTTTCTGCTTGTTGATATCGTTCCTGGAGCTTCCTCTTTGTTGCTTCAAGCTTGTCTTTTTCACTTTCCTCATTTAAAGACATCGGCTTCTATTTGTAATAACTCAAACTGTGTTAGTTAACGTAAAAACATCCCGTAAACAATAATTTTCTACTCGTATCATTCAGACTATCCATTCACAACACCTTATCAAACATTTATTCATTACTGATTGTATTAAACAGGCCCTAATAGTCACATATAGTAATAAAATACGGTAACTTACACGTTGTTGAGGAGTCACTGGTCCCTTGGGAGGAATAGGTTTTTCAAGGTTTTGCATCTTCCGGTCCATATTTGGATTCATGCGTCTCGGTGCTGAGTCAGAAACCGGAGGTTTACTTGATTTGATCACAGCTGGTTTTGGGACCATGTTTGGTCCATTTAATGGTTTTTGTTGTTTCCACTTGGTTACGTTTTGCTTCTCAACTGGCGGTTTTCTCCCGTTATTACCATTCTTGTTAAATTCATTGCCTTTTCTAGGATCTGAAACAAATTTGAAATCGGATTTCAATGAAAACCGAATATCATAAGATGGATCGTATATAATTAATGTAAAAGTGTAAGCATTCAACTCACTTCCGTTATCATCCATGCCATCAAAGAACTTCCAAGAGGCAGAATTAAAAACATAAAAAGACAAAAACAACACGTCAACGAATGGTCCCATAAATGTCATGAAACAGAAGTTTGTTACTTTCATAATGAAAAAATTGAAGACTTGCATACCTCATTTAGCTCCAATGACATTGAGTGTGGGTTCAGAAAGGCTAAATCTTCCAAAGGAGGTGAGGGTAAACCTTCCTCTTCATCAAGAACAGATGGATTAAGCGACTCAGGGGTATTTTCAGAAACTGTCATTCAAAGTAACATATTTCTTTAGCAAAACAGTAAAATTTGCAAACCAGGAAAAAAGTAAGAAAATTTTTCGTTTACTTACCCGTCGCCTTATTAGTAGCATCCACCCACTCATCAACCATTTCCTTCCACACACTGCAATCCATGACGAATCATTAAATCTATGGCTTCTAATTAGGGTAAGCTAGATTGCTGCGTTAGTATTATTCCGTTAAGTATTATCATTAAAGTGACCTATACGATAATTCAATCTCTTTCTTTAGTTGAGCATAACCTAACTAAAGTGTAAACAACACTTTGATCACGAAAGATACCAGTGGAATCAAACTTTTTGGCAACTATAACTTATACAACGGTTAAATGCATAAAAAGTAATAGACTAGAGATTCATACTCAATTAACGTTCTTGCTATTTGGCGAACATCCTTTGATGCATGCTTTCGAAGAACATTTACAGATTTTCCAATTTCAGTTGCCTGAAATATGATTTAACAGCCATAAGATAAGCCTAACAATAGTATATCAACGAGTTTCAAAATAGTTAGTAATCCGGTAAAGATTAAATCCAAACCTTGAGTGTCTCTACTGATATTGCCATCAATTGAAGCTTCCTTAACGAATTGCACAAAATCGATGCAGACTAACGATGACAATAAAAAGAACTATGATCAATCAATGTGCAAATGGAAACAAAACAATAATAAACAGCCAACATCAATAATTTGCAATGTAACAGGATTACAGTGAGCATAAAGTAATAAAAAACTGCATTGAAAGTTAAGTAATAGGGAAAAACCTCATCTGGGCTGTTGTCAACAATTTCTTTGATCCTCAGAACCTCATTAAAAGTTTGCGATTCTTCTTCGATTTCATCGGTTAGAGCTTCTGCATCTCCATAACTGTACTTGCTAACATGATCATTAGCCTCTACATCATGATGATGCTCATCATCATCAACATCATTTTCATATTCATCATCATCATCATCATTATTTCTAGAACAATTAATCACCTTGCTGCTCTCTTTACTATAATTCACATTAGCATCACTTAGTTTAGTCTTATACCTAATTCCCTCATCACCATCACCACCATGATCATGATGATGATCATGATCACTATATTCTTCTTTATCTACAGGTAACGCTACTTCCTCTTTATCACAACCAGAACACTTGATCAATTTACAAGTAAATAAAATCTGAGCAATCCCATCTCTCCTAACTTTAAACTCTTTTGGGCAATCAGAAGCAGCTAACATGATAGCTCCTTCAATTATTTCAAATATGTTAGCATCAGCACTCCGAAAATACTCCCTCCAGTAATCCATCCGTACACCAGGTTTCGAAACCGCCATATCACACCCCACCACCAAACTCAAAAGCTAAAATCTACCTAGATCAAATAAATGTTACTTAAAAATATTACCCAGATATCAAAATCAAAACTTTAACTGATCTCGATCACACCCATTAACCTAAAACCTATCAAACCCAGATATCAAGATTGAAACTTTAGCCAATCCAGATCATACCCAGAATTCTAAAACTGCAAATTCACTAAAAAAATTTGATCAAACCGAGTATCAAAATCCAAACTTCAACCGATCAAAGCTAAACCCTCAAATTCAAACCAAATTTGATTCAACACAGATATCAAAATTGAAACTTTAACCAATCCTGATCATACCCATAAACTTAAAACCTCAAATTCTCAGCAAATTTGATTAACCCAGATATCAAAATCTAAACTTTAACCGATCTTGATCGTACCCATAAACCTAAAACCTCAAATTCAAAACAATCTTTGATGAATTTAACCAAACAAAAAAAAAACCCACCAAAGCTACGATTCAATAAAGAAATAAAATAAAGAGTCTTGATATGTCAAAACATAAATTTAGGTAGAACTCAAATAGGGTGTCATGAAATAATCAAATGGAGATAAGATTATAAGAGTCCCAAAATCAAATAAAAAATGGTTGTAAGAATAATAATGTTTTTGATTGATTCAGTGGAGGAAGGAGGGAATAAGATGGTATAGGTGTACGCAAGGCTGAGTGTGAAAAGGAGAATTATTATTATTCAGATTTCACTTTCACTTCACAAAAAAAACACTTTTTGAGGCTTTTGGTGTCTATCTAAATTCTAATCGGCAGACTCACTTGATAAAACTACAAAATAAATAAAAACCATAAATCTCTTTTTTTATTTTTTACATTTATTTTATTTGACCGCCACCTATAAATGCTTACTTTCTCCAACAATAAAATAAGGGAATATATTTTTATTTTAAGGAGGATTCACGAATCAGTGTAATAATCATAAAAATTATATTAATTTTTTTGATGTATTTAATGTGAAATTGAAGATGTAATAGAAGAATTAGTGAAAAATTATGTTATCATCCTTTCTTTTATTAGGAGAAAAAGAAAGAATTAAGATATTAATCTTGTAATTTATGCACATGATATATGGAAATCTTATTATGAGTATCATCATAAAATCAATTTAATAATAAAAAGTAGATTTCCAACAAGTAAAGCATTTTATTAATTATTGGTTGGATTTTGCTAAATATAGTGTTGATTTATGTTTAACAAGTTTCTTTTTATCACAATCTAAATATCTGATTCTCATTGGATGAAAATCACATAAATAAATAAAAAATGATTCTTAAAATAAGTCAATATTTGTTAACCATACCAAGAAGCATAGTCTCCTAAGTGAAGTAGTTAACAAGTTTATTACAATTACAATTACAATAAAAAATATATACATCTTTTTTAAACTTTTTTTTTTTTTTTTTATGAAAAAGTATCCATCACTATTTTTTGCAAATAAAAATAAATAATGGTGGGTATTTTTTTATCATTGTTTCTTTTTAACTTTTTAAAGATGATTAATAATTTATTATTTGACATGATTTACCTCTTAGAGCTCTAACTAAAAATATATATCAATTTTGGTTAATCATGGATTAGATGATGGGTCAAAAGTTACAATATGTGTCATAGTATAAGCAAGTCGTGGTCAAATTAGTTGGATGGTGTTAGGTTTCGCCGTCGTTGGGTCCCTCATTTTCCTTTTTTTTTTTTTTCCTGCAGAATTCTTTGAGACCAACGTGTTGGTCAACATGGATTTTATTACTTTAAGTTCATGCTTTCATAATGTAACAATGACGTGTAATTATAAATTTAATCTCATATCTCCAAAGATATATTATGTTCTATTTTTATATTATAGTGTATGGCTTCTAAGATAATACAGTATAAATTAGTTTGAACAAATATATAAAGTATATTTATTATTAATTATAACTTTATTAAATGATTAAATACTTTTGACTTGAATGGTTATAAAAAGTTGAAGACCAGTCAAAACTCAAATTTAATATATACTAGATAGTTTGGCCCGTGCGATGCACGGGTTTGAGTTTGAATGATTTACTATACATAGGACTTATTTCTATAATCATTTATCGAGAATCACTTAATCGTAGTATTTTCTCATTTTTATGTATATATTTATATCTTGTATTAGAGAATACATTTGGATCTTGTATATACTTACGTACATATGATGTTTATTCAATCCTGCTGAGGATCGGGTATGGGATAGGTAAATGTAAGTAGTCAAACATTTACATGAAAGTCGAGAAAAATCGAGTAATCAAAAGTTTAAATGTAAAATTAGATATTAAGAGATACTCCTTATCAAAGTGTAATATTTGAAGATAATTATGATATGTGTAACCGGTCAAATTAGAGTGATTGTTTTAGGTCTCCAGACAAAGTATGTTATGAATAATTAGCATAGTAGACAGTTTAATTATATAATATCAAATGTGTTTAATTATTTTTAATTTACTATCATCTACTGTATTACATATTTACATATAACTAAAATTTAACTTTTGTAACTCAGTAGTCTTGCACATGCGACCATCCGTCTTATTACATTGTCATGCATCAAGTATCGTATGTTTTCTTTGCTCGATCTCTATCTCTATAAAGTTTATTTGAATGTAGGCAAATAATACCAATTTATGTTTTTTAAGAAAGTTGAGTTACATCGAAGAATTTCTTTTCCGTGCAAACATAACAACGTATTTAGCATTTCAAAAATCAAAATATCAAATCAAATATACCCATATTCTCATAACCTTCTTTAATCCATATAAAATAAAAAAAATCCCTTATGTAATTATTGTAGCCTAACTAAATTCTCAATATGGAAACTCTCGTAGTGCAACAATTCAACGATGTTCAACAATAAACATTTTTATTACATCAACGTGCAACTTATATTTGATTTACTTTGGGTTCGAAATGATTAGAATCAAAATTGGTGAATATGAACTACAATTTGTACATAATAAAGAACATGACATAAAATGATTATTTAGATGCTCGTGAAATTTTTGCAAAGAAAGTCCAAAATGTATAAATAACTTTATAGTACGGTTCAACATCTTCATATGGTCTAGATGTCTAGTGTTAGTGTTGAGTGCTAGCTCCTTGTTTTCATCTGCAACTCCAAGGTCAAAGAAAACATCTTATTATCACCATAATATACACACATATTCATCATGTAACTATGTAAAACAACAAAAGTACCTCGAAATATTCATGTTCATTTATCTTCAAAAATTATAACATTCACCAATCTTCATAAACACCGATCTTCAGAAACTTCATCTTCATTGTTTAGTAAATATATTTGATTTTCAGATTAAACATTTTATTTTAGCCTTGGAATTGATTTGTGTTTGGCGATGAGTATGAAAGTGAGTTATATAATGTGTAAGAAAATGACCGATGACATTCTCTTCTTTTATTATTCTAAGAGTTACATTTCATTTTCATTTTAATCAATGTAAGAAATGAAAGGATGAACTAAACTTTATTTTTGTTATAATTATCGTCACATTGCATTAATAGTATTTATGGTGACCAACAATTATAGTAAAAAAAATCCTTAAAAAAACATGATTTGTGAGATGCTTATAATTATTATTATAATTATAATTATAATTAACTCAAATTCCGTGACTATCATTCAATGTACGGGAATACTCAACGACCGGCTACATTGCTTAGAGTTCAAGAGAAAAATTCTAACCTATAAAAAAAACGTTGAGCTTTTTTTTCTTCTTTTTGTTATGAAACGATGCAAATCATTATTAGATAAGCATATTTTAGTTTCCCATCATATAGATCATTAATCAAATAATCATTATCCTTCTTGGCCAAAGTTCAAAAGGCCAACATTTATGACATAATATTATACTTATTACATATATAATACAATCTAAACTCAATAGGTAAATCATTAATCTTGAAAAAACTATCATTTAAAGTCATTAAGTAAATCATTTATTGTAACAAAACTCAAAATTAATCTTGAAAAAACTATCATTTAAAGTCATTAAGTAAATCATTTATTGTAACAAAACTCAAAAATTATAGTATTAAATCATTAATCTTGAAAAAACTATCATTTAAAGTCATTAAGTAAATCATTTATTGTAACAAAACTCAAAATTAATCTTGAAAAAACTATCATTTAAAGTCATTAAGTAAATCATTTATTGTAACAAAACTCAAAAATTATAGTATTGTAGATTGTAGATATGTTGATCTAAAAGTAAAAAATGGATATTATTATCTTTTTTACCTTTTTTTATTTTATACAACCATGAGATACACACTCACACTACCGTATATCAGTGAATATATATATATATATTCTCTACATACGAAGCAATAAATAATAAAGTTACATATGATGAATGGAGTTACTGAAACAAGTAGAAAAATATATTATTATTTTATTTACCATTTAAAGGACATTTTGCACATGAAAAATGTGAACAATTGTTACACTATGATGTCATTAACTCTTTCTTCAGTACCTGTATCTAGTCCTATATTCTAACTTTGGCATAAAACTATAAAAGTCATAGAAACCTTACTGTTACAACAACTTTATGTACACCAAAGAAATTGATTGAACGAGAATTCGGTTTTTTATGAAACCTTTTTTATTAGATAGCATAATACCCATGCAATACTGCGGCAAAAAATAAATATTGTAGATGGTTGTAAGATCTTGATGTATAAAGTGTTATTTATTGACATTTTTTTTGTTGATAAAGACAAATTGGATTTATATATAGTAAAGTAGTAATATTTAATTATATATAAATTATTAATTAATAGGGTTTTATTAATGGAATTGTTGTGAATGAGCTAAGGGTATATCTGACATTTATATGAGTTGAGACTATTTTTAAGACAAAATTATTAGATAGAGATAGAGATAGAGATAGAATCGATTTGTTTCGAGATGGGAAGAGATGAAGCCTATAGCTTACGCGTACATGCATACGTACACACGATTCTCATACACCAGCAAAGCTAGAATACTTTAAGTTAGGTATTCGTCCATCCATTACTATTCATGCCTTCAAAATTTTATCGTATCCATAATATTAAATCTTATTCAATTTCGGTTAATTTTTATATATATTTTACTACGCCGTGTAAAAATTGAGTAACTTACAAGAATCTCACACCTTGATTGACATGTTTACCTTTCATGTTCTCAAGATTGATCAACTTTTACTAAAAATAGTAAATAACATTAAATGCATGCAAGAAGTGTACTAAAAATAGATATATCTTTGGATTTACACAATGAAAAACTGCTTAGAGAAAAAAGCAGACTGCAAAGAAAATGACATAAGTTGATTGCAAGTTTACAATCTAATACTTGAGATAAACTGTAGGCTTAAACCATACTGATTTAGTCTTTAAAAATGGAGCAACTAAATGACATACTATTATACGGTAATTATTATTAGCCACACATGACAAGTCATATAATTCTGATATGGGTTGAAAACACAACTGTAGCTAGAATTTCATTATCCAACCAAAACTGATGTATTTAGACCAACATACTGCGAAGTGTTTTTGTTCATTTACACTCCAGGTTCTTTTCATATAATTCTCTACTTCTCGATGTACGTTGTAGAAAAGTTGTAATTTACCAAGAAATACATAAGCAAAAAGTTATCCCCCATCTTTTATTTTCAACAACACAAATACAACAGAAACATAAAGGACTGATTTTCATTTTTCCAACTTCATATAACCATGAAAAATTCAAGCTACTGATCCAAGTATCCAACTGTACATATAGAACTAAGGCTACCTAAGGCCTAAGTACAGGAATGTGTTGATCACAAAGTTGGTCACAAAAAAATGGTAGGCTAAAGTAGTCACGAAACATGAAAGAAAAACTTCTTAACAAACGTTAAGTTGTAATTCCTGCACACAAAAACAGAACGATCCATTTATACCAATAATGTATGTAAGCATCGACCCAGAAACTACATTTGTACCTTTTCACAATGACATCAAAGTACGGAGATCGGCTAAATTTATGTCTCTTTTCTCCTCCTTTCCTTTCTTACCGAATGCTTCCTTGGCTAACTTTTGCTTCTTTTCTTGTAACAACGATATTCTCTCTTCAATGCTATCTTTAGCAATCATTTTCACAACCTTTACTTCCTCTTTTTGCCCGATCCTATGAACACGATCCATTGCCTGTTCTTCAACCGCCGGGTTCCACCATGGTTCCATTAAGTACACCCTTGAAGCCGCAGTGAGGTTTATGCCGGTACCCGAAGCTTTAAGACTCGCCAGCAAAACTGTGGGTGCATCCGGGCCTGTAACTTCAAATTCTTGGATCACATTTAATCTCCTCTTTGCATTCATTAACCCATCCAAACGCAAGGTCTTGAATCCTGCCTCTTTTAATGGTTCTTCAATTAAAAGTAGCAACTTACGAAACTGAGAGAATACAACTGATTTAATCGATGGATTTTCATTTCTTGATGCCTTTAAAAGTGCTAATAGTGCTGTCACTTTAGAAGAAGCTTGACAGCTCAATTTATCAACCTCGAGGTTGAACTCAGGTGGTGGTGCGAAAAGGTCGGATTCAGATAGTTGATGTCTACATAGTGGACACAAAGATTTAGAATTCTTAAGGGTTCGGATGATACAATTCTGACAAAAAATATGAGCACAACATGTAATGATAATCTTGGACGGTGGAGAGAGGCAAATTGGACAATCAATGTCCTCACTGTCTTGTAGCAGTAGAACTAGCTTCTTAAGAAGTTTCGGATTGTTAGATGCGTCTGCAAGTTTAATTTGAAATAGATTATTGCATAAATGTAGCAAAAAATGCTTTACTATCTATAGAAAGAGAAGCAATTGACAATACCTTCAAAATTATAGGACGGAAGTGATGCTCTAACATCCGAAGGGACCAATTCCGTATGTGTACATATCTGGCGAAGGCGTAAAATGATGCTTAAAACAGTTGAGTAATGGCGGGTCACAATTCCTCGCTCAATATAGTTGGAAACAAAACTCTTGGCTTCAGTTTCCATCTCATCATACAATTTACGTTCCTCCACAGAAAGCTCCACATTACATATATGTATAGTCTTTGGAGGCAGTCCAATCAAAGCTTTTTCTTTTGTTCGCCTTAATGATATAGTTGCCATTAACGCCTAAGAAGTTTAAAAACAACATTTTTAGAACTTAGAAGCCAGTGAACAAACATGCCTTGTTAAGCTACTCCTTAACATATCAGATGAAAATATATAGTTCAAGGGGAAATGTATCAAATCCAAAGTGTCATTTAAATGCTTATAGTTTCTTAAATCCATATATCTGAAGTAATTAGATTATCAATTCAATAACATAGTACTTTGTAATCATATTTAATGCAACAACTATTTAATAAGGATGGAAATATATATATTTGTGGGCCAACCAAACCAACAGACTCGTTATGACCCGTTACCAACCCACCCGAACAACCCATTTTACACCTTTTAATACTAGAACATGAATCGAGGTTAAGTGGTTGACATAGATTTGCTCAAATTTTACCTGGAGCCTTGAGAGCCCCTTTGGATTTCCTTGAGAAATTGGGCGTTGCACCAAGCTATTCCAATAGCTTTTGGTCGAAAATGGATCAAACCTTAAAAATGCCATGAGAGAGAATAAGTCCATAGAACCATTTTGTATTGGCGTTCCTGTAACAACCCATCGCCTTTTAGCATTCAACTTAGTCACAGCAGTACTCTGTTTTGACGTATGATTCTTGATTATATGTGCCTCATCCAAGATCACTCGCCACCATTCAATCTTCTTTATAGGATCATTCGACATCTGAAGCTCACTACCCAAAGTACTATACGTAGTCAACACTATATCATACTTTTGAAGCTCCGAAACATCTTGAGTTCGGTCCCCATAGTACATGTACGCCTTTAACATCCCACGTTTAGTGTGATCTGTTAATTGTGTTATCCAAGTTGAGAACACAGAGGGTGGGCAAACAATCAATGTCATTTTCGGGGCAACATGACCAAGATAATCTTTCTTACTACGACTACCAGTTTGGATCACTTTCCCCTTTCTTGACCTCTTCCCACTTGAAATAACCAACGGCTCGTTTTCATCTGCTGCTATTACTTCACTCTTTCCATCGTTTAAAACATTACATTTATCCAAAGCAATCAAAGAAAGTAAAGTAAGAGTTTTACCCAATCCCATATCATCAGCAAATATCCCACCACGTAAAGGCTCCGGTCGTTTATTCGTCTCATAATTCGTCAACACATTCACGTACCCACCATTGTTCTCTTCCCAAAACGGCGGCAATTCATCAGAATTTTCGCGACGATACAACCAATACAAACCTTCCTTCTGGTGAAGAAAAAGATCAGGCAAGATTACATCATTCGGTGGTTCCATAACTCCATTAACCTTATTTTGACTCAAATTCTCATCAACCAACTTAAAAATCTCATCAAGATCACCCTTTTTCTTTTCTTTCACAACCATAGATTCAGAAGTACTGAACAAAGGACTATTATCAGATAACAAACACAACCCACTTTGCAAAAATGTATCTTTAACAGTTTCAAATGCATCAATCTTTGCAAAAACATGAACATGACATGGGATTTTGAACATACTCACATTTTTCGAGGGTTTCGGTACAATCCCTTCAACATGAATCAAACTAGCATCAATTAAAGGGGCAAGAACACCAGACACCCTCTTTTCAATATGACCCACTTGGATTGTTCGGGTATTGAACACCTTAATTGCATTCGAGTCGTGCCGATTCATGGGTTCTCGAACAAGACCCACCATTTCACGGCCACTAATTCGGCCGGAATAATATTGTAATCCAACAATGTTGGCGATTACGAAACCTACCATGTAAGTATCTGATTGCGATTGCGTTTGATCTTCATCTCGAATGGAAGCGAGAGATAATTGATCAGAACTCATTTTGGGGGTTAAGGGTTTTTGGGAAACAAAACCGACTTCAGTTTTTTGTATTTGTATTTGAAAATTTATGTTAACCGCTTAGAAGACAGAATCCGGTTTTGGGCCGATATTGGGCCTATTCAACCATAAAGTTTTGCACTTTTAATTTCGATGACCCTACTCAATTTGAGTTGCCCCTTATATAAAGGGGAAAATTTGTGGTGTTAGATATCACAATTGTAATGTGTAGCTAACCAATCACAAAAGGTAGTGATTTGTAGATCGTTACATTTTGGTTATACGTCACAAAACGTGTTATAATACAACTTTGTAAAACATATTTGGCTGTGCACGACTAATTATGTACGGTTAAAAAAATGTGGTGTACATTCACCACCCAATAACAAAACAAATAAAGTATTTTATTTTACAAGCTATTAGAGGTGGGCACAAAGACCGTTTAACCGAACCATAACAAAATTAACCGTTAAACTGATCCATTTTGACCGCTTAACCACACAAACTGACGGTTCAGTTATGTAAAATGATATTAACCTCCTGTGATGGTTCGGTTACGATTAATATCCATAACCGATCCACCATTAACCGCCCCGCCTCAAATATTCAACTTATTTTTTAGATTAAGTATATATTTTAATATATATGTAGTTCATACTCGTATTCTTATTCATATTCATATATGGATTAGTGCTGAAAATTAAGAAATATATACAAGTTAATTTTTTGTATTATTAATTTTGGACTTTTGTAATGGGCCAATATAATTTTTTTTAGAGAAAGCAAAAAGATTTATAAATACACGATCCAAGTTCACTTATATCTATTTACATTTTAGTTCATCCCTTAAATTTAAATACATCCCAAATTTAATACAACAAATTCGTTTATCAATGAATCTCATCCCAGCCTGTTATTTAACATATTTATATTCATTTTTGCCCTTTTAAATATAAAAAGTAAACTCGTACTTTATTTTTTATACTTTTTATTTTCAAAATTAACATTTGATTAACCACTTTAACTGAAGGGATTAATCGAACTGTCAAAATTAACCGTTTAACCGATCCGTCAATTAACCAAACCCAACGGTTATTAATATCAATTAACCGCCATATTCGATTCGATTACGATTAGTGTCCATAACCGCTCCAAACCGAACGGTGCACACCCCTACATTTTACACCCTTTAAATTTTCCTAGTAAATACAACTTTAATTCTTATTGTGTAACCCAATAAACCGATTTCAGTTTTTGTACGAGTATAAGAGTATTTGTATTTTGAAAAATATATGTTAATCGCTTAGTACACAAAAACTGGTTTTGGGCCTTTTTTTGGAATTTGGGCCTATTCAACCATAAAGTTCTGCACATTTTAAGTATCTGATTGCGATTGCGTTTGATCTTCATCTCGAATGGAAGCGAGAGATAATTGATCAGAACTCATTTTGGGGGTTAAGGGTTTTTGGGAAACAAAACCGACTTCAGTTTTTTGTATTTGTATTTGAAAATTTATGTTAACCGCTTAGAAGACAGAAACCGATTTTGGGCCGATCTTGGGCCTATTCAACCATAAAGTTTTGCACTTTTAATTTCGATGACCCAATTTGAGTTATTATATAAAGGAGAAAATTTGTACTTTTGTAGTGTTAGAGTAAGACTGTTAGATATCACAATTGTAATGTGTAGCTAACCAATCACAAAAGGTAGTAATTACACGGTTACATTTTGGTCATACATCACAAAATGTGTTATAGTGTTATACTATACAACTCTGTAAAATATATTTGGTTGCGTACGACTGATTGTGTACGCAGAGGCGGTTTTACGGTGTAGGCACTGTGGGCAGCGGCCTACACAAAGGTTTTTGTAACTTCGTTTATATATATGTTCAATGAACAAGAATTGCTAAATGCCCACTCAGCTTAGTGGTTAGTCCTTTCCAATTTTAAGTTCAAGGTTGCTGGTTCGAGTTTGTATTATACTTTTTATTCAATTTTTCCTTTTAGCCTTTCCCTCCCTTTACATTTTACTATTTTTTAGCCTTTCCCTTCCTTTACATTTTACTATTTTTTTTTTGTCTTATGCTCTTTAAATAATTAGAAAATGCTATCATCTATTAATAAACTATATATTTAATTGGTGGTAGCTTTTCTTATTGTTATATATAAGTCACAAATAAATATATTATATACTTCATACATAGAGAATTATAAAAGTTTTATAATTTTAAGTGCAACGAACTTGTGAGCAAATACAAAAGTAACCACAAGGCTTGTTCAAATTGCTTAATTTATGGACCTTCGATATGATTTTTCGTGTTGAAAATCAATACAAATCGAAATTTTTTTCGTTTGAGTTGGATTCATGCTAACATAAATTTGGTTTGCTTTAGTTTGACGCATTACTTGAAAAAGAAAAACTTCAATTCAAAACTTAAAACATAATATCACAAACACCCTACAATTTGCCCCCGTTAACAAAAGATCCTGGTACCGCCCCTGTGTGTACGGTTAAAAAAAAGTGAATAAATCATTTTATTTTACACTTTGCACTCTTTAAATGCAACTTTAATCCTTATTTTGTAACCCAATAAACCGACTTCAGTTTTTGTACGAGTATTTGTATTTTTTGAAAATATGTGTTAAACGCTTTAGTACACAAAAACCGGTTTTGGGCCTTTTTTTGGGAGTTTGGGCCTATTCAACCATGAAGTAAAACATGACCCAATTTGAGTTTTTGTCAAAAAATTTGGGTGCTACACTTGTAATCTACAAATCATTATCATTATCATTATCATTAGTTTTAATACAAGAAGAACCATATCTCTTTAGATTTTGACACATAGGCACTTTAAAAGTTGCCATGTGTCCACAAAATAATAAAGATAGATAATAATAATTAATGTACTAATAATAATCTTGATGCTCAAATAATTAAAAATATCATTAGTTTTATTATAATTATCTTTATTTTCATTTCATTATCATTATCATTATCATTTCATTAATCATTATCATTATCATTATCATTATCATTAACTTTTATATAAAAAGCACACATTTTTTCTTTGATTGCCACATATACACCTAAAATTTTTACACATCATCAATCAACAAAAATCTTTTAAAAACTAATTTAACTTATTAATTAACTCAAGAAATATTTTTATAACAATAAAAATCACTAACTTACAAATATCTTTACATATATACTTAAAATGGTGTCATGTGTCCTTGATCAAAATAATTTATTCTTAATTATTTTAATATATCTAAAACATTTATAATACTAATATTAGCATCTTAATATTCACCTTATAAATAAACACATCAATTTTAGTAAAACTATTATTAATATAAGAACACCATCTAAAAAACATAATCTTTAAACTATTATAGAAACAACATATTCTTTTAATTTTTGATAATCTTACATTTATGTAATACATTTTCAATAATCTTCAATTTTAACAAATTGTTAGACATCCATAATTTTGATTTCATTGTTCTAGCTATATAAAATAAATGATATTTATTTCTATATATCTTCTTTAATGACATAATCATCCCTTAGGATATGATATAGTTTTTTTTTTTTTACCTTATAACATTTTCTTCTAAATTTAATTTAATTCAAATGAATTCATAATCATCCCATATGATATAATTCTAACCTGTAAAGTTTGTTGAATTTAATTACATAAGTTAATGATAAAATGACACATTAAGTTCCATTTTCATATATAAACAAATTCTTTTTTACACATTCCATTTTTTCAATCAAAGAAAATTTTCAGATTTTTTATTTGTAGTAGCTTCGTTGTCAATAAATAGAACAACTATTATAAAGGCGCAACTAATAGCTAAATTGGTCATATGAAGATGATAGATTCTCAATTCTTTTTCTCACCGTAGTCAACGAACAAGGTGTTTCAAACAACACATTAATCGAGGTGTTGGTGTTTAGTAATAGTTGAGGATAATAGATAAAAGTTTCTTTTTCTTCTTCAATCAATGCTTAAAAATAATATACATATCACATCGCAAAAATTAGCATTAACTTTATTGGGCGTGAGCCGTGCGTCGCACGGCCCTAAATACTTACTAGTTATCTAATAAGTTGATTTGTGTAACCCAAACAATAATTTAGTCGAAATACTACTTTCGAAAAAGGAGAATAGAAACTATTCAAATTACGTCAATATCCTTGTAAACTTTAAAATTACATCTTTGAAACTTTTGAAATACTCATCAATATCCAAATAGTTATTTTGATTGTAATTAAATAATTTTCATAAATGAAACTCTTATTTTATATCAATAATCTAATTGTATGACATTTTTACCTTTCTTCCTTATAAACCAAGCAAAGTCACGGGTTGTAAAACTTTTCTCTTGTTTGGATTTCGTTGAGTACAGTAACAACTAACAACGTTAAACAATCGAAAATGTAACATGTGCTTTCATGGATAAAACAATAATACAATATTTAATTAAACATTATTTTCAAATGGGTTACCAAAGTCAGTGGTATTACTAACGAATTTCAAGAAATGATATAAAAGTATGATATATCTGTTTTGGCGATTGATCTGCAAAATTAATTTGCTTTGCTTGCTGAGAAGATTTTAAATGTAATCTAGGTCAAGGTTCAGCTGTGAGACTTTTAATTTGCGATAACGGATGTGAGTTTGATTAAAATGAGAAGGGTAAAAAAGTCATTTAACCTGTTAATTGATATTTAATAGCAGTTTTATAAATCAAAATTATTAAATTATAATAAAAATAATAGTTTGGATTATTATAGATGATTATTTTGAAGGTTTCAAAGGATATACGTGTAATTTTAAAGTTTACAAGGATATTGATGTAATTTGGATAGTTTGCAAGGACATATATGAAATTCTCCCTTCGAAAAATGTATCGAATGCGACTTTGTAGTATTCTTTTCTAATCATGACATCGAATATCATCGATTTTGAACCTTAGTTCAAACAAATAAGCTAGATGTTGCATAGTTGATTAGATCGTGTTAATTATAACGCCCCTAATTTCAAGCACAATTATTTTTTTTTTTTTTTTTTTTTTCATCGCGGAAGCAATATCCCATATATAAAACATTGGATTAACCAAAATATACATGATCATTTACATAAGTATTTCGTTATACAATTACACAACTAGTTGGGCGTTACTTTAACAAAACATTTGAATTTGTACAAAAGTCATCAGAGTTCTATCATTGTCGAACATTCCTTCAATTTACTCCGAGACCCGCCCTTAACAAAATATATTAACCTGCAAGGAGTAAACAACGAGGGATTAGCACGAAGCTAAGTGAGTTAACTCATCACTAACACTACACTTAGTTTAACACCATGAGTCTACAACAATTTAACACATTGACTCAACATCACTAGAGGATCGGTGGCCCTTGTGGCACCCTCAGCCGCGGTGGCCCACCAAGCGACACTTACACCAACTGCAGGCCAATACAGTGGTTAACCGATAACGGTTTGCTACCTTTAGTCAACACGAACTCCATTCACAACACATGTTCACAATTCTCGTGTTGACTAACCTGTAGCAAAACGTCCAACAAGTTGACCTCCTTAACACAATAACCAACAGGTTTCTTAACACATTAACACTTAACACGATTCACAATTCACTTAACACTTTAACACTTGAATATAACACTTAACACATGAAGTAATCACATAAGTGATCACCAAACATAGCGAGAGATCAAAGTCCACTCACCTGTCCACTTTAACTTCGGTTTCTCAAGTGACTAAACTCACTGAGTCTTCGCCTTGTCTGTAAACACATCAAAACACTCGAATTAGTAACTTAATATAAATGCACACTGTTAAGAAACAATCACTTCACTTACTCATAACCTGTGAATCAAACATGTATTATATAATAGATACAATACACACATAGATATATAATCATAATTAGTAAAAAGATAACACATTGATCTGCAGTGGGAATCCGCCCGGATTCCCTTGAATACGTCCGTATTCATTTGAATCCGGCCGGATTCAGATGAATACGCCGTATTCCCGATCAATTTCCAATTCAGAACTTGAATTAAGCAATACGTTCTTGAATACGCCGGGGGAATCCGCCGTATTCCAGGGAATACGTCCGGATTCCCATGAATCCGTCCGGATTCCCGTTAAAGACCTGCACGAAAATTGCAGGTTTTCCTGCACCTTCAAACTCGAACCAAAAACCACCAAATCGACCAAACTCAGTTTTGTACTTGAAAATTTACCAATATAAAGCCATTATAACATCTAATAACATCATATAACTTAAGTTCATTCATCTAATCACACAAATCATTCAAACCACAAATACCTAACTAATCTCATATTCTAACTTAAAACTTAAGGATTCATCACAATTTCTTCATGTAATTCAACCTATTAGATACTCACAAAGTCCATGTAATCATCTTACAAACATCAATTCAACTTATAAATCCACAAATCTTACAATCAACAATTTATCTAATAATATCATAAGGGTTAGTTTAAACTTACTTACAAAATGAAGAACACAACTAGAGATGAAGATGATGATGATCTAACAAGGATTTAAGCTTCCATTCTTCAATCGATTTGATGCTAGCTTTTTGATTTGCAAAAGTTTGAATGTAATGTGAGTTAGGTTTAGAAATTAATGAAGAAATGAGAATTGGGGAAAAAGAATCGATCACCTCCTTTTTTATTTAAACCGACCCATTAAAGTCACAGTACCATATTGTACCCTCTTTTGATCTATTGTCTGGAACCTAAATACTAGTTACGAGAAAATTATTTTATTTTACCGTCGTCTAAGATTATTTAAAACAAATAATATTTTACTAGCCACAATATCTCCTGAGACTTATTTACCTATTAATTTCACAATCAAACATATTCAAACAATTAAATGTACGTATTTAAATTTAATTAATTACCTTATTCTACTGGGCCCAATTCAGGGTGTTACATTAATACACCCTTTTACATATACGCACCTTTCACTTTTAATGCCGTTCAAAAAAAAAAGATAATTTAGTTAATAATTAATGACAATTATATTGAAGAATAGCATAACCTTAATTACCATATATTTAATGTCTAGGATCCATTCTAAAGGTCTCAACAATAATAATATTGTTTTAATATCACATTTTTTATATTGTGTTAAATACTTGATAACCATATATGTATCTTGGCCTAGATCTTGTTATAAAGGAAAACTTGAAAAAAGGTTAGATGAATAAAAAGTGAAATATTTGGTATGATTATAATGTTGAACATAAAAATTACACCTGTAAATGATTTACACCAAATCTTAGTATTTTTTATGCATAATATCCCAAATAGTTCACAACCTCCTGCATCTCAATCATGTCATCTGGGGTATGGATCCTCAATACAAAAGTATTGTACGTAATATTATTAATGCATGCATGTTTGAATGTGGTGAAATCCAATTCAGATTCTGATGAGGTGGTTTCGTTACCAGGCCAACCGCCTGTCAGTTTCAAACAATTTGCAGGTTATATAACCATCGATGAAACGAAACAAAGATCTCTTTTTTATTACTTTGTTGAAGCTGAATCTGATCCATCTTCGAAAACCACTTGTTCTCTAGTTTAATGGAGGTAATTTTCATTTTCAATTCACTTGCATTTTATTTTAAAAATGAGTGTTTGATTTGTGTGTGTATAAAGTGTAAGTATTTGTGTTTTGATGTTTACAGGGCCTGGTTGTTCCTCTGTTGGAGCAGGGGCATTTGTTGAGCATGGTCCATTTAAACCAAGTGGCAATGTTTTATTGAAAAATGATTTTAGTTGGAATAAAGGTACACAAGATCTTTCTTAAAGTGTTATAATTACAGGTTTACAACCACTTTATGTCAAAAGGAGCAATAATATTCATGTGTTTCCTAGATTTTTACAAATTTCTTAGAAATTCTTAATAGATTAACCATAACTCAAGGATATAACTTTGCATGAATCTTTTGACAGAGGCCAATATGTTGTATTTGGAAGCACCAGCAGGAGTGGGATTCTCTTATACTGTTGAAAAATCAGCAGTTAATGATGTCACTACAGGTTCTTTACTTCTTATGACGAGTCTGATTAATTAGTTACCATTGAAAATGATTATTGTTTCTCATTTCAGCTAGCGACAATCTTGCTTTTCTTGAGAAATGGTTGGAGAAATATCCAGAGTACCAGAATAGAGACTTCTACATTACGGGCGAAAGTTATGGAGGTAATATGTGCAAAGAGCTTCTGAAAAAGGCTTAGTTAACTGATAAACTTGATATACATGCGAACGTGCGATTTATATGCATGTGATCAATTAGCTAAGCTGGGCTGGGTCAAGTGGTTGAGACTTTCAAATTCAAACCCATTTGACCCGTTTCCTTCTATATTTTTATTTCTTTTAATTTCAATGCATTTGAACCATTTGAGATAAATGTAACCAAAATGAACTCATTCATAAACATATGGGTCAAAATTTCCACCTCCACCAATTACATTGTGCTAACGTAATTGTCTACTATTAAAGGACACTATGTTCCTCAATTGGCGACTCTCATAGTTCACTCAAAACCCAAGATCAATCTCAAGGGAATTGCAGTAAGTTATTTCAATAATCTTGTTCCTTTAATGGAAAAACTCAATCTGATCTCTTGATGAACGTAGCTTTTGTTGTTTAGATAGGTAATCCACTTTTGGAACTCGATACGGATTTTAATTCAAGGGGAGAGTATCTTTGGTCTCATGGTTTGATATCGGATGTTACATATGACATGTTGAATAGAGTATGCAACTACTCAACAATAAGAAGACAATACAATTTTAGGTCTCTCACCCCCATTTGTTCTCATGTTGATGATCAAGCTTTAAACGAGATTGGTAAATTTGTTAATGATTATGACATCACTCTCGACATTTGTCTGTCAACTGTTCTCTCACAATCACAAGTTCTCGAGCTGAATGTGAGTCAAACATCTTTTTAACTTGTTATTTGCCGTATTGAAGGTGGCAATTTCACCCCAATAGTGACTTATAATTGGGTCGATGCAGGTTATGCTTATGTCTCACTAGTCAAATTTCTATTTATTTTTTTTAAATATGTTATAGGGAAAAGACTCAAGGTGTAGGCATAGGTATACCGTTTAAGGAAATGTTATTATATAGTTGAAAAATTACATGATAATAGAGTCTATAGAGTTCACCTAAAATTTTTACTCATACACACTAATCATTTCAAGTACTATAAAATACATACAACAAGTGCTTTGTGCCAGCCAACTCAAACTAAGATTACTTGTATGACACTGTAATCCGTTGCCCAACCACTGACCCGCTCATTTTGCTACCTCTAACGGTATGAGTCACATTCGTTTTGTCGCTAATGATTGTTTTTACTCAACAGCAAGATTTGGACAAAAAGGTAGATGTTTGTGTGGAGGATGAAACGGTTAAATACTTGAACCGAGAAGATGTTCAAACTGCTCTCCATGCTCGCCTTGAGGGTGTCAACCAATGGTCCGTTTGTAGCGAGTAATACACAAACCCCAACATTCTACTTGAATCTATTAATCGAAAGTCACCTATTTTTAATGTTTGTTCTTGTCAATATTCGTAACAGAACTATACACTATGATATGAAAAGTATGAGGAACCAATGACTCCTGTGTTGGTCTCTCTTATCAAGTCTGGCATTCGGATTTTTATTTACAGGTAATTAATAGTCTACAATGATTCAAGGGCTTTAACAGAGGTCATTGTTGCATTTTAATTGAGCAGTTGTGCAACAATATTAATGTCTTTATTTAACTGTAACAGTGGTGATCAAGATTCGGTCCTACCTCTAACTGGGACACGACTAGTGGTTAATGGTGTGGCTAATCAATTAGGATTGAAACCAACTCTACCGTATAGGGCATGGTTCAGTGGCAACCAGGTTATATAATATCTGTTAACGAAAATTACGTTTAATTGGCTAGATTCTACAAATTAGATATTAGAATTTCACTTGCATTTGCTACAGGTGGCAATTTTATATTTTTTGTATGAAACAGGTCTTTTCAGTTTGTAATTGATCCGTAACGGGTCAAAAATGTTTTATATAATGCTTATCTAAAACCAAAACGGGTTAAACGTGATCAAAAGTTGTTTGACATGTTTTTAAATGTCTTTATATGATAAGTTTTTTTTCCTTTCTTGTAATCATATCTATTATATTGTTTATGTAAGAGAAATATAAAACATGGACAAAAAACTGTTGATATATAGGTCAGCCTAAACAGACGTGACACGTTTTGACCCGTTACCCCACTCTTGACCCACCCGTATTGCCACCTCTAGTTTTAGCTTTTGGTGTTACTTTTTCTTAATTATTACTAAGCTTAGTTTTGGGCAGGTTGGTGGATGGACACAAGTGTTTGGTGACGTCTTATCGTTTGCAACCATCAGAGGGGCGGCACATGAAGCTCCGTTTTCACAACCAGAACGATCACTTGCTCTTTTCAGAGGAGTTTTGGGTGGTAAACCGTTGCCATCAGCTGATGACGTCACTCTAAAGACCAAACATCCCTCTTCATTAGACTAATGGAAACTGCTTTCACACATCTTTTTGGCCCTTTTTGTTTTGGTGAATAAATTCCGTTCCAAGATTGTTCACTTTATAGGTGTCTGGTGCTCATGAGAGTTTTCTGACCATTCCTAGCTACATCCTAGCGTGTTTTATGTATCTTAATTTACTTCTTAAAATGATAATTATTGTAAGAAACTGCACATGACCTTACATCCATCAAATTGCTCTGAAAAAACAAATGGTTAAATAAAATAATACTCCGTATTTAACTTGTATTTATACATTATATATCTTTATTTTTTTCAAGTGTAACACTCAAAACAGAACAAAAGTGCAAAATTTGATAAACCAACTGCAAAACTAGAAGAACCTGATCAAATGGGGCAATAAAAAAACGTGGAATACTCATACACAAACCGATCTAGTCAACTTCACACTAACAAACTAATTAAAAAGCACAAATAAAACAGTAAATATTGATAGCACACTAGAAGGCACAAATTCTTCCTAAAACTAACTGATATCATGACGTGATGGATCGGACACATAAACTCACTAATTTTTATTCCCTTCAGGTAATAACATACACTGATATCAACGAAATAAAGGTGGCATAGATTGTAAGGTACAACGAGAATAATGGATGGGATTGGAGAGGTTGATTACATAGAAGTGGGAATGGAGCATAAATTCTTTAAAAGAGATACATGTGCCTAGAATTAACTAAAAATAGTAAGGTACTGTAAATAGCATGTTGTATAATAGTGCAAACAAGAAAATAAGGCAGTAACGGAATATAATATATTGTCTATTCTTGATTTCTTGTGGTGCTTGAACTATATTCTCCAGAGATCAGTTTTAAGAGGAACATCATAATAAAGATCAGTTTGTTCACTTTCAATACTTAATGATTCAAGTTCCATGGCCACCTCTTTCATGCTAGGTCGGTTCTCACCTATTACATCAAGGCATCTATCACTACAAGAAAACTGTCAATCACCTACGGTCAAAATCGTGAGAAATCTGTGGGTAAACATAGTTACCCACAGTTTTCCCACGAATTTGGTCCCAAGCTAAAATGGGCCTGGGTAATCTTGTTTCCATGGGAAATTCGTGGGTAATTAACTTTTCCGACGGAATTATCCGTGGGAAATTCCTAGGAAAAATAATTTAAGTCTTATAAAGATTCCGTGGGTAATTTTAACATTCCCCACAGATTTCTCACGAGTACTTTCCCACAGGGTTCCCACGCAATACATTTCCCACAAGTTCCCTACGAAATATTTCCCACAAAATTCTCACAGATTATGATCTCCGCAAAATGGTTTCCCCACAGAGTTCCCATGAGAATTTCCGCCACATATATTTTGAATTCTACAAAACCGACACGTTCTATTTTACTTGATAGGACACAATAAGCAAACATTTGAATTTTATTCAATCAACCAAAAATAACAACAAACATCCTAATACAATATAATTCAAATATCCAAAGTTCATCAAAAAGGATAAAACTACCAAATGTTAGGATTGATGCTAGCTTAATATAGTTTAAGTTGTTCATACAACAACTAGGATTGATGCTAGTTACGTGACGGTGGTAACTTCCATTTTGCTCTATCAATCCTACTCTTCCAGCTTACACACTTTTCTCTTTTGTTCGTCAAGTTCATCTTACAACCTTTGCACCTACAAGTGAGACACATAAATAACAAATTACTGATATAATATTGCACGTATACATATTGACCCATTAGTGTAGAACATTTTCAGAATAGGGCAGACTCAAAATTAACATAGTTGTTTTGAAGCACAAAGTGATTTAAGCGTACCTGTTTGATTGATCTTACATCTAGGCTTGTACCTTGTGACTAATATCCTTGTAGTTCAAGTACCTGTATCCTAACAAGATAATGGTAACACATCATGTTCTCAATATTTTGAGACCAAAAAAAAACAGTTTAATGCTTACAAACCTAATTCATTTGGATACTATCTTAAACATACATATATGCCAACACTGAAAGCAACACTTAAATCAAGTTGACAATACCTCAACGCAGCCATTGTTCTTATAGGACCTGATAAAAATAAATGAAGAACGTTAATTTAGTAACAAGAGTTGATTAATTTCGGAATGGAGAACTAAACCATATAGTGAATATAAATCAATTGAATTACACCACGTTAATAATACTTACAATGCAATAACCATTAAGCGTAAGTTCCTATGGGCTGCTGATGTTCAGGAATGCGCATTACTAATCTTACATTATAGCTGTAATTATAGCTGCAAAATTATAAAACACTTGAATTGATAATAATCATAAACATAATGCAAGAAAACAATATGCACAAACTGATTCAAGACAATGAGATACACTTTAGCATATCCATACATAGAAAGCAAATGAACATCAACTAATAACTATAACCAAATTGATATAACTAAAGAGACTAATTGAGCATCTATGTAAAGTTATAGCATCTTAATTACTAGTAGAAAATATATTTAATGGAATCCATCTAATTGACAAATCTAAAACATGTCAATAAAACAATAAGCACTTTATAGACAAATACCAATAAACCAATAGCAGTATAAATTGTCCATTGTTGTTGAGATGTCTCGGAGACCCACTATACAATTTAGGATCAGCCATGAATCAATTAAGCATGACCACAGTAGACCTGAACAAACACATACATTATATCAAAATATAAACTTACAAGTAAAAATGCGTATATACATAAATATTTTCGTATCAAAACATGAACTTACAAACATATATACTAATTCACAAATATTTTTGTATCTTATCCCCTAACTAATTTCATTGCTAATACATATGCATACAGTATTTGAATCAAACTTATTTGGTCAAAATATAAATAAAAGGGTAAGATTGGGTGAAACTTACTCTATCAAACTTTCACATCAAACAGATCTGGTCAAACTTTCGATTCGAAGAAGAAGTTGAAACTAGTTCTTGAGAATATATATTAAAAAAAGACGGACCTAAACTGGCATCGGTTTATAACAACAACTGAGGTTGCGGCTGCTGTTTGGCGAGATATAGACGGGACATAACTGGTTCAAACGGCGCAGATCCGATAGTTGCGGTGGAAAGAAAAAGTTCGAGAGAGGAATGGTACAATTAAGATTTGGTTAGAGCAGGGTTTTGATTTTTGAAAGGGGTAGATAAGATTTCGAGAATTGGGGGCGGGAGAATTTTTGGGACGAATATTCTGGGGGGAAGTTTTGGGATTTGAAAATGATTATGTATAAAATTTTGGAATGAATTATGTATAAATTTCGTATAACACTTTAGATAAGATTAAAAACTCTAATTACAAAATGAAAAAGTATTAAAGTTATTCTTCCAAAGAAAAAATAAGTATACAAATACCATCAAATAACAAATTATATAAAGAATAACAATAATTTTGGAATTGTATCTCGTGATTAACATTATAATTACAAAGTAGGTAACAAAATTTATTAATTAAGGGTATAAACACCACTTTAAAAATCACTAAAAATAATACTACTTTAATTTAATAATAAGTATATAAAAGTTGAACATTAAAAATTAATTACATTTTGTAAGAAAACAAGTCGAACTTAAGTATCTTAAATATCAAATGATCCCATCTCTTTGAACTTAAATGAGCTCGGCTCTGCTTCGCTTACAATAAATGATTATATAAACTATTGTGCATGTGTACGTCTCTATTATGAACTTAAATATCTATGTATAAAAGGGTCAGTGATTGGACATAACCACGTTATATGTGTGTCTTGCATCATTCATTATTTATCATGTTGCTTTTGTTTTTAATTGCTATGTTTGCAATTAGGAAAGGGTTAGTAACTTATATATCATACATAGAGTGATATCATACCTAAAAACTATAAGCCTAGTAATGATTAGTGTTGGTAAGGTCATCGTTTGATCTCTAAAACTTGGTTGTTATCCAACAAATCTTGACCTCTAGTCGACCTGCAACACATATGCATACACTCGGTTAAAGTGGAGCACGAAGATGATCTTTGTGAACTACCTTCGGCGTGAGAATCAGTAGCTGACAATCACATTTCACCACTTATTCTCTTTCCACCAATCACCATTCACGATAATATTGGGAACAAGATCTCATGTCCTCACATTGGTCCGCACCTATAAAGATTTCATAATAGAAACATACATATGTTTTGCACGAAAGTAGAGGTTCTTGGCGGAGTGTTTAGGAAAGCACATACTTGGTGGCAGATCCCCAGAGGTATCATACGCTTAGAAGTATATGTACGCCACAAGATCTAACACGTCAGAAGCAAATATATCCGACTAGAGGCAATTATAACTTCTTACCAACTGACTAGAGAATCATTTCCTCTAGGCACGGAAGTGGTTATGCTATTAATTAGTAAAAAGCCCACAACGTTATTTGTTAAATACTCACTAGCAACACAAGGCACCATTCACATCGCCAAACCCCTAGTCATCGCCTTAGCAGCACCTGATGTGGTCTTATCGCCTAGAGTCACTCTAAGGCACTTTGCTTAGCGCCTGAAGGAGTCTAACAACTATGCGCGCCTGTATTTGTGTCTCTCTGTGGTGAATCCGTCAGAAATTTAAATACCAATGGATTCTCCACATAATTCCCATTGGTAAAACTCTAGCTAACCCCTAATCCCTAAAACTTGTGGGCAATCCGTAGGTAATCCACGTGAAAGTTTATAAATTTCCGTTAGAACGCCCACAAATTTTCCAAATATAACTTTCATATTTTACCAACCCGTAATCCCTAAACTTGTGGGAAATCCGCGTGGGTAATTTCACAAATTACCCACTGATTGCCTATAAATGTTTTGAAATAACTAAAAGTATTTAATAATACATAATCCGTAGGGAATCCTTGGGAAAAATAATACATTCGCTACGGAATTTCTACGGATCTCCCACGAATATAGTTACCCACGGATTCCACATGGATATTCAATATCTGTGAGTAATCCGTGGGCAATTTCCTACGGATTTCTTACGAATTTCCTACGAATTGTAATTCCGTGGGTGATCCGTGGGTAATTTGTGAGAAACGCTACATAATAATCTTAAAAGGTCAATCGTGAGAAATGCGTGGGAAATGCGTGGGAAATTTCCCACGGATTTATTCCCTGGGAAATATCCGTGGGTAATAAGCATTTCTCTAGTAGTGTATATGCCAAGTTGCATGCTGCTTTTAGTTGCGCATCAGTTGCCTCCTTTAGGACTTGGTGATCAACAATTTTAAGTATTCGATTTGCCCAATATGAGTTCACAAAATAGGTTGCAAGATTTCTTTCCATTTGAATCCTTTCCATATCGAGGATTTTACGTCCTGTCAAGAGTTCTGCAAGAACCACTCCAAAGCTATACACATCACTTTTAACCGTTAGCTGACTTGTGTGGAAGTACTCAGGATCCAGGTAACCTAATGTACCTTGAACTAAGGTAGTAATTGGACCATGATCATGATCCAACGGGATTAACTTTGAGGTCCCAAAATCTGCAATTTTTGCCTTGAAGTTCTCATCCAACAAAATGTTAGAAGACTTTACATCTCTATGTATGATTGACATTCTAGTATCTGCGTGAAGATAAGCAAGTGCATGAGCCGATTCTTGTGCTATCCTTAAACGACTATCCCATGACAATATCCTGTTTCCATTATGAATGTGACAGTGAAGAGTACCATTAGAGATAAATTCATAAACTAGCAACGGGACCACAGTTTCCAAACAACATCCCAAAAGCTGCACCACGTTTTGGTGATTAATTTGTCCAAGAATTACAAGTTCATTTAGAAACTGTTCCAATTGCGTTTCATCAATTATTCGAGACTTCTTTATTGCGACAACACGGTTGTCTGGTAGTATTCCCTTGTAAACAGTGCCACAACCTCCTCTTCCAAGAATCATATTGCTTGCAAAATTCTGGGTCGCTTCATCAAGCTCTTTAACTCGAAAAAGTTTCATGGATTTAACACCGATGATTTTTAGTTTATTTTCCAATAAAAGAACCCCATTTTGCTGGAGGAATTTTTTCCTAAGCATAAGTTGCTTCCTCTTCTTGAGCGTGAGGAATCCAAACACACCTACATGTGGTAATTGGCACATTACCATAATGGTATTTTGAATGACAAATTTACTGGGAAAATTTTAAAAATTTGAAGATGCTACATGAGCTAGGAACACTAGATCAACCACTATCTTGGAGCATAAAAAGGAAAATGCTAGATAGCACAAGCTCACAAAACAAAACAAAACAACCAATTAATTTTTTTGGACAAACTGTGTTAAGTAGGGAAATCAGGTAGGGTAGGTAAGGGTTGATAGTCTATGCCTGGCAAAATGGTCAGGTTGGGTCAAGTAACGGGTCAAAATGGGTCACGGGTCAAGCGGGTCATTGATGAATCGGGTCAAATGGCACAGGTCAAAACGGCTTTGGCCTGGTCTGTTCGGTCAACCCTACACAAATCAATCCCTACACAAGGTTCCCACTATAGCAAGTTTCCTTGAGAGATAATTCTATTTATCCTAGTTGCAAGTCTGGAATTCTCGAATTCAATCTTGGAACCTTTCCCCAACTTTGACCTCCATAAGTTGTTATGGTTTCAGACTTTAGACCTATATTCACTCATAACAGCATTATGAAATATTATAACAAATGTTGGGTTTAATATATCAAGAGGCCAGTATAAGGTTTGTTACGCCTTTCGGAATATTTAATATTTATGCTGGAAGATGTCATTTAGATGCTTTTATTATTAATATATGCAAAGATAGACACACAAATAATCAAAAAATCTGTACACACATAAAAATGAGGAGGTCGGAATACCTGAGTTTTCACCAATGGAACCGAAAGGAAACACATCAACCACTCTTTCAAATACCGTCTTGCCTGAAGTGTGCAACAGATTATTTGTTTTCTGTTGTATGGCCAGTACAGATTGAAGAGTAAAGACAACCTCAGTCATGGTAGGACGGTGCTTTGGATGGCTATCCAGGCATCTTTGGGCGATCTGAGCAAACTCCTTTAAACTTTTTGAGGATATCTCTCCCCTTATATCAGGATCGATTATATTCATTAAATTGCCTTCTTTGATCGAGTCTTTAGCCCATGTTGCTAAACCCCATTCAAGACTCGTATCCAGTGGTCGCTTCTGGCACAGCACTTCAAACAATACCACTCCGAAAGCGTACACGTCAGACTTTCTTGTCAGCTTTCCAGTGGCAAAATAGTTTGGATCAAGATACCCAAAAGTTCCTTTAACTAGCGTGTTGACATAAGTCAACGGCTGATTCGTTGGGCCAATTTTTGACAACCCAAAGTCTGAAATTTTAGCTGCCCAACTATCATGTAACAAAATATTTGAACTCTTGACATCTCTGTGTATAACACCAAGGTCAATACCTGTACCGGTGTGGAGATAGTCTAATCCACGGGCGGCACCTATGCAAATCTTGAGTCGCTCAACCCAAGAAAGAGGGGTACGAAGTTTATGGAGACGATCTTCAAGTGTTCCATGTGGCATGTATTCATATATGAGGATCATCTCTTTTTCATAATTACAATAACCAATCAAAGACACTAGATGAGCGTGACGTAACTTGGATAGCATTTCAACTTCTGCCCAGAACTCTACTGCCCCTTGATTTGACGATGTAAAATCCAACCGTTTAATTGCTGCAACAACAACACGATCAGTAGTTCCAGTTCCAGTATTAACGTTGCCTTTGTACACTTTCCCAAACCCACCAATCCCAATTACTAATGATTCATTAAAATTTTTTGTTGCCAACAGAATTTCATCAAACTCGAATTTACGACATGGTTGTCGTGACCATTGACTAGTGGAGGTGCATGTGGATGTGGAGGCTTCAGACTCCTTGCCATCGCCACTACCAAAATCAAAATCCATATTCACCGATGAATGTGGAAAGTGAAATGGATTACCATATTAATCATTGGATGATGTTTAGTCTCCTTACACTGTGAAAATAGTTCCTTGAAACAGGCATGCATGGACCACACAAGTCCCTTTCTATCTACCGTTTTGATTTTTGAATTCCAACGACTCAAAACAAGACTTTGAAAAGTCGTTCCATGAGGACTTGGGAAAGTACTACTACAAAAATTTCTTCCCCAATATTTACAAGTTAAGTTATTTACGTAGAAACTTATTTGTAGATTCATAAAAGTTACCTTATTAAGTGGAGGGTCCATGTAAAGCTTACCTATTTTTTAGTTTTTTTTCCATTCATTACCCCTCCCACTCATCTAATAAATCACATAATGTTTTTTTTTTTTTACTTTCAGGTATACCCCCTCTTTTCTAATTCCTACCCCCTATTAGTCTAAAATTGAAACTGATTTTGTACTGAACTGGAACCAATCTTAGATAAATCTGGATTGGAAAATGACCGGACCGGAACTGAACTGGACCCGGAGGTTTCCCCGTAATTTGAGTGTGGGTTTATAATTTCCCTTGAGTAGATCTTATCATCCGTACCATAAACTAAAAATTTTTAAATTGTTAATTATTAAAACTGGAGTATTTATAAATTCATATAAACTATTTTTTTTTTTGAACGGCGATATTTTATTAACAAGCTAGCAAAATACTAGCAAAAATTACATAAACGAGCTATTTACAAAAGGGTTTTCAACCCAAGAACATCCTAACTTAGGATTCCTAGCCGAAATCCAATTAAACGACGTATATACCATTCTATCCCAAACAAAAATCTTCTTAGGCTTTGGAGAAGAAAAAATAACCGCATTACGATGATTCCAAATGAACCAAAGCATAATAAAAATAGTAGCCTCCAACAATAAACGCCTCTCCTTCATGCTTTTAATATCCGAAACCCATGACCCAATTTGAGTGAACGAGGAGCATACAGGAATATCAAGATGGCACCATTTAGCTAGCTCTCCCCACATGAATTTCGCCAACGAACATGAAAAGAATAAATGCGTCATCGACTCCTGCTCATCTCCACAAATAGGAGAGGCGTTTGTAATAACATATATGTGGTCAATGGAGTATAGGGCAAGATTTAGTGGCAACCAGATTAGTCACTTCTGTTATCGAAATTTACGTTTAAGTTTTCGAATAAGATATTCAAAATTCACTTGGTGTTTGCTCGATGAGGCATTTTAAGGGCGAGTTTATCTATAGGAAATTTTCCTCATTTTTTATTTTCTATTTTTCTAAAAATGTGGAGTGTTTCATTTCTTTAGAAAACCATTAAAAATGTAAAAAATATGTTGAAATGTGAGGGATGAAGGTTTTCTTTTTCCAATAAAGAGTAGAAATGGAAAGTTAGGGTGCGTTTAGTTGTTCCATCTCTAATTTTCTAAGAAATGAAAATTTAGAAAATGAAACACTCCACATTGTTCAAATATTGTTGTATTTTCTATTTTGGAAAACTAGTTAAGGTTAGAAGGGTTTGGAAAATTTTAGAAAGTGAGGGTTGTGTTATAAAGGAAAAAATGGAAAAGTGAAAATCATGGTTTTCCAACTCCCCATTATAACATAGAAAATTGAGTTTTCTATTTTCTAAGAAAACTTTTCTAGAAAAACCCCATTTTGAACGCATTTTTCGTTTTTCCACTTTTCTTAGGGCATCTCCAACGTATACACTAAACACTACACCAAATTTGGTGTAATAAAAGAATATTTCATGAATATACTTGCACCAAATGTGTTTCATCTCCAACGTATGCACTAAATTTATTCACTAAAACTACTTTCAGCATTTATACATTGCCTCCTAAACTATTTTTACATTATATTTTACTTGAATTCATTATTTTTATGATCAATTCACCTTCCAAACTATTAACTTAAATGTTAAGTTCATTTATTTACTTTCGTAAAGCTTCAATTACATAAATCATTTGCATAAATCAATGTTTAAATTATCATAATTTGTTTGAAAAATATATTTATTGTTTTAATAAGCATATTATATAATCTAAAGTATATAGTACTTAAAAGAATAATGCAAATAAATAAGTTTTTTCAGGTTTTGTACTTATATAATAACAATAATTCAAACATAGGATCTAAAATGAAACATTATAAATTTAATGCAAAGTTTAGTGTTACACCAAATTTGGTGCAAAATCTTCCAAAATTTGGTGTACACTAAATTTTGCACCAAATTTGGTGAGTTGGTTGGAGATGATTTTTTACACCAAAACATCAAATTTGGTGCAAACTCATATACATTGGAGATGGCCTTAGAAAATTTTTCTGGAAAACTCATATATTTTTCTACGTCTAAACACAGCCTAAGTTTCCAAATTTTGTTTGCGAGAATTACATATTTCACCACTTTAAACCCCTATAATATCATATATATACCCATTTTAGCTTATAAATTACATATATACCTAGATTTCTATTTTAAATTAAATTAAAACAAAAAACATCTTTAATAATTATCCATTACTCCTAAAAAGACAATTATACTCTTATTTATTATTTATTTTTCTTACCCCTGTGTATACTCTCGAAACCAATCACCAAACCAGTTACAACTTAATTACAATCATCATCATGCAAATAGAATAAGCCTAAAAATTATAAGTTTTAGATTCATTATTAAAGCTAAATAGGTTTAAATCTTTTTTTTCTTTCTGGGAAGATGTAAAAGTATTTCTATCCTAACTAAGAAATAAGATTAACTAGTTTTACGACCCGTGAAAACACAGGTTTGATGAAAAATCTAAAGTATAAGATTTTATTTAAGAAGAAATTGACTATAAAAATTTGGAAATAATTAAGTTTTATGTATTAAATTTTATTCTATTACATCTCCGTACATTTTACTATTTTAGTCAATAAGAAAGTGGTATTATTTGAATTAAGATTAAAATCAAATTGGACATGAATAGAGCCTTGTCTTAAATTCATTGCTTTTTATAGTGACGCCTCTTTCGACTGTATCTCATTTTTAAAAAAAACTCAAAACTGTATTTTATAAAAAAAAGCCCAACAATACCCATTTGATCCATATTAATATCGACCATAACTCATTAAGCAGGTTATTAGCCACTTGCGATGTCTGTCCAATATTGAATTAATTTTTTGTGTAGTTTACAAATAAATAAACAAAAATTAGATAAAATGAAAATTGATAATGAACCAAATAATAAATGAATTGATTGCTTCTTTGTATAACTTATTATTAGTTCTTATGTAATATATATTTAATATAACTATTAAATATAACTCATACTGTACAAATCCAAAGTTAAAATTCGAAAAGGATGCTAAAATACTAAAAGCTCATTAAAAAGATCTGATTGATCACTACTCATGTAAAGGTTTAGCCCACCATTACCCCATAAGTTATTTCGAGAATTTGAACTAAAGAAAGAAGTATTCCTTCCATTTCCACAAGTACCAAACTTACAGGATTCCCAAACCGATTCGAATTCCCAACATAATACGGGCTCATTCCCCTTCCATAACTTGGAACATTATTATAATTGGCGCCACCTGTATAATTCCCACTCATCCCGGGTTCAAAGTTCAATCCCATTCCATATCCAGAACCAAAAGTAGCAAACCCGCTTCTAGGAGAAGGAATCGGGCTGAATCTACCATTGATTCTAATACCATAACCTCCAACTCCAACCGCATTTGGCAATTACGCTCCATTAAGAAAGCTACTACTCCGGGTCAAACCATAAGGATATGCACCAAGTGGGCTTCGGATTGGACCCGGAGAAAGCTCCTTTGGGACTGCTCGTTTGACCTCAACCATTTTACCGTTAAGCTCATGAAAAGTCCGCAAAAGTACTTTATCGACTGCATCCTCTGTATCATAAGTGATGAACCCAAACCCTCTTGGCCTTTGGGTACTATGATCATACATAACCACAACATCCGTAATCGTTCCAAATGTTCAAAATACCGTTTGAAATCATTTTCAGTAACAGTTGATGCTAATCCTCCTACAAAAATCTTTCGTGTTCGTCCCGGACCTGGAGAACCCTGAATGCTACTACTGTTTCTACTAATTGTGCTTTGATCATCCCTAGGAACAGCCTTTTTGGCCTCTACCTGCAATAACAAACAACTATTACATAAACAATCATTTCAGTCATCTAATCCCACTAATGATCCAGTATGTAAAGGCAAAAGAAGATTCCATTTTAAAGAAGACCCTAATCTATCGAATGGGCCGGCCACTCTTAAAATGATCAAATAATATAATAGCAGTTATACAAAAGCAAGTAAAAAATGTGGCTTATGCCAAAACATACCTCTTACAAAAACTAATGGCTTCTAAGTGTCAACTTTAATCCCCTGCAAAGAAACATTTTCTTATACCAACCCACATAGAAAGCAGTGTAGCATTCATATGTTATGTCATACTACTTTGAATAGTACCTCCCACGTAGCCTTAAGACATTAAAATTGCTGATCTTAATGCCTAATTCTTATATACCTATGAAATATAGATGTTAAGGCCCATTTCACATAATCTGCAAACACATAATCATTATTTACATCGATAAGAGATTATATAAATACAAATAATATATAGAAAGAATCATGTCTAACAAACACAAATTGTACAACTTTTGTGACAAATTTCAGAAGATAAAAAGTAAAATCATTGATCAATCACATTATTGAAATTCAAAAACACGTTTACTTCCATAATTGAAGCTATAACCTAATTATAGCAACAACGAAGAACAAACTTCAATTCAAAGGATAAATCGTAAAGAATTGATCATTATTAATAAAACGATTCAGCTAATTAAAAGGAGGCGTGTTACTACCATAGAAAGGTGGCAAAGGAGTCATGTTACTACCATAGAAAGAAGACAGGTCAATTCGACCATAACACTTATCGACCCAATCTGTAACACTGCTATTAGAATTAGTGGGTCAAAGATGATAACAAAAAGTATAATTTTTTAGTATTGTTAAAATAAATATTGATCTAGAAAGATTTATGCATAAAAATTACTGTATATATATAAATTTAATATAAATAAAACATATTAGTAGCCACATGGGTTGAAATTACCAGATCTAGTTCTTGAATATAAAAATTTAATATACAGTGAATATGAAATTTTGCTTTATATATAGGTAAAACCATCATCTAAGACGATGACCTAAGACACGGAATTTAAGCGTCAAATTATAAGGAAATGTCTGAATATATGATATTAGAAAACCAATAATTGTGTCTACATAGTACATACCTGCACTAAAAACTCATGCATGACAAACTTTATAATATATGCATAAATGGAGTTCGAGAAGAAGGAAAAGTGACAAACCTCTACTTCCTCAGCATTCCTATCATGATGTAAACTCTATGGTACAAAATTCACCCCAATATCTTAAATTTTGCAAAGATCTGCACCAAATAAAGATAAATACATCGAAAGAAAATGAAACATAAACACTTTTAAGAAAAATATCATTTTGCCACATATTAATTATTAGATATTAGAGAGCAACTACTAAACCAAAATTACTAAAGAAATTGACCTGCCAAAATCAATCCAAGTATTATCCTAACAAAACTTAATATTGCTAGGTCTTTGTCGATAATCATATTCAAAAAGCTGAGTCACCATCAAAACCTGTTAGTCTTATTTATATAGATGCATATGATACAGAAAAACATAATTCAAAAGTTTTAACGGGGCTTTATTGAATCTGCACTAATTACTTACATGGTAAGCAGTATTTAAAATTCTTGAAATGATCCAACTTTAAATGTTTTACACCAAGATAGGGTATGCAAGTCACGAAACAAACACTTCAGATCATGATGCATATATGAATTTCTTTTTGGTATCTTCATGTAACAGCATTTTTAAGCCGTTAGATATGGACAACAACTTTATAAACACAAAAATCATACATTCTTGAAACCAATATATGCACCAGTATCTCTAAAGCATAATAAGGAAGTTCAAGTAGAAAGAAAATATAGTAGCAATCAGATCATAATGAACACGTTGGCACAAGCACACAACCATATTAATTGTTAGTGATAATATTAACACAAAAAACTGAGTCACCATCAAAACCTGTTGGTCTTATTTATATAGATGCAAGGTTGAAGACAGATAACAAACCACTGTACCAATTACCCATTCATACATGCCAATGACAGTCACTTAAAATGAGAGAAGAGCAGAGTATGGCTGTATAATTTGATATCCATAACCGATCCCACATGTAGGAAAACTTCTTTAAATTTTTACCTACATAAACTAACAAAAGTCAAATATGTGGCATAAGAAAGTCCCAAAACATGATCGTTTCATGGGGCAACATCATCAACATTTTGAATGTCTTCTAATTACCCAAGTCCAAAAAGTGAAAATGCAAACCAGAATTATGTTTATTAGGATTGCTATTATTACTACTTATTGGCACTTTTGACTGTAATCCATAAAGCACCTGTTTTTCTTCATGATTGGAAGAAATTCAAGTCATCTAAATAAGCATTAAGCAATTCAAAGGAAACAAATTAAGAAATGACTATGGCTTGGGAATACCTTTTGGAACTAACTGTAAAAGCATGTATGACAAATTTTGTGCAGAAACTGATTATGCTTCTTGATCACCTACAACATCACTTTTTATGAAGAAACCAATAAAAAAAAAAAGTAAAGTGAAAATGCAAATCAAAATAGCATACATTCAAAGCAATATACGTTAGTTTTATGTTACAATCAGATTAATACACCTACTGGAAATACGGGCATTTAAGGATTCAATCAAATAAACATCGGATCCTTATAACGAACAACGATTGAGGTCCTTCCTGAAAAGGAGTTGCAAATAATTAAACAAATCAACTGATCAAGAAACCAACTTTATCGCATTCTAAAAGATACCCAATACGAAAATCATAAGATTAAAGGGATTGAAAAAATACCCAGATAATAAATCTTTAAACTTTAAGACCTGAGGGGATGAATTATAAGAAGTGAGGGCATTTCATCAACACTTTAATAGACTAATTTTCATTCAAGCATTTCATAAAACACAGAGTCAAAAAATTATCATACAAATATAGGTCTACCTTACAGTTTCAGCCTGAGCTTGTATTGCAATAACAAACTCAGCTTCTTCTTCATCAATTCAAAAATCTAAAAACAACACCAACCACATATTATCACCACCAAATAAATAATCACATCAAACACCCAAATTTCAAAATCAAAAAAGAATCTTGATTTATCAAGTACCAAGCTCAAATCATTCCAAATGCTATACTAATATATCAGCACAACATAACCTAAATTCAAAAAATTAGGTCAAGTAAAAAATCAAAACCTTTTTAGGTTCTTTAGATTTGGCAATTTTTTCGACCGCTGCAGCACCTCTTTCCATCATACCCTGCGGATGTTGTTCTAGGGTTATCGTAACGAACACGTGGCGGTGACGGCGGTGCGTGATTTTGCGGCGGAGGCGATTGAATGTCAACCGGAGCTCGGGCAGCCGACGCCGAAGATGGTGATGGTGAAGTGAAGGTAGGGAAGTTAAAGAGGTTTAAGCTTTTGACATTGATATATAGATTTAGATTTCAAATCAAATTAGTTGAAAGAGAATGATGAGTAACCTGATGGAGAGAAGATGAAAGAAAGATGGATCCCATTCTAGTTTTTGATTTTGGGCGGTGGCGCAAATAAAGATGCACGCGTGCTAATAAAAGGCGCAGCAAATGAACGTAGGAAATAACAAAAAGTAATTAATGTAAATTTTTATTTTAAAATATATATATATATATATATATATATATATATATATATATATATTAGAAAAATATTTATTGTTGTGCAAAACTCACTTCCCCCTTCCCTCTTGATCTCCACTTCCCCCTGGATCCTCTCACTATATATATATATATATATATATATATATATATATATATATATATAGAAGAGTTCAAATGAGACCATTTGTTTCTTGTGAGACTGGGGGAACAAATTTTAGCCATTGGATCTAGCAAATCAAGGGCCTACATTAATTCCTCATTATTTAATTAAAAAAATTCAGAATAAATAAGAATTTGGGTGGAGGGGCAAAATTGTCTTTTAACCAATCAATTAATTTTTTTTTCCTCATTTTTGGTATCAAAAATATGTTCATTCCCTGGTTACGAAAATCAAAAATTCCTCTCTTCTGTTTGGCGATTCTCAGCTACAAACCCTAAATTCCACAAAAATCGTTCATCAAATTAGCGTATCGTTGTTTTTTTCCCTTAGAATCATCGTTTTTTTCACCTACATTACTCGTTTCATCTTCGTACCGGTTTATTTTTAATCGAAATCGGATTTTGTGAAACCCTAGTTCCTTAAAAAGAAGATTTGTGGAAGCCTAGTTCGTACAAATGGATCTGCGTAGTGAGATTCATCCAAATTCGGCATCGTCAGAACCGATTCAAGCTATTCCGATTCGTTCATATGCGTTACGTAAGTTTTTTCCTATTTTATATGTGTATCATTTAGTTTAAAACACTTTTGCACGTTATTCTTAGGTTATTGTTTGTTTTGATCTTGTTTCGTTGTATATTCTTTGTGTTGTTGTGTTTTTGTTTGATTCTAGGGTTTTGTACCACATGTGTTACTGTTTGATTATAGGGTTTTTGTAACACACGTGTTGTTTGTTAATCATGTATGTTGCTGTGGCTAGTTGTAGTATATTGTCTGTTTGATTATAGGGTTTTTGTACCACATGTGTTGCTGTTTGATTCTAGGGTTTTAGTAACACACGTGTTGTTTGTTAATCATGTATGTTGCTGTGGCTAGTTGTAGCATAGTGTATGTGTGTTTGTACTCTATTTACACATCTGTCATTACTGTAGTTATTTTTTTGATGTGGTTATTAACTAATTGGCATATCATATGTGTATATGGATTGTGTATATGTGATGTTTAAGTGATATTTATACTCGCGTTGATATATATTTCATTTTGTCCCCTGTTTTTTGGTTGTGCTTTTTTTTAAGAGTTTTTCGTTTGTTTTGTGTTTCATTAGATGGTGAAGGTTCCATGATTTCGGATACTGATGAGGCTATACGTAGGTCACTAGAAGGTTATTTTTCCTGTGTTTTGTTACTTTGTTATCAGATGCGTTGTTCACTATTACATGATGTTTCTGTCTATTTGGTTTGAAGCTTTATGTGTGTTGTCTTTATATTTTCAGTTGTGCAGTCATTACCCTTTTTGGCTGAAAATCCTTTAAAGGTTTATAATAGAAACAGGACCAAAAAACAAAAAATGTCTCATGTTGATGTTGAAGGTAAATGTCTCTTCAATTAACATGATGTTTTTTGATACTTTGTTTGATTTATTTATTTTTTTAGTCTTTTTTTTTTTAACTTTTGTATTTGTTGAGATGTGATTTAACCACTAGTATCACATTTTTTGGTTTATTAGCATATTTGTTGTTTATTATGCATTACCACATGTGTAAATACGTGTATCACATGTGTTAAGAATTTGTATAACATTTTTGTTACTAAGAATAGACAAATTGTTCCTTTTTAAAAATTCTGTTTTTGTACTAATTGTTTATCACATGTTTTAGAAAGAATTGACACATTTGGTTTTCAGTCTTGCTAATCTTAGACTATTATATTGTGTATTTGTTATTTATTTTTATATTTTTTTCAGGTGCCGGTAATCCACCACGTTCACCTACAGTTGCTGAGATTTTGCAAAAGAAAAAGAATGACGCTTTGCGTCAGCGTAGAGAAGCCCGCAAGGAAGCTGAAAATAAAAAGAATGAGGAATCTCCAAGTCAAAAAAAGGTCCCCCTCATAGAAGGTGCCGCTGCGAGAGTTAATGTTTCAAAGGTTGCCACTAAGAAAAAGGAAACCGCTGCTCAACTCAAAAAAAGGAAGCTCGCGGAATCAAGGAAACAAACTCAATCAGGAGAGATAAAGGATGCTGATGTGGATGGCCTAAATCAGACAGCCGTGCTTAGTGAGGATGATAAAAGAAGGCTTGCATTTCTTGAAGAAGAAATAGCACGTTTGAAGCAGGCTGAGGCGAGGAAGAACGCTTCAGCGCAAAAGAAGGCTGAAGTTGCAAAGAATAAGAAGAGCGGAGAAGCGCAGAAGGGGGGTGTAGATGTGTCGATGACGACTGCTGAAGATGAGAAGAATAAGGAGGAAAAAGATGCGAAGAAGGATGAGAATGTGAATAAAAATGAGAGGAAGAAGACTTCTAGAAAAGCTGTTGGGAGAAAAGGTTTACAAGTTAAGGATGAGGAAGAGAAGGAGACGAAGCCTGCAAAGCGTTTGAAAGTAGAGGAGGCGACCACAAAATGTGAATCGATTCGTGTCCGGACTACGGTTAAACGTTTGTGGGATGCTGGGTGTACTCTATCGACTGAGCAGCAGGATTGGCTGCGTGACATTGGATTTGGTGCTTTTATTGACGTCCCGATCAGTGTTCTCCCAGGTAATATCTTCATACTTTTTATTGGCATTTAAGATTTTTTTTTCCATACCTTTTATTTAACACTTGTGATACTACTGACTAACACATGTGTTAATATTTTTGTATGACATGTGCTAGTAGTTACTCAATAACATTTATTGTGTTTAATTTTGTTTTTTATTTTACATCTATTTTTATTGTATATTTTGTCAGGACAATTAGGATATTTTCTTGTTGAAAATTTTGATCCAGATACAATGGAGATTAAGGTTGGTGATAGGAGTATAAAGGTGACAGCAGATGCTGTGCATGATGTTTTTGGGATACCCAATGGGGGTATCAATATAATGGAACTTCCAGATTTACCACGTGATGATCCATGTTTTGTTGCGTTTAGGAATGAATTTCCTGATTTTCCAAACACGTATCTCAGTCCCACGGACGTGGTGTCTAAGATTGTTGCAAACAAAGCTGCTGATTTTTGTTTTAAGTTGAAATTCCTCTTGTTGTTTGCAAATACTATGGGTACATGCTACAGCAATGGGAAGTTTTTTCAGCATTTTGCGTTCAAGTTCACAGAAGCTACTGATTTTAAAAAGCTTGATTGGTGTGGTTTTATCGTTGATTGTTTGGAGAAGCCTACATTGACTTGGAAAGCTGATAGATCTACGCATTATCATGGCCCGATCACTTTACTTACTGTGAGTTACTTATATGTTTTCCTTTTTTTTTTTTTAATTTTAAATATTTTAATGTTTAGTTATACAAATTGAAAGATCATGTTATCTGAAAATACTGCAGTTGCTGTATCTCGATGCTGTGAAGCCGAAAAGTTGTAATGTTATTCGTCAACGTCCAATTATTCGTAGTTGGAGTAAAAAGCTGATGAAGATTGTTCAAGATGAGGAGTTAGCTAATGGAGGTTTCGGTAAGTTGGATTTTGCTGGCGAATACAATCCAGAGGATGCATGTCAAGAAGAAGGGTTTATTAACCCTATATTAGCCAAAGAAGCTTGTGCAAGTGTAAGTATTATCTGGTTGTTTTTTATTGTTTCACCGCATTTGTTACCTCCATTGTATCACTTTTTGTTAACTTCATTGTATCACATGTGTTACCTACATGTATCACATGTGGTAACTCCATTGTATCACATGTGTTAACTCCATTGTATCACATGTGTTACTTTTATTGTATCACATGTGTTACCTTTATCGTATCACATGTATCACATGGCTTTATTTGTACATTTACAGTTTCTTTTTTTTTTTGGTTTTTTATTTGTGTTTGTATACAGGATTGCATTGATAACATATTGAAGCTGATTGATTCTGTCAAGAAGACGCAATTGCTTATCGAAAAGCAAATGCATGATGGAATCAAGAAATTTCCCGGTGACAATCGTTTTGAGGAAGTTGGTTTGAAGTTTGATGAAGTTTTTAAGAGTCGTGTTTATAAGCCAGAGGTTGCTGCTGCTGATTACAAGGAATCTGATGGTGGTATTGAAAACAAGGAAAGTAGAGGGAAAGGGGATGGTGGTGCAGAGGGTAATGGTGAGGACAATGTTGTTGGTGGAAAAAAGGATTTAGAAGGTAATGTGAAAGATGGAGGTGGCAAGAATTTTGAAAGAGACAAAGCTGATGACGGCGAAGTTGATGAAAGTTTAACTAATTACTTCATGATGGAGGATGATTTAGTTGAGGTTTTTGACATGACTACCTTTTTCTTTTTTAATCCTTCACAATTTCCACTTGTAGACCCCCATGTATCACCTATCATACCTACCTCAGTTGAGTTACCTACCTCAATAACGTTACCTAGTTCTGATTGTCCTAATTTCTCACTTGGTCTAACTCAGGAGTTTGATGAGGGTGCACATGGTGTTGATGGTGCTGCTGGTGTTGGGGTTGGTGATACATCGCTGTCGTCTGTCATCCATTTCTCACCATACATGAACAAAAAAACTGATGTAACTACCCATGTTATGGTACATGAATACAGACTTTCCAATTGGCTGTTTGCGATGACGGGGGATAAATCGTAAGTGTTGCTTCCTTTCTTTTTTATGATATTACTTTTATTTATAAATTTTTTGTTTTGACACGTTAGATTTTTTTTTTTTTTTTAGTGAGACACTCTTTGAAAATGATTTCGGGTTGAAGGTTTCTCGTGAGGATTTCGAAACGCTTGCTCCGGGGTTGTGGATCAGTGGTAACACGGTTAATGTTTGGGCTTATATTCTCAATCATGAAGAAATGTCTCATATTGAATCTTCAAAAAGACTCTTTTTTCCAACCTCAATTTTCGTAAGTTATTTTAAAAGTATTATTTGTCCAGTTTTTATTAATTAGCTTTTTTATATATTTTCATTTGTGTATAATTTCCTTTTTTGTTAGCCTGAGCATATGTTCAGACTTACAATGGAACAGAAGGTTAAGGCTTTTAAAACATCGCTGTCTGCTTGGTTGCGTGATGATGACCAACTGTTGTCATTGAAAGCTGTTGATATTGTAACTCTATTTTTTGCCATTTTTTTTATTTTTTTGTACAGTATCACATTTCATATAAATAATGTAACACATGTGGTAATAATCAAGTTACACATGTGGTACTAATCAAGTAGCACATGTGTAACTAAATATGTAACACATGTGTTACTAAATAAGTAACACATGTAATACAAATATACTAACATGTGTCGTATTTGTTGACAGGTTTTCTTCCCCATTTTCCGATCTAGTCACTTCTATGTACTGGTATTCCATTTGACGAAGAAAACATTTCATGTTATTGACAACAGTTGTGCGTGTGATTACGATTTGAAGTACAAGGAAACTTGCAACTTAGCCGTGAGTAACCATACTTGATATGTAATATTTTAGGTTCTTGTTCATATTCAAAGTAGTAATTATTACAAATGTTTTGTTACTGTTTTTATTTTTTTGTAGAGATCTTTGTTTGTACAACATCTCAAGGATGTTGGGCATCCTGCATACGATAAGCTGAAAAAGGTCGAGAGGGCTACTGTGATGCAGCTGAAGTGGAAGACACGTAACAATCATTGTGATTGTGGAATTTTTGTTATGATGCATATGGATCAGTACTTTGGTCAGCCCTCTTCAAATTTTGATTGTGGTCTTGATGTTGAAGGTCGTGATCAGAAGTTGCAGATTATACGTCTTCGTATAAAGTATGCTGCAAAGATGTTACTTCATGAGGTTAACATTCACGGAAGCTGCGTTAGGATGTTTGTTGATCGGTTTATGAGTGAACGAACACGTGAAGTAATTGAGAGTGAAATCAAAAATGCAATTGGAACCCGACAAAAGCTAGACTTTCAGCGTATAAATGAAGAAGACATTGTTGAAGGAAAGTGAAGTGTTAGATGTGGGGAATGTTATCTGATGTTTTTTTTTTGGGGAATTTGGATAACAAAACACTGTTAGACGCAAAGGTAATTGTTTGTTGTTTTTTGTTGTAATGGATTTGTAATTCGGGGATCAGATATTTGTGGATTTTATATATCTATTCTGGGTTTTATCAGATGATTTAATGTGTGTAACTGTATGTTTTATTTTTTACACACGTAACACATGTGGTACTAATATTGTAACACATGTGTTACTAATCTAGTAACACATGTGATACTAATCTAGTAACACATGTGATACTTGTCGATAAAAATTTGTTTAGCTGTTAATTTACAATTGGTATTATGCACCAACACTTGTGTTAACAACCAATCAGGTAACACATGTGGTACTAATCATGTTACACATGTGGAAATAATCATGTAACAAATGTGTTATTTGTCGTTAACAATTTGTTTAACTATAATTTTACACTTGAGTAAACCTGATTAATCTAAACGAGAACCTCCACAATCAGTTGAGACAGTTAAATATAAGGTGTTTGGTTAGAGTAATTTGAAACTAGTAAATCAAGTTTCTAGCAACAAACAAAACATTTTCACTATTACATTTGGTACATGACATCCTTAATTCACGGTTACATTGGACTTAAACATCCATATTTGACAATTACAGTAAGACACGAGTTAAATACCACACAACTACCACATGTGTTCGATGAATTGCTTATGTCTAATTTTAAACCCTCAAGATTAGCGTGAATTGACAATTAGAAAGTAGTTGAACTTATATTACTAACACTTGTGTTACACTTGGTACCATGCACTAACATTTGTGTTAGCTACCAATCAGGTAACACATGTGGTACTAATCAATTAACACATGTGGTACTAATCATCTAACACATGTGGTACTAATGATGTAACACATGTGGTACTAATCATCTAACACATGTGTTAGAAACCAGCAACAAACATATTCTTTAAAAATTAGATATCATATCAAAAATGAGTATAAAAAATGTAACATTCAATAATGAGTATCAAAAAATGTAAATACATCAACAATGAGTATCAAAAATGTAGACCAAAATCTAAAATCACCAAATTTTTTATATCATCCAATAACACATGTGATACTAAACATGTAACACATGTGTTAGCATTCACTGTCCACTTTGTGAAGTCTGCTTTTCTGCTATCATTCTCGCATGTGCTTCCTCTTTCTCCTTCTCTCTAGCTTCTGCTTTTGCCTTAGCTTCTGCAGCCTTTCTTTCATATGACGTTGCGTTATGGCCTGGTTTTCCACACTTTCCACAATTATTTTTCCTCTTTCCTGCAGCCTTAATTTCCTTTTCTTTTTCGCTCATTAAACGTTTGTCCCTCCCGCATCCCTTGTATCTTAATACATCTGGATTCTGAATTTCAACTGCATCCGGTTTCTTAAACCCATGTAGTTCTTCAATTACATCATTCTTACTTTGAGGTTGAGCCTCGGATGTTGAAGATTCGATATCCATCTTCATCTTCTTCAAGTTTGTAACAAAATCAGCCATTTTTTGTTGATTTTTTCCTATTAGCTGCAAACATTCTTCAAAGCAGGAAGCCGCCTCGCTTGATAGTTGCTCACACTCTGTTGCTATTCGTTTTCTTTTTCGAACTTCAATAGGAATCAAATTCTTCATCCATCTTCTTAAAACATACCGGCTTGGTATCTCATCAATATTACGGTTTTTGAGCACACAAAAAATGTGCCTACATAAGAATCCACGCCTTGTGAACTTCTTGCAGCTACAATCCACGGTTCCATCCTTGAACCGGTAAAGCACCTTAATTCAAATAAACCAAAATACAGGTAGTCGTGAGTATCACGTGTGTAACTATTTCACAGACTGGTTCCTAACACGTGTAATTATGCAGTAATACACTGGATAGCACAAGTGTTAGTCATCAATATCACATGTGTTATTAGACAGTAATACACTGGATAGCAACTTTAACACATATGTTAGTCATTAATGTCAAATGTATCTTTAGGCAGTAATACAGTGGATACAATCTTTAACACATGTGTTAGTCATCACTATCACACGTGTTAGTAATGACAGACTTACAGAATCACGTAAACAAAATTTTACAGCATTTTAATTGTTTAGATCCCATACCTTGTAGTCATATGTCCGTGTCTTTTTGTCTTCAGGCCAAAATTCCAATTCCCAGTCTTCATTTGAAGCTCGTTCATCGTCCGTATACATCCTCGTTTCCTTGATTATATATTCTTGTAAATCATCTTCGCTTCTTAAAGATTCTATCGAGCATTCCCATAGTGATTTCACTATCTCTATTTGCACGAGATTAAAGATTGTTCTAGTGTACACCTTAGCCGCATGTTTTTCAATCTTAAGTTTTGTCTTGTACTTTGGAATCGTTTGCGTGGTTTGGTGGTCAAGTACATCCTGATTGTACCTCTGTTTCTCCATTGCATTCTCAAAACACAACATAAAATTCACTAGAGTTGATCTTTTGTTATTGAAGTTCCCGAAGAATGAATTCTCACTCTCCGATCTCGAGGTTGTCCTCATTAGCCCACACAGTTCAACGTCTGAAAAGTATGCCGGTATCCACGTAGACCTAATATCATATATCTTCTTGAGCCAATTGTGGTTGTGTGTGTTTTACTCGTCCATTAGCTTTGACCACTCTTCCTCAAACTGCTCCGGCGTAATCCACATGTTCCATATAATCCTATTGAACTTTTTCTTGAACTCTTTGTCATCAGGAACATCATAAAGAATCTGCAAGCACAAAGACATGCAGTAAGATATCTGATAGCATGCAGTAACACACGTGTTAGTATTCAGCAACACATGTGTTAGCAATCAGTAACACATGTGTTACCAAGCAGCAACACATGTTTCATCAAGCAAGCTGCATTTGTAACACATGTGATATACTTTTGCAGATGAATGTTATCATATAAAAGTACGACAAACATACCTTCCCCGGTAGCTTATCTGTGATGTGCCACATACACAGCCTGTGCTTCGATTCGGTTAGGACTGTTTCGACGGCCTTTTTCATGGATTTGTCCTGATCTGTCACAATTATCCTTGGCTGAACTCCAAACGTATTTACAAAGGCATTTAGAAGCCAAATGTAACTATCAGCGCTTTCATTGTTTAGCAAGCCTGCACCAAGTGTCACACTCCTCCGGTGGTTGTCTATTCCTGTGAAGGGTACGAACATCATGTTGTACCTGTTGTATGAATTATGGTTAATGTCTTATTTCCACAGGAGACCAATCCAAATGTACACTCAATATGAAACTGACTTGTAACACATGTGTTACTCAATGGTAACACATGTGTTACTGAACTGTTAACACATGTGTTACTTACTGTTAACACACGTGTTAGTTACTGTAATATAGTACATTGTATGAAATGCTTTTTTTATTGTTTGGTTAGTACGTACTTGTTGGTTGAGTAAGTGGCATCAAAAGAGACGATGTCGCCAAATTCTCTGAAGTTAGCCTTAGCGACTTCATCAGCCCAAAACAAAGATGCTAATTTTCCCTTTTCGGTTTTGTAGTAAAATGAGAAGTCAGGTACGTAAGTTTTCGTGTTAAGCATCTTGTTCACAAGGATTTGTGCGTCACTGCCTCCAATATGCACATTAATGTCTTTCCTAAAATTCTTGAAGTCTACAACAGTTCCGTTTGTGAAATCATAAGACCCTTTGAGAGTCTTGTATATGTTGTGTGCCTTAGTCGGTCCAATGTTCATCGTCCCGAGCTTAAAAATGAACTCTCGCTGCTGGAATGTTAGCTTCCTCGCCTTTTTCATCAGATATTCATGCTCCTTTTCGCACATCATATGATTGTGCGTCTCCATAAACGAGATAATTCTGAATTTTCCATCTTGAGTTCTCTTTAATATTATTTTTGCATTGCACCCGGTGACTGAGGTGTTGGATACCCTATCATTTCTTTTGCCTTTTTTTGCCTTTTTTCGGGTTCTTTCAAAGTGTCTTCATCATTTCTCTCGGGGTATCCTGCCTTGTTGCATATATAGTACTTTTCGTACACCACTTTATTCTTTAGCCTCTTTTGAGTGGAGCTTCTCACTCCGAATCTACCCTGAAACGCGTATCTCATGTAATACACGTAAGCGTCGTCAAGTACATCAAAAACTTGCCCGATATATGGTTTTACGTCTTCAGCCACTTCTGGTATCCATAAGTGTAACATCCTCTCCAGTGGCCTGGTATTTTTCTTATTTAATTGAGTATTTAATTGCTTTAGAAATTTATTTGATATAATTGTTTAATTGTGAAAGCGGTAAAATAGGTCTCAGGACTTATTGTGGTTAGTGAAATGTTGCTTATTTTAAAATATTGAAGTTGACGGTGTAATAAAATAAATTTCTCGTAATTGGTTTTTAGGTTCCAGGCAATAGATTTAGAGCGGGTATAAAATACCCACAATGTTGAGTCGGTTAAAAAGAGGCCGACTCTTTTATTTGATCACTTTTCCAAATCTTTGTTCTTCTTCATTTCATTTCAAGAATCAAACCTAAACCCTAACTAAATTCTTGCAAGTTAAAGATTAATAAAGAATTGTGAATTCCAAGTGTGATTCAAGCTAGTTACCATCATCTTCTTCTATTCATCACCATCTTCTTCATTTGGAAAAGTAAGTGAACCTATTTCATGTAATTAGGTTAAATAGGAATTTGATGATTTGATTTGATCCTTGAGTTTGTATGATGATTAAATGTGATATAAGCTGTTATATAGGTGAAGTATGATGGTATTTGATGTTAAAAACGTGCCTAAGTCGAATTGTAACTGGAACTTAGTGATTTGGTTAAGTTTGTTTTGAGCTGAAATGTAGTTGCAGGTCTGTACTTGAGCTGAAACGTAGCTCAACGCGATCCCAGCCTAGTGTCCGGATCGCGTTCACTAGTTATAAAATGTCCCAGTCAGGATTTGGCCTTGGAAACGCGATCCTGGCCAAATATACGGATCGCGTTTGCTAGTGTTTTTCGGTTACAGAACTTTTTCTACTGAAGAACGCGATCCCACCACGCCTAGTCCGGATCGCGTTTGTCTGTTAAATTTTGAGGATTTTGATAGTTTGTGAATCTGAGTTATATAATACAAATAGTTATTATTGTTACTTATTGTAACTTGAATTGTGAAGTTAACTATTATTAGTTAGGAACAAGTTACTAACTTGTTTGTTGTGTGATGTTTCAGATACCCCAAAGACTCAGTGAGTAGAAGCTGAGTGTAGCCACTTCTGAGGTATCGGTGAGTGGATTCAAACTCACCATTTAATTTAGTTGTAATCATTTGATTACAACGTGTAATTGTAGATATGATTATAGAGTTGTTTAATCGTTATTGTTGATTGTATTACTATGTGCTATATGTGATCTTTGGTTATTGGTTGCCAATGAGGTCGACAAGTTGATGAACTGTTGGTTGGGTTAGTTGGTTATCGTGTGAATGATACAGGAATATGCTTCATATGTTGTGTGTATTGAACTGTATCTGAGTAGGATAACCACTAGCTATCGGTCTCGTCCGTATGGCCATACGGATATGGTTGGATAAGAGTTCTTGGGGAGCCGCCCGGGTATTATGGTTATTCCCAGAACCACCGATCCTCATTATTAAGTTGTTGTTGATTGTTGTAATTAATGGTTATGCTAAGTTGAATGTTGGGTGTTGAACTCTCTCACTTAGCTATGTGCTAATCCCTCATCTTTCTTTCCTGCAGATTTGTAGTTTAATGAGTAGCAGGATTGAGATGCTTTTGGTGCAAGAACAGTTTGACTGCAAGCTACTCTGATCTTTTGTACTAAATCAGTTTGTTTTATATAATACCCCGACATATGTTGTGTTTTGAACAGTTTCACTTTGATGTAACTTAAAGTTGTAAACTTTTGATGTAAGTTAATAGTATGTGTAAATATAAATATGGTTAAAATTCCTACGCTTCCGTGTGTCTAACATTATATTGATATTGTAAATGAGGGGTGTTATAAGTTGGTATCAGAGCGTGGTTTTGGGTTAATTGAGCATTGAAGAATGTTCAATCCCAAAACTGGAGCATGGTATGTCAAACTTTTCTGATTATGGGATTTAGCATTGTTGATAACTGTTAGTAGATAAGTACTAACGATTAACAGATTTCAAGTGTTGTGTTGATTTCAGAAATGGCAGATAATGAGCAACCGACCACTAACCCCAATAATGCTTCCCGGATTGAAGCTCCGCCTTTTGAAACAAATACTGAGCAACATGATCAAGAGGGTGTCCCTCATATGGGTGGTGAAGAAGCAAATAGGGATGAGTATATACACGAAATGGAGGATGAGTTGATAATTCTTAGAGAATTTAAAAAGAAAGCTGAGGAAGATGCAGTTAGATTATTTGCTCAACAACGAACTTCTGTCTTTGGTGCTAGTCCATCTTCTCAAACTAGCAAGGTGTGTTCTTTCAAAACTTTCATGTCTAGTAAGCCACCAGTGTTTCATGGAAGTACAAATCCAACGGTGACCTTAAATTGGTTAAGAGATATGGAACGCAAATTTAGTGTGACTCGTTGTGAGGAAGAATCCAAGGTTATGTTTGCTGTCCAGTGTATGAAGGATGAAGCAATGGTTTGGTGGGATTCAGTGACAGGTCATTTAACCGAACAACAAAAAGATTCTATCAAATGGAAAGATTTTCACCAAGCGGTGTGTAATCAATACTGTTCTGACTTTGACATGGCACGGATTAGGAGAGAATTTGTGAATCTCCAGTTGAAGGATAATATGACAATTGATGATTTAATAGGTCAATTTACAGAAAAGCTTCGGTTTGTTCAACATTGGGTTCCTGATGATAAAACTCGAATTGAACAATTTGTAGATACCTTACCTCATCATTATCGTACTACTGTAAGATTGGCTAATAGTTTATCACATGCTTTTAATCTTGCACGATCGGTTGACAGTGATATTAGAGGTTTTCGTGAAGCACGATCTAGAGATAATGCTGCAAAGTCTAGAGGTGATTCTTCTAGCAAAGGGAAGTCAAGTTCTCAGGGCAGTCGACAGAATAAGAGGTATGTTAGTAAAAGTGGGTCGTCGGGTAGTTCTAACTGGTGTGGTTCGTGTAGATCTAGGCATGATGGGCCTTGTACTGTACAAACGAATAAATGTTTGAAATGTGGAGAACTGGGTCATGAGATAAAGGGTTGTCGGTACCCAAATTTTGTGTGTTGGTCTTGCAAGAAGGAGGGGCATCGAGTGGGTCAATGTCCGGAAGCAGGGAAGTCGGGGTCGGGTTCGGTCGGAAGCTCTGCATCTACAGGTCAGAAACGTAAAAACCCTCCACCAGCAAATAGCAGAGCTTTTCAGATGACAGTCGATGAGGCTGTGCGCACTGACGATGTTATAACTGGTACATTTCTTATAAACTCTGTACCGGCGCGTGTGTTGTTTGATTCGGGTGCTAATTGTACTTTCATATCTGTGAATTTCTGTGACAAGTTGAAATTAGTACCTACAGTGATAACCAAGCCTGTAGAAGTAGAAATTGCTAGTGGTAAGTTGGTTCCGGTTACCACATCGGTAACTGGAGCTAACATTGTGATTGATGACCAAACTTTTCTTATTTCTTTCTTGTTGATGCCAATCCCTAGTTTTGATGTGATAATTGGTATGGATTGGTTGAGTCAGAATAAAGCTAGCATTGATTGTCATCAGAAGTTGATTAGGATCCCAATCTCTGAAAAGTCATATGTTGTGGCTCGAGGAGAACGGGATAGTTTGGTTTTTCCTTTGATCACTATGATGAAGGCTAGGAAGTCATTATCCAAAGGTTGTGAATCATATCTAGCCTATGTAGTTGATGCCAAACTTAAAAAGAAAACTGTTTTAGATGTTCCGGTAGTTTGTGAATATCCAGAGGTGTTCCCTGAGGAATTACCTGGTTTACCACCAGTTAGGGAAGTAGAATACCGTATTGACCTTGTTCCTGGCTCGTCACCTATCGCTAAAGCTCCCTATAGGTTAGCTCCATCTGAAATCCGTGAGATGATGAATCAGATACAGGAGTTGTTGGATAAAGGTTTCATTAGACCTAGTTCTTCGCCGTGGGGTGCACCGGTGTTGTTTGTTAAAAAGAAAGACGGGTCTTTTCGTATGTGTATCGATTATAGAGAACTGAACAAGAGAACGGTAAAGAATAAATACCCTCTGCCCAGAATAGATGACTTATTTGATCAGTTGCAGGGTTCTTCAGTTTATTCTAAAATTGATCTAAGGTCGGGTTACCATCAGGTTCGTGTTCGTGATGAAGATATTTCTAAAACTGCTTTTCGGACCAGGTATGGTCACTATGAATTTCTGGTTATGCCTTTTGGTTTGACGAATGCACCTGCAGTGTTTATGGATTTAATGAACCGTGTTTGTCGACCTTTTTTGGATAAATTTGTTATTGTCTTCATAGATGATATTCTTGTATATTCGAAATCTGAAGCTGAGCATGCTATACATTTAAGACTGATTCTAGAAACGTTGAAACGAGAACAGCTTTATGCCAAGTTTTCTAAATGTGAGTTTTGGATTAGAGAAGTTCAGTTTTTGGGTCATATAATTTGTAATGATGGTGTGAAAGTTGATCCATTGAAAGTTGAGGCCGTAATGAATTGGAACGCCCCAAAGTCTGCTTCAGAAATTAAGAGTTTCTTGGGTTTGGCGGGATATTATCGAAAATTCATAAAAGACTTCTCTAAACTTGCTGGTCCATTAACTAAGTTGACCCGAAAAGATGAAAAGTTTATGTGGACTGATCAACAAGAACATGCTTTCCAGACTTTAAAACAAATGTTGTGTCAAGCTCCTGTGTTAGCCTTACCAGATGGTACAGATGATTTTGTAGTTTACTGTGATGCTTCTTATTCTGGTTTGGGTGGTGTACTTATGCAAAGAGATAAAGTTATCGCCTATGCTTCTCGACAGTTGAAACCACATGAACGGAATTATCCAACACATGATTTGGAACTTGCAGCGGTTGTATTTGCCTTAAAACTTTGGAGACATTACTTATATGGTACTAGATGTGTTGTTTGTACTGACCATAAGAGTCTACAGTATGTGTTTTCTCAGAAAGAGTTGAACATGCGACAGAGGCGGTGGTTAGAGTTAATCAAGGATTATGACTGTGAAATTAAATACCACCCAGGCAAAGCTAATGTGGTCGCTGATGCCTTAAGTCGAAAGGGTACTTCTGATCGAATTTATTACCTAAGAGTGGATGTTTCTTCTGACTTGAATTCTCAGATTAAAGTTGCTCAAATGGAAGCTTTGAAAGATGTTAATTTGAAATCCGAAGTCATGTTGAAAAGAAAAGATGAGTTGGTGGAAGATTCGAGAGGATTATTAACTTATCAATCTCGAGTATGGATTCCTTTATTTGGTAATATTCGTGAATTGATTTTGAATGAGGCACATAAGTCTAGACTATCTATTCATCCTGGAAGTACTCGGATGTATAATGATTTGAAACCATTGTACTGGTGGCCTACAATGAAAACGGACATTGCTAGATTTGTTGGTAATTGTCATATTTGTGCTCAAGTTAAAGCTGAACATCAAAAGCCGTACGGATCACTGAAACAGTTGGAAATTCCCGAGTGGAAATGGGAACATATAACGATGGATTTCGTGACTAAACTTCCTCGCACCAATCGAGGTGATGACATGGTTTGGGTCATAGTTGATCGGCTGACTAAAAGCGCGCATTTTCTTGCTACTAGCGAATCTGCCTCGTTGACTAAGCTTGCTCAGTTGTACATAAATGAAATTGTCACTAGACATGGTATACCTTTGTCAATTGTGTCAGACCGAGATTCTCGTTTTGTTTCTCATTTTTGGCAAGGGTTGCAACAAGAGTTGGGTACACGTGTAAATCTTAGCACTGCCTATCATCCTCAGACAGACGGTCAGTCGGAACGTACAATTCAAACTTTAGAGGATATGCTTCGTGCTTGCATTTTGGAATATGGAGGTTCATGGGACTCTCATCTCCCATTGGTTGAATTTACTTATAACAATTCGTATCATTCCAGTATTGGCATGCCTCCGTATGAAATGTTGTATGATCGACGTTGTAGAACACCGACATGTTGGTTGGAAGCCGGTGAGAAACAGTTTGCTGGACCCGACATTGTACAGATGACAGCTGATAAAGTTACAGTTGCACGTGAAAAGTTGAAAGCTGCTCGTGACCGACAGAAACAGTATGCAGATCCGAAAAGGCGACCAGTTGTATTTTCTGAAGGTGAATTAGTATACCTCAAAGTTTCTCCATGGAAGGGTGTAATCCGTTTTGGAAAACGTGGAAAGTTGGCGCCTAGATATATTGGGCCATTCAAAGTTCGACAAGTTGTAAATGAGCAGTCTGTTTCATTAGATCTCCCACCTGAACTTGCTGGTATACATGACACGTTTAATGTGTGTTATCTTAGAAGATGCAATGTTGAAGACCAGTCGCAAATTCTTCCTTTGCAGGAGTTAAAAGTTGATCAAACTCAGAAATTGGTTGAAGAACCTGTTGAAATCCTAGATAGGAAGATTACTAAACTTAGGAAGAAACAAATTCCTATGGTACTAGTAAAGTGGCGACATAGTTTAGGTCCTAATTTGACCTGGGAGACCGAGGAGTTGATGAAATCCAGATATCCTGGATTGTTTATTGATGTTGAGATTTCGGGGACGAAATCTCTTTAAGGAGGGGAGATTTGTAACATCCTCTCCAGTGGCCTGGTATTTTTCTTATTTAATTGAGTATTTAATTGCTTTAGAAATTTATTTGATATAATTGTTTAATTGTGAAAGCGGTAAAATAGGTCTCAGGACTTATTGTGGTTAGTGAAATGTTGCTTATTTTAAAATATTGAAGTTGACGGTGTAATAAAATAAATTTCTCGTAATTGGTTTTTAGGTTCCAGGCAATAGATTTAGAGCGGGTATAAAATACCCACAATGTTGAGTCGGTTAAAAAGAGGCCGACTCTTTTATTTGATCACTTTTCCAAATCTTTGTTCTTCTTCATTTCATTTCAAGAATCAAACCTAAACCCTAACTAAATTCTTGCAAGTTAAAGATTAATAAAGAATTGTGAATTCCAAGTGTGATTCAAGCTAGTTACCATCATCTTCTTCTATTCATCACCATCTTCTTCATTTGGAAAAGTAAGTGAACCTATTTCATGTAATTAGGTTAAATAGGAATTTGATGATTTGATTTGATCCTTGAGTTTGTATGATGATTAAATGTGATATAAGCTGTTATATAGGTGAAGTATGATGGTATTTGATGTTAAAAACGTGCCTAAGTCGAATTGTAACTGGAACTTAGTGATTTGGTTAAGTTTGTTTTGAGCTGAAATGTAGTTGCAGGTCTGTACTTGAGCTGAAACGTAGCTCAACGCGATCCCAGCCTAGTGTCCGGATCGCGTTCACTAGTTATAAAATGTCCCAGTCAGGATTTGGCCTTGGAAACGCGATCCTGGCCAAATATACGGATCGCGTTTGCTAGTGTTTTTCGGTTACAGAACTTTTTCTACTGAAGAACGCGATCCCACCACGCCTAGTCCGGATCGCGTTTGTCTGTTAAATTTTGAGGATTTTGATAGTTTGTGAATCTGAGTTATATAATACAAATAGTTATTATTGTTACTTATTGTAACTTGAATTGTGAAGTTAACTATTATTAGTTAGGAACAAGTTACTAACTTGTTTGTTGTGTGATGTTTCAGATACCCCAAAGACTCAGTGAGTAGAAGCTGAGTGTAGCCACTTCTGAGGTATCGGTGAGTGGATTCAAACTCACCATTTAATTTAGTTGTAATCATTTGATTACAACGTGTAATTGTAGATATGATTATAGAGTTGTTTAATCGTTATTGTTGATTGTATTACTATGTGCTATATGTGATCTTTGGTTATTGGTTGCCAATGAGGTCGACAAGTTGATGAACTGTTGGTTGGGTTAGTTGGTTATCGTGTGAATGATACAGGAATATGCTTCATATGTTGTGTGTATTGAACTGTATCTGAGTAGGATAACCACTAGCTATCGGTCTCGTCCGTATGGCCATACGGATATGGTTGGATAAGAGTTCTTGGGGAGCCGCCCGGGTATTATGGTTATTCCCAGAACCACCGATCCTCATTATTAAGTTGTTGTTGATTGTTGTAATTAATGGTTATGCTAAGTTGAATGTTGGGTGTTGAACTCTCTCACTTAGCTATGTGCTAATCCCTCATCTTTCTTTCCTGCAGATTTGTAGTTTAATGAGTAGCAGGATTGAGATGCTTTTGGTGCAAGAACAGTTTGACTGCAAGCTACTCTGATCTTTTGTACTAAATCAGTTTGTTTTATATAATACCCCGACATATGTTGTGTTTTGAACAGTTTCACTTTGATGTAACTTAAAGTTGTAAACTTTTGATGTAAGTTAATAGTATGTGTAAATATAAATATGGTTAAAATTCCTACGCTTCCGTGTGTCTAACATTATATTGATATTGTAAATGAGGGGTGTTATAATAAGGTAGTCCCACCTGGTGTTTCAATCTCATTTGAAACAACCGGCAAGGTGTTTGGTGTACCGATTGATTCTGCAAAAGATTTCAGAGAAATATAAGATTCTTTTACAAGCAGTAACACATGTGTTGTTGAATTATAACACATGTGGTAATCTAATAGTAACACACGTGATAATCAACTACTAACACATGTGGAAATCAATTACTGATAAATTTTTTATTAACCTATGTTATGTGTCCCTGTGGGTTTTTTTAATAGTATCAAGTATGTAAGATTCTTTAACACATGTGTTATTAACACATGTGGTAATCAATTACTAACACACATGTTATTAACACATGTGTTAGTAATTTTTGTCAACAGATAGCATGTTCTATTAGTTTAGAATGTCTCAGTACCTGTACCCTTTGCGTCTGTCTTTTGTTCGATTTCGCTAGCTTCTTTCATTTCCTGTAACACAGCCATCACGATCGTACTGCAACATTATACGTTTCAAATTTATTAGCTACCACATATGTTAATTTAAATATGTTTGAGTATTTTTGACAACTAACACAGGAGACATTACTTACATAGAAGACTGTAGATACATTAGCTAATAGTGTCACTTATGTTACCGAAATTTAAATTTGATTTGAGTAACACATGTGTTAATTAATTGAAAAATCTAAACATCTGGTACTCTTTATCTCAAGTTTTTTGTAGATTTTTTACGACTTTCAACGAAACATATAGTTTACAGGTATTGAAACGTTGCTACTACCACATGTGTTAGTAACACAGACTTTGTAATTGCGCTACCATTGTTGCTCACTGATTTATTTTGCCGTTTTTTAAAAAAATTAGTTGGTGAATCATCGACAATCATACCGTTATTGCAGTTTCGTCAATCAAATCGTAAATTAATTAGGTTAAAATCGCGAAAAACACGATCTATCACAAATTACGTGATTTTACGTCAAAAAACATCACGTAAAATCGCTGTAATGTAAAACCTAATCGATTTATCACAAATATAACGTTCGTTTGTTTGAATTGAAGTGTTTTTGAGTAGGATTCTTACCTTCGATTTCGATTGTTGCGTCGATTAGATAAACCCTGCGCGATTTTGTTCTTCGTTCGTATGTATCTGTATGTATATATGGCGTGTGTATATATCTATGTGTTTTATTTTTGTTTTTCATTAATTGTTTAATTAGAATTAAATATGATGTAATAAGACTGAAATACCCTCCCACCCCTAAATGAAATGGTGCATTTTGATTGGTTCCCCCAGTCTCACTTAAAATGGTGGTCTCATTTGAACCTCACCCTATATATATATATATCTATAAACTATACTTAAAGCAAAATAACATGGCGTAATCTCGGCCCTTAATTGGGTTTTCTCAAATCGATCCGACCACCTAAATTAATTCTTAATAGTTACACTTATCATCCCTAAATCTCCTAAATATTAATATTAATATTGAATTGAATTTAAAATAGTTCGGTAACTTATATAAAATAGCCAATAAATTTGGTAAAGGATATCTTCCATCAAAACACAGATAACACCATAATTCAATGTCGTGCTTTAATTTATTAAAAAATATAAATACAAAATCTGTAACATATAAAAACAAAAAAAACTACACGGATCCCTAATCCAAAAACCAATGCGTATCCCTAACCCCTCTTCTTCGTCTATCCGAAATTCCGAATCATGTATTTGATCTGTAAATCAAAGGAATCGTAATATAAGGTATGTATACATGTTATCATGATTTTTATAAAAAGCCACTCTAATATTCATTACCGATGTAGTTATATAAATCAATATCCTTTTTAATGGAAATATTAATTGATGTTTGTGTTTTCTACAGGTTCTTTATAGCTTCTGGATCAATATTCTTTCAATGATTTTATTGTTTGAGAACAAAAGATGTGAATACAAGATATAAATGGACACTTCCCCATAGCTGCTCGGAAATTCTAACCATAATGAGATATAATTTTAAACAATTAGAATCTTCCTTCTTTATCACCTACATTTTGATTTATGTTTGAGTTTGAATTGAAGTCATATATATTCTATTGGAGTAGATTATCAAGGGTGTCAGTTTGTACTAACTCTTTTATTTATGTAGAAGTAGAAGTAGAAGATGATGGGGTTTGGTTCACAACGGACTAAAAGTGTTAGTTGTCAAATGGAAGAGAAATAGCAGTTGGCATCCCTAATGAACGGAGCTTATGTTCTAATTCAAGAAAGTTATTGATGCAGGGATGCATCACTATCACGTTAAGATTTGTTGCATTAATTATGTCGACTTTTCGAATCGTGGTGAACTCTATTTCCGTGTAGGAATCGGATGAAGATCGTTCCAAATCTGCTATTGTGTTTAGGATCTTTTATTTTTAATGTTTGCTTTAATATTTAGTAATCATTTCCTAATTTAAATAGAACTCTAGATATTAAGAAATAAGGTGTCTTTCTCTTCAAGAAAACACTCTTATAAATATTAGGTTTTAGGTTTCAGTATTTAGTTTATGTTTTAAAGAATAAAGAGTTAAAGAAGAATTACCAATCGGGAATTCGTTAATTTGTTCTTTGTTATACGTTTGTGTGTGAATGGCCATTTAATCATATCGATCCTTCATCATTTGGTATCAGAGCTTCTAGGTACAAATGGCCGAACGGATTCCTCATGGACGTGGAAGAGATTGTCGTTTAGTTAATCGTAGATTCGCCGGACGAGGCAACGATTCAGCTAACCATCGTGATCTACGTGATATAGAGATTGAACGCCTGCAACAACGGATACGAGAGCTCGAGATCCAACTGGACTCGCCGGCAAAAGAGACGGAGTATGAACCGAGCGTCTGGGACTACGGTGAAGATGAAGTCAATCCTTTTGACAGATTTTATCAAGCATTTTATGAAGAGTTTCAAGCTGAGGAAACTGAATCTAAACCTATCGTCCAGGACGAAGGTGGGGAGGAAGAGGAGTATCCTTTGGCTAAACATCATGAAATTTATTTTGGTTATAATATTTTCAATGAGAAAGGGACGAAGGAAGATTTTCCTGAGTTCATGAACGAAAATATGAAACCCTGTTATGACTCATATGAAGATGATGAACCTTTCGGTGTCAAGATTGAGATCGGCGATAACGGAAAAGTTCATGTCATTCAACATATTCTAAAACGGGCTGCTTTTAAGGATCTCACCAATTATATTTCATTATTTGGCAACGAAGAAAAAGATATAGATGCACAAAGGGTGGTTAATTACGTTGGTGGTTGCGATGAAGAACTCGACTCGAGGGCGAGTCTTTTTCAAGAAGGGGAGGATGATGCAGGGATGCATCACTATCACGTTAAGATTTGTTGCATTAATTATGTCGACTTTTCGAATCGTGGTGAACTCTATTTCCGTGTAGGAATCGGATGAAGATCGTTCCAAATCTGCTATTGTGTTTAGGATCTTTTATTTTTAATGTTTGCTTTAATATTTAATTAGTAATCATTTCCTAATTTAAATAGAACTCTAGATATTAAGAAATAAGGTGTCTTTCTCTTCAAGAAAACACTCTTATAAATATTAGGTTTTAGGTTTCAATATTTAGTTTATGTTTTAAAGAATAAAGAGTTAAAGAAGAATTACCAATCGGGAATTCGTTAATTTCTTTGTTATACGTTTGTGTGTGAATGGCCATCAGTTATATACAGGTTTCCGATTCGTCCTGTTGGTAGAGGTGTTTAAGGCATCGTCTGGTATGAAATTAATTAATTAAACTCGTGTATATTTCTTTGTTTTGATACTCATCTGATATGTATTTCAATTTGCTGAATAACGTTCATTTATCATGTTTCAAATTCCAACTACTAATACCGTATTAATCCAAAATCAGATTACATACTGAAATTCAAGTTTTCCGACTCCGTACGCAGGTTATGGGCGAAACTTATCAATGAGCGATTTACAATGATATTGGAAAAAAGAGCTATATGTATAGATTTGTTGAAGGGTGTTTTGCTATGTTTTGTAAGGTTAGGTTTTACAATTTATTATCTTATTGCATCGTTTATTTAGTTAAATTAGTTTAGGTATTTTGATTGTTTGATTTGGTTTGTTTTTATTTTTGATTTGTTAATCATGTTATGTTCATTGGGAGCTCAATTAAGGCTTATTGAATTGGATTTCGTATGATTGTTTGGGTCAAGTTTGGCCGTTTGGGTAAACTGATTCTTGATTAGTGGGTTTATTAAGTTTGAGTTTAGTCATTGGTTTGAATAAGTTTTAAAACTGAATTGAATTTTGCCTGTCTTTTTGTTTAATCGTTTAATAAATGTGTATTTGTTGTTCAACGATAAATTGATAACAATGAGTCAATGACATCAAAGAGAACACACCATGTAGGAAACCGAGTTATCTACAAATTTTGGAATCCACCATTCACAGCACACCTGAAGGTGAAAAAATTGAAGTTCTTCAAGATTTTATATATGAATTATAATTTGTGAAGATTGTATTGATCGGTGTAAATGCCTCGAACCTTTCTTTGAGATCGGTAATACGTCGGGTATATATACTTGAAGCAAATTCCTTTGTGGCTTATAGCTTGATTCCGTCGCTTTTTATAATTTTGATTTAATGATCTGTATGCAGCCGAATGAAGCAAACTAATTCACAAAGCATATTTATATTTCGATTTCGATAGGTGTAGCCTTGCCTGATTTGGTTTTACTATGAGGTAAAGATTATCACATTAGCACTATGTGTTTTAAGTAGAATTGATTTATCATCATGTTAATTTTCTCTTCATCACGTTTTTTATTGTTTCACAAAATCTTATTGTTTGCTAATTATTTGACCACTTTTAACTGTTTGTTACTACTAAATTCATTATTGTTTGCAAATAGCAGAACCTCAATGTGTTCACCCCATCTGACTTTTTTATGTATCTATACGTGCAGGCTCTGCAAGTGCCTATTGATTTGAAAAGCACTATGATGGTTGTTAAAAATGGGTAAATGCTCATGGGTTTCACCATCTCCTCAATGCAGAGGTGGCAATATGGTATGTCGGGTGGGTTGGTTTAGGGGTCAAAACGGGTTCATATGGTTCTTAAAGTAACAAATTTAGAAAATTTCACCCAGTTATTCGGGCTTATTCGCAGATCTACATTTCGTGGGTAGGCTGAAAGTGTTGTGTTCAATTTATTCATAAGCTTCTAAAAGATATGCAAAAATAGAGATTGATTGCACACTTGTCATTTTTGTTATTAGGTTCAATCTGGCTTTGACTTGTGCATAATGGGGCAACTATGCTATATCATTCCCAGGCTCATCATCAGGTAAAGTTTATGTCTGTGAGCCCATTTCGGTTTCCGATTGAGCTAACTTCTGAAACTACCAAACTGAACCGAATTACAGTAACCTTACTAAACAAATTGTTTTATTTTAGGGTGTTCATTTAAGTTATGTCAAGTTAAATCACTCAACCACTTCATGCTCTCTTGACACAGGTACTTGTGTAAACATTTGCTAATTTTTTGTCTTCATACAACCAGCTAATCTGATATGATTGTAGGTCTATGTATTATCAATATGTATAATTTTTTTTACTGCGACTCTTTTGCTGCCATGCATTGTTTGGATCGCGATTTCCATAAGAGTCTTTGTTATGTCCATAATTCATTCATAAATTACCATCAGAAATCTCAATATTGAGTTATGATGACAAGTCATTTTATCAAATATCAAATATATGTGCAAAAGATGCATCTCAAATCCTCTCAAATATATGTATGGTGTGCATAACTTGGATGTGTATCTTCTTGTGTGATAGCTAGAGGTGGCAAAATCGTGTATTGGGTGGGCTGATTTAAAAGTAGGTTCGGGTTAACTATATACATTTCATTTGTGCAAACAATATGTATCTAATAAACAATGCATTTGTTGATTACAAAAACAATATTACAATATTGAGTTTATAAAATTGATAAAAGAGATTTAGAAGATTATATGTATACAAATACACTTAGTCTCAATTGATCTTATTTGGGGTGAAAAAATGGGTGGGTCATCAAAAAAGTTGAGTAGACGTTAAATCTCGGGGCTTCTACAAGCTGAAATATTCTGTTTAAGTGTATTCCATATATCTCTTTTCATCGAAGTTCATAACTTTTTGCTTTTTAGACATGACAAAAACTCATCGGTATCTTCTATGGTTCTATATGTGTGAGCACAGTGGTGAAATATAGAGCTTAGTACTTGGTAGCCTTACAATTACAAATTCCGAGTTAATTTTTTATAGATTTGTAAAGTTTCAGTAATTACACTTATTGAGCCCTCTGATTTGTGGTTGGCACTTCAATACCTTCATTATCGAGATTATTTACAACTGCTATGAAAGTAGCGGGTGCATGTAAGAGAGTATATAAGCTTCTAAATCGTGTGTCGGACATGACCAAAGCTGGGGAGTGATACCCCATACAACTACTATGAAAGTTGCAGGTGCAAGTAGGAGAGTTTTTCAGCTTCTAGAGAGTGTGTTGAGCATGACTAAAGCTGGGGACAAATTCCATGTGGGTTCAGTCTTTCTCCTTTCTATTTTTTGCTTAAACCGATCATGTGCTTTGTTGCCCATCTCACCCTAAACATATGGTTCTTAAGGTAACAGATTGAGAAAATTTTACCCCATTATTACAGAGTTTGTAACTAAGTTTAATACATCATAGATCATATTGGGCAAGGAAAAATTCGTACAAGGTGAGCTACCATTTTTTTAAAAGAAGTTGTTTTCTTTTCCGGTCTAACAATGTCAAAGCATGTCTGAGTCACTACAAGTTTTTCTACCATTCGAAAAGGATCTGTTTGGGTTGGAAACATAGCATTTTTTTTTAACTATATTCTGAATTTATTAAATAAGTCTTGATAAATGATATATGTCATTTTACTAAACATCTAAAGATTTATAACAGTAACATTTGAGCACTAAAAATGGAAAAGTTTTGACCCGTTTCAAGTGATATCTTTCAAGAATTTGATAGTGCATCATCTACTAATGAGTTTTGTATGCTTTTGTTAATTTGTTTTTTGGTTCAAGATGTGTAGGAAAATTACGGATAAATAATGACGGGATCAACCAGATGGAAGTATTATCTGGTATATAATCAGTTGACATCTCAAGACTGTAAACCCATTGTGGAATTGTTTTTGTTCAACCTTTTATCTCTAATTACTATTATTGCATTTCATACTTACCATTTAGTAACTATATCAAGTGTCGTGAAAGTAATTCCACTTATATATTTGATCAATTACGTGCAAGTCGACTTTGTATTTGTTTATCATGAACAAATCCTAATTACTAACACTTTTCTCAAATATATGAGCTGCTAGATGTTTTGGCATTTGCAACCACCAATTTCTTTCTACGGCCACGTTTCTATATTCATTCAACATGTATAACAAAATTAGATCACTTATTATATCCTAAACTTAACAAAACAAATCAAAACATCATTTAACCTTCAAAAAACTACAAACAAAAATATCAAAAGCCCGCGCTGTCGCGGGTCTTTTATCTAGTATATATATATATATATATATATATATATATATATATATATAAGTGTATCAAAAACGGAAATTATTAATTAATGGTGTTAATTCATAAGTAGGAATTGTGTTTTTTCAAAAAAAATTATGATGTATGGGTGACATCATCCTTTTAACCACAAGATGACACATCAGCATGAAAGGCTACCTAAGGACTCGCCAAGTCAACTTAATGACGTCAGCGCAACCCCCCTTTATTAGTATAGATAGATGACCTTGAAACCATTATGTAACCGAACAGAAACATCAAAGGTGTTTTACTATGATCATTCACGTACGTACTACGGTACTAGTCTACTTTTCCAATTGATCGAATTTCGTAATGAAACAAGAAATTGAAAACGAACACGTGATTATATATACGTTTATAGACAGCAAATAAGGTTACCTATATAGATAAACAACAAACGATAAAATTAAAGATGGAGGAGGTCCAATTGTTGAAGAAAGGGCCATTGTGTTTCTAGAGGCCTATGACTGTGTAACAAAGAGGGTTGCACGAAAAAGGCCATAGGGCTCCATTTCAGGCCCAAAGCAGGCGAATCGAAGCTTGGAGCGAGGCCCGCCATGATGTTAACCGCCGTAGGCGGTTAAGCCCACCCTCAAGGCCCAAAAACGGCTCCGGTTAGAAAATATGGGTCATTTTATGTTTTTTCGGTTGCTTTTGGACTTTTGTTTTGGGTTTTTTTTGGCCGGCCCGTTATGTTTTTTAGGCCCATTCGAAATTCTGCTTGTTATTTAGGGTTCATGTGACATTGTAAACGATTCAGTTTTGATTTTCAAGAATTTTGCATTTTCTCTCAAATTGTGAGTTGAAAACTAGCACAACAACGGTATTCTTTGTGAATCAACGTGTGTTGGAAGAATTACTCCTAACTATTCCTAAAATCAACATGTTTAATTTGTTATCTTAATTTCACCCTACATCAATTACCTAACATGATTTTGATTATCAAAGAGCTTGAATCAATTGGGCGCTAGCAAACCATAGCCTTTATTTTTGGAGTAAGTTATCGTATTGATCGGCTGGATAAAAAAAGGGAAAGCGTCTACCTCCATTTTAGAAAAGGAGGAAGGGTATATATGTCATTAAAGGAGTAAGGGGTAATTATTAAAGATCTTTTTTTTTTTTAATTTAATTTAAAATAGAAATCTGGGTATATATGTAATTTATAAACTAAAATGGGTACATATATGATATTATAGGGGTTTAAAAGGGGGAAATATGTAATTCTCCTTTTTAGAGAAAATAGGTACTTTCTTTTCTTAGAAAAGTTTTTTGGAAAACTCATATTTGAACACATTTTCTAGTTTTCTTAGAAAATTTTTTAAAAACGTGGTGGAGTTTTTCGTAACTAAACGCACCCTAAACCTTTCATATGAAAAGGCCTAACATAAAAGCTTATCCAAAGCTAAAACAGGTTAAACATATCAAAAGTTGTTGAACATTGTAACAACCGCCAAATTAGGACTAGTATTAGTTCCTAATCATTTTGTAATTACATGTAATTGGTTTGGTGCTAGGCTAATTATGTGTAACATTTTGTATATTTATATATATACACTCACGCAATTGGATTAAATCGTGCATTTCATATCGGATGGAATCCGACATTCATGGACGTTGGTGACATATTTTCAAAAGTAATATAAATCTATTTAGTAACTAAATAGTCATCATTTACTATGTATAATTATTGGGTAATTATATACGAAAAACTGCTTCGTTTTGTATAAAACGTATTGTACGCGAGAAAACGCGCAAATCGAACCCGACACCCTAACGAAACCCCAAAATATATTTTGGTAACTCGAAACAAAGTATTTAAAAATATTTTGTCATTTCAAATACCACTCACATATCAAAAACGATAACACTTAAAACATAACTTAAAACATATGCGAATTAACGTTTAACCGACTAACGAACGTACCCCGAATTGAGAAACTAATACACGAGCCCAACACAATGAGGGCTGAGCCCGTGATCAGCCCATATTCGGCCCAAAGGGCCCAAATAATTCAGCCCATGAAGTAACCCTAAAGTCACCATATTTAAACCAACTAACACATCTTAAACCTCTTTATCACCAAACACTTCTTCACTTCCTCTCCTATTTCCTTTGGGATTCCAGCTGAAACACCACCAAACCCACGACCATTGACCTCATCCAAGAACCACCAAATCGTTCCTTTCCTCATCTAGCATCATCTAGTTCACCAAATCGCAAGGAGAAGCACGAAGAACTCAAACCGAAGCAACAGCAGAACACTTCTTCTTCTTTCGGTTGTAGATCCGTTTTTAAGAGGTAGATCCACAAAATTTTTCCTTAGATCTACTTGGATTTCATATGTAAACATGCTTATGCTTCAGATCAGCTAGTATATGTCCAAGATCCATGTTAAAAACCGAAAAAGAAAGTTAAGAACCGTTGGATGATTCTATTATCTACTGGATAAAATTCTGTTCGGCTTTAAAACACTATAACCGAACGATAACACCATGAAATCTAACGTTTTTTGAGCCTAAATTCAAATATTTTGAATCTACTTTAATAATACGTAAGCCCCACTTTTTGATCTGATCTTTTTCCATTTTTAAAAATCGAAATAAAGATACATGTGCAAATAGTACTTTCTGACCAGAAATCTTGACTAAATCTAAATGAATACATCTCGGGTTATAGGACGAATTTGAAGGTGGGACCAGTGCCAAAAGTTTGATATTTGAAATATCTTTAAAACCCCTACTTGCACATTTCATGAAGTTTTGTAGTTTTTGAGTTATGACCAAATCATTGAACACATGTCATGAAAATGGACTGCTAGAACACTTGTGCTTCACAAAATTATTTCTTAATGTGTGTTAGGAATTATATCTTGTAAGAATATGTTTTGAAAAGAAGAATCATAAGGGAACAGCATATAATTTTCTTGGATTGAATTACGGCTGTTTTGTTGGGTAAAATGCTTGGCCAAAGTCGTTAAAATCTGTGATATACCAACATAAGGACTGTTTTGACATAATCATGAAAACGACACTTCGAGAGACCCACGAAACGTAACGAAAACTTTTATAAACTTATTTTGACATATTAGGATTTGTGTAAAAGTTTCGGGTCAAACGGTGGTCGTTTGACCACTTTCCCGAACCTAAACCCATGGCATACGGACTAATTCTGATCCGAACTTAGACTCTCGGACCCTTGACATTCGGACTTAAACACAATCAGATATACACTTTCGGACATAGACACCTTCGGACTACAAACATTCGGACATAAATATATATACTTTCGGATATATATAAAAGTACCCACTTTCGGAAATGCATATATATATACTTTTACAAGTATACAAAATGATGAAACGCACAATAATAATACTTGAAATTATTATTACAAAAACTCACCAACGGGCCGTACATAATTACCAAATACAAACAATCCATAACTAATCATTTGGACATTACTAGTTGAATGAGCAACTAGCATAGATGGCGTGTTAAGACATCTAATCATTATTATAACCTTGCGCGTTTAAGACGCTCGGCAGGTTACAGTCATTGGGACGACATCATTACCTTGTGTATCGTCATTACTACTTGTTTAGCAAGTCATCAGACTCAGGTGAGTCTCATAGCCCCTTTTTAAATGCTTTTACCTAGGGGTGAGATACATGCTCATTTTTGTTTTACATGTGAACACAAGTACAAAACATCGCTGTATGCTACATGAGTTAATTTCATCTAATCAATTTAAAGACCTCCACACATAGTTTGTTAATATGATTTAGCGTGAATGTTAGTGTATGGTACCATATGGGATTGACAATCCCCGTCCGAGTTAGCAAGCACTAACCTGTCAAACGGACGCATTATCATTTGTTCAGTATGAGTGTTGATTAGGCACTCATAGGGAGGCACCTCACTCAGGTCCTTGAATGTGGATCCTGACCCCTCAGTTAAGCTCAAACTATGGACTCATGGCTGCATGTACATTCATTATTTGTTTGATTACAAATCATTATATAAATCTTGTGGTTCATAAACCTCATTTACTCATATACACCTGTGAGCTCACCAGCTTTTTAGCTGACCTTTTAGCATGTTATCTCAAGGACTCAGCAGTAGGTTGGACTGCCCATCAGGATACTTTAGCTCGAGTCGCATGCAATCATTAAACATCAAGAGATTTCCTTGCATATCTATATTTTGTATAATTGGAAATGTACTAGAATCTCTCAGGGTAATCATGTGAACTCAATATAATGTAAACTCTTATGTTATATCATTGTATTTTGTAAACGACGTATATAGAGTCGTTCATTATTATCTTATGTGCTTGATTATTGATTAGTCGCGCCCCAACCCGATTCGCTTCCGCAACCCGAATTAGGGGGTGCGACAAACATGCATGCGTTCAAAAGTCTAAAACATCATAAATTATTCTTTTCAAAAAGCAGTATGGTATATGATAAGTTTAAAAGCATATATTTGTAATCGTATCTATTACATTGTTATGTAAGAAAAATATAAAGCATGGACCAATAACTGTTGTAATATAGTTCGGCCCAAATCATACGACCTGTAGTTTTGACCCGCTACCCCACCCGTATATACATTCATTCATTCGTTTTTATGTTTTTTTAGGTACTAAATACGTAATCGTGTTTTTCAGGTGTTGTGATGTCTTCTAGTTCTGATATTCCATGCTCGCCTTGAGGGTGTCAACCAATAGTCCATTTGTAGCGAGTAATACACAAACCCCAACATTCTACTTAAATCTATTAATCCAAAGTCACCTTTTTTAATTTTCGTTCTTGTCAATATTCGTAACAGGACTATACACTATGATATGAAAAGTATGGAGGAACCAATGACTCCTGTGTTGGTCTCTCTTATCAAGTCTGGTATTAGGATTTTTATTTACAGGTAATTAATAGTCTACAATGATTCAAGAGCTTTAACAGAGGTCATTGTTGCATTTTAATTGAGCAGTTGTGCAACAATATTAATGTCTTTATTTAAATGTAACAGTGGTGATCAAGATTCGGTCCTACCTCTAACTAGGACCCGACTAGTGGTCAATGGTGTGGCTAATCAATTAGGATTGAAACCAACTCTACCATATAGGGCATGGTTTAGTGGCAACCAGGTTATATAATATCTGTTATCGAAATTTACGTTTAATTGGCTAGATTCTACAAATTAGATATTAGAATTTCACTTGCATTTGCTACAGGTGGCAATTTTATAATTTTTGTATGAAACAGGTCTTTTCTGTTTGTAATTGATCTGTAACGGGTCAAAAATGTTTTATATAAGGCTTATCTAAAACCAAAACGGGTTAAACGTGATGAAAAGTTATTTGACATGTATTTAAATGTCTTTATATTATATGATAAGTTTTTTTTTCCTTGTAATCATATCTATTATATTGTTTATGTAAGAGAAATATAAAACATGGACAAAAAACTGTTGATATATAGGTCAGCCTAAACATATGTGACACGTACTGACCCATTACCCCACTCTTGACCCAAACACAACTATCAATCTATTAGAGCACATGGAGTAATTGTTATAACACCCCACGATTCAAGGCATTTTTTTTATTTGGAAGCGTAAATCCCATACTTAATATATAATGTCATCTACCAAAATATTACATATGTTATAAGAATTATACATAATTACAAACGATAAACTATCAACCGGGTGTTATATAAACAAAACATAGTATTATCAAAAGATCAGAGTTCTAGTTGTCAAACAATTCTTCAAACCATCAACACTCAACCAAATATCCCAAAAGTTAACCTGCATAAGGATGTGGGGGATTAGCACAAAGCTAAGTTAATAGACTAGGTCTAACAATCTAACTTAGCATAACAATCAACTCACAACAATCAACTATAATTAACAATCAAAACAGAGGATCGGTGGTTCTTGAGATACCCTCAGTCCGCGATGGCACACCAAGAACACTTATAATCAACTGTAGGCCAATACAGAGATTTTACCGATAGTTTATTGCTATCTTTAATCACTATGGACGAACTCACAACGAATGTTCATCCATAAGATTAACCTATAGCAACTAAACCCAACCGAAATTGAGCTCTATTATTCCAACCTATCATGGAATGGGTCACTAGCAATCAATCAATCAACAATCAACTAATCACTATCAATTATCCTACAATCAACCTATCAATGAATCAATCAATATATTACTAAACTTGATGTAACCCAACTGTTAACACCAAATTTAAATTGTGAGAACTAGTCTACTCACCTGTCTCGTATCAAACTCCAACTCAAAGTTCTAACTTTATTGAGTCTTCGGTGGATCTGAAATACAATAAAATTTCAAATCAATCTTCATATCATAATGTACATAACTTAATGTTAACAATCAAACATATATTAAGTTATACAACATAATATACAAGGGATTAGTGCAGGGAAATGCATCAAACTATGACCCGAAGTCTATTGTATGTACCCATCTAAATTCAACTCTATTGTATGTACCCATCCCGGAAAAGGGTCTATTGTGTGTACTTGACCTGCTACATAAGAGGTTAACCCACTGACCATGCCACGTTGGATGACCACGTGTACTGCCACGTCATGGATACATACAATAGACTTCGTGCCTAAGTTGGATACACACAATAGACTAAGCCCATTTTCTATTTGATATATTAAATGTGACTCGTTTGCTTATGAATAATTTGATTTATCTGTTCTAGCTAACTCGTAACTGGTATTTCGTTGTCGCGGGTCCTCGACTAGTGGGATGTTGGTGAAACAAGCATATAGTATGTCTGCAATCATGCCATTTAAAAGGTCTAATAACTGCTCTTCGCTAATTGGTTCAGTGTTCACTACTAGAAAATGACATCCATAACGACATTTTGAAAATTAGCGTTATAACTAACGACATGATAAAGATGTCGCTACAATATTGGGCGACGTACTATGAGACGTCGCGACTGTGGTCGCTAGTTTTTGCGTCGTAGATGTAGGTGTCGCTAAATCTGCGACTTTATACCGACATGCCATTAGACGTCTCCACACTACTAGAAAATGACATCCATAACGACATTTTGAAAATTAGCATCATAACTAACGACATGATAAAGACGTCGCTACAATATTGGGCGACGTACTATGAGACGTCGAGACTGTGGTCGCTAGCTTTTGCGTCGTAGATGTAGATGTCGCTAAATCTGCGACTTTATACCGACATGCCATTAGACGTCTCCAAGCAAGTCGCTAGCCTAAAAGAGTCGCTGAACGTGTCGCTAAACATGTCGTTAAACAACTTTTTTCTAGTTGTGGTTGCTTTCATCTCTAAGCAAGATTGTTCGTTTAATTCGGTACATTGAGTTCGCAGCAATCAACTTCTTAGTAGTGTTTTTCACCAAACAATTTTAAAGATCTCAGTTGTTGTTTCCCTTTCAAAGCATCTTGTCTTAAAGTATACTTTAACCACTTGCAATTAATTTTGACCTCAAGCCATAAGGTCATGGTAGCCTTTTGAATGTTTTCGTATTCACTAGCACGATTAAGCCAAGCCATCGTAAGCTACTGCAACCTTCCTTTACCACCGGTCATCTTCTCCGGTTACAACTCCGATGAAGGCTCCGGCAAGAATCATTTGCGCTTTCTCACATTTACATCAACAAATTCAACTAGTATGTAGACTGTTACCCAACATTCACTCCATTTCACCAAACCATTCAACATGGATTTCGATATAATTCGCTTCGAATTCGATTTCGATTTCATCTCCTTATCAATATGTGTATGTATATGTTTAATATGGATGATTTTGTTGCAAGGTTTATGGATGTTTATTCTTGCAAGAATAACATTGTTTGATTTTGCATGTGCATGTATTTGGAATAGGTTGAGACACGGATACGATATGGTAGCCAACCACACATACAAGACCCATCAAGATTAATGCACATGCAAAAACCCATGAATGTGCCAACTTCTACCCATGTATAGAAGCATGCAAAACATCAAGATTAAACCCAACAATGTTATTCTTGCAAGAATAAACATCCATAAACCTTGCAACAAAATCATCCATATTAAACATGTACATACACATACTGATAATGAGATGAAATCGAAATCGAATTCGAAGCGAAATCTATCGAAATCCATGTTGAATGGTTTGGTGAAATTGAGTGAAGCAAACATTCATAATCAAACACTATTAAGCAACGAAATACGAGTTAGAACATATAAATCAAATTATTCATAAGCAAACGAGTCACATTTAATTATCAAATAGAAAATGGGCTTAGTCTATTGTGTGTATCCAACTTAGGCACGAAGTCTATTGTATGTATCCATGACGTGGCAGTACACGTGGTCATCCAACGTGGCATGGTCAGTGGGTTAACCGCTTACATAGCAGGTCAAGTACACACAATAGACCCTTTTCTGGGATGGGTACATACAATAGAGCTGAATTTAGATGGGTACATACAATAGACTTCGGGTCATAGTTTGATGCATTTCCCTGCACTAATCCCAATATACAACTAAATCAAATAATGAAACTCAAATAAAAGCATTCAGTCCAGCCAGGGGAATCCGCCCGGAATCACCTGAATCCGCCTGGATTCATAATGAATCCGCCGGATTCAGACTGAATCCGCCGGATTCCCGACCAAATTCCAGCTCCAACTTTGAGCAGACCAATTTCTAAGGAATCCGTTTCATGAATCCGGTCCGGATTAACCGGAATCCGGTCACCAACAGGGTGAATCCGCCGGATTCCCTTGTTCTTCCAGACCTGCACTTGCAGAATTCCTGCACATTACCATTACGAACCAAAATCTACAAAATCACCAAACTCAGTTCAAAACTCGAATTTTTACCAAACTTTGGTCACAATAACACTTACTAACATCATATAACACAGTTGTAATCATCAATTCATCATAATTTCAACCAAATCATTCATAACCTAACTCATTTATGTTAAAACTAAATTTTCAAGAAATCTAACAATTTCTTCATGTAATCAACATGTTATCATCATCAAATCAACACCAAATCAGTTTATAACATACACACATATCATTAGATCAAGAATTCTAGCATATATATACAAAATCATATAACCTCACTTGAATCACCAAAATTATATCTAAGTAATTATCAACACATACTTACATGATTTAGAACAAGAAGATGATTATGATGGTGATGGCTTAAGAATCACAACTTCAATCTTGTACAATTCCACTAGCAATTCTTGTTTTAGATTTTGTAATAAAGAGTTGTGAAGTGAAATGAAGAACACAAAGGAGTTTGGGGAAAAATAGGTCGGTCCCTATTTTTATTAAACCGACTCACTCCCCCACACAGTGTAATATTATACCACTTTTTGATCTATTATCTGGAATCTCATTTTCAGACGCGAGAAATTTGTTTTATTTTACCGTCACCTAAGTTTATTTAAAACAAACAATATTCCACTGGTCACAATATTTCCCGGGGCTCGTTTATCTATTAAATTTACCATCAAACTCATATAATAATTTAAATTGCATAAATAATTTAAAGAAAAAATACATGTTTCTCCTAGGTCCGATTTGGGGATGTTACAATTGTCTTTGTGCTCATTGTCCAGTTCAGTGTTTACTGAAGCCGAAATCAAGGGTTATGGAGAACACTGAGTTTTGTTGTTTTGTTGATTTATTTATTTAGTGTTTAAATGCAAATATAATAATAATCTAAACATATAAATAAGACAACAAATTATATTAAACAAACTTCTAAAATGTAGCTGGTACATTAAATTTAAGTTCATAAGTATTAAAAGGTACATTAAAGAAATGACAAAAATAAATAAGCATTAACTACGAACGATTCCTTCAAATATGTCTCACAGGATCGGATCAAAGGTTGTCGTGCACGTCTCTATTGCTTAGTTTCTTGGTTCTCTGTCTGTATGTATCACATCTCTTGATCCGAGTACGTTACATATTCGCGACAGGAACATAATACTCATTGTTTTCGACGATATTAAAACCATTGTCTTCTTGAATCATATTATGCAAATTATGCATGTATCCATGAATTTTTTTTATATGGTTTACGCTATAAGCTCATGTCACTTGTTGAATCCGCCACTGTTATAATGCACACCCTCAAAATCGAACGTTTCCTTGCTTAGTTAAAATTGAAAACTACGTCATTAAAGTGTTCTTACATGTATAAATATTAGATAGATATTTTTGTTTTTGTAAGTTCATTCTCTCGACTCATTATGGACCTGTTTAGCAAGGAGCTTTTGGAAGCTTTTAGGAGCTTTAGCTTTTCGTTTTTGATACAAAAGCTCCCATTAAGTTAATAGCTTTGTTTGGATAGACAAGCTTTAAGCTTTTAGTAGTTTATAGGAAAAGCTCCAAAACCAAAAGCTAATCAAACTAGCGTTTGAAAATTTTGTGGAGCTATTGATATACAAAATTACACAAATACCATCCATTCAATTAATTGAAGATTTTACGTTTACCTTATCCTCAATAACATTTCATTGATCTTATGATTCCTTTTAATAATTAATAATTAGTATTTGAACACCTTCCGGCTTCTGACAATCTGACATCATTATATACATAGTAGGTTGCACAAGCATTTAAAGAAACTTTTTTTTCCCTCTAAAAATACACAAACTCAATGCAACATCGATGCTATATATATTACATAAATTTGTATCTATTAAACTTTAGACAATGCCTAAATTTTTATTAGTTGTATTTACCATTATAGTTTATTTATGCTAATAATATGTCATTCATCTCTATGTAATTATATTGAAAGGTCACTTGTAAAGAAACAATAGAGAATCTTGGACATAATGCTCCATTTAATGACTCTTATGTAAGGTACTTTATTTATATAATGAATATTACTCGTATTTGTTAAATTTACTTTTAATCATGTTTATCATTTATTATTATATTGATGTCCTTTTATGTCATTTTACACTTCAAAGTTTACAGCTACAACTAGTTTACCAAACAATTCTATACAAATATAGTTATAGCTCCAGCCTACAGCTATAGTCTAGAGCTACTTCACCAAACATACCCTATTTCTGGTATCCTTTTATGCAAAAACTAGAGGTGACAATTTAAGACTCATTGGTCTAGTTGGGTTTTTCTAATCTTTATAGATGGGTCTAGTTGAGTAATTAAAAAAAAAGCTTAAGTATATCATTATTATTCATTATGACCCAATAGGTAATAATAATATACTTAAGCCTTATTTTAATTACCCAATTAGACTCATCTATAAAAATTAGAAAAAGCCAACTAAACTCATGAATCTCAAATTGCCACCGCCAAAAACACAATTTGTTTCATGGGCTAACAAACAAAAAGCTCAACTCCACGTCTAAAACGCTTCAAGGAAAAACTCGTCATTTCCCACAACTAAAAACACACGTGTCAGCACCTGAAACCACATGTCCCCACAGACTCATTCTCAGCCACAAACTCTCAAAACCCAACCGTATATAAATCCAACAGCACCTCATTCTACAATATTCTCAATTTCAATTCAATTTTTAGGGTTCTTTTTATTCGATCCATACATATTTTTTCTTCAGAATTAATTATCAAAAACATTAATCGGTATGTTATTCTTCTTATTCACCTATCAATTAATCGTTTGATTGTTTGTATATATTTGCATTTTATTTATAACGGTTTTTATTTGTTACAGGCTTTTGATCCATTTGAAGCTTTCGTATTGCGGATCTCTGGTTATTTCATTCGTTTCTCATCCGTAAGTTTTTATTAAATTGATCTACATTGATGTTTTTATTATTTATTTGAATAATTGTTTGTGTTTGAAAGGTCATATTTTTTTTAATTTTGTTGTTGCTATGTCTCTTGAATGATTCTAAAGGAGAATTTTAGGGATTTAATTTATTAATTGGGGAAAAAATAACCTCATATAAGGACAAAAAAGTAGATTAATTTATAAATTAAATTGTTTTTTTCTTTGTTTAACTGATAAAATGGTGAAAAGTTTATAGCTTTTTGTTGTTTTGGGCATTTGGTACACAACTATAAGCCCTTTTTTATGTGCTATTAAGATAATCAGTCTGTTTAAGTTGTTTTAAGGAAGCTTTTTCTTATAATCTGTTTTGAGGAAGATTTTGCACTTTTCAATATAATCAGAATTTGCCAAAACTCGAGAAAACGGCTTATGTGTTTTGAAATTTTACAAGGAAATCTAAATACTGGTCTCTGCATTGTGTTTTGATATGAAAAATATGAGTATAACCTAATAAATAAGCAGAACCAAACACACCCCAACTCTGCACAGGGTATATCATATGCTCCGCTATGAATCATCTGGGATTTTTTTCTCTCGCTTTTTAATGGTGTAAAGGTGTTACTGTGTTAGAAATGATTTTTAAATGAATGTACTAACATTTTTTCTTGAATGCGTATGTACTCTGAATGTATACAAACTTTTGTAAGTTTGCATAATATGCTCCAAAAACCATAAAGAAGCTTTAACAGCTGTAGCTGTTTTTGTTTCGTTATTTAGTATGATCATTTGATAAGAGTCTTTATACTATGTGAGCAGTTTCTTTTAATGTTGGGTTGTTTTGAGGTTTTCCTGTTACCAGTCTATTTAGTTTGTCCATATTTAAAAGGTGTTGTTAGGATAGTTTTGCACATGCATGTGTATTTTATGTATTTTTCCATCTTATATTTATAGTATATTATATGGGTATTGGTTCCTATAAGTTTACTTTCAATCTTATATTAATTTTTGTTTTACTTCATATATGCAGGACAATTGAATGATCAATGGAGTCAAAAGCTGGAAAGAAGTCTAGTAGTAAATCCTTATGTTACGAAGCTCCCCTAGGTTACGTTATTGAAGACGTTCGACCAAACGGTGGTCTCGAGAAGTTCAAATCTGCTGTTTACTCTAACGTGAGTCCACATTTTGATACATTCAGTTTGATTAGTACCAACTGTTACTTGATGTATCCTAACCAACTGGATACCTTTATTCTATTTTACAGTGCACCCGCAAGCCGTCCTGATTACCTATACCAGTACTACATAACCCCCGGATAGAAGTATTCGGTTTATTTATTTTGCTACAGCCTTTTTCTTCTTCTTTCATTCCCTATTTCCTTTTTCGTTTCTTTGCAACAAAACTTTTTAAGACAAGATGTCTGCCATTGGATTTGAAGGCTTCGAAAAGAGGCTTGAAATTTCCTTTTTTAACCCTGGTCCCTCTTCTGACCCTGAGGCCAGAGGCTTGCGTGCATTGACCAGGAACCAAATCGATGAGTTTCTGGCACCTGCAGAATGCACAATTGTTTCTTCATTATCAAATGATGAAGTGGATTCCTATGTTCTTTCTGAATCCAGTCTGTTTATTTACTCGTACAAGATCATTATTAAAACTTGTGGGACCACTAAGCTGCTCCTTTCTATCCCACCTATACTCAAATTATCCAGCGAACTGTCACTTAGTGTGAAATCTGTTAGATATACTCGAGGAAGCTTCATATTTCCTGGAGCTCAGGTATTTCCTCATCGTAGCTTCACTGAAGAAGTAATGGTACTTGATAACCATTTTGGAATTCTTGGTATGGGAAGCAATGCATATGTTATAAGTGGCATTGACAAGGATCAGAAATGGCACGTATACTCTGCTACAGCTGAAGCAGCTGATACCGCTACACCTGCGGGTCCAGTCTACACTCTAGAGATGTGTATGACAGGTTTAAGTAAGAGAAATGCGTCGGTGTTTTTCAAATCTGAGTCAAGCTCTGCTGCTGTGATGACCGAAGATTCAGGGATTAGAAAGATTCTTCCTGAATCACAAATTTGTGATTTTGACTTCGACCCATGTGGGTACTCTATGAATGCTATTGAAGGAGATGCGATCTCCACCATTCACGTGACACCAGAAGATGGGTTCAGTTACGCTAGCTTTGAAGCAGTTGGTTATGACTTTAAGTCCATGGATTTGACCGCTTTGATTGAAAGAGTGTTGGCTTGCTTTCAGCCTAGTGAATTCTCTGTTGCTTTGCATGCTAATAATGACTTGAAAGACCTCAACTTGGTTGATAATGATCCTAATGTGAAAGGGTATTGCGTTGAAGAGACAAAGTTTGAAACTTTGGGTGAAGGAAGTGGTTCGATGGTGTACTATGGGTTTGCAAGGGGAGGAAGTACTTGCGGGTCTCCTCGGTCAACTCTTCATACTTGTTGGAGTGAAACTGAGAACGAGGAATGAGACGTTGTTGGCAGAATGAAGTGATACGATTTTCGTGTCTAGTGCGGGTTGTGTTGTTGATCAGGGCATCTGGCTGGTGTGTAGTTACTGTTTTCATCCGGATGGTGTCGATAAACTGAGGGGGTATTCTTGCTTCTACGTATGGTGTTTACTCTCTAATTCTGTTGGGTCTTTTTTGTTTTGTTTTTGTTTTTGCATTTTGCTACAAGATCTCAAGAAGACTGTATGCATGACTTGTATCTATTCAAGTTGTATGCTGATTATATCTATGGTATGGCAACTTGCAATATTGAGTTGCTTTTGTGTTACTTTTTAATGATTCAGGCATTGGTGACTTGGTGTGTTACGACCTAAAAATGATCATGAAAGAAGGTTTGGAATGATAACCCAAATTTCGAATTCCAGATAATCGTGTTTTCTCGTAACCAAAGATAAAATATTGAGTACAACGCATGAGGGAACCATCTAGAATGCATAAAAAGTCACAAAATTCACTTTTCCCCACGTTTGTTAAACTTAAATATCTTTTAAACGGTAAGTCGAAAAATAATAAAAATTACACCATTAAAATCAGCGTTTTGTTCTCGTCGATTAGAGATGTGCCAAGGTATACTTTCGACGAACTTTTTTCCGTTTTTCGGTGGGTTTTGAAAACAAGTAACACGTGTGTTACCGACGAGTAACACGTGTGTTACCGGCGTGTTACACACGTGTTACTAATTTTGAACAATTGTAAAACAGGAAAAAAAAAAGTCATCGAAAGTATACCTTGTGTGATGACAAATCGAAGAGAAAAAATGCTTATTTTTATGGTGTAATTTTTATAATTTTTCGACTTACCGTTTCTGAGATATTTGATTTTTAAAAACGAGGAAGGAAATGAGTTTCGTGACACGTGACGCGTTATGATTGGTTCCTTCATTTTCACAAAAAGTCTCATTTTCATTTGAACCTCACTTTTAAAATATTACAGAAATGACAAATTAACTCGAATTCATATCCATTATACTACATCCGTCCCAAAATAATTGTCTAGTTTTGACTTTTAAAGTCTTTCTTTTTCAACTTTAACCTTAAATATTTTTGTTTGTATTATATAATACTTACTGCAAAATATATGAATGGATTAGGTTTTAAATGTTCTTTCATTGGTATAAATTTCATTAATTATTATATAACACAAACAAACATATTTAAGGTCAAAGTTGGAAAAGGAAGACTTTAAAAAGTCAAAATTTGACAATTATTATGGGATGGAGGGAGTAATAAATAAAGGTGATTGATACAATTTTATAACTTCAAGTGAAAATAAACATAAAAAGTATATAGTTTATTAGCAAAAAGGTATATGATCAAAGTCTTTCTTTTAGTTATTAAAACACATCCAAACTCATAAGCAAATGAAAAGAAGATCACATAAACCTTTTGTATTCATCTTTCTTATCAAATCATGGCTAATATGAAACTTGCTACAAATGACACCCAGTTACTAAAAACAATGTTTGCAGTTGTACTAAAAATCATGTTCTTGGGATCATCTCTTGATACTGAAAATCAGTTCACTCATTATCTCAACTACAATCAATCACATACTGCATTACCTTTTGAAAATCGGACATTTTTCAATGATCTCGTACAATATCTTGATGTAGGTTGAGCTAGAGTCTGATTACAAACATTCATTACAATCCAATTAGACCATAATTCATATCCTCACAAAACAAAGACATTTCAAAACCCACGACAAAATTGCTCTCAGAGATTTTTATCTTCACCCAGATAACAATATGTCATGTGTTGAGCTGGTTAATGATAAGTAAACGTAATGGTTTGATGATCAACAAAATTTTGGCCGCAACATATACATTAACCATGAAATTTGCATATACATTAAGACCACATTCTAGAAGATGGCTTCAGACTTTAGAGATAAAGAACGTGTTAAAGCTAAATGAATATATGCAAGACCACGAGAATGTATGCAACCCCGTTATGAGAAGACACAAGACTAGAGAATAAAAAATTAGATGCAACACTTGATACACAATAAGAATTAATAACTAGATCTTGTTGCATTACAAATTGATATCTTATTAAAAGCAAGATTTGTTCTTGCTAGTGATTGTGTATAAATAACTCCTCACTTCACTTTCCTCTGATAATAAATCATCCTCATCACTCAATTCCATTCAAATAAGAAATGGTTGGTTCTACTGCGGGTACAAGCGAACCGAAGAAATTAAAAGTGCTACTTGTCTAGGACACCCCGAGCACCCGAAGAATTTATGAAATGATGCTTAAAAAGCACAATTTCGACGGTTAGCTAGATAAATGAATTATACGTTATATTCTTTCAAAGGATATGATAAATTGTGCTATAATATGTTAAACTGTAAATGGTGATTATGTTCGAAACGTTTTGCAGTTGCTATCGCACAAGATGGATACAAGGCACTCGACTATCTCATTCTTGGACTAGAAGTTGATGGTAGTGTTAACGGAGATCATGAGGTAAGTTGGCAGCAAAAACCCTAATATTGAATATGAATGTGATTTTTCGTTTCATTTGATTCTTACTATGTTTACCGTAACTATAATAATGATTTCGTGAATCATTTGAAGCAACATGAATGGTTAATTTTGTTTTCGGTAATATTTGAATTATAGCGGGAAAAAAATAACGTATTAAGTAGCTTCTGATCAAATTTTGTTTTCAATGTACGAGGTGTTTGTTGAAATGCTACAACTAGAATTTGACAATACGTACATTGATTTAGTTATGCGTTCTTCACTTCTACGTTTGAAGTTTGATTATGAACGACGAAATTGTAGCTACAGATCTTTTCAGTTGGGCCAATATTGTTGATTATATGCTAGCTATAAATGATGCAAACAATCAATTATAACTTCAGTCATAACATTGTCAAGTGCTTCTTTCTCTATCGAACAAACCAAATCATTATTCAAATAATTATCTCCTGTTCAATTCGGCAATTGTGTCTTCACAAGCTTCATTTTAAAAAATGTCTTTCAACAGCCGTGACGTGCTCCCACAGGTTGTTGTTTTTCAAACAATGAGAGGGTCGCCAGTGAATGTTTAAATTGTTTTTACTTAGGGTCTAAGTTGTGGCTTACGATTACAACCCCTCTTTTAAGCTTAAATTTATCTCAAATAGCTACAATTGAGTAGATCATATGCAGTGACTATAAAAAGCATAAGAGCAAAGAAAAAAAATTTGTACCTTGTTGCTTTTCGTTTTCGAGTTGCACCTATGTTGGGGATACTAAGCTTGGCACAAATATCCGAGCATCCACATACTGTCCTTCACATGTGTACCATATACCATTTTCCAACAATGGGCCTTCACAAGATATGTAATCTTTGCAACATTTCAGGAAGTTAGCAGCATCATACCCAAATCTGTTATGATCGACCATTGACCAATTCCCATTCCTCATTATGCAGTACCCAAAATCGAGATTTGGATCCCTTACCGTTTTCATACCCCTTGATGCACAAACGATCTCCTCGACTACCAAGGGAGCAGTCCAGATCATACTCATAAAAGCCATCATATGTACAAAGTATATATTCTTCTGGGGGTAAGGAGAATAACTCGCTTTCTTTTGAGAAATAATCTCTTACGTACAAAGTATATATTCTTCATATAACTTGACATGGACATTAGCATATTCTCATTTTTTACTATTGATATCATAGTGTCTCAATTGTACTCATAATGATGTATATATGAATGTAATTCTTTATTTTCTAGGTTATCATCTAAATTTTGTTATGAATGTATGAAAGGTGTTTGTTACCATAACATAAGCTTTCAAGAAAATGAGTCACCACACATATTGCAGATTGAAGAGTCCAAATGTCAGGAAATGATTTGTTATGCGCAATTAAGGTTAGTGAACTAACTATTATGGCTATGTTTTAATTACATCTATTATATTTAATCGACTATATTTAATGTTTGTTTGATAAGTGACAATGTTTTGCAATTCGGATTGAACTGGTCGGTCAGAGCCGAAACTCGCAGCGCATCCATTGTATAGATACGCAAAAGTTGATGTTGAGAATGCAAAATGAGATTAAAAAGGAAAAGTAAATGGAAAAGAAGAACCATTAGTAATTAGAAATTAGTCGGTTGGAATGACTAATTTCATGTGTCACAACTAAAAATTACAAACCGAACAATTATGTAACAATTGAGTTGGTTTTACCTTAAGAAGTCAAATTACACGTACACACTATATGTTGTATGTTTCTTGAACAGTTTTACGAATTGCAGGAGCTTAAGGAGGTAGATCTGATTATTACAGATCATGATATGCATGAGGAGATGTCAGGATCTGATTTGTTAGCGTTGTCAAGGTTTGTGAACTATCAAAATTATATTTTTATTACAACTATTACAGTAGTGAAGAATCTAACTGTTAAAAATATTTATTTAATTTTTTATTAATCAGAAATCTACCACTGAGAACAAAGTGCATGTGGCCATCATGTCTGTGGAATAGCTCCATCAAGAATTGAGCGGAATGATTTCCTAACAAATATGATTATTTGTCTATTGTTCATCTTGTGAATTAAAATCTTAGGAAATAATATAATGACTCTTGTTTTTTCTATTTTTGATATAAACATTTGCAAAGCTGAAGGAGCTCTCCGCTACTTCATCAAACCATTAAAAGATGAGAACATCCGGGAACTCAGAAAGTTGATTGAGAAATCAGGAGCTCGAATGATTGACGTGTTTAGAATCTTTTTCTTATTTTTTGGGATAAGAAATATTATCTTTTTCTTTTGAGAAAGAATTTTTTCCGAGTAATTAGACATGGGCATTACGCATTTTATGTTCTCTTATTTGGACTAATTATGTGACTACCCGAGAACCTTCTTGCCTATTATTAAGAATCATTCCTTCTTTTATATATATGATGATTAAGCTGTTATTGAATTATTTCTCATCTTTGTTGGATTATATTGGACCATCCATCCCGACTTTTTAGTTTATGTTTCCTTTTTGAAATGTCTCAATTTTATTGATCACTTCCAAACATAGATAAGTACAATCAAATAAAACCCCTTTATTCCCCCTCATGTATACATATAGCATAAAAAGGTGTGCAAAAAGTTATTGGTAACAATGTCATTTTATTAAAAAGTAATTATTGAACTGTGTGTTTTGTTGTGTAGACACCGAGAGGGAACATACATGTGGCTATCATGTCTTGTGAAAATGTTCCAAGAACAATTGACTCGCATGATATAGCTATTGTATGGTAAGTTCCGACAATTACATTAGTGAAGAAGGTGATTATATTCAGGGGCGGAGCTAAGAAATTCAAACAGATGGGGCAAAATAAAATTTTTTCTAACTTCTTTTGTAGTCTATGGGGGTTAAAAGTTTAAAATGTCATTAATACATTAAAAAAGTTTCCTTTTTACATAATTTTAAAAATTCTTGTGGGGGCGACTGCCTACGCTACATCTGCCCTGTCTCCGCCTGATTATATTGAATATCTAGTGTATTGAATGTGTATTTGATAATTTAGAATTAGAAATCAACCACTTGGAAAGACGTGCATGTGGTCATCTTGCCGACGGAGAACACTTCAAAAGGATTGAATTGTATAAATGGCTAACTAATACTATGAATTAACTACTTATGTGGTGCATAAAAAAGAGTATGAAGTAAGAAATGAACGTGGTAACTCTAGATCTTTCTAATTTTTCCTTTAGTATACAAACAGTTGGCAAAGCTAAATGATCTCTATGCTATTTCATAAAACCAAAAATACATTAGTTTATCTAGATGCTTAGGAAGTCGATTGAGGAATCGCAAGCTCGAAATGATTGACATGCGTAAAAACAATATATTCGGGAGTATGAACTAATCGATCATTTATTTTGAGAAAGAATCTCTTATGTACAAAGACACAAAGTATATTATCTTCAATTGGGTTTATGGTACGGATCACCAACGTACCTTCCTGATTGTCGCGATATCACCAACGAACCGGTCTTATTACTAAGGTTACCAACGTAATTTAACAAAAAAAATTGTTTGTAATTTTGTTGGCGATCTCAACACATAAATAACAAGTATGCTGGCGACCTCAACCCATATATGTAAAAGTATGTTGGTGGCTTCAACACATAAACTAACAAGTTTATGACCTTAGTAATAAAACCGGTTCGTTGGTGATCTCGGGACAAAAAGAGAGTACGTTGGTGATCCATACTATAAACTCTTTTCAATTATTTGTTCAATAAGTCAATATTGTAGTGTTACTCAATCATAATGTCTATATCGGTGTAATTTGGCTATGATTCCTAGTTTTGAATTTTCAAATCACATGTTCAATACAAATAAGAATTTCCACCTTGCTTTATTAAAGAGCAATTCATTGCCATTCTGCTATGATTCAAGCTCCTCACAATCTAACAATTCAAGGCTTTCACGATATGTGTCTATGTAAACTTTGTAAAATCTTGTTTCAAATAAACTGAAACGCACCCCTGTAACATGATTGTAAACTTGTAACCCATAATGGCAATTGTTGATCAAGAAATAGCAGCCATTGGTAGACAGTTGCATAACCCATTCTACTACATCCTCTTTGATATGTTTCATCTTAAAATGCACATGCCAAGATGCAACGTTATTGTACTCTTTCAATACCCAAATCGAACAATTATCTTCAACAACTTCATAATCAACCAATTCATCAAGTTCATAACAAACTACAACTAGACAGCCGTCAATAATTGATGGTTTAGCGGTAATCCAACCAGGTTGTGGCAACGTAATTTTTCCAAAAACATGACTAGTCAGATTGAACGTCAGAATATAATGATCAACTAGATCGGGCGCAAGTTGAACAACCCAATGCAGTGCACCGTTGACAAAACACGCCCGATACTTGACAATTCCAAATGGGGTAGAAGGGGATCCAATCGCAGACCAAGCGCGTGTCTTCATGGAGTAAAGAAATGAATCTACTACGACCTTTTTCAGATTAATCGTAGGATATTCTCACAATCTTGTAATCATCCGTGATTGGATCAAAACCAAAACCCACAACTACAGAAAGTTCCTTACCACCATGATCATCGCTAAAAGAAGGATGATTAGGTAACGTTAATTTACGCCTAATTGAAGGGTTCCATAGGCTAATACGATTTTCATGATAATTAAACAGACAAAGAATTCCATTACATGAATTGACAACTTTTTAAAGGTGGCAAGGGAACTCGATTGTTGGTGTGTCAAAGTATCCGGGTCCGTGACACAATGGAAATCGGTCATCCGAATGCAAAGCATACAAGTCTTTAACTTCATCTCTCCTAAGAGAATCCAACGTACTCACCTTGACATCTCGATGAGAAGTTTCCCACATTCTGATTAGGACTTTTTGTTTGGATTGAAGATAGTACCTGCGTTTGAAATAGGGGCTACCAATATGCGAGTACCATGATTTTGAAAGACATCTAAATCGGACAAGGGATTCGGCTGGTAGTTTTTCGAATATCTCACCAATCAGATCTTCACACAAATAACGTGACATCTATGATTTTGTTTTCCAAAAAACATAAACAAAATAAGTAACTTTCAAATTGTGAAAGCATAAACAACGTGACTAAAGAAAATTCTCAATCTTAAAATAAACATAAATTTAAATTAGAATAAAAAAAGCAAGCTACGTTGTTTACCGCTCTTTAATGAATAGGATAAAAGGTACATATGTGAACCAGAATCAAGTCTAGAATTTCTAGTAGCTAGGTAAAATACTTAGAAGATTGACTATGTTATACTCTAAACATGTTGACATGTTGCCATGTTGGTCAAGTTATTCTTGAAGCAAGCACATTGTGATGAAATTATTTAGATTACAGATGACAAACCAACTATTGTTAAATCAAGTCTCACAATTTTTGGTACTAATTAGAATAAAGATACAAACACGTTGGGAATAGAAAACAGAGAAAGATGGGATTATTATCAAGGTTTATTGTTTGGTTAGCGTTCAACTTTATGCTCATTACTATTGTATGCAATCAACTTTTATATTCGGTTAACTTTCTAATAACTCTATTTATTTTCTTAAACATTTTCATAACCTCTATTGTATTGTATGAGGTGAACTTTCTAAAACTTTTAGTAATATGATATAAATTAGGCATTTTAAGAACTTTATTTGACTAGTTTATCTCATATAATAGAAAATATGAAAATTTGAAGCATACAATAGAACTTTTAAAGTTTACCTCATATAATAAAGGGTACGAAAGTTGGAAGCATACCATAGCAATTAGGGTAAAATTGAGCGGATAATCAAACAATAATACCTTATTATTACCTTAAGAGCTCTGTTTTTTATTTTTCCGATTTGCGTTTTTGATATTTTGGTCGCCGGCCAAGTAGAAAGAAAACGATAGATCACCACCCCAAACTCAAAAGCATATATGTTTTGAAAGGGGATCGGTTAGGTAACTAGAAGAAAAAAAAAAGAAACTTTTAATTACCAAAATTAGTGGAAAATAACACAATTTTATATACTCCGTACTACTTTATTTGTTAATTAAGAATCACTAAATAAAAATTTTAGGGGTATTCAAAACACGGTTAGAACCGTGAGAATCGACAAACTGTACCGGAACCGTACCGTCAAATACCAAACCGTTTCTTTATGGTACGATTCTCGGTTCTAATATTTGTAGTTTCACGGTTCACGGTTCGGTTCGATTCGGGCCGGTTCTACACTTAGGGGTGTGCAAAACACGGTTCGAACCGTGGAAACCGGCAAACCGTACTGGAACCGTACCGTCCTGTACCGAACCGCTTCTCTACGGTACGGTTCTCGGTTCTAATATTTATAGTTTCACGGTTCACTATTCAGTTCGGTTCGGACCGGTTCTAGCACTTTGCACCGGCCTAAAAACCCTTTAGGCCATTATATCAATCCGCCAACAAGATCGGCAAAAATCTCACGATATATGAAAAAACTTGCACGTGTTTTCGTGGACTTTTAATTGACCAAGTTTAATTGATATATTAAATTATCAGGAGAAATTATTAGGGAAAGGGGGACATGTAAACGAATAGATGTTAGACTAACACGTTGCATTCGACTTTTTAAACACGTAGGCACACTGAAGAATCATACATATGGGCTACAACTTCCTTCAAGCTTCTTTATAAGAAAAAAGATCAAGATTAAAGTCTTAGACCACTTACTATGGTAAACTCCAACTGACGCATCAGTTGGAGCCACATCAGCGTCACGTCAGCTTTTTCTAAAACTGACACAAACTGACACTTCACTACCTATGGTGAACATCAGTTTCCATCACTTCTCTGTTTTTGAGACCCACACACTTATTTCTTTATTTATTTAAAACACAAACTTAAATAAAACATATTCATTAAAACTAAAAACATTACATTAAATAAAAATAAAAACATTAAATTAATTATAAAATTAAAAAAAAAAAACACATATTTTTCTTTTATACTCCATGAAAACAAAACTATTTAGTGAAAATCACAAAAAATTGAAGGAATAAAAGAAGAATATGTGACATTAGTTAAAAATTGAAAGAATAAAAGAAGAATACAAAAAAAGAAATATGTGAAACCCCTTTTTTAAAGTTTTTCTACTCCCTTTCTCTTTCCCCATCTCTTTCTCTTCTTCATCATTCTGCCTGCAACTCAACAACCACCCTCCTTTCTTTCCCCCCCCCCCCCCCCCCCCCCCCCCCCCTCCTTTCTTTCTTCGTTACTTTTCTATAAACCAAAGGAAAAAAATGAAAACCAAAACGAAAAGCAAAGAAGAAAAAGAAAAAGGAAAAGAAGTGACGCGCGCCAAAAAAACTTCGCCAAACCGAAGTAAAGCACCGACGGTGACGAACCGACGCTTGGTGCCTATGGCGTCGGTTCCGTCACCATAAACTGACGTCCAAACCGATGCTCCGTAGTGAGCGATCTTATATTTTTTAATTATGTACTTAAAACCATCTAAATTGTCAGAAAAACAAAAATACAAATATCAAACCGATTTGCAATGACGTTACGCTAGAGAAGAAGCTACAATGGCCTTAACAAACACTTACCTACGTCAATTAGGTTGTCGTTGACTCGTTGTACATTGATGGTAATGGTGATGATGATGGAAAAGTGAATAGAAAGAGTTTTGACATTTTTTATCTTTGAATTTAAACGTTTTTATTAAAGAATATAATACTATCATTTTACCAATTTATCCGTACTCTATCTATAAATATGGTTTTAGAGAGGTGATATATACAACAAAAAAATTGATTCATATACCATACTGTACTACATTTGAAGCTCACAGTACAAGTATAGTATAACACAACTTTGGTATTTGAAACAATTTGTGTGTTGTATATATCAACTCCCATGGTTTTATGTCTATGTTATAAAGTTGTTTCAACTTTCGACTTTTTATTTATTTATTTTATTTTATTTAGTACGGAGTATATTATTTTTCCAAAAGAAATATACTTACTCGGTCCATACAAGACATTGAATAAATGTTATATTCGTGACCAACGTTTAATGATTATTGTCAAAGTGATTGATACACTTAATCTCGATCAACATACTATATAATTTAGTTATAGTTATTATGTTTGTCAGGTTAAAGTTTAAAGTGATAACTTAGCTCAATTTTATTTATAAATAACTTATCTAATATTGTATTGTCATGGGATACTCTTTACATACCACCTTAATCCAATTTCATACCACTTTTTATATTAAAAAAATAGAAAAAAGTACAGAAAAGTACAAAAAAGTAAGAGAAAGTGATTGAAAAAAGTACAGAAAAAGTACAGTAATAATTGTGTTTAAAATAAAAAATAAAAAAAATGGTATGTTTAATACATCCCGTTGTAATTCTCAAAGCGTACGGTCATCAAATGTACATAACTTAATTAATTACAGGGCAACTATGTACGAATAAAGTTTGCTGACCTTCTAATAGTGTGTTTACTCAATTTAATATCAGTGATTTACATAATAATTGTTGCATTCACTCAATTTAATATCAGTGATTTACGTTATAATTGTTGCATTTCTAAACAGTTTTGAGAACCACTGTTATCTACAGTATATTTTTATGCACATCGAGTTTAAAATGTTTTGTGTAGTATGGGAGCCAAATACCCCAATGTACATGTATTTAAAAATTACTGTAGCATGTAGACGTTATTAATTAGCATCTTCAACATTTTATTAACCTATTAACTTAATTAGCATTTGACGTTATTTCATATATAAAGATAGGATGTTGCTATTTGTAGCCCTAAGGGCTGTGTTTATAAGTTAGATTAATGCATAAAAAGGTGGTACATCAAGTTGGTAGTAGGAAGTTATATTCATAGGTGAGTGGTTATTATTAAAGTACAAACATTCAATGCATATCTAAATTTCTTATTCATAGCCCTTAGGGCTATCTATAGCATTTTCTATAAAAATATTATTCCCGTCGCAAGCGACGGGTATATCAAATCTAGTTCAATGATATTTCCCATTTATAAACCTTTCTCTATTGGTGGTATCGATAATTTCCTACGATTAAAACCTTCAAATGATATTCCATTAAATATACTTTCACACTAATAATATTAAAAATATTTTTTTGATAAAAAAATTAATTTGAAGTAAGGAAAGGTTCGGTTTTTCATATTTACCTCTAAAGATTTGTATTGTAATAATTTTGTTATGTGTTACACGTGTTGTGTAGAGCGTATAGCAAAAAAATATTGTGTTTAATGGGATGTTTGAAATTGCATTTTAAAAGAGATTATTTGATTATAGCGTTCAATAAATGCACATAATTAGAAAAAATGTGCTTAAATAATAGTGACCTTACGTTGCGTTCAATATGCAAATTTTGGAAGATCGTGTTATGACATGCTTTTTTTTAACGTCATTTTCTTTTGTAAATGCAAAATGTTTGGAAATGAAATTCCAAACATCTAAAAAGATAGTAAATATTGATCGTAATATCGTTAATAAAATCGTAAGATTGGTCATAAGATCGTAACCAAGATTGTAAGATTGTTTTAATTTTATAATAAATGTATATATAATTTTTTATATATATAAATTATTTAAAGTAGGATTTTACAATCCCGATCCTATTTTACGATCTTGATCTTACGAATATGAAAACAATCTCGGATAAGATCCCGATTTGACAACCAGCTTCGTATAGATTTTGTATAGAGATAAAAACATGGTGCTTAATGTGGATGACATGATTGACTGAGAGAAGTGTATGATGAACTTTTAATACACGTTGTACAAGTGGGAATGGCTTGCTACCTCTTTTCTCACCATGCCTAGTCACCTTTAGTTTTGGCCAATCCTTTGATGCGTTTAGTTACAGAAAATTCTCTTACTTGTTCATAATTTTTTTTAAGAAAATTAGAAAAATAAAAAATGCGTTCAAATCTAGGTTTTTCACAAAACTTTTTTAAGAAAAGGAAAATCTCTATTTTTCCTTTTATAACTAAAAATTTGAAAACTACCTTTTATTGTTTTTTCAAGTTTTCATTCATACTCTCTTTTGAAAAGAAAAACTTCATCCCTCACATTTGAACACGTTTTCTAAGTTTTCATTGTTTTTCTAGAAAAGTAAAGCACTCCCCAATTTTCACAAAAATAGAAAAGGAAAATTGAGAAAAAAAAATTGTAACTAAACGCGCCCTTAGCTTTTCGTAAGAAATTATTGTGTAATTTTTTTTCTTTATTTAATTATTTGCTAAATATATTAATCTTGTATTAAAAAGAAAAATAATTAAATAAATAATATAACAAACACCATTATAATATCATCATCCTAACTCTAATTTGATTAATCACATTATTTTATTCCATTCAAATATTTAAATTTTATTATCAATATTATCTTATTAATAAATCTTAAATTTGGAGTTCGTTAAAGTATGTCTCTATGACACACGTTAAGGTACATTTAATAAACTCATAACAAAATTTGTAACTAATATATGTATAAAAAGGTTAATTTAATATATTAAATTAATGAGAACTAAATGCAAATGTTAATATTTAAGAAAATTGCGAGTTTATTAACTGCACTTAATCATGTGCCACGGGGAACACGTTCTTATAATATTATTATCATATTTTAATCCGTTTGAGTAATAATTCTACTACCTCCATAGTTCCATGTTTGTTTGTTTTTTTAATTATATATAAATATAATTAAATTTCATGTTTTTCTTAATTCAAATATATTAACCTGTCTTACATAATACATTCTAAATATAAACAATAATATTAGGTTTTACCCTATAAAATTTTAAAATATTATCATTTACACTATTTCGGATACAAATGAGAAACAAACTTGAAACTTACAACTCAACACCTGTGTATAGACATGGATTTACAAGCTAGTATTACATTATATTACATTATATCATACGTTGCGTTTGGTTCGTGAAATATTTTTAATGGTATTAAAATTAATCAAAGGAATTGGAATTCCAGGGAATATGAATTCCTTTGAGTGAGGGTATATGATCTTACAACTCAATTTATTTGTAAACCATAATACTTGTGAAATGAATTGAGATTTCAATTGCATTAAGATCCGTAAACCTAACGCAACTTTAGATTTATTTATTTATTTTTATCAGAAAACCTCAGATTCAATCGGTGAAGTAATGTCACTTTAACGTTCTGTTCTCGAGTTCAAAATTGGATGGAAAAGAAAGGAAGGGAAGGGATTTAAAAGCAAAATGTTGTTCTTGAGTTTTTTAGTGGAAGGAAGGGAAAAGAAAGGGATGGAAGAGGAGGGAATGTTGTAATGTATTTTTTCCTCCATTGTTTCCTTCAAAATATGGGATGATTGGGAAGGAATCTCTTACCTTCCTTTTTTTTCTTTATCTTAAGAACACAAATGCATAAGTTTCCTTCATTCCATTCCTTTTCTTTTCTCTTCTCTTCTTCCTTCTTCCCTTCTCTTCTTTTCCACTAAGTTTTTAACTCGAGAACACAGTATAAGTACTATACGGAGTAGATTTTATTTATTATTTGATTTTTTTATTTAAATAACATTGTGTAGGGCCACGTTGTTAGTTGTAGAAGGTGCATTTGTAGGACACGGTCCATTTAAACCACGTAGTTGTGTTTTGTTGAAAAATGATTTTAGTTGGAATAAGGTATAGCTTTTCTGTTATATTTGCAATTAATATCGTTTTGCCCTAATTCATTCATTGCTACTCTTGATGGTTGTGAAAAGAAAATATATATGTAAAAAAAAAAAAAATGTTAATGGATGGCTATTTGAAGACATAATTAGTTGTTAGAATGTTTGACAAATTCTGACTAATTTATGTAACTAGAGATGAAAGACATTGTTATGATCCGAAGCATCTATCGTATACTCTTCGTGCAAAAAAATACTTTTGAATTGTGAGTAAGATTGATACCAAAGGTGTGTAGATTCATGTGGATCATCAACTCCGGGTGTTATATGGTAGAATTCATGTCATATTGTTTTCCTCGATATCGCGAACAAATAAAAATGCATCACATGACACATAGACATGATACTAATTTTTATTCAATTATAAAATTTGGCTATGTTCTATATAGATGGGGAAGCTACAAATAATATGTTTACTAACAATGTGCAATCGAAATTCCTAATTGGGCTCGTAGGCCAGAAGGAAGTCACCAACTAAGAACTCATATAATTAATCCATGGTCCAAACTCCAAAGTTTTCATAATTTTTATTCATAGGAAATTATGATTTAGAGAATGGGCAGTGGAGACCCATGGCCCAAAATAATCCAACAAAGATGAGAAATAAGTCGGTAACAACTAACAAGCTTAATCATAAAAGAAGGATTCCTAATCATAAGCAAGAAGGTTCTCACATAGTCACGTAATTAGTCAGAATAAGAAAATATAAAATGCGTAATGCCCATATCTAAGATACTAAAAAAAAAAATCTTTCTCAAAAGAAAACGATAAGTTATTCTAAACACATCAATCATTTCGGAGCTCCTGATTCCTCAATCAACTTCTTAAGTTCCCGGGTGTTCTTATCTGTTAATGGTTTGATGAAGTACCGGAGAACTCCTTTAGCTTTGCAACTGTTTGTATCAAAAACAAGAGTTATATTATATTTATTTCCTATGAAACTTTATTCACAACATGAATATATAATAGACAATATCCAAATAAAGCTCTGGTATCTCACTCATTCCAAGAATTATCGATTGGGAAAAGTAACGGTTTGTAATTTTCCATTGTGAGTTGTGAGTTGTGACACATGAAATTACTCTCGTCTTTGATTCCAACTTCTTTAAATTTTCCATGGGACCTAATGAATATCTGGGCTAGTGGCCTCTATATAATTACCACTAATTATTACTGGCCCAATTAGAAAGAAGTGATCCGCCAAAAGCCCAAAACGAGCCCTTTTTCAATTACTCGCCAAATATTTTGATAGCAACATATTTTTGATCATAAGCTAGTAAATACATTTCTCGCCAAAAAAGCAATTCATATTTCCCCTCCATGATTCAAAGAATAATGAATACATTATAGTTCATTCAAAGCTTTTTTAATCGGTTAAATTGTGATCGTTTGAAACGTTTTGCAGTTGTTACAACCTACAAACGGATACACCGCCCTCATATACCTTGGAATACATACCGAAGGTAGTAGTCACGGAAATCGGGTCATCTTGGCGGAAAATAATAATAATAAAAAACCCTAATTATGCTTATGATTTTGATTTGGTGTTTCATTTGATTATGATATCTTTACTGTAACGGTAAGTCTGATTTCGTGATTTATCTGAACATACATCAATGTTTTTCATTCGGAATGATTCTAATTATGGCGGGGAAAATAATGTTTTACTGTTGAAATGGTACAACTAGAATTTGAGAGTACCTACATTATTTTAGTCAATATTATTTCTTTGCTTGAAGTTTGATTATGAACGTCGACATGTTAGAGAGATGGATCAGTTCTTACCAATCGGGCCAGATATTGTTAATTTTATGTTAGCTACAAAGAGGCCTCTTGCACAAATATTCATTAGGCTCCTAGACCAAAAATTCATTAGGCATTTAGGCCCACAGCCCAAATTTTCATTAGGCTCATCATAGCCCAAATTTTCATTAGTCCCCTTGCCCAAATATTCATTAGGCCAATAGCCCAAATTCTCATTAGTCAATAGTCACCTATCCTAAATATTCATTAGGCCCATGCATTAGGTCCTTACCCCAAGTATTCATTAGACCCATGAAAACAAACATATCTGAAATCAAAAGCTTAAAGTAATTTGTTTCGCAATTGAAATTTACAGACTGTTCGTTTTTGTTTGGAAATCACTTATTGATTTATGGATAAAGTTCACAGGAAAAGACTTTATATGAGGGGAAAAGGAAGAGAATGTCCATTTTATCGCATTTTTGAACAAAAATTGTAAGGGTTAAAAGTGAAGTGATGTTAAAACTGAAAATAGTAATTTAAAATTTTCATTTTTTCGGTTAACTGGTTGTGAATTGTGAACCAAAACCGAAACCGAAGAACCGAAAAAATACCCGTTCGGTTAACTGAAACCGAAAAACATAAAAAAAAAAAAAAAAAAAAAAAAAAAAGTCGGTTCGATTAACCTAAAATTCGCTACGGTTCAACAATTTTCGATTAGGTTTTCCGATTTCGGATTATTATGAACTCCCCTAGTCGGCGCTCTGACTACAAACTGATAACAAAAAATTTCTGTTTTGTTTCCTTAAAACAATTAAACTTATTCAACTCTTTATATTCAAGTACACTTGTTCATTTTTAATTATTTGACTTTTAAGGGTCAAATCATCATCGCTGTTTAGTGTCCATGATAATGGATGGATTAATTTGTTAAGATTGTAAGTTAAACGATTAGTGTGTTAAATATCTATAATTAGAGAATGTGATTTGTGATTTTCCCCTTTATTATTAAAATAGTTTCACACGAACAAGATTAAAAGCGATTATCCTTTTAATAGATATATTTCTTCTCAGACTTTTTTAATAGATAATTGACATGATTTTTTTCATGAATAATTAGTTTATTTGGTTTAAGCAAAAAGGGAAGCGACCCGATGGATCAAGCCGGCTGGTCATCTTAAAATGCGAAGTTACTACCATACTTTTTCATTTGACTAAAACAAAAGATTGGATGGCAGTTATGTTTGTTACTTTGATTGGACTTACAAATATGTATATGGAAAGACAAAATCTACAATACTTTACTACTGATTGAGTCTTGATATAATAATTATCTAATTAATGACTATAATAAATGAAGATTAAAAAAATTAGCAATAGTTTATAAGAATAGCAAATTTAATCCTTTCATTTTCACTAATAATAGATAAAAACCACTAAGTGTAATAAACATAAACCTTCCATTTCCCCTACTGCACCTTATGATCTAACTATACGAACAATTTTTAATATCTTTCATGATAATTCCAAATTAAATTGTGAGCATTTGTGCAGGCCGGCCCGGAAAATTTAAGGCTCCTATACAAATTATATACGCTTTTCCATATCCGAATGGCTTTTTAGAATGTACATATAATTTGATATAGAAATGGAACCCCTATTGTCACGATGTATTCTCAACTCTTTATCCACCTCATGCTTGGTTAAAACTGAAGGTCGTTCGAGTTGAATACGTGTGGAAAGATGTTGAAGATGACAAATTAATTTTGTTTTTACTAGATCGAAATGTAAGTAAAAACAAACTAATGTAGTTTAATTAATCTCTATGTGTTATATATCTATTAATCACAACTTTTTGTATAATAGAGAGAAAGAATAGCAGCAGTCATCCCACGTTGTTTCATGAAAGCTTAACAAAAGTTATATAAGTATGTGCTTAACAAAAGTTATTATATAAGTCTGACAATCAAATAAGGCTCCAACCAAAATATGGATCGACTGATGACCCTCAAAAATGCATCACTACTTATTTTTACCGATTTCAATTACGTTCCCACCACATTGCGCGGGTTACCAGCTAGTTAAACTAATGAAATGTCAAACCAAAATTATTACGCGTAATGACAAGTGAAATATATGGAAGATGGCTGGGAATTGGTAATTTAAAATTGACGGAGGTTTTTTTATGGACGGCAGTTATGACGTTGACTTTAATGACAAGTGAAATAGTATCAAATGAAACTCGAATATCTGTTGGACTTTATTTAAAGTTTCTGGGCTGGACTACTAATATTTATAGACATACATACACATATTGGATATCTGAATATGGGCCCCTCCAAAATATAGGTCCTACTCACCAGTCCATCTTGCACTCCCCAAAGGTCGCGTGTGCATTTATGTCTATATATATATATAGTCAAAAGTTCAAATGAGAACCACAAAAGGTACAGAACTGCAAGAACTTTTAAATTATAGGGATTTTCACATGTTTAATCATTCAATCACGTGTGAACATTGTTTAGATTAAGGTTAAAAGAAAATAGTTTGATAAAACCTCAATATAACCTTTAAAATCAAATTTATATTTTGTCGTTCACATGTACACATTTGATTTATGAACACGTGAACACTTCATACATATTATAATTTAACATGCATTTTGGGGTTTTTAACTTTTGTTTGACAATAATATGAACATTAAATATTGTTTATATATAATTTTTTGCGTTTAAATGTATAAAAACCATGTAATTTAAAATTTCTCGCAGTTTTGTACCTTTTTGTGGTTCTCGTTTGAACCTATATACACACACACACACACACACACATATATATATGTATATATGTATATATGTATATATATGTATATATACGTATACGTATATATATGTATATATGTATATATACGTATATATACATATATTATATATATACGTATATATATATATATACGTATATATACATATATACATATATATACATATATATATATATATACGTATATATATAATATATGTATATATACGTATATATACATACATATATATATATATATATATATATATATATATATATATATATATATATATATATATATATATATACGTATATATATATATATATACGTATATATATATATATATATACGTATATATATATATATACGTATATATATATATATATATATATGTATATATATACGTATATATATAATACGTATATATACATATATATATATACGTATATATATATGTATATATATGTGTATATATACGTATATATATAATACGTATATATACATATATATACATATATATATACATATATATATATATATATATATATATATATGTATATATATAATACGTATATATACATATATTATATATATACGTATATATATATATATATATATATATATATATATATATATATATATATATATATATACGTATATATATATGTATATATATGTATATATACGTATTATATATATACGTATATATATATATATATATATATGTATATATACGTATATATACATATACGTATATATACGTATATATACATATATATATATATATGTATATATGTATATATATATATATATATATGTATATATATATATACACATATATATATATAGCATCCGGTTCAATTGAGAACCAAAAAATTTGCAAGAACCGTGAGAACTACTAGATTGCATGTTTGTTCACATGTGATTAACTTGATTCACATGTGAACATTGATTTAGGTTAGGTTGGGAAAAAAATTCGAAAATTATGTTTTAAAACACGTTTTATCTGATTTGTTCATATTATCGTTCATATGTGAACATAAATTTGATTTTTTGGGTTTTTCGCTATAATTTTAGGATTTTTTGAAATTTTTTTTCCCAACCTAACCTAAATCAATGTTCACATGTGAATCAAGTTAATTACATGTGAACAAACATGCAATCTAATAGTTCTCACGGTTCTCGTAATTTTTTTGGTTCTCAATTGAACCGGACCATATATATATATATATATATATATATATATATATATATATATATATATATATATATATACTTCATTTTCCATTCCCACGTGAACTAATGTATCATACTATGCATCTACACTATCAATTTATTAGAAGATGGTTTTTCTTAATTTAGTTTAGCTTTGAGTTCCATCTACCATGTTAATGTTGCAGTTGTTTAAAGATCTCAATTCAATTTAAAATTAGGAAAATTTGTAATTTTTGACCCCATGATTTTGCATTTTGGCCGATTTTATCCTTTGAGATTTTTTTCTACAAATTACACCCTATGGTCTTCATTTTTTGAAAATTTTGTCCTTCTCACCAACTTTCGTTGAAAAACTCAGTTAAATTTTATAAAATGACCAAAATACCCTTCTTCTTTAAATAAATAAAACCTTAACCCTAATTTCAATTTTATTCTCCAAAATATTTAAAAAAAACCCAAACCACATTCATGAAAACTTCAATTTGTTCATCCAAACTTTTCATATCCAACTTTAATTAAAATTATGATATTGATTTGTTGTTTCAGTTGATTATCAATATGTTTATTGTAACGGTAAGTCTGATTTCGTGATTCATCTGAACCTAGTCATTTCATTAAATATGTCATTCATCGCATCAGATTCAAGACTCATCCTAAAATTGACTTTGACAAAAGAGTGTTCTGATATGATATTTTTTTACACTTTACACATACTCTTACATATAGTCACACTTTTAGGGTCCAAAAGAAGAAGACTCTTCTCAACTATGTTAGGGCTAAAATATTTCATGGTTAACAGTGGAGTTAAATTTATAACTATATTTAATTGCAATATCTCTGTGAACATGTTTTCAACTGCATCAACACATCAATGTTCATTGTGTTTTCATTAGGTATGATTTTAATTATGGCGGAAAAAATGATGATTTACTAGCTTATGACGAATATTATTATACGAATGTATGAAAGGTGTTTGTTGAAACGATACAACTAGAATTTGAAAGTACCTACATTATTTTAGTTATCGTTCTTTGCTTGAAGTTTGATTATGAACAATTTTACACTAACGAATTACAAATTATAAATTCCAAGAACTTAAGGAGGTTGATTGTCATTCTAACCGATCACGATATGCCTGTTGTGTTTAGATTGTCTAGGGTGGATCTTCTTCGGCAGAAATAATGGCCACGTGCACGTTCTTCCAAGTTGTTGACTTTTGAATATTACAAATTATATCAAACAATTTTTTTATCATACTCCGTTATTGTATAGTTCTCCACTATTTCAAAAAACCAATAACGTATGAGAAGATCAAGGAGCTCAAGAAGTTGATTGAGAAAGCACAAGCTCGGAAAGATTGATACACATAATAATAGTATCTTCTGGGTTATGCAGAACAACTCGTTTACTTTTGAGAAGTAATCTCTTACATACAAAGTATATCTTCTTCACATTTCACATAACTTAACATAGGTATTAGCATATTTTGTATTCTCATTTTTTACTTTTGATATCATAGCGTCTCAATCGTACTCATAATGATGTCTATATGAGTGTATATCTTGAATTTCTAGGTTATGATCAAAATTTTGTTATGAATGTATGAAAGGTGTATGTTACCATAACATAAACATTCAAGAAAATGTCACCACAAAGATTGAAGACTCCAAATATCAGGAAATGATTTGTTATGCGCATTTAAGGTTAGTAAACTAACTATTATGGTTATCTTTTAATTACAAATAATCGAGTATATTAAATGTTTGTTTCATAAGTGACAATGTTTTGAAATTTGGACTGAACCGGCCAGTCAAAGCTGAAAGCAACGCATCCAATGCCTAAATATGCAAAAGTTGATGCTGGGAATGTAAAATGAGATTTAAAAGGAAAAGTAAATGGAAAAGAAGAACCATTAGTAGCATAACCGGTTTAATATGTTTTTTTTTTATCCAAACCTGTGACCCTTTAGTAACCTGTCCATCTTACCCATTTTGCCAACTCTAATGGTATGTGACACAGTTCTTTTTATGTTTCTAACAGCTGTTGACACTTGACAACACAATACAGAGTTCAAGATAGATGTTTGTGTGGAGGATGAAATGATCCAATACTTGAACCGAAAAGATGTTCAGACGGCTCTCCATGCCACGATGGTGGGTATCAACGAATTTTTATTACATTAAGAGCTCTGATTTTGAATTTTTATTACCTTAAGGAACTTTAGTTACTTACCAAAATTAATTAAAAACAACATATAAATATTTAAATAATAATCACTTAAAGGCAAAGATATTACGAGTATTATTCAATGATATACTTTCCTCTTACAAAACTTTAAGTATCATAGTTTATGTTCGGAATAATACACAAATAAGTCACTATAGTTTACGAAAATGTTCATCTGAATTACTAAACTTTAAAAATGTTCAATTAGGTTACTGTATTTGTAAAAATGTTCAATTATGTTACCAAACTTTAGACATAGTTGTTATAGCCAAGATGACGCCGTTTACTAAACTTAAAAACGTTCAATTGGGTCACTATTTTTTTAATCGAAATTAAGCAAATTAAGCGGGATGACACCAAGCAACAAGTATAGTGATCCAATTGAACATTTTAAAGTTTAGTAACCCAGATGAATATTTTTGTAAAGTATAGTGACTTATTTGTATATTATCCTTTATGTTATTTTATATAACTAGCTTACAAACCCGTGTGTTCACACGGGTCATCAAATCCATATAACATGTTACGTAGTATAATACTTTATGAACGTTTTTGAGAATGATCGTATTAATAAATATATAATTGAAGTTGTATGAACAGGGAAACAATAATATGTAGCCTACATAAATTTTTATTATTGTGTTATATACATTATTATATATACGTTTTTTATAATAGAAGTTTCATTGATCGTGTTATAGTTATCTTGAAGACGTTCAAGAATAGTGGATAATTCGATATCAATGCAAAGTTAAATTTGCTCGAGATTTTCTCGTCTTGTGTCAATATGTGATCTAGTGATATTGTGTTATTTTTCAAAATATGTTTATTGTTTCTCTAATGGGATTATTGCATACACATTGTTTTTAACTGATCTTGTCATTGTAGCATATGTCAAATGAAGATTTTCAAAATGTAAGTTATTGATGTCATACTTGTGGTTCACAACAATTATTCTGTTATTTTTGTATAATTATAAGAACTTTTGTTAATGTATACTTCTACGTATAAAATTTATCTATTAAGGCCTATTTTTCAATATTGCACGGGGCCTTTGCAATTTTTTTGCTGACCTCGTCAATACCCCTGGTAACACATTTATAATTTATTTTCACATTACCACAAGATTCACGATTTAAGAACAATCTAATAAGCCTATCATAACATCAAACTTTTAATCTCATATATATGAATATGAATGAATAACAATTTATATAAATCTATTTGATTTCCACCTATCAATCAAACATACGAATCACGTAGTAAATTTTTATGAAGCCTAACAGGATGTTTTCATAACCAATTAGGTTCCTACTTCCTAGTACAACACAAATTATCTTTGTGTTTATCTACAAGTAAAACTTATTCAACTACTTCATGAAGATAAGGATACAATTTTTTTTATGACATTATCCTCAATATATACGTAGTATTAGCTAATCAGTGCTTTTATAACCAACGAAATCATAGAGTAGAAGAAGATATATAATGATAAAAGCTCAAGTAATTTTTTGTTTAATTGAAATTTTAGTAAAATACAAGGGTTCAATTGTTCAATTGAAAGTTTGATTAGATTGATGACATCATTAAGGTTAATTGTACATTATATTTATTTATAAGATAAGATAAGATTGACATTGAGTGATATTTTCTATGATTTAAATTAAATTTGGGAGAATAACATACATATCCTCCAAAACCTTTAATTTTACATATATATCCAATGAAATTTTAAAATTACATATATATCCAAATACAATTAATTATCATAATTGATTAAATCATTATCAAAATTAAATACGGATTGAAAATTCTGCACTTTCTTCTCCCACGAAACAAATTTTAGTTTACTTGTATTACATAATTCTCTAATAAAACTAGTGGTAAATGCTTTCTCTAATTGCTTAATGTCATTTCCGTATTTCATATACTGCTAAATTTTAAAGTGGATAATAATGATTTAGCTATGATAAATGTTTTGTTTGGATATATGTGTAATTTCAAAGTTTCATTGGATATATATGTAATTTTAAAAGTTTTGAAGGATATGTACGTAATTTTCCCAATAAACTTTTACTTATACAACATCATAATTTTCTTTACGTCGTGTGAGACCCCCACGAGTTAAATTAAAAACGATTTCTATATAGTGTATGGAAATTAGAATTGTTGATAGTTATAGTTATAGATAAGGACATCTTCATTTCATTAGTTGTTAATCCAAATAAGTAAGTTTATTATTAGTTAACGAAAGTATTAACAACAATCAACTAATAAAATATTCCAAATTATAAAACCATCTATATTGAATATGGTTCAAAGTTGAAAGGTTTCATTTATAGCTTATTTTGCGGGCCGACAAATTTCTCATTTAGCTACTTTTAATAATGAGCAGTGATTCGTACACCATTAAATATGCTTTAAGTTACTGTATTGTATAACATTATAAAGCATATTTGGCAAAACTAGCTAGTAGCTGGAGATGGAAGCTTATAGTTGGAGCTGGTAGCTGAAGCTTATATTATAAGCTAGAAGCTGGAGCTTATGTGTTTATAAGTGTTTGGTAAAACTAGTTGTAGCTTATTGATATCAATTGACATAAAAGGACAAATTATATATGATAAATAATAAAATAAGGGGTATTTATGTATTTTTCTCATTTAATAAGCTTAGAGCTTATTTTAATAAGCTACTACAAGCAGCTTCTTTTCAGAGCTTATTTTTTAAATAAGCTCCTAAATTTTTGTCTAACAAACGATGCTAGAAGCTTAAGCTTATAGAAAAAATAAGCTTAACATCCAAGAAGCTCACTTACCAAACACACCCTTAATAGTGGAGAAAAATCGGTGATGTACAAATCATTACCCTTTGATAATACAAGTTTTATGAATTACTTAGTTTTTAACTCTTCTTAAGTCATAAGCACTTTATCCGTTGTTTTCACAAAAGAATTATGTTCATGTTTCACATGATCATATTGTTTTTTTGCCGATGTTGTGGCTACATGCCTACATCTAAACATGCTTCTTATACTCAATCTTTAATTCACCGAGGATGGGTTGATTATAGGCCCACTTCTCATTAAGTATTTAAATCTAATAATTTGGGCCTCTTTCAAAACTGTGTTTATTCATTCAAACAAAATAAGCCCAACAACTTTCAAATAGTCCTGTACTCCTGTACGTAATTTTGTTCATGGCTTTTCAACTTTTAACTACTAGTTAGATTAGATATTTAAATTATTAAATTGCATGATAACTCATAACTAAACATACCAACAACAAGTAAAAGTTTCATCCGCGACTTGAAAGTCTTACATAGTTATTTTTTATTTTATTTATATTGATGAAAGTTTAGATGCAATGGACCACTCCTGATAGGCTGATAGCTGTTGAGAACGACATACTGTATGTTGATTATTAGGAGTTGATCAACAACTTTGCGTCAATGAATGCTTCAAGAATCGCACGATTCAAATAGTAGATGCTAATGCATTTTAATATGAGAATTTTGTTACACTTCTTTTGAATTTTTATGCGTATAACAATTTCATTGCAGTGATTAACATTTTTTTGTGTCATATATAAAAAAGGCGTATCATTATCCTGTGTAATGGGGCCACCAAATTTTAAGCACCTAATCTGGTGTAACTATATCCCGACGCGAATACCTCATCAGTCTTCAATTTGAACACCGTTACTTTATTTTAAAAGCTAAAAAAGATGGATGGAAGTGTTCGTGGTCACTTCTAACCCAACTACAAAATTACAGAACGTAATCCAATCAATCAACTTCACACTATAACAAACCAATAAAAAAGCACAACCAAAAGTAGTGTATAAATGACGACACAAGCATGAAACCAAAACAAAAATAGCACACCAATATGCCACAAACTGACAAATACATCGGTCAGTAGTTTCATCAAAATCAACGAACTTTTTTATGTATGGCATGATGATATCTTAGTGCTTCACTAGTTTTTAAATGATACAAAATGACAACGTTTAGCATCAAATCACGTTATTCCAATCTATAATATTATGATCTATTCAAGTACGTTTTCCATTCTATGCAAAAGAAGAAAAAGAAAAGTTTTACTCGTAAGTTATTATACATGTTCAAATTAATAAATTGCTTAATAAATAAACTTACCTGATTCGATTTTATCATATGTCGTTCTTTTTTTTATGAACACGTAGATATAAAACAAAATACATATTTAGATCACGTGTGAGGTTCGGAGGAGCAGCCATTGATTTCTTTGATCAACGGTTTAGATTCACTGCATTATATAAAAACTACATTTTAAACGTAAAATTAGACGCATTGAATAGGACGTAAAGTGTAGTGAATATGGATGGTTGATCAAGCAAAACCAATGGCCAAAGACGAATTTACCCCTCTTATCCCCTCAAATGAAGCTTGACCCTTTGATCTCACACCTTAATTCACTAGATACAAAAATCTAAACAAAAGTGGCGGTGATATGCAATGATTTGCAAAATTATCCGGACTAAAGGATCGAGAAGACGGTGATAACCGAGAATACAAGAATAATAGAGATACATTATACATTGTTACTCAATATCCATAAAAATTAATCAAATCTTCTTAAACATATATATACATCGATCGATCAATATCAAACATTTAAACTAACTATATAGTGTGCAACCGAGCCATTACCTCTAATCGTGATCATTTGATGTTTCTAGTTGTTATACTTTTTTGGTGTGATAAAAACCCAGTGAAGTATGAAGGTGTGCGTGGGAGTACTCACTCAGTTATTTGGCATTTTACAATTGTAAATTAATCCATTGTTTCTTTCTAGAAAGTAGTTGACTCTAGGCAACAAAAAAACATGTGAAAACTTATCACGAACCTCGTCATATATAGAAGCAACCACTAACCAACTAAATTGTTTCATATCATGAGTTAAACGTATTACGTATGGACCAATTTTGGACATCACTAGATCATTAAATCCATATGGTATGTTACATATTGTAAATTTGAGTGAGGGTAGTATAGTAAATTGTATTGTTCCCTTTTTAAGAGAATTAAGACTTGGAGTTCAAATGGTTTATTAAGTAATATAGATATAGATATAGATAAAGGAGTGATTTTTTCCCATGTAGTCTAAGACACAAATTGAAGCCGTTTTTGTGTATGTCAAAACTCAAAAGAAGTGTCACAATTGATGCATGGGTGTATTGGCAAAGCAGTTTGGCTTTTGCAACGATGCTTGGTGTCATAATGGAAAACAAGTTGGGGTTATATTATTTGAAGGAGAGATAGTCCGGTGTTTGAAATGGTGAGTATGGATGTAATTCTGATTCTTCTACTCATGATTACCTTTTTCGTATGTTGGGGTCTGATCCAAAGCATCTATCATATACTCTTCGTGCAAAAAAATACTTTCGAATTGTTAGTAAGATTGATACCAAAATAGGGGCAGAGCTAAAATAGGGGTAGTAGAATGTTCTAAGGTATTAATGACAATTTTAATATTTTACCCCCTTAAAACCCCTTAAAACTATGAAGAATGAACAAAAAATATATATTTTTGCCCCCTTTATTTCAATTTCCTAGCTTCGCTAACCAAAGGTGTGTAGATTCATGTGGATCATCAACTCCGGATGTTATATAGATGGGGGAATGTACAAATAATATGTTTACCAACAATGTGCAATAGAAGTATGAACTCATATAAATAATCCATGGTCCAAAGTTTTCATAATTTTCATTCATAAGAAATTATGATTTAGAGAATGGGCAGTGGAGTCGTGGAGACCCATAGTCCAAAATAATCCAACAAAGATGAGAAATAAGTAGTAACAAGCTTAATCATAAAAGAAAGAGTCCTAATCATAAGCAAGAAGGTTCTCACATAGTTACGTAATTGGTCAGAATAAGAAAATATAAAATGCGTAATGCCGATGTCTAAGTTACTAAACACATCAATCATTTCGGAAAAAGATTCTAAACACATCAATCATTTCGGAGCTCTTGATTCCTCAATCAACTTCCTGAGTTCTCGAATATTCTTATCTGTTAATGGTTTGATGAAGTAGCGGAGAACTCCTTTAACTTTGCAACTATTTGTATCAAAAACAAGAATTATTATATTTATTTCCTATGAAGCTTTATTATTATATTTATTTCCTTTAACTCATTCCAAGAATTATATTATATTTGAAAAAGTAATTGGTTTGTAATTTTCGATTGTGACACATGAAATTACTCTGGTCTTTGATTTCAACTTTTTTAAATTTTCCATGGGACCTAAAGAATATCTGGGCTAGTGGCCTCTATATAATTACCACTATTTACTACTGGCCCAATTAGAAAGATATGATCCGCCAAAAGCCCAAAACGATCCCTTTTTTAATTACTCGCCAAATATTTTGATAGCTATCGCCAAAAGCAATTCATATTTCCCCTCCATGATTCAAAGAATAATGAAAACATTATAGTTCATTCAAAGCTTTTCTAATATGTTAAATTGTGATCGTTTGAAACGTTGTGTAGTTGTTATAGCCTACAATGGATAGATCGCCCTCGTATGCCTTGGAATACAAACCGAAGGTAGTAGTGACGGAAATTGGGTCATCTTGGCGGAAAATAATTAAAAACCCCCTAATTATGCTTATGATTTTGATTTGTTGTTTCATTTGATATTAATATTTTTAATGTAACGGTAAGTCTGATTTTGTGATTCATCTGAACCTACATCAATGTTTTTCATTCGGTATGATTTTAATTATGGCAGGAAAAAAAAATGTTTTACTGTTAGAAATGCTACAACTGAAATTTGACAATACCTACATTATTTTAGTTATTATTCTTTCTTTGCTTGAAGTTTGATTATGAACGATGACATGATAGAGAGATGGATTAGTTCTTACCAATTGGGCCAGATATTCAATTTTATGTTAGCTACAAATAGGGGTGTGAATAAATTGCTTTTTTCGGTTTTTGGTTTTTAAAAAACCGGATTTTTCGATTTTCGGTTCTTCGGTTTTTCGGAATCGGTTTTTTTCGGTTTTAAACAGTTGGAATTGGTTTTTTTCGGTTTTCAGCCGGTTTTAATCGGTTATTTTTTTTTAGGTTTTTTTTCGGATTCGAATTCGGAATAATTGTATAACAAAATTTATATAATATAAATGAAAATATATATAAAATAAAAACACAACTTTTATTTAAACAATGCAATTACAACTAAAAATATAAAATACAAACATAACTTTTATTTAAACAATACAATTACAACTAAAAATATAAAATACAATTACGAATACATTTCGAGCTTCGGCATGGCCATCACCCGGAAACGTAATCGTGTAGTAAAGTATATCGAGCTTCGGCATTGCCATCACCCGGATACACTTAACCACTTATGTCGTCCCAAACTTCATCTTCATCCACAGGTTCAATTTCAAGTTCTTCAAATTCACCTTCATCTAATTCGGACGTTGGAGGTGATATCCCTAATGCCACTTCTTCATCTTCGATAATTTCTTCAACGTCACCTAATAGTGGGCCTTCCAACGTTGTTTCGTTTTGTATCCTATCTACTCCGTCCAAGTAATCTTTCAAACATACACATACTTCAATGGATTGAGCGGTTAGTCTTGACCTTCTTTCCGATATGATTCTACCGCTAGTAGAAAAGGCCGATTCGGAAGCTACCGTCGAAGCTTGGACAGATAATAGATCCCGAGCCATAGCGGATAAAATGGGAAATTGTACTTCTCTTTCTTTCCACCAACTCAAAATGTCAAAATTACAAAACTCATCAAAACTTAAAGTGTTTAAAAAGTTTGTAGACTTATAGTTTCCCAATTCGCTTATTGGAGCCGATGTTCGTTGACGCTTTGTAGCGTCTTCAAGTAAAGCATTATAAAGGTTTATGCTTATGTCGCTGGATGATGCTCGAGATGTTCCCACCCGCATTGGGTCAACAATTGGGTTACCATGGTGACCATATTTTGTTGCATAAATCTCAAATAATTGGTTAAAACCATTTTCAAAATTAGAAATTTCATTTGCTATATAGTTTGTGTCGTCGGTTGAGTGTAAGTCTAAATTTTCCATAATTATTGACATTATACGTTGTACGCCGCCAACATTTAAAGTTGGATTTAGTGCGGCGGAACAAGTAAAAACCAAAGGCAAACTACCAAAATATTTTATAAATTTCTTTTTTATAGCTCTAACCATTTTTCTAAACATTGGATATCTCGAGTTTTCAAATTCTTTTAATTTTTCGGTCATTATAAAAATTTGGTTTAAAACTAACGAGCTAGTTGGGTAATATACACCTGACAATATAGTAGTAGCCTCTTTAAAAACTATTAAAAACGAAGTTAACTCATTTAGTCGATCCCATTCATAATCGGTTATAGCTACGGACTTATTTTTGGCAACTAACATATCATTAAAAGCATTTAAAGTAGTACGTTGTCGTAAAATATTTTCAAACATAGCGTGAGTAGAATTCCACCTAGTATTATTATCGTAGCAAGGTCCTAGGGGAGTTTCACCGCATTGTACACGAAAACGTCTATAATTAGCTTGTCGTTCGTTACTCGAACTATATATAGTTACTAATAAACTCTTAAATTTTTCACGTAAACTAGCACATATTTTTAATGCCGCTTGCACGGACAAATTTATAACATGAGCAACACAACGAGAATGAAAAAAAGCACCATCTAAAATTGGTTTTATACGTAATTTTAGTAAATTCATAGCTCTAGTATTATTTGACGCATTATCTAGTGAAATTGTAAAAACTTTATCGTCTAAATTATATTCAATTAAAGTGTCACTTAAAATTTTTCGCAAATTACATCCCGTATGCGGATAACCAAACAATTTAAAAGCAATTGTACGTTTCATCAATAACCAAGACTCGGGATGAAACCAATGGGCCGTAACGGCTAAATAAGAATTTGTCGTACCATGTGGTGCGGTCCAAACATCACAAGTAATAGAAACGCCATATTTATAGTTTTGAAAACCATCAATTATATCCTTTTTAGCGTTTTTCCATATTTTATACGCATCGCTTCTAAGGGTAGTATGACTTACTTGTTGGTATCGCGGTTGTAGTCTCTTTTTGATGATATTCGTAAGCCGTTGGTTGTCGAAGTGGTTAAATGGAAGCGCCTCTTGGATGACAAAATTCGTAAAATCTTCTCGAAGCGCATCATTATCATATATAAATACCCCACCATCCAAACCAAGTGTCGATTGTGACGCATCTTGACTAACTGCTCTACAAGAACCATTTTTGTGACTTCTTAATGTTGTGTTTGATGCGGGGTTATAAAACTTCCCACATCTCTTGCAACGGGCCTTTTCCACCCCATCATTCATAACGCACAAATCGTAATTCGACCAAACTTCCGGGTTCCGGGTCGTTGGTTTAACTTGCACGACATCAACGTTTGTGTAAAATTTGTTTTGTACATTGCTACCAACGGAAGCGGAAGTGGAACGGGAAGCTGAAGCTTGGGATTGTACGTTTTCCATTTTCGTAAACAAAAAGTATATATATATATATATATATATATATATATATATATATATCAAGATTTAAAGTGATTTTTGAGAGAATATTTAAAGGTTTTTGGTCTGTTTTAAACCCAAACCAATTAGCTACATTTATAGTGAGATTGGGGGGCAAAAGCACCCCAAAAATGCCAAAATTCCGCTACCATGTGATTGCCAACGGCTAGAATGCCGTTTGAAACTTTTTTCCAAAAAAACCGGTTACAACCGGGTGTATTATTTATGATAATAATAATTAAAAACATGTGAACAAAGTCACTTTGTGGTCTACCACTACACACTGACATTGTCGGGCATTATACGTGCAACTTGAAAAAGGAATAACTTGGAATACGTGCAAATATAGAAAGCATAAATAAACATATATAAAATGGGAGTCTGAGAAGCGGAAGCAATTGTTCGATTACACCATTGTAAACATGGAATCAAGAACAAAATTGAGAGCAAAACTCAACTAATTGCTTTAAAATGAAATGAAGATTATTACATGCTTATATACAAGAAAACGTAATAACTGCTTCTAACTACCTCTAAACACCTAATTAACAAACTTAACCATCTAACTAATAAGTTACACTTTAACCCCTTCTGCTTTCAGCATATGTACAAATGAGAACAAACTATATATTATTCCACATAGTCTGCATACTTTCGAAAAAAACCGGTTATCCCACAAAACCGGTTATAACCGGGTGAAAAACCGGAAAAAACAGATCCATCGAAAAACCCAAAACCGATCTTAACCGGTTCGGTTATATCCAAACCGGTTGACCCTAAAACCGGTTTTCGGTTAATCGTCTGGTTAAAAAAACCGGTTTTCAAGTTGCATCACTACAAAGAGGCCTCTTGCACAAATATTCATTAGGCTCCTAGACCAAAAATTCAGGCCCACAGCCCAAATTTTCATTAGGATCGTAGCTCAAATCTTCATTAGTCCCCTAGCAGCCCAAATTCTCATTAGTCACCTATCCTAAATATTCATTAAGCCCATGCATTAGGTCCTTACCCCAAGTATTCATTAGACCCATTAAAACAAACATATCTGAAATCAAAGCTTAAAGTAATTTGTTTCCCAATTGAAATTTGGGAGTTGATATATACAACACATAAATTACTTCATATAACAAAACTGTGTATTGTTATACTTGTATTATGTGTTGTAATCATTGTACATATGTTGTTTGAATCAACTTTTTTTGTTGTATGTATCACTACCCTTGAAATTTACAAACTGTTCGTTTTTGTTTGGAAATTACTTATTGATTTGTGGATAAGGTCAAGAGTAATAGGCGTTATATGAGGGGAAAATGAAGAGAATGTCTATTTAGTGCATTTTTGTACAAAAATTGTAAGGGTTAAAACTGAAGTGATGTTAAAAACTTAAAATAATAATATAAAATTTCCGGTTAAGCGAGGATGAGTAAATAATTTTTGATTCGATTCGATTCGATTAACCTAAAATTCGCTACGGTTCAACAATTTTCGATTAGGTTTTCCTGTTTTGAATTATTACCCCTAGTCGGCGCTCCTGACCTACAAAATGATAACCAAAATTTTTTGTTTTGTTTCCTTAAAACACTTAAACTTATTTAACTCTCTATATTCAAGTACACTTGTTCATTTTTAATTCGTTAACTTTTAAAGGTCAAATCATCATTACCGACGGTCCATAAGGACGATAATGGATGGTTTAATTTGTTAAAATTGTAAGTCAACTTATTAGTGTGTTATATACCTGTGATCAAAGAATGTGATTTGTGAATTTTCCCCTTTATTATTAGATACTTTCACACGAACAAGATTAAAACCGATAATCCATTTAATCTCAGACTTTTTTGATGGATAATTGACATGAATAATTAGTTTATATGGTGTAAACAAAAAGGGAAAGCCACCCGATGGATCAAGCCGGCTGGTCATCTTAAAATGCAAAGTTACTACCATACTTTTTCATTTGACTAAAACAAAATATTAGATGGTAGTTACTTTTGTTGCATGATTGGAATCATAAATATCTATAAAAAGACAAAATATATGGTAATAACAAGACAAACAATTTACAGTTAATAACAAGAGTTTGATCAATTTAAAGATTTTTTTTCATCAAAAAAATTATAAAAAGACGATTTTTTATAAAGCAACAATTGTATTATAAATTCACATATTTCTCATTTACCTATTTGACTTAACCACGGTTAATTAGCAACAATGAATGCATCCATATGCTAACGTGTGCCCCTGTGGCAAACGTTAAGCCGCATTCAATGAAGTCTAAATTTACTTAAATATTATCATTTACATTTAATACTTATTAATTCAATTTAATATTTACCTTTTTTATACACATATTAATTACAAATTACGATATTTAAGGAAATTTAGACTTCATTGAATGCGACTTAACGTGTGCCACGGGGGCACACGTTAGCAAAACCCAAATTTCTTATCGTTGTTTTTAATCGGTCTGCATTGAGTAAACAGGTATGATTACGTCCTTCAAGTTCGTATAATATTCAACTTCGTAAGTTGTGAATCCCATTAGCTTTCGTGCATATCCTCTATCTATGGTTTCACTTTTAATTACCGGCCAAGTAGAAACAAAGCGATAGATCAGCACCCCAAACTCAAAAAGTCGAAAGCATATATGTTTTGGGAACCGGTTTGGTAACAAGAAAAAAAGAAACTTTTAATTACCAAAATTAGTGGAAAATAACACCTTTTTATATACTACTTTATTTGTTAATTAATAATCAATGAATATAAATTGGGTTTTGCTAACGTGTGATGTTAATGTCCATTTAATGAACCCGTAAATTTTTTAAATAAAAAAATTGTAATTACTATATGTATAAAAATGATAAATATTATAATAAATTAATAAGTATTAAATGCAAATGTTAACTTGAATTCAAGATAATTACGAGTACATTAAATGAACGTTAACGTGTGTCACCGAGACATATATTAGCAAAACCCATATAAATGTCATTCAATGATACTTTCCATCTATAAACCCTTAAGTATTAAAGTTAACGTTCTCTATAGGTAGCATCGATAATTCCTACGATTTAAACCTTCAAAAAAGATTTTCCGTTGAAATTGAAATATTAAATATACTTTCACACTAATAATATTAAAAATAATTCTTTGATACAAAAATAATTTGAAGTAAGGAAAGCTAGCTCTAAGATTTGCATTGTAATAATTTTGTTTTGTGTTACACGTGTTGTGTAAAGCGTATAGCCAAAAAAATTATTGTGTTTAATGAATTGCCTTTGGCTTTTGCAACGATGCTTGATGTAATGATGGAAAACAAGTTGGGGTTTATATTATTTGAAGAAGGAGACATAGTCGAGTAAAAAAAAAAATACTTTCGAGTTGTTAGTAAAATTGAAATTGCCGTTAAATAAAAGATTTATAAAAAAATGTTGTTTTCGTCTAATAATTGATACAAAAGCTGTGTAGAATCGTGTTGATCATCGAACTTTGGGTGTCATAGATGGTTGTACTCGATATCGCTATCAAAGAAAAATGCATCCTTTCAATTCTAATTAAGAGGCTTAAGTGCACGAAAATGTAACTATTTATAATTCGACCTTAGTGGTATGCAATAAAAAAGCACTCAGGGTTACATTGTGTGAAATAAACTTTTAGTTTTTTGAATTGTATGTATTTTGGTGACGTGACGACTTGTAAATGTCACTACATACAACTAATGACACACAAGTAAAAATATCAAAAATTGCATACAATAGCAATGAATTACATACAATGGAAGCCCGATAAGTTCAATACACACTATCAATATCATTGTATAATAAATAGTTACATTTTCGTGTGTAGTTATATAAGTCATTATAACAATAATTGGCATAGTTCTATACAGTAGGGGGAAGCTACAAATATCATACTCGGTACTTACGAACAATGGATAATTGAAATTCTCATCGGGGCTCATGGGTCGGAAGGTGATCACAATGAAATAGCGTATGATACAATACGCAATAAGAATCAAGTTATAAAACGTCTTCCATTTAGTTATTGAAACACAACCAACCAAACTCAATAGCAATTGAAACAAAATATCACATAAACCCGTAGATTTGGTATAATGGCATTCATCTTTCTTATCAAATCACGCCTTGTATTTTCTCTTATCAATCTAACACATACACATATTGTAAACAACATCACGAATATATATACTAACTGCCTCAAGTATGGATAATAATACATAGAGTATAAAAGCGAACATTTCTTCCTCCTCCTCGATCGAGTAGCTCAACGTTCGAGATCTTCAAAGCCTCCATGGACAAACCTTGGAGAGCAAGTTGAAAATAGCTAGCAAATGTGAAATAAAAGGTGTATATATATTATATATATATATATATATATATATATATATATATATATATATATATATATACACACACACACTCTCACGAAACGGAATAGGACACGCGCACTCTAGTTCGTTTGTCACCAATGAGACCAAATAATACAATGATATCATTGTATTGAAGGATGGTAAACATTACGAGCTAGGTTTGTGTGGTCAAGATAGAATGGGAAAAGCAGGTATCGATCCCAACGTTATAACTTATGTTTCATTGATCTACGGGTAATCTAAACAAGATCGAATGAAGAGTGAACAGTACATGATGAAGTGGAAGCTAAAAGGTTATGGTGGGAAAAATAATGTTTTTCTAGCTTATGACAAATACTATTTTACGAATGTATGAAAGATGTTTGTTGAAATGATACAACTAGAATTTGATAGTACCTACATTATTTTAGTGATGCGTTCTTTGCTTGAAGTTTGATTATGAATAATTGTTACACTTATGAAGTACAAATTATGAATTCCATGAGCTTAATGAGGTTGATTTTTATTCTAACCGATCACGATATGCCTGTTGTGTTTGGATTGCCCGGGGTGGATCTTCTCCGGCAGAAATAATGGCCACGTGCACATTCTTCCAAGTTATTGACTTCTGAATTTATATTACAAATTATCATGAAATAATTTGTTATGCACATTTAATGTTAGTAAACTAACTATTATGGTTATTTTTAATTACAAATAATCGAGTATATTAACTGTTTGATTCATAAGTGTCAATATTTTGAAATTCGGATTGAACCGGCCAGAAAGAGCCAAAATATGCCGCGCATCCAATGTCTAAATATGCAAAAGTTAATGCTGGAAATGTAAAATGAGATTTAAAAGGAAAAGTAAATGGAAAAGATGAACCATTAGTAGCATGAACGGTTTAATAACCAATGATATTTTTTAATTAGAAATCGGCTACTTGAATGACGTACATGTCGCTATCATGTCTAGTGAAGATGTTCCAAGACGAATTGACTCGCATGATATGGCTTTCGTATGGTAAGTTACGAGTATTCCGATCAAAGTGGACTATGGCTTCTTGGTTTTTTTCGTTTTTTTTTTCTATTCAAAATTAGCTTACAGTTATTAATAATGCATACTTCTTTGTTATAATCGATTGAAAATTTATAGTAAAAAAATATATATTAAATTAAGTTAAATTAAATTAATTAAATTAAATAATGAAATAGTAATTGACAATTAATTATTATCCATCTTAGAGGTTCCAGATTGTTCTGTTTTCATTTTAGAGATTCCACCATATAAATAGCTCTTTATTTCATCTTCCTCCACTATCAAACCATTATCACCGCTCAATTCCATTATAATTCACAAATGGATGCTTTCTGGTACAAGCGAACCAAAAAGATGAAATTTGATATCGCTCATTTTGTATAAGTTTATCTTTAGCGATATCATTAATTTTGTTATTGTTTTTGTGTATTTACTTGAACTTTTGGTACTTAATTGGTTGAAAAACTCATTTCAGGTAAAAACATAAAGATTGATAAAGAACGAGCAGAAATGGAGCAATGAGGAAGCAAAATTAGGAATATGGCCAAACAAGCAGAATCCGCCGGATTCTTATTGAATCCGCCGGATTCAATCTCCATTAATGCCAGTTCAGGTCGACTTGATCAACTGCCACGTGTGGGTCAAATCCCATTGAATCCGCCGGATTCACATTGAATCCGCCGGATTCATCTCCCGTCCAGAAAAGTGAATTTTTCCTTTTAATATCTTGGACTCACCTAACTTTTTCTTATCTTCAACATCTCGACCTAGCAGCCCCCAAGGGCGATTTTTATGGATCTTGGAGCCATTTTTCATCATCTAAAAAGTCTCTCATCATTTTAACTCTTTTGGTCACAAGAATCACCATCCGAACATTGTAATCACTCGGTTTGCATCTTTATTCGATTATAATTATGTTTACTTTGATTTCTCTTATTTCATGTGTTTATCTTGTTGTTATGATGATTAGTGGCTAGATTATTGTGCTTGTTTGGATGAAATAACTAGTTGATTAGGGGTGTATCTTTTGGTGTTAATTTATGCTTTGAGTTTGTGAGTCATCCATGAATTCGTATGTATGTGGTTTGTTGTTGTTATGAAACTTGGGCATTTTCACTAAGCGATTATAGCGAACGTTTGTTGCTTATAAAAAATACCTAATAGTTGTTTGTCATTTGTGGAACAAAGCATTTGATGATTGTAACAACAACTAGTTAAATACAAACAAGTTAGCGATTATAGCGAATGTTTGTCGTGTGGATGATTTGCAAACTCACAAATATCTAAATTTACGTTTAATCGGAGAACCTTGTGTGATTGAGCTTAATCTCTAGAATTTGGCCATTTGGTAATTTACTAATTGATATAGCGAACGTTTTCAACCAAGTAAATTGCTATTGATTATTTGTCTATAAATGATTGAACAAAATTGCGAATGTGGTTTTGGAATGTGTCAAATGATTTAGCTAAATGGTGCAAGTTTGTAACCATGGCGAACGTCCGTTGCTAGATTAGATCATAGGTTTGTTAATTGAAGTTGAACGATAGGTCTCAGAGAACTTTGAGCTTAGGTTTGATGAATGTTAACCTTTAGCATGTGTATTAACCGGTTATAATTCTACACCCCGAAATCACTAGTGAAATAGTCCAAGCAAGCATTGTTTTTAATATTTGAAAGTTTCCAATCAATCACTTTGACTCTTCAGAGTCCACCTGCCTAGATTAATTAAAGTTTGTAGTTTTAAGCAACGTGACAACTCGGTCACACAAAACCCCCACAGTTACTTTTCTGTATAAATTACTTGCACTTGGATATAATTCTTAAACTCACATTCCCTGTGTTCGAACCCGAACTTACCCAACTATACTACTACACGATAGGGTCCACTGCCCGGTTGTGTTTTGGTCTAGCACGGTACATTTTGGTTTACTTATCAACGATAATTCTTATAACTAGATTTAGCACATCAAGTTTTTGGCGCCGCTGCCGGGGAATGTGATTGATTAAGAGTTTAATTCGAGTGTAATTAATTGACCCTTTTTCTGGAATTTATTTCTAGGAAAGTTACTTTAAGAGTTTTAGTTATTATTAGTGTATATATTTTTAATGTTTGTTTATTTTGTGTTGAGTGGTTACGTTTTACCGTTTTTAGTTTTGATGTTTGTAGCAGATTTGTGACTTAGCATCAATGTCATATTACTCAAATCATAAAGGTTACAAACCTTTATGTGAAAAGAGTGATTATGATGATGTGCCAATGATATCACGCGTAAGGTGTGCGCCACCAAGACACCAAGATGAATGGAACCAACCTTATCAATCAAAATCTTGGAATGATGAACCTTCAATCACCAAAGAGATGGAGCAACCGGAAATGTCAAATCTTGAACGGTTGTTGAAAGGGGCGATAGAGCAAACGGAGAGGCAAAGTAGAGAATGGGATGACATTTTTGATTGGAATATAAAGTTTGGTCAAGAAAGGTCATATGATACATACACCAATGCAACCGAGCATTTGGATAGTGTTGAGGCTATTGAGTGCAATGATTATTATTCTAACGTTGATGTTCCATATTCTTATAACTTTGTTTTTCAGGATGATAGTGAAGACGAAATGGATGAGCTGGAAGAAGAGAATGAAGTCACTAATTACCCTCATGAAACTTCACAAATTGTTTTGCAGGATTCATACATGATAGCGCCTGAAGTGACTAAGGACGCACTTGTTGACTATGATGCCGATATAATGGAGTTACAAGAACTGCTTGGGATTAGTGATCATGAGTTAGATAAGCTAGTGGAGAAAGGAGTTGGAGATGATCTCTTCCTATATGCAGAATTTGGGAATTTATATCGAGTTAGTGGCACACGTGTACAAACTGAAATAGGTGGTGGCGGGTTAGATGAACTCAAAAGCAATGGAGAGTCTATGGTCCAAATATCATCGCATTTGAATGGTGAATGTGAATTGTCAAAGGTTGATGATCAAAAGTGTACCATTTCTTCAATCAAGGAGGCACCCATAGGTTTGATATCTCATTCTTTGCTATGCAATTATGAGTGTGTTTTGTTGAAAGAACCGAAACCCCCCGATGAATTGGTGGTAGAATCAATTTTTAGTGGAGGAATGGTGAAGTCTAACATTGGGCATGGGCAAATAACTGAGTTGCAAGAGGTAGATGCTAGGTTGGATAGGGGTATTGAGTATGTGCATCTAAACTGTTTTGAAGAACCACCCGATTATTGTCGTATACTTGTTGAAGGTTTTTCAGAAGACGTGGGGAAAACAAGTCATTCTTACTTGAAAGTGGCGATCATTAAGTTTATCATAATGCCACTCAATGAATGGAAAGTTTATATTCACGTTATAAGTTTTAGTCGGAGGATGTTCTACCGAAATGACAAAACAAAAGAACACATCCTCCTATGCGAGTATGATTGGAAAGGCGGAGAAGAGGTGATTACGAATCCACATGAAAGGGAGCTCAAACCCCACTAAAGACGATCACATTCGGGGTTGAGTCAAGCTTAAGACTCATTAATAAATAAGCATGTTTAGGGTTAGATATTTATTTTGCGTGCTTTTGTTAGTTATCTGTGATAAATACATATTATTTTTGTGTTAGAAGTTTGAGTTTTAAGTTTAAAAAAGGAAAATTCCCTGAAAAGCCTTTGAATCCGCCGGATTCACATTGAATCCGCCGGATTCAATGTTTTTGCACGAACTCGTTTTTCACCAGCACTCTCAAAAAGAATCCGGTTGTCACTTTTTGCCGGATTTAAGTTGAATCCTCCGGATTTAATCAGAATCCGCCGGATTGGTTTTAAATCCGCCGGATTCATCCGTTTAAAACGGGTTGTGCAGATCGCAGCCACTTTTCACTCTCATACCCAATTCTCTTTTTCTCTCTCGGCGAAAAACGAACAAAAACCCCAAAAATCATCAAAACTCACGATTTTCACTCCTTTCAACTCGATTTCTTCAATATAATGGCATCTAGGGTATGTATAACATCTTAATCTTTCGATTTTACTCGTTTTCATGCTTTAATTCTTACTTTGGGTGAAATTGGGTTTTGCTCATTTTAAGTGTGTAGGAGTTTTTGGTCGATTCTTTTGCTATAATACTTGTATATTCATGCTCCTAGTACCATTCCTAACATGATTACATGCTTTAATTGCTTGATTTGATGATTTGCAAAATTAGGGTTCTTGAGACCAAATTTGGGGAAAATGTTCATACATGCTTGAATTAACTTTCTGAGTATGATTTGTATGCTAAGATATGATTACATGCTTAAACATAAACTAATTCAAGTATAAATATTGGTACATTCCCTATTGAGCAATTGTATGTACATATGGAATTGGTGTTGATTATATGGCATTGTTGGTACGATTGTAATGGTTCTATAAACATGAGAATGTGTACATTGTAAGAGATACCTTAGAATCTTTGCCATAACTTGGTTCACTTGTGCTTAATGAAGATAAGTTGATGAATCATGCATGATTAAGAGTGAGCATTATGTGAATTTGTATAGTTGTTGCTAACTGTAAGATACTCATGGTTGTAATACCTTCTTGATAGAGAATTACATGAACACTCGCATGTTTCAAGATAGGTTTGATATGTGAGTATATGCTTTGAGTACAATTCACGGTTATGAGTGTTTTGAGCATAATGAATGATTTTGGAAAGTGTGTAAAACATAGCTGTCATGATTGTGAGAATGGATTGAATGTGAGTTCCCAAAGAGTGATTAGTCAAATTTCTTTTGATCCTTAGTTGTGCACCAATGTTGGTCTCTGGATGAAAATAAAGTTTCTTTGATTGGATTGTATGAATTTGGATATCATGTGCATATTTGAACTGATTGAGATTGTTTTGTTGGTTGTTTGGTTGTAACTTGAATTGCATTGCTAACACTAACTCGAGAACAATTCGGATTTTCTTTTATGTGTTATGTGTGTCGCAGGGAAGAGCAGCAAATGTTAGAAACAGACCGGAAGAAAATGTGGTTCAACAAGAACCAATGAATGCTTATGCTCAGATGATGCCCGCTAATCTTCACCAATGGCTGCAATTTCACCCCCGCTCTCCTCACTTCAACAAGCGTAGTGAGGCACTGTATAAGCTATTGGAGAAACAGTTCATTTGCCCAAGGACACCGGATTGGGGACCATTAGAGCAAGCTGGTGTGGCACCTGCCATCAAAGAAACATTAATTCAGCAATATCTAAACAATGATGGTAGCGTTAGGCATGAATACGGGGATTGGGAAAAGTTGTTCAACTTATGGGCGCCTATCTACAAGGAGCTTTGTTTTGAATTTTTGGCTACAATCAAGATCAAGGAAAAGATATCAACTGCTGATGACAACGAATTCCTTTCATTCCGTTTAGGAGGAGAAGAAATACAAATGAACCTCCTAGATTTTGCCAACTCTTTGGGCATTTACACTGCAGCTGAAAGAAGAGCTCCTTACTTTCAGAATTATTTGATCACTGGGTACAAGATCAAGGAGAACATTTCAAAGAGCATATGGAGTGATCTTTCAGGGAAACCATACGGTACCAGTGCTAACCATGTGTCTGATATCACTAGGATGGAGTTTAGAGTGATCCAAAGATTTCTCTCCCACTCTATTACTGGTCGTGGAGAGAACACTGAGAGAGTTAGTCTGATGGACATGTGGTACTTGGATAAGATGAATGAAAGGGATGTTGTCTCTATACCTTACTGTTTAGCATGGTTTCTAGCAAAGAAGGCTGGTGGAAGAAAGACCCAATCTCCCATTTGTGGTGGTCATTACATCACTATTCTTGCCCGTTCTCTTAACATTAATTGTGCAGGTCTAACTTTGGTATATGATCCAAGAGAAAGAGTGGAGAGGCAAATGTACATGAAGGTGGAAGCAATCAGTCATAATGGGCAGAGATATGTGCCATTCCAAGCTGAAGGAAATGAGCCACCTCACCGGAGAAGACGGACCGACACGGGACCTTCTGGTACTCAGCTGGATGATGAGGAGAATGAGGAAGAAGCATACGACCAAGGTGGTTTTCAAATTCCACACCCACCACCTCAGCACACCTATGGCCCAACTCCTCCGAATTATTTGGATGTCATGCACCGCCTTGATGACTTTCAGCTTGGTAATGACTATAGGATGGGGCGGATGGAGTATAATTCAGATTGGCGTGATCACAATGCCGAGCTCTTTTATGCCAGTCCATCTAACTACCAACCCACACCATATCACCAGATTCCACATTGGGGTACTCCGGGTGCCAACTATCCTCCACCAGTTTATGATCGAGACGTTGCATTGGAAGAAGCTCAGAGACTCCATCAACAGCAATTTGAACAACGTCAACAGGAGGAAAGATATCATGAGGAGCAGAGGAGAAGTGAGCAAGGTGGGACATGGTCCCCATTCGATTGGTTTCCATATTGAGGGCCGAGTTCGGGGGGTTGGGGATGACCCTTCTGGTTTGGTCATTGCCCCCTTTTCAGACATTATCATTACTATCTTTATGCTTTCAATTAAGAGTGCCTACGTGCCTCAATTGTTAGACACTTTATTTCATGTTTAGTACTTATCTTGGGTAATATTTTGAACTTCTTGCCTTGAGTGACATTTGGGTACTGTTTGGTACAATGTTACTCGTCGGCAATACCCTATGTTTGGTTTGATTTCTATTTAGGTAATGGATTAAAGTTCTAGCTTTTATGGATGTCGGAATCGTGCGCCGGCTGGCAATAAGTTCAGCAAATGCACTCGCTCCTCAAACAAACCCCCGGGGAAGTTCTCGTTTCTTTTTACCCCCGCGCTTTCGCTTATTTATCGATTATATTTGCATTGGGGTCAATGCAAACCTTAAGTGTGGGGAGGTATTCACTTGAATCTTGTTCCTAGTATATTGTTGTTTTATAGCCACTTATTAGGTCTGTTATTGATCTTGGATTTTCCAATTGAACTTTACGAATTCTAATAACGGGTTATGGAATGGTAGTATGCTAGGAATTTGCTTGTCCTTATTAAATTAATTGCTTTGAAATGTGTTAGATAAAATCTATTAAAAGCAATTAAATCTTCCCTCTTGCAACTAAATTTTTAGAGATGTGTCATAAAAGCAACCTAATAGGGTGAATTGCATGACTAGCACACTTGTAGCCTCCACTATGAAAAATTGTGAGAAATTTGAGCCTTATTGAGAAAAACACTTACCTTTAGTGTTTATTTTGTTTGATTGCTATGAGTGTGCCGGTGATTGTAGTTTGTTCTAGAACTTGCCTTAGTGATGCATTTTGAGACCGCTGTGGGATCACAGAAATGTGATATAGGTGGGGTCGAAGACGAGGAGGTATTCTTAGGAATTTTTGATCTTATTTTGCTTTAAAACCATTTATATCCAGTTAACACAGGTCGTTAGCACTCATTTTTTAGTGCTAAGAAACCCCTAGAAAACTTCCACATTCTATCCACTAAATTTTAGCCTTATTTTTGTGTAGTCAATTCCCGAGCCATCACTTTTCTAAAATGTTGGCTAGTTGGAATTTATGATGAATTTTACCAAAATGTGACTTAAATCGTTTTGAATTGGGATTCTAGTGTTAAATTCTATGAGTGAGGTTGGAAACAATTAAATGAATAGAAGTTATCCATTGAGCTTAAAGTTTATAGTTGGATGATTGTAGTCAACTAAATGGCCTTTGAATTCCTGAACAAGTAGTTCCCTAGGGGTGTTTTACACCTAGCCACCGAAGGCCTTTATCCGGTCTAGGATGGTTGGTCCGAAAGTTCGTTACACAGGGTTCATAGAAAGTCATAGAATGCAATTATTCCAATCAAATGTGAAAAATCAATTTGAGTTATTTGTGCGAAATCGTTAAAGTATGAGTCATAAATGAGAACAAATAATAAGTTGAATTGACTTAACACGAGAATCCTAAGTTTCATTACTGTCACGTGTTTAAACCAATAGGTAACATTTCCACATTTTTTCACGGGTTTTGACTACCACTTTTCACCAATTTTTGTGTCTATCATTCCCCTATTCCATAATTAGCCTACATTTGTTACAGCACATGTTAGAATGCCTCCTTTGAGATTTCACTTGGTGCTCACGCCAAGTCGGTGGAGATTTGATCCTCTTGCAAGCTTATGGTAACAATGCATCACGACTTGGCTTGATTGAGTGTTACATTGCTTACTTCCCTACCTTGTAATCTTATAGGTTGAGAGTGAGTGACTAAACACTTATCCTTATGTGAGGTGCTAGGTCGTGCATTCGGGCTTGTCAAACTAAAACATCTCGAGTTTCTAAAGCTTATACATATGTTGCTTGCCTAATTGCTTTTGTAGTTAGTGTAAGTATTGTTTTGGTGAACTTGATCTTCACCTATTGATGTTGCAAGAGTGGGTTTTGAAATGGTAGAATAATGATTTGCTTGAGGACAAGCAAAGTTCAAGTGTGGGGATATTTGATATCGCTCATTTTGTATAAGTTTATCTTTAGCGATATCATTAATTTTGTTATTGTTTTTGTGTATTTACTTGAACTTTTGGTACTTAATTGGTTGAAAAACTCATTTCAGGTAAAAACATAAAGATTGATAAAGAACGAGCAGAAATGGAGCAATGAGGAAGCAAAATTAGGAATATGGCCAAACAAGCAGAATCCGCCGGATTCTTATTGAATCCGCCGGATTCAATCTCCATTAATGACAGTTCAGGTCGACTTGATCAACTGCCACGTGTGGGTCAAATCCCATTGAATCCGCCGGATTCACATTGAATCCGCCGGATTCATCTCCCGTCCAGAAAAGTGAATTTTTCCTTTTAATATCTTGGACTCACCTAACTTTTTCTTATCTTCAACATCTCGACCTAGCAGCCCCCAAGGGCGATTTTTATGGATCTTGGAGCCATTTTTCATCATCTAAAAAGTCTCTCATCATTTTAACTCTTTTGGTCACAAGAATCACCATCCGAACATTGTAATCACTCGGTTTGCATCTTTATTCGATTATAATTATGTTTACTTTGATTTCTCTTATTTCATGTGTTTATCTTGTTGTTATGATGATTAGTGGGTAGATTATTGTGCTTGTTTGGATGAAATAACTAGTTGATTAGGGGTGTATCTTTTGGTGTTAATTTATGCTTTGAGTTTGTGAGTCATCCATGAATTCGTATGTATGTGGTTTGTTGTTGTTATGAAACTTGGGCATTTTCACTAAGCGATTATAGCGAACGTTTGTTGCTTATAAAAAATACCTAATAGTTGTTTGTCATTTGTGGAACAAAGCATTTGATGATTGTAACAACAACTAGTTAAATACAAACAAGTTAGCGATTATAGCGAATGTTTGTCGTGTGGATGATTTGCAAACTCACAAATATCTAAATTTACGTTTAATCGGAGAACCTTGTGTGATTGAGCTTAATCTCTAGAATTTGGCCATTTGGTAATTTACTAATTGATATAGCGAACGTTTTCAACCAAGTAAATTGCTATTGATTATTTGTCTATAAATGATTGAACAAAATTGCGAATGTGGTTTTGGAATGTGTCAAATGATTTAGCTAAATGGTGCAAGTTTGTAACCATGGCGAACGTCCGTTGCTAGATTAGATCATAGGTTTGTTAATTGAAGTTGAACGATAGGTCTCAGAGAACTTTGAGCTTAGGTTTGATGAATGTTAACCTTTAGCATGTGTATTAACCGGTTATAATTCTACACCCCGAAATCACTAGTGAAATAGTCCAAGCAAGCATTGTTTTTAATATTTGAAAGTTTCCAATCAATCACTTTGACAGTTCAGAGTCCACCTGCCTAGATTAATTAAAGTTTGTAGTTTTAAGCAACGTGACAACTCGGTCACACAAAACCCCCACAGTTACTTTTCTGTATAAATTACTTGCACTTGGATATAATTCTTAAACTCACATTCCCTGTGTTCGAACCCGAACTTACCCAACTATACTACTACACGATAGGGTCCACTGCCCGGTTGTGTTTTGGTCTAGCACGGTACATTTTGGTTTACTTATCAACGATAATTCTTATAACTAGATTTAGCACATCAAAATTGCTATGTGTGGAGGACAACCCGCTCATCAGAACAATACACACAATGATGCTTTTGAAGCACGATTTCGATGGTTAGTGAATTTTACTTATAGTTCATTCAAAGCATTCTATAAGCTGTTAAATTGTGACCGTTTGAAATATTTTGCAGTTGAAAAGCTAATTAAGTATGTTTAATAAATTGTTTGATAATTTGTAATATTTAAAATCAACAACTCGGAAGAACGTGCACGTGGCCATTATTTCTGTCGGAGAAGATCCACCAAGCGAAGAGCTGTATTAATTCCTAACAAATAGGATTAACTGACTATTTATCTTATGTATAGAATACCATATAAAATTTTTAACTCTTGTCTTTTTTGCCTTTTGGATACATATAGTTGCAAAGCGGAAGGAGTTCTCTACTATTTCAAAATACCAATAACGCATGAGAATATCAAGGAGCTCAAGAAGTTGATTGATGAAGCACAAGCTCGGAAAGATTGATATGCATAAAAATAGTATCTTTTGGGGGGTAAGGAGAACAACTCATTTTCCTTGGGGAAATAATCTCTTACTACGTACAAAGTATATCTTCTCCACTTTACTTGACATAGGCATTAGCATATTCTCTTTTCTCATTTTTGACTATTGATATCATAGCGTCCCAATCTTACTCATAATAATGTCAATATGAGTGTAATTCTTGATTTTCTTGGTTATGATCTAAATTTTGTTATTAATGTATGGGTGTTTATTACCATAACATAAGCATTCAAGCAAATTAGTCATCACACATATCGCAGATTGAAGAGTCCAAATGTCAGGAAATGATTTGTTATGCGCAATTAAGGTTAGCGAACTAACTATTAAGGCTATCTTTTGATGACAACTATTATATTGGAAAAGCTAATTGAGTATATTAAATGTTTGTTTCATAAGTGACAAAGTTTTGAAATTTGGACTGCACCAGTCGGTCAGAGCCGAAACATACAGCGCATCCAATGTCTAGATATAAAAAAGTTGATGTTGAGAATGCAAAATGAGATTAAAAAGGGAAAGTAAATAAAAAAGAAGAACCATTAGTAGCATGACCGGTTTAATAACATATATTTGGCTAACCGAATCACTTCAAAATCCAGTGACTATTTTTCCTATCATTTTGAACTTAAGTACATGCTACTTACCCTACATGGTGAAAGTTACTAGTGAAATGGCGTTTATCAGCTAAAGCGAGTGTATCTGCATTCACCTTTGTGCATTTTCTACCTAGCTTATGGATAACATAATGCACGAAACAATATTAGATCTCACTTGAGTAAATATAAATTAGCTAAAATAAAGCCCTAACGCGTCCATAGTTGATCTTAAATCTTGTAGAATATTGTTTCAAGTGCCGATTGGCTTATGCACATCAGACCTAACAAAAATTATAAACCTAAAACCTGATTCTATCCATTAGCAATAACCACCATCCAAATAGCAGCTATAAAAACACTAATTATTCGTCACATATGTTGCATTTGACCTAAACAGTATATGATAACTCAAAACATACTTATGTTAAATATAGATACAACCAAAATCAATTATGAAATACAACATCCGCTTTTTAATCACTTCAATCGTTATTCGACCCGAAATGATCATAAGGTTATACAATAACTCGCATCTTATCCAACGATAATTACTAAACATAGTTGAGATGATCATGAACACGAATTCAACGGCATCAATCATTAGACATAATAGAACATCCCCTTTTTGATGAATATAATCGTTATTCCACTTAAAACAATCATACCTTAAATAATAACTCACATCTTATCCAATGATAACTACTAAACATGGGTGAGATGATCATGAACATGAATTAAGCGTCATCAATAACTAAATGTAACAGAACATTTGTTTATTTGTAAATATAAACCCTAAGAGTAAAATTAGGGCAAAATTGAATTACCAAAAGTATAGAATCGTAATCGCTTAGCTTCAATTTCTGCTCAAAACCTAAAATTTAACAGAATTAAACAGTAGTTAGTTGAAGATGACTTATTGCATTAGAAATGATGGGTTGAAGATGAGTTAAGTATTTAAATATTTAAGTTTAAGATTTTTAATGGGTTAAAGATAACCATTGAAGATGCTCTTAGAAGATATATTTAATAGTCTGTTAAACCCATTAGAAAAAACAACAGACTAGCTAATCATCTCTTTTGAGCTCCAAAAACGATGAAAATATGAAACATCAAAGTAACAAACATATACATAATATCTTAATTATCAAACCAAGTTCGTTAATATTTGGTTTTCAGATTTTAATACATGGTTAATCTATCTAATGAAACTTTTTATAATTTTACATATATATGAGATCAGTAAAGACGTTAATGGTGTAATTTATATGGAAGACAGTGTCATACTCCTACGTAATGACTATTTCGTCGGTTCATTTATTTGAGTCATAGATTCAGAGCAATATGACATACGCGTTACTCCCGTGTGTATTGTAAAATGTGAGAGTTTTGTAATTCATTTATACTTTAATGGTAAAATATTTAATATTTATAGAATTGTATGAGTGTCTTGTCAAATGTTTTATAGCTCTCTGTAAAACATTTATACCTTTAAGAGATCTTTTGTAAATTTTTTATAATCAAAATACTATTTTAATATTATTATAAATAAAATTATTATTAATTTATTAAAAATATAATTTTATACATTACAATTAATTATGTGCACTAGTTATTTAACTTCGATACTTTATTTGATACTTTAACTTGACAGCGAAATTTTTGGATTCTTTCAAATTTAATTTGGTCTAAACTATGCTACATGTTTGTGCGATTTGCTATTCCTTAATAAGCCTATTATAAACCCCGCATATAAACGTGAGCTTTGTATACAAAAGATTACAAAAATAAAAGATTTTTACATCTATATCTTTAAGTACATAATATAAAGATTGTTATTTCAATAAACTAAAAGTTATATGTGGAGATAAGGTTTAATGGGTTGTAAACATCTCTTCTCTTATATACCAAGAGAACATACAATAAGGACGATCAATATTGAAAGATTTTTAATTGAGCCAATCAGAGAGCTTGATTTACCACGTTGGCAAAATAAAGCCCTCCTATTGGCCAATAAAAGTCAAAATTAAATTATGTTGGTCAAACTGAACTTTTTTAAAAAATGGTGGAGAAATTTGACGGAGAAAAAAACGAAAATACTCAAATCTCAAATGGCCTTGTGAGTTGTGATCGAGCTCCTTTTTTTTTTTAATTTCGAACTTAAGTGTAAATAAACGTTATATTTTGATTGGTTTATAGAATTTACAATAGAACCCTAAACTTTTCATAAGAGTCTAATCTTAGATCTAATTTTAATGGACTTAAGTGTAAATTCCTAAATTTCCATAATTTTTAAAAAGTTTGTATATTTAACAAAAACCCCATATAACCAAAGTACTATTATTTAACTAATCGTAATACTAAAAACAAAACGAAAGTACGCCTAAATATTATTGGGTATATGAACGAGATTTAATATAACATATAAACATTTATATTCAATGAATATAAATTATGTTAAAATATCAAGTTAAACTTCTTAAACAACGGAATTGATCATATTTTCAAACCCGAGCAAATATAGTTGAAATATTATTATGTCATTGTCCGAAACTAACCCGCGTTTAATAACATGTGCATACACAGGTTAAAAACTAGAATACGGATAACGTTCGTACACGGGTTAAAAACTAGAATACAGATAACAATAATTTTTTTTAGGATAAGCAGACTTTCATTACCAACCCAAATCTAACCGAATACAACAAGAAACAAACAAAAGAAGACCAAGCTACAAGATGTAACTAGGTCAAAAGCCACCCTTAAAGGAACAACACAAAACTAAAAAAATGGCCAACTACTACCCAACAACAAAACCAGACAACAAAAAACAAAGGCCATCTCTATCGTAGACCATACATCACTAGGCAACACCAACTTGATCATAAGGTTTCAATCCGTCTCTTATTGTTGAACAACACTTTTTTATTCACCAACTTTCTCGAATCTCTACACCAAAACCCCCATCCTCCCTTAACATATAACGATAAATAAGTTAATTGTAATACCAAAAATCTCTAGATGCACTAGATTACAGATTCCGGATCACAGGAGAATTGGCTTTTAAGAGGGAACGGAGGGCAAGCCCATCCTGATCGTCCGCTACAGTGATCTACGGCCTAGCTTTTTTTAGGGGTAATAATATTAATAATATTATTTAAGTTTATGTGAGTAAGTTTTAAAAAAAAGGCTAGGGGTACTCTCGTCTTTTCCTTTGTGACACCATTAGTCAATTCGGGCAGGCTTTTTCCATATCAATTGACCGTGCTTTTTATTACACACATACTACACACACTTTTTTCACATAGTAAAAGGTTTTCTCTCTCACCTTTTCACCTCTTTTCATTACGAAAACCTTAATTTTGAATAAGTAAAATGATCGATGGAGATAAGGCTCATAAAGAATCCGGCAAAGCTACTACGGCTAAGAAACGGAAATCTCCGGTCGTTCATCGTAATGACAATATACGTTTTTTCTCCCCCGATTTTTTGTAAAGTTTTGTCAATCAACCGGAAAATCGACTATGTTTGCATAATCTAGTGTCGAAATGTTTGTTTATTTTTTTTTTCTTATTTGAGTATTACTAACATTATTTAGTTGTTTACTTGTTGTTATAGCTACTAGAAGAAGTGCTAGAGCAACTCGTTATAGATCTGATCTTCGTGATGAAGATGTTGAGAATCCTATACTTCTTAGCGATAATGAAGGCCATGAGGGCGAAGTTGGTAGTGTTATGAAAGGTATTTTTTTTACTGCATGTTCATTTTAGATGATTGTTTGCCAGTTTGATACGACTTGTTTTCTAAACATGTGTTATATGTAGATATTGCTGCATCTTGTATAAATTTTGATGCATCTTACTTTTTGTGTGTTTTTAATATGACTGTGCGAACTGCATCAAGTATTTTTGGTGTGATTGTTGTTATTTATTATACTTTTTGTGTAATTTTTATAAGTTTTTTGTGATTGTTCTTAGTATGATATGGTTTTTATAAAAAAGTTTAACTGCATCTTGATTTTATATGAATGTTTAAGTTTATGATATGTGTTTATTTAACTTCAAATTTAATTATGTTTAGTTATATGTATGCTATCAAAAAAAAAATTACTACATCATGTGTTTTTTTAACTTCATCATGTGTTTCTTTTTATCCGGATGATGTGTTTTATAACCTGCATCATACTCTTTTAACTACTTTCATGTGTTTTAAGTTTCTTATAATTTTAGTCATGTGTTTTATTTTTTATAACTGCATCTTGATATGTTTAATGTGTGAATGATGCAGTTGTTTTTGTATTACTTTGTTTAGTATTCTATGTTATGCTGCAGTTGTTTGTTTTGGTTATGATTTTTTTGGCATTATCACAACTTGGATGCAAATCACCTTATGCTGATTTTCAATGATGTGAAGCTGGTATGATATTTTAACTGCATCATATATATTTCACTGCATCTTGAGTTAATAGTTAGTTGCATCATGATTTTATTTGTATTTTTTTGTTGTATGTTAATAGTTAACTACATCATGATTTTTCATTTGTAAGTTTTTGTTGTATGTTAATAATTTGCTGCATCATGATTTTATATATGTTTACTGCATCTAGTATATATTATTGTATGTTAAATAGTTAACTGCATCATTATATCTTTATTTTTTTTCTGTTATTTGTTAACTGCTGCAGTTTGTATATTCTCTAGATCACGTTTGTATGTTCAACATGCATGATGCAGTAGCATATCTTTTCTTTTTCATATGTATGATGCAGTAACATGATTGTCTATGTTTTTGTTTTTGACATCATCTACGTATGTACTTTTTTGCATGATGCAGTTGTTAATTGCTTAAACTGTACGTTTTTTAGTAGTTTATTGCATCATATTTTATCCACTTATATGGTTTTTTTGTATGTTAATATTTAGCTGCATCATTATATTTATCGTGTTTTTAAGTGCACCTTTGTATCTAAATAATTAAATGCATCATTACTTTTTTATTAGTAAATTTCATCATGATTTTTGACTTTAGTTTATGTATTTACTTTATTTTTGTAGATAAGTTGAAAAAACTTATGGCTGTGAAGGTGGAGGTTGGAAGAAAAAGGAAAATCATATCGTGCAAAAAAATACAAATATAATAACAATTGATGGATTACGATCCACCAGTTTGTGTTACACGATTTTTGATTTTTTAATGTGCATGTATTATACTCCATCATGTTAGTTTGTTTAATTGTACTTTTGTTTGAAATTTTATTCTAATTATTTCGATTTTGGTTTATATTCAACAGTGTGTACTGTGTACTGAAATACAAAAAAGTAAAAAAAAAAAAAAAAATGGGGCATCCAGGGCTGTTTGTTTGTGGTTGTTTGACAAAAATACCCTCCGTACTTTGACAAACGGTGCACTGTAAGTGGTTACTTTTTCTGCCTTCATTCTCTCTCTTGGGTGGGCGTTCTTCTCTGATCCGTTCCCTCTAGATTACAAGTATCAAAATGAAAGCACGACTTATAAGTATACACAAAACGAATTTATTTAAAATATAATTATTAGTTGTACTTATAGTCGTACCCACTACGTCTAATATCACAAGTACAAGACATCTAATAATGTCAAATACTTATATGCCCGCATATTATACTAAAATTTTAAAATAAATTTGATTCATGTGTAAACTAGAGATATCCTTCAGCTTGCCATTTAGAAAGTTCCCAGTGGCGGATCCAGAAAATTAGATTGTGGGGGGCCTGTTTTAATTACCTTACAAGTCGAAGATTCAAAAACTTACATAAAAAACATCAAACCGTATAAATTAACCTAATCCAGTTCACATAGTGAGGATTATACCATTATTAACCCATTAGCAAATTACTATCACAAAATATATAACTGAAAATTATATACATAACTAATGTAGTGAATCCATAATAATATCAATTTTTAACTAAAACTAACCTTTAAAGTTAAGGTTTCAAAAAATAGAGTGAATGTGTGTAAAATTTTCACTACAGCAATAAAACAATAAACTTATAACAATTTCACAGAAAATATAAAAGTCAAAGGTTTGAAGTTAAATCTTGTTTGTAACGTTGATGAGGCCAAATTTTCATAGATTAATAATTATAATATGGGGGCCAATCACTTCCTTTACTGAAAGTCCATTAAGAAAACATATATACTTATCACTATTAGGCCCAAGTCATGGGGGGCCTGGAACCCCCTACTAAAGGGCTGGATCCACCCATGAAAGTTCCTCTTGACCTGAAAAATAAGTATGTCCATAATCAAATATCTGATCAAGATAATATCATAACTGGACAACATGTTTGTTTTAGTTAGATTATAAGTTGTTAATTAGAATAGGTAACTTGATTACTACCTCCGTCCCAATACAACTATCCACTTTAAATTTTTAAGTCTTTCTTTTTCAATTTCGACCTTAAATTTTTTTGTTTGTGTTATATACTATCCGATGAAAATTATATCAATAAAAATACATTAAAACCCAATCTATTCGTATATTTTGCATCAATTATTATTTAACACAAACAAAAATATTAAGGTCAAATTGTTAAAGATTGAATTTGAAAAGTCAAAATTGGAAACTAATATTGGGACAATGGGATGGAGGGAGTATTAGTTAACGAAAATATTAACAACTGTGAATGAAAAGCCTTGATTGGTAACACAAGATAACCGTAGAATCCTTTAAATAAAATCTTCAGCTACAGCTAATTTGTCGCCAAACACGCCCTAAGACTTGGGAATTCAGTGGTACTAAATTCAGAGGCAGACCTAGAAAATTTAGTCACTGGTGTCACAAAAATTTTGAAATTCCCTCGACTTGGTAGTTTATTAAGTTTGTTTAAACATGAAATGCACCACCTAAATATGAGTGGTGACATTCTTAAAAATTCAATAACTTTTCAACTAACTTTACATTAAGACCATTTAATTGACTGTTGTCACATGTCACCGCTGACTATAATGTGGATCCGTCCCTGACTAAATTAAAGGTCAAAAACCTAAAACTTTCAAATGGCTATACAAAATAAAATAGCATCTTGATGGTTCAGTTGAAATGTCTAAGGCTAGAATAATAGTAAAAGGATACAACCATATAGGATAGCCATGATATAATGATACTTTTTCCTCTCTTATTAAGTCGGTCAGACGGTCACTGTGAGGGTTTTGATAGCTGTGGCGAATATGAAGGGTTAATAACCTCTCTAATCTCTATCAACCTTTAACCATGCTCGGAGGTGAAGGGGTGCCCAATAGGCCATCTTCTCATTAAGTATTTAAATCTAATAATTTGGGCCTCTTTCTAAACTGTGTTTATCCATTCAACAAAAATAAGGCCCAACAACTTTCAGGTAGTCACTAGTCACTAGTCTATACGTAATTTTGTTCCTGGCTTTTCAGTTTTTAATACTACGTACTAGTTAGATTAGATATTTAAATTATTATTAAAATTGCATGATAACTCGTAACTAAACATAACAACAACAAAAGAAGTACGCATACGGTCTGGCCTTATGGGAACTAGTTTCATCCACGACTTCAGTTTTCTCGATTTTCCATCTTATTTAACTCCATAACACTCCAATAGTCTTAAAAGCTACTTTTTATTTTATTTATATCGATGAAAGTTTAGATCTAATGGACTAGTCCCGATAGCTATTGAGAACGACATATTGGAAATTGTTGATTATTAGGAGTTTGTGTCTATGAATGCTTCGAGAATCGCACGATTCTAATAGGATGTTGATCCATTTTGATATGAGAATTTTGTTACACTTCTTTGAAATCTTTATGTTTATAAGAATTTCATAACAGTAATGCACATTTTTATGTCATTATATAAAAAAATATCTTTTTGTTCTGTGTCACGGGGCTACCAAAATTTCAAGCACCTAGTCTGGTGTAACTGTATCCCGACGTGAATACCTCATAGTAATCAATATAACGACCGAACAACCTTGAGCCCTCAATATACAAGTCGATCCAATCAATCAACTTCACACCAAAAGTAGTGCATAAATGACGACACAAGCATGAAAGCAAAACAAAAATAGCACACCAATATGCCAGAAACTGACAAATACATCGGTCAGTAGTTTCATCAAAATCAAGAATCTTTTTTTATATAGATGATATGATAATATCTTAGTGCTTCACTAGTTATTAGAATGATACAAAATGACAACGTTTAGCATCAAATCACGTTATTCCAATTTATTATTATTATAATTTATTCAAGTTCTCTATTCTATGCAAAAGAAGAAAAAGAAAAGTTGCAAGTTATTATACATGTTCAAAATAATAAATTGCATACTAAATAAACTTACATGATTCGATTTTATCATATGTCGTTCTTTTCTCAATGAACACGTGGATATAAAACAAAATACACTTTTAGATCACGTGTAAGGTTTCGAGGAGGAGCCCTTATTTGAGGGGCAGCCCATCTTTCCATCTTAGCTATTGATTTTCTTAACAAGGGGAGAATGTGACACCCGACCAATTAGGGCTAGTAATTAGTGCCTAATCATAGTACTAATACATGTAATTAGGATTAATTATGTGTATCATTATGTGTATCTATATATATATATATATATATTATATACACACACGTATACGATTTGTTTAAATCGTACATTTACATATTCGGATGAATTCCGACATCATAAATACGGACGTTGGTGAACAAATTATTAAATAATATGAAATTATTTAATAAACTCATAAACTCATAAATTTTATGTTGATAATATCTAACAAATCAATTGTATCGTATAAAGTAACCCGTACACTATAAAAACGCGCGAAACGCGCCCGACAATCAAATGAGAACCAAAATATATTTTATAAGTTTAAAATATATCATTTCGAGTAAAACTTTCATTTAAAATATCGTATTTTAAATCGATAACGAAAAACGGCTAATTAAAACGCTACGCGATTAAACCTCCGTAAAACGAACACGCAAATCGAGACCGATAAATAAACGGAACATTTTTATAAATGTTTTCAAGTATTTTAATAAAGACTTCAATCAAAAATATCGAAATTCGAATCGTTATTTAAACACGTGTATAAGACGTTTAACGTCTGAATAAACGTCGAAACGAACGAGGAAACGAACTCCGCACGGAGCACAAATTTTGGGATTAAAATTTGGAGAGTGGAGACCCACACCTTGTATGGGCCCCCTTAAAAATCAGCAGCCCCACCCCAATGCCCCATGCATTATCTTGATCACTTCACACTCCACTCATCATTTACACTCCACTTTTAATCTCACACTCAACTCCTCTCATACCTCTCTCTTTCTCCAACAAAGATCATCATCATCTTTAACCCTCAAACTCAGTCATATTCATCAACATGAAGCACCATTAAATCATCACCAATTTGAAGATCAAGAAGAAGAAGAACAAGAATCAAGCTCTTTTCCCATCACCTCCACTCTTTCTTCACCATTTCTTTGTAAGAAGCCTCATTCTCTTTAACTATAATTACTTGCATGTTGATTATTTTGATGCTATTTTATTCATCTAACATGGTTATGTCCAAACAAAAGCCTAAAAATCGTTTTTATGCATTATACTTGAACATGCAAAAAGTGACAGATTCTGTCTTAAAAAACTTAGCCCACTAAAATGGTCATATCTGGAGTTTTGCTAAGATCTAGACAACGAATTTTTTTTAAAAGTTTCGTATTGAAAAGATCTACAACTTTTGTGTTTTACACTTTTTCCAGATCTGTACGTATTTTTGCGTATAATCCGATCTTTGAGACTGGTCTACATGTGTACGAAAACCGAGTTCGGTTCTTTCGCGAAATTAATTACCTATCTAAATGGACACTATGATTCATGGAAAAATCATGTTATGAACTAGATACATAGGTGATCAGTTGGTAAAAATTGTGAACATTACTTTGGACCAGAAGTTAGTGAAACCAAGTGGCGAAACAAACCGACATAAACCGAAAAACACATTTTGAGACTGTTTTTGACATAAACATAAAACCGACACTTCGGGCCGACCATAAAACGTACCGACAACTTTATAAGTCTTAGTTAACTATTTTAAGACTTGTGTAAAAGTTTCGGATCAAACCGAGCTAGTTTGACCAGTTTGACCATATTTGACCAGATTTGACTAGTTTGACCAGATTTGACCAGTTTGACCATTTTGACTAAGTTTGACCAATTTGACGAAGTTGACTTTCAGAAAACAACATATTTGACCACAACGTTCGGATATAAATGTATACACGTACTTTCGAATACAATAAAAGAAGCTTGAACAATACTTACTACACTAAGTATTCAACACCTACAATAATCAAACCTTATACAAAACTTACATTCGTACAATACAAACTATCACCAACGGTCCGTACATGTTTTCAAAAACACGAAAAAACAAACCAATGTATTTGGACATAACTAGTTGATGGAACAACTAGCATAGATGTTTTGTTGAGACATCTAATTTGCGCGTTTAGGACGCCCAGCAGGTTTCGATCGTTGGAGACGACGTCATTTCCCTTGTACACCATCATTAGTGCTTGATAGCATCACATCAGACTCAGGTGAGTCTCATAGCCCCTATTTTAATGTTTTTACTCTAGGGGTGAGAATACATGCTTGTTTTGTTTTACATGTGAACGCAAGTATCAAATATCGCTATATTGTGTATGAGTTAATCATCTAATCATCATAAGTCCTCATTAGCATAGTTTGGTAATATTTTGTAGCGTGAATGTTAGTGTATGGTACCATATGGGACTGACAATCCCCGTCCGGGTCAGCAAGCACTGACTGGTCAAAACGGACGCATTATCATTTGTTCATACGTGTGTTGATTAGGCATACGCATAGAGGCACCCTCGCTCAGGCACTTAATTGTGATCCTGACACCTCAGTTAAGCTCAGACTATGTGCTCATGGCAGTTATATACATCATTTATCATTTACTTATTTGCTTAATTGCAAATCATTATACTTAAATCTTGCAGTTCATACATTATACTTTATCATTAAACCTGTGAGCTCACCAGCGTAAGCTGACCAATTTAGCATGTATTCTCAGGTTCGCAGCAGCAGTAAGTCTGTTCACTCAGGATGCCCATTAGCTCGAGTCTCATGCAAACCTCAGGAGATTATCATGCATTACTATATTTTGTATAAATTAGTTATGACATAAAATCTCTTACATCAAGCTTTTGTAAACTATTATAATAGTGTAAGACTTTTATAATATCAATGTATTGTAAACGACGCATATAGAGTCGTTCATTATATCTTATGTGTTGTTGATATTTGATTAGTCGCGCCCCGACCCGAATCGCTTCCGCATCATAATCTGGGGGTGCGACAGATTGGTATCAGAGCCTAAGGTTATAGTGAACTAGGTTGCATTTAGTGGGCCTAGACTATGACCGTTAGGCAGTATTCCTTATTAGGTATAACTGGTTCAGTGATTACATCATACGTGTTTAATTTAACATAGCCTAGCTAACTATGTACAATTAAATGAATACGATGTGAAATCTGAAAGGGGTTATGTTGAACAGGAATGCACTAGTTGACTCTGACCACGAGAGAAATCGGGACTTATACTTGTTTTGTGCTAGACACACACTAGGCTATTATGTGATATAGGTGTATATACATACATAGGCCTCACATACGTACTACTCTATAGGCTATTATATGTATTGTAGGTATATATGAATAGGCCTTACCAGCGTACGACTCTCTACGTTATTATATATATCGAATATATATATATAGACCTCACAAGATAATCACTCGTTAATGCTCACGTCATCGAAGCTGACACGTCTTACTACTATCATATCACTAGATATAAAGAACGAGACTTGTTCTCATTTACCACCGTCTATCTATTTATATACGCCTAAAGAATAACTACACGTCTCGCTGTACCGTCACGTACACACTTGAAAGATATCGCTTCGCATTCTTTCCACCATATTATCCTTCGGGATCGCGATCGAAACGTACTACTAGGAAAACTGCTACACTTTAGGCTATATTATATGATATGATATGATATGATTATGAATATAGGCCTCACTTGTTAAACGCTCTTGCCATAAAAGATGGCAGACTCATCATCTAGACAAACTACACGTACTTCATCGTCTATCTCTCTCTCACGTCGCAGCCACTCAGAAGCACTCGTGGCTAGACGCACTATTAGCTCATATCGAGCCAGACCATATCACAACCCAGCCGTCACAGAAAACGTATTTGCGATAGATCGCCATTGAGTTCTTGCTCATCAGTGGAGCTGGTTACCAATGGTTGTTGCTACATGGAGAATCGAGAAAAACGTTGAAATCCCTGCTGATGTTGGAAGATACTCAGCTATGGATCTTTCCCCTTATACTCAAGAACCGACACATCTCTCCATGCCCGTGTTAACTGCCCGCTTGCATCGTCACGCACGCAGGTTACACTACTTGAAAATCGAACAACACGAAACTCATTCAAATTGGATGGAACTAGCTCAAGGCCGCATCGCTCAGATGTACTTGGATCAGGAAGACATCTCCGAAACTATCCATCATACTCACGGTCAAATGAAGGAAACCACCGCAACCACGGAGAGCGTTCATGATCAAGTAATTAGTAATCGAAACAAAATCTTGCACATACAAGGACTCCTCTAACTGCAAGTCTCAAAATTTCAAAAGGCACTGAAGGTGCTATTAGGTTGTTACGTAGGATGGAAATAACTCTGGTTTTAACAAAAGAAAGTATTCTGGGAACCCCAATCAAAATCAACCATCATCGAAAAGGTCTGATACTGTTGAGTCCTACACCTCTGGTCCAGAATCTAAAAAGAGCTATTCAGGGAATGAACCCTTCTGTTCAAAGTGCCGCAGACATCATGAAGGTCCTTGCGGTACTCCATGTGGAAAATGTCAAAGGTATGGGCATCTGGCCAAAGACTGCAGATCTACCAATACCAACACCGCCACTGACAAACCTAAGTCCTGCTATGAGTGTGGAGACACAGGGCACTTTAGGAATGAGTGCCCAAAGTTGAAGAACAAGGGCAACAACACTGCTAAAGGAAGAGCTTTCGTGCTGAACTCCAAGGAAGCCCGTCAGGACCCGAATGTGGTCTCGGATGATAAGTACATGGTAGATTTAGCTAATGATAAACTCATAGAGACCGATAGTGTAATCCCAAATTGCACTTTAAACTTAGCCGACGATTTCTTCACCATTGATCTCATTCCTGTTGAGATTGGAAGTTTCGACGACATTGTTGGCATGGATTGGTTGTCCAAGCACCGCGCTGAAGTTATCTGCTACAATAAAGTTGTCCGCATTCCTCTCGTCACCGGTAGTACTTTAGTCATACAAGGGGAGACCGGTGGGACGAGATTGAATATCATATCATGCATGAAAACCGGCAAATACCTGAGAAAAGGTTATCAGGCAATCCTCGCGCACAATATGGAGAAAAAGTTGGAAGAGAAGCGACTTAAGGATGTGCCCATCGTTAGAGCCTTTCCAGAAGTCTTTCCCGAAGACTTTCTTGGTCTACCACCACTGAGACAAGTTGAGTTCTCAATCGACCTCGTGCCCGGGGCAGCACCCATTGCACGAGCACCTTATCGCTTAGCCCCATCTGAATTGCAGGAGTTGTCCACTCAATTACAGGAACTTCAGGACAAAGGATTTATTAGACCAAGTTCTTCACCTTGGGGAGCCCCGGTCCTGTTTGTGAAAAATGGCGGTTCATTCAGGATGTGTATCGACTACAAAGAGTTGAATAAATTAACCATCAAGAACCGTTACCCACTCCCTCGTATTGATGACCTATTCGACCAACTTCAAGGGTCAAGTTTCTATTCGAAGATAGATCTACGATCAGGTTATCATCAGTTACGAGTTCGTGACATCGACATCCCAAAGACTGCCTTCCGAACTCGCTATGGGCATTACGAGTTCCAAGTGATGCCATTTGGTTTGACAAACGCACCGGTTGTATTCATGGATCTTATGAACCGAGTGTGCAAATCATATCTCGACAAGTTTGTCATTGTCTTCATCGATGACATTCTCATCTACTCGCGCAATGAACAGGAACACGCGCAACATCTCAAAGACCTTCTAGAACTTCTTAGACACGAAGAGTTATATGCTAAATTCTCTAAGTGTGAGTTCTGGATGCAAAACGTTCAATTCCTTGGTCATGTGATTGACAGTCAGGGAATTCATGTAGATCCATCAAAGATTGAGGCTATCAAATGCTGGCAAGCACCTACAACGCCGACCAAAGTACGCCAATTCTTAGGCCTGGCTGGTTACTATCGACGCTTCATTGATAATTTCTCCAAAATAGCCCAACCTCTCACGACACTGACTCAGAAGGAAAAGAAGTTCAATTGGACTGATAAGCAGGAGTCAGCATTTCAACTATTGAAACAAAAGCTTTGCAGCGCACCCATTCTATCATTACCCGAAGGCAACGATGACTTCGTGGTATACTGCGATGCCTCACACCAAGGTCTTGGTTGCGTGTTGATGCAACGGGACAAGGTTATTACCTACGCCTCCCGATAACTCAAGGTTCACGAGAAGAACTACACGACTCATGATCTCGAACTAGGAGCCGTAGTGTTTGCACTCAAAATCTGGAGACACTATCTGTATGGCACAAAATGTACCATTTTCACCGATCATAAAAGCCTTCAGCATATATTCGATCAGAAGGATCTCAACATGAGGCAACGTCGTTGGATCGAGTTGCTCACCGATTATGATTACGAGATCAAATACCATCCGGGCAAAGCAAATGTTGTTGCCGATGCCCTTAGTCGAAAGGAACATTCAAAACCACTTCGAGTCTGAGCCCTCGGCATGATCATTCATAATGACTTTATCATTCAAATCCTCACCGCTCAACTTGAAGCATTGAAACCCGAAAATCTGAAAAATGAGGCCTCGCGCAACATGGAGAAACAGTTCGAAACCAAACCCAACGGGGTCAAGTACTTCGCGAACCGGATCTGGTTGCCCTACTTCGGAAACCTTCGAGACTTGGTGATGGATGAAGCTCACAAGTCCAAATACTCTATACATCCTGGATCAGACAAGATGTATCATGGCATCAAGGGATTATACTGGTGGCCATACATGAAAGCAGAGATCGCTACATACGTTAGTAAGTGCCTCACATGTTCTAAAGTCAAAGCTGAATATCAGAAACCCTCCGGTCTGCTGCAACAACCGGACATTCCTGAGTGGAAATGGGAGCAAATCGCTATGGATTTCATCACTAAACTCCCGAAAACATCAAGCGGTTGCGATACCATTTGGGTGATCGTTGATCGTCTCACCAAATCTGCACATTTCCTCGCTATCAAAGAAACTGATAAAATGGAACGCCTCACACGAATCTATCTGAAGGAGATCGTATCCCGACTCGGCGTTCCTACCTCGATTATCTCCGACAGAGATAGTCATTTCACTTCTCAGTTCTGGAGATCATTGCAGAAATCCTTAGGTACTCGTCTGGATATGAGTACAGCCTATCATCCACAAACTGACAGCCAAAGTGAAAGGACAATTCAAACACTGGAAGATATGCTACGCGCCTGCGTAATTGACTTCGGTGCAAATTGGGAACATCATCTGCCATTGTGTGAATTCTCGTACAACAACAACTATCATACCAGCATTGGAGCTGCGCCATTCGAGGCACTGTACGGTCGTAAGTGCCGGTCGCCTATCTGTTGGACCGAAGTGGGAGACAGCCAACTCACTGGTCCTGAAATCATTCATGAAACCACCGAGAAGATCGTTGGTATCCAGCAACGGCTGAAGGCCGCACGTGATCGTCAGAAGAGTTATGCTGACGTAAGACAAAAGCATCTCGAGTTCCAGGTTGGGGATCGAGTATTACTCAAAGTATCACCTTGGAAAGGTGTCATCCGCTTCGGCAAACGTGGAAAGCTAAACCCTAGATACGTTGGACCTTTTGAGATCCTTGAAAGGATTGGTCCAGTCGCATATCGATTACAAATACCTCCCGAGCTTAGTAACGTGCATCCCACATTCCACATTTCTAATCTTAAGAAATGCCTGTCCGATGAGACACTCATTATCCCGCTCGAGGAGATTCAAATCGACGACAGACTTCATTTTGTCGTGACACCAGTGGAGATCATGGACCGTGAAGTCAAACAACTTAAACAAAGTCGTATCCCTATCGTCAGAGTTCGGTGGAATTTGCGGCGTGTTCCGGAATTCACCTGGGAACGGGAAGACCAAATGCGACTCAAATACCCACATCTTTTCACAGACTCTCCTCACACGACAACTCAGAGCTAAATTTCGGGACGAAATTTTCTTAACAAGGGGAGAATGTGACATTCGACCAATTAGGGCTAGTAATTAGTGCCTAATCATAGTACTAATACATGTAATTATGATTAATTATGTGTATCATTATGTGTATCTATATATATATATATTATATATACACACACGTATGCGATTTGTTTAAATCGTACATTTACATATTCGGATGAATTCCGACATCATAAATACGGACGTTGGTGAACAAATTATTAAATAATATGAAATTATTTAATAAACTCATAAACTCATAAATATTATGTTGATAATATCTAACAAATCAATTGTATCGTATAAAGTAACCCGTACACTATAAAAACGCGCGAAACGCGCCCGACAATCAAATGAGAACCAAAATATATTTTATAAGTTTAAAATATATCATTTCGAGTAAAACTTTCATTTAAAATATCGTATTTTAAATCGATAACGAAAAACGGCTAATTAAAACGCTACGCAATTAAACCTCCGTAAAACGAACACGCAAATCGAGACCGATAAATAAACGGAACATTTTTATAAATGTTTTCAAGTATTTTAATAAAGACTTCAATCAAAAATATCGAAATTCGAATCGTTATTTAAACACGTGTATAAGACGTTTAACGTCTGAATAAACGTCGAAACGAACGAGGAAACGAACTCCGCACGGAGCACAAATTTTGGGATTAAAATTTGGAGAGTGGAGACCCACACCTTGTATGGGCCCCCTTAAAAATCAGCAGCCCCACCCCAATGCCCCATGCATTATCTTGATCACTTCACACTCCACTCATCATTTACACTCCACTTTTAATCTCACACTCAACTCCTCTCATACCTCTCTCTTTCTCCAACAAAGATCATCATCATCTTTAACCCTCAAACTCAGTCATATTCATCAACATGAAGCACCATTAAATCATCACCAATTTGAAGATCAAGAAGAAGAAGAACAAGAATCAAGCTCTTTTCCCATCACCTCCACTCTTTCTTCACCATTTCTTTGTAAGAAGCCTCATTCTCTTTAACTATAATTACTTGCATGTTGATTATTTTGATGCTATTTTATTCATCTAACATGGTTATGTCCAAACAAAAGCCTAAAAATCGTTTTTATGCATTATACTTGAACATGCAAAAAGTGACAGATTCTGTCTTCAAAAACTCAGCCCACTAAAATGGTCATATCTGGAGTTTTGCTAAGATCTAGACAACGAATTTTTTTTTAAAGTTTCGTATTGAAAAGATCTACAACTTTTGTGTTTTACACTTTTCCAGATCTATACGTATTTTTGCGTATAATCTGATCTTTGAAACTGGTCTGCATGTGTACGAAAACCGAGTTCGGTTCTTTCGCAAAATTAATTACCTATCTAAATGGACACTATGATTCATGGAAAAATCATGTTATGAACTAGATACATAGGTGATCAGTTGGTAAAAATTGTGAACATTACTTTGGACCAGAAGTTAGTGAAACCGAGTGGCGAAACAAACCGACATAAACCGAAAAACACATTTTGGGACTGTTTTTGACATAAACATAAAACCGACACTTCGGGCCGACCATAAAACGTACCGACAACTTTATAAGTCTTAGTTAACTATTTTAAGACTTGTGTAAAGTTTCGGATCAAACCGAGCTAGTTTGACCAGTTTGACCAGATTTGACCAGATTTGACTAGTTTGACCAGATTTGACCATTTTGACTAAGTTTGACCAATTTGACGAAGTTGACTTTCAGAAAACAACATATTTGACCACAACGTTCGGATATAAATGTATACACGTACTTTCGAATACAATAAAAGAAGCTTGAACAATACTTACTACACTAAGTATTCAACACCTACAATAATCAAACCTTATACAAAACTTACATTCGTACAATACAAACTATCACCAACGGGCCGTACATGTTTTCAAAAACACGAAAAAACAAACCAATGTATTTGGACATAACTAGTTGAGGGAACAACTAGCATAGATGTTTTGTTGAGACATCTAATTTGCGCGTTTAGGACGACCAGTAGGTTTCGATCGTTGGAGACGACGTCATTTCCCTTGTACACCATCATTAGTGCTTGATAGCATCACATCAGACTCAGGTGAGTCTCGTAGCCCCTATTTTACTGTTTTTACTCTAGGGGTGAGAATACATGCTTGTTTTGTTTTACATGTGAACGCAAGTATCAAATATCGCTATATTCTGTATGAGTTAATTATCTAATCATCATAAGTCCTCATTAGCATAGTTTGGTAATACTTTGTAGCGTGAATGTTAGTGTATGGTACCATATGGGACTGACAATCCCCGTCCGGGTCAGCAAGCACTGACTGGTCAAAACGGACGCATTATCATTTGTTCATACGTGTGTTGATTAGGCATACGCATAGAGGCACCCTCGCTCAGGACCTTAATTGTAATCCTGACACCTCAGTTAAGCTCAGACTATGTGCTCATGGCAGTTATATACATCATTTATCATTTACTTATTTGCTTAATTGCAAATCATTATACTTAAATCTTGCGGTTCATATATTATACTTTATCATTAAACCTGTGAGTTCACCAGCGTAAGCTGACCAATTTAGCATGTATTCTCAGGTTCGCATCAGCAATAAGTCTGTTCACTCAGGATGTCCATTAGCTCGAGTCTCATGCAAACCTCAGGAGATTATCATGCATTACTATATTTTGTATAAATTAGTTATGACATAAAATCTCTTACATCAAGCTTTTGTAAACTATTATAACAGTGTAAGACTTTTATGATATCAATGTATTGTAAACGACGCATATAGAGTCGTTCATTATATCTATTGTGCTGTTGATATTTGATTAGTCGCGCCCCGACCCGAATCGCTTCCGCATCATAATCTGGGGGTGCGACACATGACATGTAAATACCTACAAAGAATAGCGAAAATACAAAGATTGTCGCCTTGCATATATATAAAGTTACATCATCATCAGTTTCTCAACTACAGTTATATATATATATATTTAATTAATGTGATTGTAATTGTTATTAGTGGTTATATAAGTTACATAATTCTTTTCATTAATAGGTCAAAATTTATAGCCTTGGTCAATTATGCATTTCATATTATGAGTTACTAACATTGAATTTGTTTTACAGTTGTCAATTACATTTCATATCATGAGTTAAACGTATTACGTATGGACCAATTTTGGACATCACTGGATCATTAAATCCATATGGTATGTTACATATTGTAAATTTGAGTGAGGGTAGTATTGTAGATTGTATTGTTCCTTTTTTAAGAAAATTAAGACTTGGAGTTCAAATGGTTTATTAAGTAGTATAGAAGTATAGATATAGATAAAGGAGTGATTTTTTTTCCATGTAGTCTAAGACACAAATTGAAGCTGTTTTTGTGTATGTCAAAACTCAAAAGAAGTGTCACAATTGATGCATGGGTGTATTGACAAAGCAGTTTGGCTTTTGCAACGATGCTTGGTGTCATGATGGAAAACAAGTTGGGGTTGTATTATTTGAAGGAGAGATAGTCCCGTGTTTGAAATGGTGAGTATGGATGTAATTCTGATTCTTCTACTCATGATTACCTTTTTCGTATGTTGGGGTCTAATCCGAAGCATCTATCATATACTCTTCGTGCAAATAAATACTTTCGAATTGTTAGTAAGATTGATATCAAAATAGGGGCAGAGCTAAAATGAGGGCAGCGGAATGTTCTAAGGTATTAATGACAATTTTAATATTTTGCCCCCTTAAAACTATGAAGAATGAACAAAAAATATATATTTTTGTCCCCTTTGTTTCAATTTCCTAGCTCCGCTAACCAAAGGTGTGTAGATTCATGTGGATCATCAACTCCGGGTGTTATATAGATGGGGGAACCTAGCTCCGCTAACCAAAGGTGTGTAGATTCATGTGGATCATCAACTCCGGGTGTTATATACATGGGGGAACCTACAAATAATATGTTTACCAACAATGTGCAATCGAAATTCTCAATTGGGCTCGTAGGCCCGAAGGAAGTGACCAACTATGAACTCGTATAAACAATCCATGGTCCAAAGTGTTCATAATTTTCATTCATAAGAAATTATGATTTAGAGAATGGGCAGTGGAGTCGTGGAGACCCATAGTCCAAAATAATCCAACAAGGATGAGAAATAAGTAGTAACAAGCTTAATCATAAAAGAAAGATTCCTAATCATAAGCAAGAAGATTCTCACAAAGTTACGTAATTGGTCAGAATAAGAAAATATAAAATGCGTAATGCCCATGTCTAAGTTACTAAAAAAGGAATCTTTCTCAAAAGAAGACAATAAGTTATTTCTTATCCCAAAAATTAAGAAAAAGATTCTAAACACATCAATCATTTCGGAGCTCTTGATTCCTCAATCAACTTCCTGAGTTCTCGAATATTCTTATATGTTAATGGTTTGATGAAGTAGTGGAGAACCCCTTTAACTTTGCAACTGTTTGTATCAAAAACAAGAATTATTATATTTATTTTCTATGAAACTTTATTAATAATAGACAACAAGGCTTCTGTTCGTGCTTCGCTACGAAAATATATTAGGAATACCTATTATCATAATAGATTTATGGTTTATAGAACAGTGTTGGTAATACATTATATATTGTCATCTATCTTATATACAAAAGGACAATAGTGATGACATCACTATTGCTGACTTGTCACTCTCTAATGCAATAGCCTTGCTTACGTGTCGTGCTCTAATTAAATCGCTGATGTCACATGCCTTTTAGATTTCCTTCCACGAAAATAGATAATACAAAAAATAATAATTAATTCATTCCTTTTGTAAAAAGATTCCCTGCCATCTATATACGATTTTCAAAAAACCTAATTCACACGCAGGTAACCTAATAACAACAATTGGTAACCATCCGCATTCCACAACACGCACTGTTTGATCCTTAATTACCTAAGTGAGGTCGAGATTTATTAATCTTATTTGACCTTTTAGAGGCTGAGAGAACCTTTGAATTAGCCATGGCAAAAGCATCAATGGTTGATGATCCTTAAAACAAAAACCAAGAGCTCGTGAAATAGATTGACATATGTCAGGTTAGATTATCTTACATTAATTTTATTTATATTTTTTTCTGGTAGTTTTAAAGTATACTTGGTTTGTAATGTGTAGGAGGAGAACAAAATCCTGGATAAAATGAATCGACGGAAAGTTTTAGAGGTTGAGAAGCTAACTCAAAGTGTTCGTGAGCTCGAAGAAGCTGCTTTAGCATGGATGGGTTTGGTTGATAATGGGTCAAGGGACTGCTTGAAAGTGTACATATACAGATCATATATCAATAGGCCACACTCTAGCTCAAGCAGCAATAGCGATATAAGCCAAGAAAACAGCTGAAATTTTGCTGATGTGTAACACCCTGTTTTTGGGCCTAGAATTTTAATATAAAATATCAAATGGAAATTGATATTTAATGTATTTTGGAAATAAATACACGGGTTTACTTAAAAGTAAATGAGTAAAATAGTCATTTGGTTCATTGTGACTAGTAAAATGGTAATTGTTTTAATTAGTTCTAAATGACAGTAAAAGAAAAGATAATGTTTCGTAAAATGGTTTTAGGTTCCAGACTACAGGGTAAATGGGGTATTATATTTTATGACTCATAATGAATTTAATGGAGGGGTCGACACTTGTTTCTTGAGTTAACACGTGTCTCAATCTCTCAACTTTACATCTCCACTTGCACTTTTGAATACTCAGAGAAAATCAAAAAGAAAGAAATCCTCTAACCAATAACGATGGCTGTGATTTTAATTTAACAACATTTTGTCATCATTCTTGAATTCTTCATTTGGCTTGCATCGTCATCATCTACCTATTTTCCATTGTAAGTATTATTGATTTCATTTACTTATAATTGGATTTGATGTTAATAATTGAAAGATGTTAATGATTGATTGTTTCTATTATATATTTATAGTTGTTATAAGAAGTTAGAATCTGGGTAAAAATCGTATATTGCATTTGTTTGTTGAATGTTTGGGTTTTTGGTTCGGATGAACTGTAAACAGCAGCAGGAGGCGCAGGTGGTAGGGTATCCACGGCGGGGATCCTCCATCCCCGGCGGGTACATCGGCAGCAGCAGCAGATTAGTTTCTGTTTTATTATATAAGTGAACTTTTGATACATATATTTGATCTTATATGATAGTAATTAAAATAAATGAGTAAAATTAAGTATTAAGTTGTTGTAGTATGATTGAATAGACTTAATATGATTATTACGAACTGGATCTTTGTTAGAAATTATTACTAATTTGGAATATTGTAATCCTAAATTGAGAACTTGTTTGTAATATGTTTATTTGATTAATAAACATGAAATATAATTGATAGTAAATTATTATGATATTATATTGGTTTAATTCTTGTTTTAAACTTATTACTAATTGGGATTGTTTAGTTATAAGTTTATATGATAATTGAACTAGAAGGTTAAGAAAGTAAAGTATAATTGAGATTACAAGGGGTTATACTTTGATATGTGAATAATATTGATATGTACATTGTATAGAGTTATACGTTGAAATGTAAAATAGTTATGATTAATGGGTTATACTTAGAAATCTAATATTATTATGTAAATAACATTTGATTCTTAATTATATTAATTATAAATTTAAGATTTATTGGAATAAGTTACTGACTTGTTATTATTCCTATTCTCAGATAATCAGAAGGCTCGGTAACATTAGACCACCGAGTGGACACCAAAGGTTTTGGTGAGTGGATCTCTGGCTCTCAGGGTAACTTGGTTGTAACAGATTCGGTTACAACGAGTTATCATGGTTTGATCCATTTTAGACTGTTAGCCGTTATATTGCATTATAAATTGTGCATTTGTTGTATATGGTCTGAGGACGTATATTGATTTGGTTATCATGATTAGATACATATTAGACTGTTAGTCTACTTTATTGCATTTTGAGTTGTGCATTGTCATATATGGTCAAGGGACGTATATGGACTCGATTATCATAGTTTGGATTATTATTTACACATTGTCATATATGGTCAAGGGACGTATATGGACTCGATTATCATAGTTTGGATTATTAATTACACAATTGTCATATATGGTCAAGGGACGTATATTGACTAAGTTATTATAGTTTGCATTATTACATGTGCATTAGTCGTATATGGTCAGCGGACGTATATGGACTTAGATTGTACATTTGCTATATATGGTCAGTAGACGTATATTGATTTGAATTACATTGTTGCATTAATATTTGGTGCATGGGTCATAATTGGTCAGCGGACGTTTATGACTTTATTTGTGCATTTAACATATATGGTCTTTGACGTATATGTGTACGAGGGGTCAATGGAATATTGGGCTTATGGATTATTGTTAGGCCAGGTTAGAATCTGGATACACGAGTTGTATGGAGATTCTTTGTTGGTGGGGCAATAATGTAAGCTATCGGTAAACGTCTGTAGGGGCCTGCAGTTGGTTACAAGTGTTCTTGGGGGCCACCGCGGCAATGGTTTCCAAGGACCACCGATCCTCTTGTATTTTATGTGGCATCTTATTTGATATTGTGTGCATCTTGATATATTTGTTGTAAGCAAATGTGTTAGAGCTAAGTTATGCTGTTAGTTAGTGATCTTCTCACTTAGCTTTACGCTAACCCCACGTTGCTAAACTTTTTACAGGTTATGTATTGGTTTGGATCGGGCAACGGGATCTGGATGGAATGTTTGACAGCTAGTGCGGTTACTCTGATTATTTTGTGAAAAGTCAGAAGTAATGATTTTGAAGTTAAATATAACAACCGGTTTTATATATACGGTTTTGATTATATTGATAATATTGAAAAGATATGTTTTTAGTGTTACATATAACATCCAATTGTGTTATTGGTAAATGATTTTGTAATTACAAATTTGAATAATTGGAAGGTTTTGAAAAGGTCACATTTTAAGGAATGTTTTAATTGGGACGAACGCTTTCGAAATTTGGTAAATATATGTTTTGTATTGAAAACGACACGTGGTATTTTTATAAGAAAAGTAGGGTCTTACATGATGGTGGTGAGAGGGGAGTAGAATACAAAGGAGTAGGACAAAAGGGGGCATCTACAAAAAAGAGTAATTAATATTTGCTAATGTGGACTTTGTATCAACTATATATTACTTACATGTCTTTCTTATTTTTTTTAATTATTTTGTGGGGTTAATCCATTCAGATGTATAGGACAATGAAGAGCAATGACAAAGGATCAGCTAGTAATGTATTTGGATCTTTTTTTCTTCTTCAAGATAGGACCCCCTTGATCGAAATTAAATATATTGTCTTTGATAGTGCCAAATGAAATTAATGGGGTGGTCTACACATGCATGATTTTTGTGTAAGAATTCATGTGTTTGCAGATGGAATAGCAGATATGGATAAATTAACCCAAGGACTACAAGGTCATTGCTTGAAGTAGGGGGAGATATTAGTTTACCATCAACTACACTACAAATATCCCATAGGTCTGTGTGTAAGTGTGTTTGGTTCAATAGGGAGTGACATTGTAAATTGTAAAATAATTTTAAGGTATGCTAAAAGTCAAGTGGAAATGGGACAAATCTGTAAGTTAGTAGTAGTGTTAATAATAAGGTGACATTTGGGGTTCAATTTTATATAAGTATGGTACAAAAAGAAGACATTTGATGGTGTATATTGAATTAGTTAACTCACATTATACAAACGACAGGGATGGGTATGCAGAGCACGTTGAATATGTTTTTGAAATTTCAATGGTGTGACAGCAAAAGGTTGACATCGAAGGTCTTTAGCTGGGATCGATGGCTTAATTAAGGTAGGCAATATGCAGGTGGTGTCATATAGACTTAAGAAAGGTGATATGCGGGTGGTGACAAGTGGGTAATATAGCTGGGGTGTTGACCGATTGAAATTGTGGTCTTGGAGTAATGGTAGCAGCTCAAAAAATAAGGTGCGATATCTAAGTGAGGTCATAAGGAATTTTGTTGTTTGTGTATATTTTGTGATATATTAAAATGTAAATAGGAGTTAGGAAACAGGAAAGTGCATTAGTGTCTTTGGTATTGATGGGTCCCCTTTATTATCAGTAAAAACTTTTCCGTAATACTTATTACATGGACAATACTTTTCTTTATACTAAATTTGAAATTGAAAATTGTAAATAAAAGAGTAGCTTTTAGTCCGATGAATATGTTCTACTTCTTATCTGTTTGGTCTTTGCAACTGTTTAATAAATTGATGATTCTCTTAATGTCTATTTTAGGAAAACATAAATTTTTACTTTGAATAATCAATAATAAATATGGAGTATATGATAATTCTTACCCATACACCTAAAAGCAAAAGGCTATACAATAAATAATAATATAACAGTTATTTGTCATTTAATTGAAATGTATATATACTTATTCTATACTTACAATTTACTTTTCTTTTAGTTCACATGAAATTCATTCAAAAGTATTGAAAATGGTGTTATTATTAATCATGTATTAGGTGTCAAGAAAGTAATAAAATCAGATTAGTAGTTTATGGTGGGCTTTTGTGCTCATTTTATGCTTAATTTTTATTGTTTTAAACTTATACATATGCTATGAAGTTCACGGCCCAAATAAATAACCTGACCTAATTGACTAAGTGTAGAATACTTTGCTTTTTGTTGGCATATAATTATATTTATGGATAAAATATTTATACTTCTTTTGCATAAAGTTGTAGTATTTAGTATAATTAAAAAGTAACATGATTGGGGATATAAACTAAATGTACATATTGAGGTACATATAAATTTAATAATAATTCACTCATTATGTTTATACTAAATTTAAAAAAATTTGTATTATTGAATAATGTTAATAAGAGTAGAAACCTTTTTCTACAAACTTTTATAAAAATTAATATGTTTTTGTTATCATTTTTCAAACCCGTGTATTCACGGGTCAATTAACTAGTATATACATAAATTTAAATGATATTATTAGATTAGATTAGATGCTACATAAGGTAAAATATTTTATGCATGTACCCTAGTATATTTTAATAAATATTTCATTCGTTCCATTCAAAGTGCTCACTTTGACTTTCCACATAGTTTTAGGATTCTCCACTAACTACACTATTCATTATTCAAATAACATATTTACCCACTAAGTCCATTTCGATTGGTTGAAACGTGAAAGTAAACACTTATTTGGGACAACATAAAATAGTAATGTGGACATTTGTAGTGGGATGAGGAGAATATTTATAAAACTAAATAAAAGCAACTTTCATATTCGTTTGGAAAAAAAGTAATTAAACTAATTGCTTTAAAATTTTAAAAATCCACCAAATTCGTGAGACACCGTATTGGTGAATTTAGGGATAGGTGGGAGTCGAACCTGCGCCCATTTGGTGTGTCGCTGATCAATGACAGCGAGAGCTTTACATCTATAACACCACAGAAATTGAAGAGACATTTTTTTTATATCATTCGGAAGCGAGTAATACAAATCATGCATTATAGATTGCATATTTCATATGTTCAAAGCACAATCTATGCATGCATGATGAGTTAGTACAATAATCATAATAACTTCAAGTATCAAGCTAAGTGTTATTCAAATTCAAAACATATGTTCAAAACGATAACATGTTTATAAAATTCAGAGTAGGCAGTCAAACATTCTTCAAACCAACTTCTTGCCCACCCACATCAAAAGTAATCTGCAAGAAGTGAGGAGAGGGATTAGCACGAAGCTAAGTGAATAAATCACAACTACCAATCTAAAATAGCATAGCAATTGATCACCACAACAAATACATCAAAGAGGATCGGTGGTCCTTGAGATACCCTCATGCCGCGGTGGTTCCCCAAGTAACACTTATAACCACTGAAGGCCAAACAGTGGTCTTACCGATAGTTTAGTACTATTACTACATACGACATGACTTCAATAAACAACACATGTACAAAGTCATCACGTCGTCCAAAGTAATAGTACCCAAACCCAATGTCATATTGACCCCTGACAAAATAGCACATTCCATAATTCTCATGGCAAATATGCACTTCTACAAAGTATAACAGTAAAACCATGTTTACCCGTTGTAACCAGATTGTTACAACTAATTCAGACTGAGAGTCAATGATCCACTCACCCTTTACAGTCACCGCATTCGCTCAAAGTTCTAATATTATTGAGTCTTCGGTTTATCTGAGAACACAAGAGGATTACAAGTTAATACTCATTTCATGAGACACATAACTTTCATTAGACACTTATCATTAGTTCAGTATGCATTAGGTATCATAAAGATAATATACAAGTCGATTAACACAATTCCTAGCAAGTTAGAATAATAAGTTCTGCAACCACTGGGAATCCGCCGGATTCCCTGTGAATCCGCCGGATTCAAACGAATACGGCCGGATTCACAGGAATCCGCCGTATTCCCACACCCTTTCCAGCTACAAATTGAGACAGACCAGCCTCAAAGGAATACGCCCTATGAATACGCCGGATTCCCGTGAATCCGGTTTCCAAAAGGCCGGAATCCGCTGGATTCATATGAATACGGCCGGATTCCCGTTAATTCAGAGTGTCATTAAAAAGGGGGAATCCGCCGGGATTCCCGTGAATCCGCCGGATTCCCAAGATCATCAGACACGCCCAGTTTCTGCAACAACCCAATTCGGACCAAAATCACAAACCACAAAATTTCAGATGCACGGCTCGTTATTACTAAGTAAGTAGTCCTAAACATCAACATACAACATGTTGAAACAACTAGCAATCATCATCAAGCTCTCAAATTCAAGTATACATCAATGTTCTAACCTAAATAAACCTAACTAAAATTTACTCAATTAAAGTTGAAGAACTCCCACACTTCAACAAATCGACATGAAATCGAACTAACAAGATCATTTAAACACATACAAACGCCAACTTGGTTACATAAATCATTACCCCTAATTATCAATGTATTCATGCAAATTTAATAGAGTACTTACAATTGCAAGAAAAAGGGAGATGATAATGAAGATGCTGATGATGAAGAAGAATCAAGACTTTACTACAAATTGCTAGATGGTTCTTCCTTCTGATTTCTCTTTAATTTCAATTGTAGGTGTGTGTGTTCTTTAACTTAGAAGAAATGAGGAAACCAAATGAAATGGAAAAAAAAAGGAAAGGTGGGAAGTTAGGTGCCAGCCTAACTTCCACCTCTATACAACACAGTGTACAACTTATATCCGCTCTAACTCTATTGTCTGGAACCTAAAAACTAACTGCGAGAAAATACATCTTATTTTACCGATAACTATGATAATTTAAAACAAGTAATAATTCATGTATCACAATGAGTCATTTAACCATTTAACCTATTAATTTCAATTAGCCAAATTATATGAATTATTTATAAACTCAATTAAATAATCAAATAAATTAAGTAAATTACCAATTTCTCCTAGGCCCGAGACGAGGATGTTACAACATCTTCAAATCAATAAAAGGCAAAAGTCACTGCCAGAATAACAGCTAGTCGCTGAAGATCAATAGTTCAAGTCATTCTACAAGAGCATGTTAGCTCGCATTGAGTAAGGAGAATTAATGTATCTTCAGTGACTATTCAATAAAGCCTCTCAATCATCAAGTACAGAAAGTACTGTACTTATCTATACATCAGCAAGAGCGTTCCTACTTGAAGTATGTCCGAAAGATTACGTGGCAGCGAATGATTGGTTTTAAGGTAACGAGATATTTGCGGTAACAAAATTGGGACCCGCAGAATATCGGTTCATCAGAGATCAAGCCAATCAAGCAGCGACACGTGTCATTCCAAGATCCTATTTTATAGGAGATATTTTAGGAACTCTTGTAGTATAAATAGTCCAGTGTTTTGTACTGTAGAGGCTAGTCGTTCAATCGTGTTAATCACTTGTGTGTCAGTGAGTAGTCAGTCTAAGCACGTATTGACGACCCAGCGAGTGAACAGTCAGCGTGTTTGTCCACTGCTGTTCATCTCATTTGTAATAGTTAGCTTGTGTGTTTGATTTGGATTAGCTTGGGCTAGTCCATTCCGCAATCAACACTTGTGAATTTTATGATCAATATAATTCACCATTTACGCTGCTATTACTTTGTTACTTTGATATTGTCATATCTATATATCTGTTATACTCTGCATCTGTTAATCAATTAACAAATAACCAAGTAACTTAAATAAAATCAGAATTAGTTGTTAAACTGTATTCAACTCCCCCTTCTACAATTAAACTTTACACTTTGCGATTCCAAATCACTAACTGATAGTGATTCCGGTATTTAACTTTACACTTTTCGAATATCTCACCAATCAGATCTTCACACAAATAACGTGACATCTATGATTTTGTTTTCCAAAAAACATAAGCAAAATATAAGTAACTTTCAAATTGTGAAAGTATAAACAAAGTGACTATAGAAAATTAGAATAAATGAATGGCTATCGTGACCATGATTGTATCCTTAGAATGCCTGAAAATATAGCCATAAAGAGGAATGGAGGTGCCAACTATCAAGTATCAATTGAAGGTTCTAATCATTGATCAAAGACATAATATTGGAAGGTCTTAGAATTTTATGGACTTCTTAGAATTTGGCTAACATTATTCACAAACTTGCTTAAGTAATTCCATAAATTTAAGTTGATAAGATCAAAAAAGCAAGCTACGATGTTTACCACTCTTTAATGAATAGGATAAAAGGTACATATGTGAACCAGAATCAAGTCTAAAATTTCAAGTAGCTAGGTAAAATACTTAGAAGATTGACTATGTTAAACTCTAAACATGAAGGTCAAGTTATTCTTTAAGCAAGCACACTGATGAAATTATTTAGATTACAGATGACAAACCAATTATTGTTAAATCAACTCTCACATTTTTTGGTAATAATCAGAATAAAGATAGAAACGTTGGGAATAGAAAACAGAGAAAGATGGGATTACTATCAAGGTTTATTGTTTGGTTATACGTTAAACTTTATGCTCATTACTGTTGTATGCACCCGACTTTTATATTATCTATTGTATGAGGTTAACTTTCTAAAAACTCTATTTATTTTCTCAACTTTCATAACCTCTATGTATGAGGTGAACTTTCCAAAACTTTTAGTAATATGATATAAATTCGATATTCTAAGAACTTTATTTGACTAGTTCATCTCATATAATAGAAAGTATGAAAGTTTGGATCATACAATAGAACTTTTAGAAAGTTAACCTCATATATAATAAAGGGTACGATTACGAAAGTTATGAGCATACCATAGTAAATAGTGTAAAGTTGAGCAGATAATCAACCAATAAATCAATCCTTATTATTACCTTAAGAGCTCTGCTTTTGATTTTTCCGATTTGCGTTTTTGATAATTCTGGTCGCCGGCCAAGTAGAAAGAAAGCGACAGATCACCACCCCAAACTCAAAAGCATATATGTTTTGGGAACCGGTTTGGTAACTAGAAAAAAAAAAGAAACTTTTAATTACCAAAATTAGTGGAAAATAACACATTTTTATATACTACTTTATTTGTTAATTAATTAATAATCACTAAATATAAACTTCATTCAATGATATTTACCATTTAAAAACCTTTCTCTATACGTAGGTGGCATCGATAATTTCCTACGATTAAAACCTTCAATGATATTCCACTGAATATTAAATATACTTTGACACTAATAATATCTAAAATATTTTTTTGATAAAAAAAAATTAATTTAAAGTAAGGAAAGGTTCGGTTTTTCATAATTACCTCTAAGATTTCCATTGTATTGTAATTATTTTGTTTTGTGTTACACGTGTTGTGTAGAGCGTATAGCAAAAAAATATTGTGTTTAATGGGATGTTTGAAATTGCATTTTAAAAGAGATTATTTGATTATAGCGTTCAATAAAAAATGCACATAATTAGAAAAATGTGCTTAAATAATAGTGACCTTACGTTGCGTTCAATATGCAATTTTGGAAGATCGTGTTATGACATGCCTTTTTGAACGTCATTTTGTAAATGCAAATGTTTGGAAATGGAATTCCAAACATCTAAAAAGATCGTAAATATTGATAGTAGGATCGTTAATAAAATCGTAAAATTGGTCATAAGATCGTAACCAAGATTGAGGATTGTTTTAATTTTATAATAAATGTATATATAAATTTTTTGTATATTTATAAATTATTTAAAGTAGGATCTTACGATCCGGATCCTATTTTACGATTTCGATCTTGTAAAAATGAAGATGATCTCGGATAAGATCCCGATCTTTACAACCTGCTTCGTATTGATTTTGTATAGAGATGAAAACCGGTGCTGAATGCGGATGACATGATTGACTGAGAGAAGTGCATGATGAACTTTTAATACACGTTGTACAAGTGGGAATGGCTTGCAACCTCTTTTCTCACCATGCCTAGCTAGTCACCTTTCGTGTTGGCCTATTTAACTTTTCGTAAGAAATTCATGTGTAATTTTTTTTTTTTAATTTAATTATCTGCTAAATATATTAATCTTGTATTAAAAAGAAAATTAATTAAATAAATAATATAAAAAACACCATTATAATATCATCATTTCTAACTCTAATTTAGTGGAGGATATTGGCATGTGCAGTATGTGCCGTTGCACAGGGCCTCCAAAATATGAGGGCCCCCAAATTTTACGAGAGTTGCTATAACTAGTATATGTTCAATGCCGGAAAAAAAACTATTTGAATACTTATATATATATATATATATATATATATATATATATATATATATATATATATATATATATATAATTGAACTCCTTTGCTATAATTTCAATACTTTTAGTTCGTGTTGTAGTGATCTTGAAAAAGCTCTCACGAAGAGTGGACAATCTAATATTAATGGAAACGAACTCTATGTGGAGTTAAGATTGCTTAAAATTTTATTGCCTTGTGCCAATATGGAACCTATTGATATTCCAAATTATCTTAAACGGGTCGATTGATTGCATATAGAGTATTGTTGGCTATTCGTATAACTGTAGCAACCGCTGAAATAAACTTTTCGAAACTTAAGTTATTGTCATATTTGCGCTATACAATGACACAAGAGAGGCTTAACGGATTGGCAATGATATCAATTGAGAATGATCTACTAGAGAGTATTGATTATAAAGATTTAATCAACGATTTTGCTTCGAAGAATGCTCGGAGAATAACTCTTTTTAAAGAAGAATGAAAATTGTAAGTTTTTCCAAATCGTTAGATTATGACTTCGTATTTTTGTAAGTTTATATAATTGTCGTAATATTAGTGCATTTTTCTATATATATATATATGTTTGAATGTTTGAATCTTTTTTCGTCGATTTGGGGCCTCTTTTTTTATATCGCACGGGGCCTCCCGAATTCATTTGCCGGCCCTGCTCTAATTTAAGCAGTCACATTATTTTATTCCATTCAAATATTTAAATTTTATTATTAATATTATCTTATTAATACATCTTAAATTTGGAATTCGTTAACGTATGCCCCTGTGACACACGTTAAGGTGCATTTAATAAACCCATAACAAAATTTATACCTACTATATATATGTATAAAAAGGTAAATTTAATATATTAAATTAATAATGAGAACTAAATGCAAATGCTAATATTTAGCGAAATTGCGAGTTTATTAACTCCACTTAATCATGTGCCACGGGGAACACGATCATATAATATTATTATCATATTTTAATCCGTTTGAGTAATAATTAGACTACCTCCATAGTTCCATGTTTGTTTATTTTATTAATTATATATGAATAAATATAATTAAATTTCATGTTTTCTTAATTCATATATATTAACCTGTCTTACATAATACAGTCTAAATATAAACAATAATATTACCTTTTAGAGTAAATTATTTAAATCGTCCCTGTGGTTTTCAATTTTATCCATACGTCGTCCCTCACTTCCAAATATTATTTAAATCGTCCCTGTGGTTTTCAATTTTGTTCAACGATAGTCCAAAATGGACTACTGGTGAACAAAACTTTCCGAAAATAAATTATTTAAATAGTCCATTTTGGACTATCGTTGAACAAAATTGAAAACCACAGGGACGATTTAAATAATTTTTGGAAGTGAGGGACGACGTATGGATAAAATTGAAAACCACAGGGACGATTTAAATAATTTACTCTAGGTTTTACTATATAAAATTTTAAAATATTATCATTTACACAATTTCGGATACAAATGAGAAACAAACTTGAAACTTACAACTCAAACACCTGTGTATACATATGGATTTACAAGCTAGTATCACATTATATTGTAATACCTTACGTTGCGTTTGGTTCGCGAAATATTTTTAATGATATTAAAATTAATCAAATGAATTGGAATTCCATGGAATATGAATTCTTACTTACAACTCTATTCATTTGTAAATCATATATACTTGTGGAATGGAATTGAGATTTCAATTCCATTGAGTTCCGTAAACCTAACGCAACTTTAAATTTATTTATTTTTTTATCAGAAAACCTTAGATTCAATCGGTGAAGTAATCTCAGTTTAAAGTTTACTACACGGAGTAGATTTTATTTATTATATGAATTTTTTTTAATAACATTGTGTAGGGCCACGTTGTTAGTTATAGAAGGGGCATTTTGTACGACACGGTCCATTTAAACCAAGTTGTAGTGTTTTGTTTGAAAAATGATTTTAGTTGGAATAAGGTATAAATTTTCTGTTATATTTGCATTTAATATTGTTGAATGTTGGAAGTGAGGTCTTTCATGTTTTGCCCTAATTCATTCATTGCTACTCTTGATGGTTGTGAAAAATAAAAAATAAATATGTAAGAGAAAAAAAAAAGTGTTAATGGATGGCTAGTTGATAATTTGAACATATAAAATGGGTGGTGATTTATACACCACCAAAAATTAGTCATACACCACTAAAGTTGTTTTACAGTGTTGTACAGTACAACACGACAATGCATAAAAATGGTGTATGGCTAATTTTTTGTGGTGTACAAATCACCACCCTATAAAAAGGGGAGTTGATAGATACAACAAATAAGTTAATCCATACACCAAACTGTACAATCACTAAAGCTCACAGTACAAGCTCAATAAAGCACAACTTTGGTGTATGAATCAATAATTTTGTTGTATTTATCACTACCCATAAAAAGTTGTTAAAATGTTTGACAAAATCTGACTAAAGAAGTGATTTTTTTTCATGTAGTCTAAGACACAAATTGAAGCTGTTTTTGTGTATGTCAAAACTCAAAAGAAGTGTCACAATTGATGCATGGGTGTATTGGCAAAGCAGTTTGGCTTTTGCAACTATGCTTGGTGTCATGATGGAAAACAAGTTGGGGTTGTATTATTTGAAGGAGAGATAGTCCGGTGTTTGAAATGGTGAGTATGGATGTAATTCTGATTCTTCTACTCATGATTACCTTTTTCGTATGTTGGGGTCTGATCCAAAGCATCTATCATATACTCTTCGTGCAAATAAATACTTTCGAATTGTTAGTAAGATTGATATCAAAATAGGGGCAGAGCTAAAATGGGGGCAGCGGAATGTTCTAAGGTATTAATGACAATTTTAATATTTTGCCCCCTTAAAACTATGAAGAATGAACAAAATATATATATTTTTGTCCCCTTTGTTTCAATTTCCTAGCTCCGCTAACCAAAGGTGTGTAGATTCATGTGGATCATCAACTCCGGGTGTTATATAGATGGGGGAACCTAGCTCCGCTAACCAAAGGTGTGTAGATTCATGTGGATCATCAACTCCGGGTGTTATATAGATGGGGGAACCTACAAATAATATGTTTACCAACAATGTGCAATCGAAATTCTCAATTGGGCTCGTAGGCCTGAAGGAAGTGACCAACTATGAACTCGTATAAACAATCCATGGTCCAAAGTGTTCATAATTTTCATTCATAAGAAATTATGATTTAGAGAATGGGCAGTGGAGTCGTGGAGACCCATAGTCCAAAATAATCCAACAAGGATGAGAAATAAGTAGTAACAAGCTTAATCATAAAAGAAAGATTCCTAATCATAAGCAAGAAGATTCTCACAAAGTTACGTAATTGGTCAGAATAAGAAAATATAAAATGCGTAATGCCCATGTCTAAGTTACTAAAAAAGAAATCTTTCTCAAAAGAAGACAATAAGTTATTTCTTATCCCAAAAATTAAGAAAAAGATTCTAAACACATCAATCATTTCGGAGCTCTTGATTCCTCAATCAACTTCCTGAGTTCTCGAATATTCTTATCTGTTAATGGTTTGATGAAGTAACGGAGAACTCCTTTAACTTTGCAACTGTTTGTATCAAAAACAAGAATTATTATATTTATTTTCTATGAAACTTTATTAATAATAGACAACAAGGCTTCTGTTCGTGCTTCGCTACGAAAATATATTAGGAATACCTATTATCATAATAGATTTATGGTTTATAGAACAGTGTTGGTAATACATTATATATTGTCATATATACATAAATTTAAATGATATTATTAGATTAGATTAGATGCTACATAAGGTAAAATATTTTATGCATGTACCCTAGTATATTTTAATAAATATTTCATTCGTTCCATTCAAAGTGCTCACTTTGACTTTTCACATAGTTTTAGGATTCTCCACTAACTACACTATTCATCATTCAAATAACATATTTACCCACTAAGTCCATTTCGATTGGTTGAAACGTGAAAGTAGACACTTATTTGGGACAACATAAAATAGTAATGTGGACATTTGTTGAAACACCCCGAAAACGTGACCTTTTTTTTTTTTTTTTTTTACACTCTCATTAATGTCCCATGATTACCCCATTTGTATAATTTAACTTTAATAACTTTCCCTAGTTGAAACAAGCTTTTTAAGACACAAAATTTCATTTTTCTACTGACAAACGCGATCCGGGAAAGTGGTCGGGATCGCGTTCATGTGTTAAAAACATTCTGTGACAAATTTTTCCTTGCGAACGCGATCCGGCTCAATTTTCAGGATCGCGTTCCTTAGTGCATTTCAGAAATCAGTCAAATTCAACTTTTTTAACCAACTTCAAACACGCATAACTTTTTACTCGTTATGAGTTATGACCTGAAATTTTGCACACACATTCACTATAACCATATAAACATTTCCTCAATTCCATTTTTTCAAATTTCACAATAAATCTCGTTTTGACCCGTTTACTAAATTTCGGCTATTTCTAACCAAAATTTTGACACATCAAGTTCTAATTTATTCACAATCTGACTTTGGTCTTTTTACCAAACTTTCAATACATCATTCACAACTTATTAGTGTCATTACAATTGACCTTACTTGAATATAACTTGTTTTGACTCGTAAACCTCATTGGTTGCCCATTTGGACACCAAAACGACCCGATTGGGTCTTTGACCATTTCAACCTATTTCTTTGGTAAATTCTTACCCAATTGACTTAATTGAGTCAAACTAACTCAAAAACATCCATGTTTAAACATAACATTACCAAATGACGTTTTGGACTTTCATAACCAACTTTCAACATTCAATATAACTTTCATACATTAAACTTTACTTTACAAGTCTCACCACACAAACTTTAACTTCAACTCTATCTCTGACTTTGACCATAGAGTTGACTTCTCCCAAAACATTACATATACCACAAGTGAGACTCCATATCATTTTCAAAACATCAAACTACATGTCATAAACTTTACAAAAGGGGGTGTACATATATCAAGAGCATGATTAAGAGGGATAAGACTTGTTACCGAACTAAGTAACAAGCTCCACCAAAAGCTTCACACATGCCCTTTACCCAAGTCCCCTCTATTGACACTTGGCTCACCTGAAACATTTAAACATAACACGTAAGCAATTGCTTAGTAAGTAATGGAAGCTTTAACATAAACATAAACATCATCACATTAAGGGTCCTTAAACATCATCATGCTAACTACTACGAGTTAACATTTATACCAAGCTAATGGTCATGATCCATTACTTGGAAAACCGTCAAGCTAATGGCTCACCCATTACTTGACTCTACATTTATATCCATCTACTTACCTTGATTTTGAAACTTTAAACAACTTGAACTAACTTCTCTTGCTTGATCACCTATACATATAAACACATAGCATGATCAATCAACATAACACTTAACTTTAATCTCATAACTAGGTGTTACTCACTAACACCTATCATACACCACTAGCGTTCCATAATTAGGCTTTATAATCACATGTAATTGGGTAAACATCACTTTCATAATCATAATCATCACCAATTCATCTTAATTCTTCAATTCTCCAATACACAAACTATAAAAACCCAATTACATATGAATATGATTTATTAAACTGATTCAACATAAACTAAGCATAGAAACTAACTTACTAACACCCATGGAACACTAATTTAACAACACAATTAACATACATGATCTTTCTCACATCTAGGGTTTATAGAAACTTAAACCCTAACATAAATTAAGCTCAAAGAAAGATCAAACATACCTTATAGAAGCTTAATATGAACTTAGAGATCCTAATTCACTCACTTCCTTCTTCAATTTCTGATTTCTTGCTTTTGTTCTTGTTTTCCCTCCAAATCTCACGCACACATACGTATATCATTTTATCTGGAACTTTTCTGAAGTTTGTAGGAAGATATGTTTTAACATTTTTCATTCTCCTCCCCTATACTTTACTTCTTGGCACATATGGTCCCTCTAACTTACTTCTTTTACTTGGTTAGTCCACTAACCATATTCTAAAAATCTCATTAACTTAAACATTTAACATATTAAATACATATAAAACTGAAACATAAACGTATATTAAACTATAAAACTTACGTATTTTAGGGGTGTTACAACTCTCCCTTACTTATTTAGGATTGTGTCCTCACAATACATTCTTGATATAAAGCCGGATAATAAACAATTATTTCTTCTTCCGGCTCCCACGTGTTGATGCATTTTAGTGTGTCTGTCAGTTGGTCTATCGAGTTGTAAGTGTCGTTAGTTAATTGTAATAGAAAAGTCATTTTGGTAGATAGCGACACTTAGCTTCTGTGTTAGGCGATACTTGCCTTAGTGTCGCATAGCGTCACTTAGGTAAGTGACGCATAAGGGCGGCGACATGCGACACTTCCCAAGTGACGCATGTCTGCCGATTTTGTTTTAGTATAAATACAAACCTACGGGTTTTCGGCTAGGGTTGACGAAACCCTAGCACCATTTGTCGACTAAGCAATCTGTAATTCGTTTCCAATACCTATTTGAAGCTAATAAACAAGTATTCTTTGATTAATTATTCGTTTCGGTTAACGTTTATTAGTTATTTGCGTAATTGATTGATTCCGCCAATCTATTACTAACGATCATCACTCAGATCTACAGCAAGGGGCACTTTCAACTGGTATCAGAGCCTCGGAGTTGATTTGATCACGTGTGTTCGTGTATTGGAGATTTTTCGGTTCGATTTTGTGAAGATCATAGATATTCTAGCAAGATTAGGATCGATTTGGTGCTATTATTGTGTTTTGAGTAAAGTTTTACAGGTTTCGTACGATTGGGACTCAAGAATTTTCGTTAGGTTTACGAAAATTCGATTTTTGGGGTTTTTGGGCGTTCACAGCCGTTTCTGCGTCACTCGGAGCGTCACTTCGACATTTTGTGCGGCACTTCGAGCGACACTTCTGTAAGGAACAATTAGGGTTTTTACGACACTCAAGTACGTCACTCAGTAACGTCACTTGAGGATTATACGTCACTTACCTTAGTGACGCCTACTGTTCATTCCGACACTCTACTGCGTCATTTGATACGACACTTGTGTGTCATCCGTCACTTACTGCTAGTGACGCATTACTACTGTCAGTCACTGAAAGCGTCACTTACCTTAGTGACGCCTGTTATTGCTAAGCGACACTCAAGTCCGTCACTTGATTGCGTCACTTCTTGGTTATACGACACTAATCTCTAGTGTCGTTCTCTTTGTTTATCCGTCACTTGATAGCGTCACTTATCAAGTGCCGCTACTCTTTGCGACACTAAGGTGCGTCACTTACCAAGTGACGCCTTTGTTACTAATCAGCTTCCTAGTTTTTGTTTAAGTTGATTTTACAGGTACGTTTCAATGTCTGATAAGGAAGATATTAGAGGAATCAGAGAGATGCTCAGACAGAGCAATGATATTGGCTCCAGTAATAAACCTCCGTTCTTTGGACCAGATTTGGATTATGTGTATTGGAGAGATAGATATGAACAGTATATAGATTTCCACTGTCCAGAACTATGGGGACCTTTAAAGGAACGATATGTTGCTCCAGTGGCTGAAGGAAATTATCGTGGTGTTCCTCCAGCTAAAACATACAATGCTATGTCACCTCAAGAAAAGAAAGAGTATGAAACTGAAAGAAAAGCTCATTCTTCCATCTGTATGTGTTTGCCAAAGGATGTTATGAGACTCTTTAAATCTCATGACACAACTTATGATTTGTGGAAGGCTATTGAAACAAGATGTGGAGGAAATGAAAAGTATAAGGAGGCCAAGCTAGAATTGATCAAAAAGCAGTATGATATATTTGACATCCTTCCTAATGAGCTGACTTCCAGTTTATTCACCCGATACTCACAACTGGTTAGTGAGTTAAATGAAGGAGGATACAATCTCCCTGCACTTGAGGTGAACAAGAAACTGCTGGATGTGTTGCCAAGTGCCTGGGATGTGAAGGTCCAATTCTTAAAGGAGAATCCAGAATTACAAAGGATGACTTTGGACCAATTAATAGGTATTCTACAAGCTCATTCAATGGAATTGAAGAAGAAGGAATGCAAGTCAAGTGGATCTGTACAGAATCCCACAATTTATGGTGGTCAAGTCAATTCTGGCAAGAGCTATGGTGGAGTGGCATTTATAACAGATACCATCTCATCTTCTACTTCTTCTGGAGGTCAACATACAGCCTATCTCTCTGGTACATCTCAAGGAAATCACCAACAACAGGCTCCAGCCTCACCAGCAATACAAGAGCAAGCTGCAATTTATACAGCTTTTCTGAGCTCTTACAAAGATTTGGTTACTCAACCAAACACAACTTTGGAGCTGATCAAGGAAGATTACGGACAACTGGATGACGATGATCTAGAACAAATGGACTTGAATTGGAACATTGCTATGATAACGAGAAGAGTTCAAAAATTCTTGCAACGGACTGGACGCAAGAGTTTAGAAGGCAATGGGAAGTCAGGATTTGGTTTTGATAAAAGCAAGGTCCGATGTTATAACTGTCAGAATTTGGGTCATTTCGCTAGGGAATGCGAGAAACCCAAGATGCCACCATCGGGTCTTACTAAGCCTGATCCTCCAAAAGCAACATAAGAGGTCAAGTCGCTAGCTGTGGAAAATGCTTTGGTCACTTTCGAGCCGACTACTCATGACTGGAATGCAGAGGCAGCAAAGTTTCAACAGTGTCTGATGGCTCACATTACACCTGAGGTACAAAATGAACCTAATGAACCTTTAAACTGTATCTCATGCATTAATTTAACTGAATCTCTAAAGGCTTTTCAAAAGGACAACCAAGAGTTGCGAGATAAAGTTGTAAAACTTAATGAGTCAAATAAGTTTTTGAAAAAAAATGAAAAACTTTATGAAAAACATATTGATGCTCATAAGTTAGATACTCAAACTTATAAAGCGAAAGTTTTTAGTCAACAGGATGCAATTAAAAGTTATCTTACTGAAATTGAACTGTTAAACAAAGAGCTTTCTGACTTAAAAGCTGAGTACGGAAACTATCAAGATAAAGTCTTAGGTTCAACTTCTGCAACAATGATCTTTAATGAAATTGTTAGCAATCATAAGCAAGATAGAAAAAGTAAGGGAGGAAAAGGAATATGTTTTGTTGAAATAGCACATCCTACTACTTATACTCCTTTACCTATTAAGGAAAGCCTTGATGAGATTCCAGTTGATTATGCTAAGTTATTGGGTATCAAGGGTAAAGTGGCTAAAACTAACAAACAGGAGAAGGAGAAAACCACGAGGCCAGAGTATCCCACTCCTAAGTTTGTTAAGCCAATGAATGAATCTCCTGTTAGTGTTGAGGAGATTGTTGAGCCAAAGAATGAATCTCCAATCTGTTTTAAGGAGATTGTTGAGATTGAGGATATTACGGATCAGGAGTATCCTGAAGTTAAGAAAGTTGAAGTTAAATGTGAAAAAGTTATTTCAAAAGTTGAACCTGAAATTAAGGTTCAACCAAATAAGGGAAAAGCTAAGGTTTTAAATCCGAAACAACAAAATTTACAGTCACATGTAAAGATTTTGCAACATAAAATAGTAAATGAAAAGGTTTCGTATGATAAATCTTCAACTTCAACCTCTCAACCAAAACAAAAATTTTCTAAGACATGTACTCAATGTTCGTGTTCTAGAAATGTTTCTCCACCTCATGTGGTAATTCCTCAGCCTCAACCGTTTGTTGAGACTCGTTCTTGTTTCTACTGCAAGAGACAAGGACATTTGATTCGTGAATGTCCCAAGTTGTCAAATCAGCGCTATGGGAGAGAGATGCCTAGGACATCTGTTTATAGAAATTCCTTTTCAAAATCTCCACCTAGGCGTTACTCAAACTCTCCAAAGCCTGTTTTGAAACCAAGTAATGTTGAGCAAAAATCTTTGCCAATTCAAAAGCCTAACATTACTTCTGCTATCAATTCCGAACCTTCTAAAGTTTGGAAACGAAAAGAGTCTGATGTTGACTCTTCAGTCGTCAACAATAACACATCAGATAAAAATTCTAATTTGTTTAAAGATAAAATCCTATCTGACGTGCTTATTGTTGATGACCATGGAAGACCTAAGTCTGTAAAGGCTTGGGTCTCCGTTTCTCACTAATCTCTTTCTTTGTGTGTGTTGCAGCAGTCGGAACGTGTGAAGGATAGTTTATGGTATATGGATAGTGGCTGCTCGCGACACATGACTGGCGATGTATCTCTTCTGACGGATATTAAACCATACGCTGGAGGATACCAGTTGAAAGTGCCCCTTGCTTGAATGAAGCTAAGTGTCGCCTAACACATTCTACAGCAGAGGCTTTGTAAGTTGGTCTATCGAGTTGTAAGTGTCGTTAGTTAATTGTAATAGAAAAGTCATTTTGGTAGATAGCCACACTTAGCTTCTGTGTTAGGCGACATTTGCCTTAGTGTCGCATAGCGTCACTTAGGTAAGTGACGCATAAGGGCGGCGACATGCGACACTTCCCAAGTGACGCATGTCTGCCGATTTTGTTTTAGTATAAATACAAACCTACGGGTTTTCGGCTAGGGTTGACGAAACCCTAGCACCATTTGTCGACTAAGTAATCTGTAATTCGTTTCCAATACCTATTTGAAGCTAATAAACAAGTATTCTTTGATTAATTATTCGTTTCGGTTAACGTTTATTAGTTATTTGCGTAATTGATTGATTCCGCCAATCTATTACTAACGATCATCACTCAGATCTACAGCAAGGGGCACTTTCAACGGAGCATCTGTGTTAGGCGACACTTAGCTTCTGTGTTAGTAATTCCTGAATAGTAATTCCTTGCTGTAGAATGTGTTAGGCGACACTTAGCTTCATTCAACCAACGGACCAGCTTTAGATACCAGTGGGTGTCTCAAAGTTTTTTTTTTATTATTATTATTATTTTATTTTTATTTTTATTTTTAACCAAGTCACATTTACTGTCAAATTGAGCACTACGCAAAAGATCGTCAAAATTTTAAAATTTTTCACAAACTGTCGATATGCGTCACTTCTTAAGTGACGCTGATTAGGGTTTTGGTATAAATAGTTCCGTATCCGGCACTCATTTTCACCACCAACCCTATTCATTACGCGTCACTTCCACTACCCAAGCGTCACTTACCTTGTCGCTGCGTCACTTCGACTGTTCGTGATTTCCGTTCGATTTGTGGCTTTCTGTGTATTTTGCGTGCAATCGGCCTCCGTGACCTTCTTCCTCTCACTCATACGCATCATTAGGTACAATTTTTATCATCTATCATTGCGTATTCATGATTTAATCTTCGATTTAAGTTTCGGGTTTTTAGGGTTTATGAAATCACGATGATTGGGGATCGATTTGTTATTGTTTTGTATTAACAAATGGTGTGTTTTACTCGTTTTCACTTGCCGCATCGTTTGGTTAACTCGTTTTCGAAAAACCCCAATTTTTGTTTGTTGTGATTTCTGGGCTTGAAAAGTGACACGATGATCTTCATCGTTGCGTCACTTCAAGCGTCACTTCCTTAAGTGACGCTAAATGGTAATTTCACAGGTTAAACGTCACTTTGTTGAGTGACGCTTGTATGCGTCACTTTCACTTATAACGTCACTTCTCTAACTGACGCCATTAGTGCCGCTACCTTTAACCGTCACTTTGTAACTGACGCATACCCGTCACTTGTTTAGTACCGCTTGAATGATACATGTTGTGGCAACGTCACTTACACCAGTGACGCTTTCAATGCGTCACTTACCTCAAGTGACGCATCCTTCTGATTTCTGATTTTAATACGGCACTCCTTAAGTGTCGGTTGTGCTACGTGCGTCACTTCTTTAGTGACGCTATAAAATCAGATTTTTTTGATTATGATTTTGAGCTTATTCTGTAACGATTTTTCCGTGTTCTTGTCCTGTTTATAGTTACAGATGGAGAATCTTCAGGATTATTATCGCCGAACAAACACCAGGCACAACATTGTTGCATTTTTGGAATCAACGCACAAGAACTCGCTGCCTTTTCGGCCGATGATCGAGTTTCTTAGACGTTCGAGGATTCATCACGCTATTACAGCTTCGGCACCAGTGTATATGAACCAAATCGAGGAGTTTTATGACCACGAGTTTATCAGAACAGAGAACGACACTCCGAGAATTGTGTCAACTATGTTTGGACGCAAGATTCAGATTACACAGGATTCGGTTCGCCGTGTTTTGCAGTTTGATGATGCGAACAATATGCCGACCGTTTTTGAGACCGCGTTTATCTATGGGGGTCTTCAGAGAATGGGTTATCCGGCCGATCAGCTTACAGATTTCCGTAAACAGTATCTCTGTAGGGTTTGGAGATACTTAGCTCACATTGTAATTGTGTGTTTATCTCCGCGAAAAGAAGGATATGATGCTGCAAGTCACATGACTTTATCTCTGATGCTGGCGTTAGTTTATAACAAGCCGTATAACTTCAGCGGTTATATTTTTGGGAATATGGTTGAAAATGTTCGAGCTGGAAAAGAAAAATGGCTGTTATATCCTCGTTTTGTTTAGCTGTTGTTAAATGATTTGGATTTGGGAATCGCTCCGGATCTAAGGTCGTTACTGTTTCCAACGCCAATGATGTTACGCGTTTTCAATGACTGCAAGCTGCCACCAAAAGATTCTCAGATCTTGCCTGATCGTGAGCTGTTCGGGCACGTAGTGAACGAAAACTACGTTGCGCCGCCTGGGGATGCTTATGAGGATGTTGTTGCTCCTCCAGTCAATGAAGCAGATTTAGTTGATGCTGCTGTTGCTAAGGATTTGGAAGATATTGAGCAGGTTGACGTAGTTGAAGCTGAGGAATCTGATGGTGGTCCCACTCCACCTGACTCTCCAGGTGATGTGCCACCTCAGAGTGCATTGGATGGAATACAGTTAGCTGATCCTCGACGCTTTAAGCGTATTTTGAGGAGAATTTCTGAAGGGTGTGTTCATGTACCGCCAAACTTGGGCAAGCGACCAGCTGGGTCTTCTCCTTCGTATGCGGATTTACCTCATAGGAGACGCCAGAGAACAGGAATTACTATTCAGGAACCTGGTCAACAAGCTCAACAACAACAACCGCCGCCTGAGATGCTTCAGCAGTTCCTTGATCAGATAAATCAGATGAATAAGCGTTTTGATGATCAGGCTGCAGTGATTGAAGCTCAAGCTGCCCAAATAAAAGATTTGGAGATCAAGGCTGCTCATGTGCAGGAATTGCAGCTAGAGTTGAAGGATGTGAAGTCTAGGTTATTAGAATTGGAAGCGGTTACTGTTGTTTCGGGGGAGGAAGGTCAGGGAGCCTTAGAAACAAATGTAACCCCTCCCCCAGAACCAAAAAATGTAAATCTAGATTCTATTAATGAAAACATTGCTTTGGATTATTTCGTTGATGTTCCAGGACAACCGAGACCCATTTCGGTTGATTATTTGAATGTCAATCTCACATATATTCAGAGTTTGATAAATCCGGGTGGTGAAGAAGATAGATCAGTCGATCCGGATGATATAGAGATGGATGCGGAGGTTCCAGGGTCGGACGAAGAATATTTGGATAATCCTAATCAGGAACCGGCACCTGAGCGAGAATCGGAACCAGTTCAGAAACAACCGGCTCAACCGTATGATTTTGATGCACCGATCATTGAGTCCGATGATTCTGATGATGACCAAGAACCTCAAACAGATACTACTCAGGAACAACCAACTGCTGAATCCGTTCCTGAACAAGCACAACCGTCTACGTCTTCAGAGCGTCCAATGTTTTGAAAGCTCAAGCCTGAATTGAAGATTTGTAAAACTTATCAGGTTCGAGGTGATTTGACTGGATTAATCAGAAGTTGGAAGTTTGATGAAGTCAACTTTCTGATTCTTATTAAACGAAGAGATGGCGTACAGTTTTTTCGGCCAAGATTTAACTGCATTAGCACGCTGCCGAAGGAGGAATTAAATCGTCTTGCTCAACTGAACATTGTTAACCACACTGATGATTTTCGTGGTAACATGTTTCAGAAGATTCTCAGAAAAGATATCTACAGCAAGAAGTACTTGTCGATTAGACCAGAGCTGGGAGTTCGGTATTCATACAAGAAAAAGTTGGATTCAAGAACTCAGCAACCGATCGTGAAATATCATTATCCTCCAGCTGCTAGTCAGAAAACTGTGCCATTGCAGTCTTTACCACTTGATTTTCTTAAAAGATTACGATATTGGTGGTTTGATTCCGTTACTCAAGAAGCAGTTATTGAATATCTTTCAGTTGAAGATCCAGTGATTGAGAAGGGTAATTAGAGTCTATCTGCAAAGTATGGAAGAACTCTTCGTGTTTTTGATCCGATCAGCCTTATCAATTTGACGAAGAAAGATTTGAAAGCTCTTCACAAAAGCAAAATGGAGTATCATCGTTATGATCAAGAAGAAGCTTCAAAGTTCGAGAAGGTGGTCGAGATTTGTGTTCGAGTGGGTATTCATGCTGGTGGAGAATTTCCACCAGGTTGGGTTTGAACTGAAGATGTTTTTGAAGACCAAGCTGAAGACACGGGGGAGTTTGTTGATGCATTTTAGTGTGTCTGTCAGTTGGTCTATCGAGTTGTAAGTGTCGTTAGTTAATTGTAATAGAAAAGTCATTTTGGTAGATAGCGACACTTAGCTTCTGTGTTAGGCGACACTTGCCTTAGTGTCGCATAGCGTCACTTAGGTAAGTGACGCATAAGGGCGGCGACATGCGACACTTCCCTAGTGGCGCATGTCTGCCGATTTTGTTTTAGTATAAATACAAACCTACGGGTTTTCGGCTAGGGTTGACGAAACCCTAGCACCATTTGTCGACTAAGCAATATGTAATTCGTTTCCAATACCTATTTGAAGCTAATAAACACGTATTTTTTGATTAATTATTCGTTTCGGTTAACGTTTATTAGTTATTTGCGTAATTGATTGATTCCGCCAATCTATTACTAACGATCATCACTCAGATCTACAGCAAGGGGCACTTTCACCACGTGAACTCTGAACCTTTTCTATGCTTCCATTGAATTTTAAACAACCGAATATCTTTATTTCTTAACTTCTTGACTTTCTCATCAAGGATAGCTATTGGTTGTTCAACATAATTCAATTGATCATTGATTTCTATCTCTTCCAATGGCACATAAGATGCTTCATCTACCAAACACTTTCTTAAATAAGACACATGAAACATGCTATGGATACTTGCTAATTCACTTGGTAGCTCAAGACGATAAGCTACTTTACCAACTCTTTCAAGAATTTTAAATGGACCAATAAACCGAGGACTTAACTTGCCTCGTTTCCTGAATCTGATAATACCTTTCCATGGAGATACCTTTAACATAACCATATCTCCAACCTTAAACTCTAATGGGCGTCTTCTTTTGTCAGCATATGACTTCTGTCTATCTTGAGCAATCTTTAACCTTTCTCTGACTTGATCAATCTTTTTTGTAGTCTGTTGCACTATATCTGTACTGCCCATTTCTCTTTGCCCGACTTCACCCCAACATATTGGAGTTCTACACTTTCTCCCATATAACATCTCGTAAGGTGGCATACCTATACTTGCATGATAACTGTTATTATAGGAGAACTCTGCTAACGGTAAATGCACATCCCAATTACCTCCAAAATCTATAACACACGCCCGCAACATGTCTTCTAAAGTCTGTATCGTTCTTTCACTTTGACCATCTGTCTGCGGGTGATAAGCTGTGCTAAGATTAATACGTGTACCAATATCATCTTGAAACTTGCCCCAAAACCGTGAAGTAAATCTACTATCTCTATCAGAGATAATAGAAACTGGCATACCATGACGTGCAACTACCTCTTTAACATATAAATCTGCTAAAGCTTCTATAGACATCATTTCTTTAATAGGAAGAAATAATGCACTTTTCGTCAATCTATCCACTATCACCCAAATCGCATCATGATGACGTTGAGTCTTTGGCAACTTGGTGATAAGATCCATCGTTATGTGTTCCCACTTCCAAACAGGTATGTCCAAAGGCTGCATCTTCCCATATGGCTTCTGATGCTCAGCCTTCACCTGTAAGCAAGTTAAACACCGCACAACATATTTAACAATATCTCTTTTAATACCTGGCCACCAGTATTGTGATCTTAAGTCGTGGTACATCTTCGTTGCGCCAGGATGAATGGAATACTTTGATTTATGGGCTTCATCAAACAATAATGTCTTCAAATTCCAAGAATTTGGAATCCAAATTCTACCATATCGAGTCTTTAACCCACGTGAGTCTTCTACTATACTATCAACTTGACCCTTGTTCCGTTCTGATCGAATATCTTTTTCTCTCCAAGCTTTTTGTTGTGCTTCTTTAATTTGATCAAACAAGCTAGGAGTAACGGAAATTCTAAGAGATTTAACCATTAGAGCAAGATGGGCTGCTTTTCTGCTTAAAGCATCAGCTACAACGTTAGCTTTTCCCGGGTGATACAATATTTCACAATCATAGTCTTTAACAAGATCTAGCCATCTTCTTTGTCTCATATTCAAATCTCTCCGATCGAAGAAATACTTTAAACTTTTGTGATCTGTATAGATAGTACTCTTTACACCATAGAGATAATGCCTCCATATCTTTAAGGCAAAGACCACCGCTGCAAGTTCTAGATCATGCGTTGGATAATTCTTCTCATTTTCTTTTAACTGTCTAGAAGCATATGCTATCACTTTGCCACGTTGCATAAGAACACAGCCCAAACCACTATACGATGCATCACAATATATCACCAAGTCTTCAGTACCTTCTGGAAGTACTAAGACTGGTGCTTGACTGAGTTTCTGTTTTAAAATCTGAAAGGCTTGTTCTGCTTGTTCATTCCATTCGAACTTGATATTCTTTCTAGTAAGCTTTGTAAGTGGCATTGCGATCTTTGAGAAGTCTTGAATAAACCGTCTGTAATAGCCAGCTAATCCAAGAAAACTTATAACTTCTGTTGGAGTTGTTGGAGCACTCCATTTCATAACTGCTTCAACTTTAACTGGATCAACCATAATACCCTTACTATTGACAACATGCCCAAGAAACTGCACTTCCCGAAGCCAAAACTCACACTTTGAGAACTTAGCATAAAGCTTCTCTCTTCTTAACATCTGTAACACTTGTCTCAAATGATAATCATGATCATTAGCGGATTTAGAATAGATTAAAATATCGTCAATAAACACGATTACAAACTTATCAAGCATTGGGCGACAAACTCTATTCATCAAATCCATAAAAGCTGCAGGTGCATTCGTCAAACCAAATGGCATTACCACAAATTCATAATGCCCATACCTCGTCCTGAAAGCAGTTTTACAAACATCTTCCTCTCTGACCTTCAATTGATGGTAACCAGAGCATAAATCAATCTTTGAAAAGTAACTAGCACCCTGCAACTGGTCAAACAAGTCATCAATCCTAGGTAATGGGTACCTATTCTTGATAGTCACCTTGTTTAATTCTCGGTAATCTATACACATTCTCATTGAACCATCTTTCTTCTTCACAAATAAAATAGGAGCTCCCCACGGAGAACTACTTGGGCGTATAAAACCTTTGTCTAACAGTTCTTGCAACTGTTTCATTAATTCTTGCATTTCGGTTGGAGCAAGCCTATATGGTGTCTTAGCAATAGGTGTAGCTCCAGGCATTAATTCAATCTTAAATTCAACTTGCCTATAGGGCGGAATGCCCGGTAGTTCATCAGGAAATACATTAACAAACTCTCTTACTACCGTAATTTCATCAATCTTTGGAATTTGAATCTGAATATCTATCACATGTGCCAAAAAGGCTTGACAACCATGTGACAAATGTCGCTTAGCTTTAGCAAAAGTACAAACTGGGATAGGCATTTCTTTCTTTTCTCCGTAAATATCCAACAATTCCCCACGAGGTAACTTAACTCTTACAATCTTTTGCTCACATTGAATCATTGCATTATGAGCCGCTAACCAATCCATACCAATTACAACATCAAATTCCCCCATTTGCATAGGGATTAAATTTATGGAAAAAGGCTCATTACTTATTTCTAACCGACACCCTCTATAAACTTTCGTAACATATACTGTTCTATCATCAGCTATTTCAACATCTAAGGGAGTGTCTAAGTCAGAAAGTGGAATCATGAAACTTTTACTAAACTTTTATGAAACAAATGATCTTGAGGCACCCGAATCAAAAAGAACATATGCAGGTATTAGGTTTACTAAAAAGGTACCTGACACTACATCTGGGGTCCCCTTGGCTTCCTCTGCTGTGATCTGGAATGAATGAGGCCTGGCTTTTGGAACTTCAGTCGACTTCTTATCGGATGGTTTACGATATGCTGAAGAAGCTGACTGAGACTTCAACTTTGGACATTCTGACTTCACATGACCAGGCTCGTAGCATCCATAACATACCTTCAATGGATGAGGACAGTCCTTGCTGAAATGACCTTCCTCACCACATTGATAGCAAACGTTTAATCCGAATCTACATACTCCAAAATGCTTCTTATGACATTTCTTACATTCTGGAGGTACAAACTTTTCTATCTTCTTCTCTTCTCGACGAGAACTGTCACTAGCTTTGAACTTCTTTGAAGGAATGGGACTTGATTCAGCTTTTCTTTTTGCAACAGCTTTCTCACCTTTCTTTAACTCTAACTCTTGAAAACGAGATTCATTCACAATTTCTTCAAAAGACTTACAACGGCTAGGTTGAATAAACTGACTGATTTCTTTCTTCAACACCTCATGAAAATGATCTATAAGCCGCTTTGGATTCTCCATATAATCTGGACAGAATTGAGCTCTATCCAGAAATACACCAACCAATTCATTAATTGACTCAGTCGTTTGTTCCATTGCAAGAAACTCACGACGAATTCTCTTCAAATCTGCTTCTTGAGAATAGGTATTCTCAAACATCTTCTTAAAATCATCCCAACTCATCTTATTTATAGCTTCATCCCCTAAGGTACGGCGTTGAACTTCCCACCAATTTTTAGCACGTGCCTTTAAGAGATTAGCAGCAAAGATTACTTTCAAATCTGCGGGGCAACGTGAAGTAGTAAAAGCCCTTTCTACCTCCATAACCCACCGGTAACATTTAATTGGGTCTAAGTCCCCTTCAAAATCTGGCGGATTACAAGTTGAAAAGTCTTTATAACTAAACTTCCTACTTTCCTCCGAAATTGGAGCTTGAGAAGGTACTTCTTGTCTAACTCCAACTGTTTTATCTTTTTGTTTCTGAAATTCTTCACTAACTACCTCTCTAACAGTCTCTATAATCGTTGACTTTAGAAGAATAATAGATGCTTTCTGAGCAATACCAATTTCTTGCGAGATAAAAGATTTCATCTTCTCAATTATCGGGTCTATATCTTGAACAGGAGACTGAGACTTATCTTGACTGCCTCCTGTATCAGTAGTCTCTACTTCTTTACTCATCTTATCTGAAACGTTCACATAACACATTAACATAATAACTTAAACATTTAACGTCTATCTTATCACAAACTTTACTACAAACGGTTAATAACTTGTTAACATTCAATCCTCTGATGTCTCGTGATTTCCATGGATACATATAAGGTAATATGATAATCATTGCGTTGGCCAGACGCTCAAATTATCGTATTACTTTAAACACATCCATAGTCTACACGCCACACTTCGAATAAAGAATCATTAACAATTCATTAACCCATAAACATATCATACTAAATCATGCTCAATATCATAATAATATTGGTCTAAGTCCAAGTACCCACTAATGGTGGATACCTGAATCCCTTAAACCGTGCTCTGATACCAACTTGAAACACCCCGAAAACGTGACCATTTTTTTTTTTACACTCTCATTAATGTCCCATGATTACCCAATTTGTATAATTTAACTTTAATAACTTTCCCTAGTTGAAACAAGCTTTTTAAGACACAAAATTTCATTATTCTACTGACAAACGCGATCCGGGAAAGTGGTCGGGATCGCGTTCATGTGTTAAAAACATTATGTGACAAATTTTGCCTTGCGAACGCGATCCGGCTCAATTCTCAAGATCGCGTTCCTTAGTGCATTTCAGAAATCAGCCAAATTCAACTTTTTTAACCAACTTCAAACACGCATAACTTTTTACTCGTTATGAGTTATGACTTGAAATTTTGCACACACATTCACTATAACCATATAAACATTTCCTCAATTCCATTTTTTCAAATTTCACAATAAATCTCGTTTTGACCCGTTTACTAAATTTCGGCTATTTCTAACCAAAATTTTGACACATCAAGTTCTAATTTATTCACAATCTGACTTTGGTCTTTTTACCAAACTTTCAATACATCATTCACAACTTATTAGTGTCATTACAATTGACCTTACTTGAATATAACTTGTTTTGACTCGTAAACCTCATTGGTTGCCCATTTGGACACCAAACGACCCGATTGGGTCTTTGACCATTTCAACCTATTTCTTTGGTAAATTCTTACCCAATTGACTTAATTGAGTCAAACTAACTCAAAAACATCCATGTTTAAGCATAACATTACCAAATGACGTTTTGGACTTTCATAACCAACTTTCAACATTCAATATAACTTTCATACATTAAACTTTACTTTACAAGTCTCACCACACAAACTTTAACTTCAACTCTATCTCTGACTTTGACCATAGAGTTGACTTCTCCCAAAACATTACATATACCACAAGTGAGACTCCATATCATTTTCAAAACATCAAACTACATGTCATAAACTTTACAAAAGGGGGTGTACATATATCAAGAGCATGATTAAGAGGGATAAGACTTGTTACCGAACTAAGTAACAAGCTCCACCAAAAGCTTCACACGTGCCCTTTACCCAAGTCCCCTCTATTGACACTTGGCTCACCTGAAACATTTAAACATAACACGTAAGCAATTGCTTAGTAAGTAATGGAAGCTTTAACATAAACATCATCACATTAAGGATCCTTAAACATCATCATGCTAACTACTACGAGTTAACATTTATACCAAGCTAATGGTCATGATCCATTACTTGGAAAACCGTCAAGCTAATGGCTCACCCATTACTTGACTCTACATTTATATCCATCTACTTACCTTGATTTTGAAACTTTAAACAACTTGAACTAACTTCTCTTGCTTGATCACCTATACATATAAACACATAGCATGATCAATCAACATAACACTTAACTTTAATCTCATAACTAGGTGTTACTCACTAACACCTATCATACACCACTAGTGTTCCATAATTAGGCTTTATAATCACATGTAATTGGGTAAACATCACTTTCATAATCATAATCATCACCAATTCATCTTAATTCTTCAATTCTCTAATACACATAAACTATAAAAACCCAATTACATATGAATATGATTTATTAAACTGATTCAACATAAACTAAGCATAGAAACTAACTTACTAACACCCATGGAATACTAATTTAACAACACAATTAACATACATGATCTTTCTCACATCTAGGGTTTATAGAAACTTAAACCCTAACATAAATTAAGCTCAAAGAAAGATCAAACATACCTTATAGAAGCTTAATATGAACTTAGAGATCCTAATTCACTCACTTCCTTCTTCAATTTCTGATTTCTTGCTTTTGTTCTTGTTTTCCCTCCAAATCTCACGCACACATACGTATATCATTTTATCTGGAACTTTTCTGAAGTTTGTAGGAAGATATGTTTTAACATTTTTCATTCTCCTCCCCTATACTTTACTTCTTGGCACATATGGTCCCTCTAACTTACTTCTTTTACTTGGTTAGTCCACTAACCATATTCTAAAAATCTCATTAACTTAAACATTTAACATATTAAATACATATAAAACTGAAACATAAACGTATATTAAACTATAAAACTTACGTATTTTAGGGGTGTTACATTTGTAGTGGGATGAAGTGAATTTTTATAAAACTAAATAAAAGCACCTTTCATATTCCTTTGGAAAAAAAGTAATTAAACTAATTGCTTTAAAATTTTAAAAATCCACCAAATTCGTGAGACACCATATTGGTGAATTTAGGGATAGGTGGGAGTCGAACCTGCGCCCATTTGGGGTCAAAAACATCGGCGGCAACCACGAAGCCAGAGACACATTTTGTTTCTCACATATCATTTTAAATTAAATATATATAATAAAATAAAAATCGCATATACTTCTGGAAGTGAACAGTAAAAACGCATCCCCTAATTAATATATACGGAGTATACAATATCCAAATAAAAGCTCTGGTATCTCACTAATTCCAAGATTTATATTATATTTGGAAAAGTAATTGGTTTGTAATTTTCGATTGTGGCACATGAAATTACTCTGGTCTTTGATTTCAACTTTTTTAAATTTTCCATGGGGCCTAATGAATATCTGGGCTAGTGGCCTCTATATAATTACCACTATTTACTACTGGCCCAATTAGGAAGATGTGATCCGCCAAAAGCCCAAAACGATCCCTTTTTCAATTACTCGCCAAATATTTTGATAGCTATCGCCAAAAGCAATTCATATTTCCCCTCCATGATTCAAAGAATAATGAAAACATTATAGTTCATTCAAAGCTTTTTTAATATGTTAAATTGTGATCGTTTGAAACGTTGTGCAGTTGTTATAGTCTACAATGGATAGATCGCCCTCGTATGCGTTGGAATACAAACCGAAGGTAGTAGTGACGGAAATTGGGTCATCTTGGCGGAAAATAATTAAAAAAAACCCTAATTATGCTTATGATTTTGATTTGTTGTTTCATTTGATTATTAATATTTTTAATGTAACGGTAAGTCTGATTTTGTGATTCATTTGAACCTACATCAATGTTTTTCATTCGGTATGATTTTAATTATGGTGGGAAAAAATAATGTTTTACTGTTGAAATGCTACAACTGAAATTTGACAATACCTACATTATTTTAGTTATTATTATTTCTTTGCTTGAAGTTTGATTATGAACGACGACATGGTAGAGAGATGGATTAGTTCTTACCAATTGGGTCAGATATTTAATTTTAAGTTAGCTACAAACAGGGGTGCGAAAAAATTAATTTTTTCGGTTTTTGCTTTTTTAAAAACCGGTTTTAAAAAACCGGATTTTTCGGAATCGTTTTTTTTCGATTTTAAACAGTCGGAATAGTTTTTTTAGATTTTCGATCGATTTTAATCGGTTTTTTTTTTTGGTTTTTTTTATTCGAATTCGGAATAATTGTATAACAAAATTTAAATAATATAAATGAAAATATATATAAAATAAAAACACAACTTTTATTTAAATAATGCAATTACAACTAAAAATATAAAATACAAACATAACTTTTATTTAAACAATACAGTTACAGCTAAAAATATAAAATACAATTACGAATACATTTCGAGCTTCGGCATGGCCATCACCCGGAAACGTAATCGTGTAGTAAAGTATATCGAGCTTCGGCATTGCCATCACCCGGATACACTTAACCACTTATGTCGTCCCAAACTTCATCTTCATCCACGTGGTCAACTTCAAGTTCTTCAAATTCACCTTCATCTAATTCAGACGTTGGAGGTGATATCCCTAATGCCACTTCTTCATCTTCGATAATTTCTTCAACGTCACCTAATAGTGGGCCTTCCAACGTTGTTTCATTTTGTATCCTATCTACTCCGTCCAAGTAATCTTTCAAACATACACATACTTCAACGGATTGAGCGGTTAGTCTTGACCTTCTTTCCGATATGATTCTACCGCTAGTAGAAAAGGCCGATTCGGAAGCTACCGTCGAAGCTTGGACGGATAATAAATCCCGAGCCATAGCGGATAAAATGGGAAATTGTACTTCTCTTTCTTTCCACCAACTCAAAATGTCAAAATTACAAAACTCATCAAAACTTAAAGTGATTAAAAAGTTTGTAGACTTATAGTTTCCCAATTCGCTTATTGGAGCCTATGTTCGTTGACGCTTTGTAGCGTTTTCAAGTAAAGCATTATAAAGGTTTATGCTTATGTCGTTGGATGATGCTCGAGATGTTCCCGCCCGCATTGAGTCAACAATTGGGTTACCATGGTGACCATATTTTGTTGCATAAATCTCAAATAATTGGTTAAAACCATTTTCAAAATTAGAAATTTCATTTGCTATATAGTTTGTGTCGTCGGTTAAGTGTAAGTCTAAATTTTTCATAATTGTTGACATTATACGTTGTACACCGCCAACATTTAAAGTTGGATTTAGTGCGGCGGAACAAGTAAAAACTAAAGGCAAACTACCAAAATATTTTATAAATTTCTTTTTTATAGCTCTAACCATTTTTCTAAACATTGGATATCTCGAGGTTTCAAATTCTTTTAATTTTTCGCTCATTATAAAAATTTGGTTTAAAACTAACGAGCTAGTTGGGTAATATACACCTGACAATATAGTAGTAGCCTCTTTAAAAACTATTAAAAACGAAGTTAACTCATTTAGTTGATCCCATTCATAATCGGTTATAGCTACGGACTTATTTTTGGCAACCAACATATCATTAAAAGCATTTAAAGTAGTACGTTGTCGTAAAATATTTTCAAACATAGCGTGAGTAGAATTCCACCTAGTATTATTATCGTAGCAAGGTCCTAGGGGAGTTTCACCACATTGTACACAAAAACGTCTATAATTAGCTTGTCGTTCGTTACTCGAACTATATATAGTTACTAATAAACTCTTAAATTTTTCACGTAAACTAGCACATATTTTTAATGCCGCTTGCACGGACAAATTTATAACATGAGCAACACAACGAGAATGAAAAAAAGCGCCATCTAAAATTGGTTTTATACGTAATTTTAGTAAATTCATAGCTCTAGTATTATTTGACGCATTATCTAGTGAAATTGTAAAAACTTTATCGTCTAAATTATATTCAATTAAAGTGTCATTTAAAATTTTTCTCAAATTACATCCCGTATGCGGATAACCAAACAATTTAAAAGCAATTGTACGTTTCATCAATAACCAAGACTCGGGATGAAACCAATGGGCCGTAACGGCTAAATAAGAATTTGTCATACCATGTGGTGCGGTCCAAACATCACAAGTAATAGAAACGCCATATTTATAGTTTTGAAAACCATCAATTATATCTTTTTTTAGCGTTTTTCCATAGTTTATACGCATCGCTTCTAAGGGTAGTATGACTTACTTGTTGGTATCGCGGTTGTAGTCTCTTTTTGATGATATTCGTAAGCCGTTGGTTGTCGAAGTGGTTAAATGGAAGCGCCTCTTGGATGACAAACTTCGTAAAATCTTCTCGAAGCGCATCATTATCATATATAAATACTTCACAATCCAAACCAAGTGTCGATTGTGACGCATCTTGACTAACTACTCTACAAGAACCATTTTTGTGACTTCTTAATGTTGTGTTTGATGCGGGGTTATAAAACTTCCCACATCTCTTGCAACGGGCCTTTTCCACCCCATCATTCATAACGCACAAATCGTAATTCGACCAAACTTCCGGGTTCCCGGTCGTTGGTTTAACTTGCACGACATCAACGTTTGTGTAAACTTTGTTTTGTACATTGCTACCAACGGAAGCGGAAGTGGAACCGGAAGCTGAAGCTTGAGATTGTACGTTTTCCATTTCCGCAAACAAAAAGTATATATATCTATATATATATATATATCGAGATTTAAAGTGATTTTTGAGAGAATATTTAAAGGTTTTTGGTGTGTTTTGTACCCAAACCAATTAGCTACATTTATAGTGAGATTGGGGGCAAAAGCACCCCAGAAATGCCAAAAATCCGCTACCATGTGATTGCCAACGGCTAGAATGCCGTTTGAAACTTTTTTCGAAAAAAGGTATATTATTTATGATATAATGATAATAATAAATAATACTGTAATAATAATCAAAAAGATGTGAACAAAGTCACTTTGTGGTCTACCACTACACTCTGACATTGTCGGGCACGTAATACGTGCAACTTGAAAAAGGAATAACTTGGAATATGTGCAAATATAGAAAGCATATAAATAAACTGATAACCAAAAATTTCTGTTTTGTTTCCTTAAAACACTTGAACTTATTTAACTCTTTATATTCAAGTACACTTGTTCATTTTTAATTCCTTGAATTTTAATGGATGGATTAATTTGTTAAATATATATGATCAATGAATGTGATTTGTGATTTTCCCCTTTGTTATTAGATACTTTCGCGAACAAGATTAAAACCGATAATCCTTTTAATGGATATATTTCTTCTCAGCCTTAGTAATAGATAATTGACATGATTCTTTTCATGAATAATTAGTTTATTTGGTGTAAGCAAAAAGGGAAGCTGGTCATCCTAAAGGGGAAATCACAAATTTGATCCGTTTACCAAAGCAATTTACACAAAATAATCCGTTGACTTTCGTTTTTAACAAACTAATCCACCCATTGACGCCGTACCGGGGCGCCGGCGCCCCTGACACAACCAACCGCCCAAAACGTGACACGTGTACGAGGAAAAAACATGGGGCGCCGTGTGTAGATGTGGGGCGCCAAAAGAAGGGCAAAAAAAGGGTGGGGCGCCAAATGAAAAAACATGGGGCGCCAAAAAAATAATGGGGCGCCGGGTTTGCTTTTTTCCTCGTACACGTGTCACGTTTTGGGCGGTTTGGTTGTGTCAGGGGCGCCGGCGCCCCGGTACGGCGCCAATGGGTGGATTAGTTTGTTAAAAATGAAAGTCAACGGATTATTTTGTTAAATTGCTTTGGTAAACGGATCAAATTTGTGATTTCCCCCATCCTAAAATGCAAAGTTACTACCATACTTTTGTTGCATGATTTGGACTCATAAATATCTATAAAAAGACAAAATATATTGTAATAATAAGAAAAACAATTTACAGTTAATAAGAGTTTGATCAATTTAAAGAATTATTTTATCAAAAAAAATACTACAAGAAAACGCTTTTTCAGTTTAAGAGAGGATGAGTAAACGTCGTTTTCGCCTTTACATTCAAGACAAATTTGACTTAAAATATTATAACAAATAAGTTACTCAGAGTAATAAATGATAAATTTCAGAGTTTAATAAGATTATATAATTACTTTTTGTAAAGTGGACACATTTTTTTTTTTTGACATTTAAAAACTAAAAGATAGACAATAATTTTGGGACGAATTGAATAATAATGTTAGAAGTCGGTTTTCGTCGGTTGTGTAATGTAAAAGCAGTACAAACTGTATCCTAGAAATGAGAACATCTTTTTATGTTAATTGGTCTTTTAACTTGACCATATGTTATTAACTACACAATTAGCATGAAATCAAAACATAAACTAAACAAAATTAGCACATCACAAGGCAGAAACTGATAAAGACATCGTTCAAGTAAGATCGAAATTGAGAAAAACAATTCAATGCATGACATATCTTACTGATAGTTTCTCTAAATAATACATAATGAAAACGTTTAGCATCAAGTCACGTTATTATAATTCAAGCTCACCACTATCTAACAAGTCAAGGCTTTCAAAATACGTTTCCATGTAAACTTCGTTAGATCTTGTTTCAGATAAATTGGAGCGCACCCCTGTAACATGATCGTAAACTTGTAACCCATAACCGATACACTCAATCACGAAATAGCCATAGGTGGACAGTTGCACAACACTTTCTACTCCATCTGCTCCTTTAGATTTCATCTTAAAATGCACATACCAAGAGGAAACGTTATTGTACTCTTTCAACACCCAAATCAAACACATACCACTTTCTTCTTCATAACAAACCACAGCTAGACATCCGTCAATAATTGTTGGTTTAGTGGCCAAACAACTATGCGGGAACATAATTTTTCCAAAAACATGAGTAGTCAAATTGAATGTTAGAATATAATGATCGTTTAAATTGGGAACAAGTTGTACCACCCAATGTAGTGCACCGTTTAAAAAACAAGCCCGGAAGTTAAAAAACTCAAATGGAGTAGGAGGGGATGCAATCGCAGACCATACACGTGTCTTCATGGAGTAAACAAATGAATCTTTTACAATTTCTGTATATTTAACATAGGATATTCTCACAATTTTGTAATCATCTGTGATTGGATCGAAACCAAAACCGACGAGTACATAAAGTTCTTTACCATAATGATAATCCCTAAAAGAAGGATGATTAAGTAATGTTAATTTACGCCTAATTGAAGGGTTCCATAGGCTAATACGGTTTTCATGATAATCAGACAGACACAGAATGCCATTACATGAATTGACAACATCTGACACGTGGTAAGGGAATTCGATTGTTGGTGTGTCAAAGTATCCGGGTTCGTGACACAATGGAAATTGGTCATCCGAATGCAACGAATACAAATCTTTAACTACATCTTTCCTATCAGAATCCAATGTTCTTAAAGGGATATATCGCGAACAAGTTTCCCACTGTCTGATGAGGACTACTTGTTTAGATCGAAGATAGTGCCTGCCCTTGAAATAGGGGCTACCAATACGCGAGTACCATGATTTTGAAAGACATCTAAATCGGACAAGGGATTCGGCTGGTAGTCTTTCGAATATCTCACCAATCAGATCTTCACACAAATAACGTGACATCTATGATTTTGTTTTCCAAAAAACATAAACAAAATAAGTAACATTCAAATTATGAAATCATAAACAACGTGACTAAAGAAAATTCTCAATCTTAAAATAAACATAAATTTAAATCAGAATGAATGAATGGCTATCGTGACCATGATTGTATTCTTAGAATGCCTGAAAATATAACCATGAAGTGGAACGGAGGTGCTAAGAAGCAAGTATCAATTGTAGGTTCTATTCATTGATCAAAGACATAATATGAAGATGATACAAGAGATGTTCGACTTAGCTTATTTTATGGGCTTAATTATTAGAATTTGGCTAACATTATTCACAAACTTGCTAGGTACATATGTAAACCAAAATCAATTCTAAAATATCAAATTAAGTCCCTTTATTTTAGTTAAATTAAAATTAAAACATTTAGTTTAATTAATCAGTCAACATCCCATGTGTATACACGGGTTTGCGATCTGGTTATTCTTCAAGCATGCACATCGTGATGAAATTATTTAGATTATAGATGACAAACCAACTATTGTTAAATAAACTCTCACAATATTTGGAACTAATCCGAATAAAGATACACGTTGGGAATAGAAAACAGAGAAATATGGGATTATTATTACCTTAAGAGCTCTGGCTTTGATTTTTCCGATTTGCGTATTTTTTATTTTGGTCGCCGGCCAAGTAGAAAGAAAGCGATAGATCACCACCCCAAACTCAAAAGCATATATGTTTTGAAAGGGGAACCGGTTTGGTAACTAGAAAAAAAGAAACTTTTAATTACCAAAATTAGTGGAAAATAACATATATACTACTGGATTAGTTAATTAATAATCAATGAATATAAATGGGGTTTTGCTAAGGTGTGATGTTAACGTCCATTTAATGAATCCGTAAATTTTTTAAATAAAAAAATTGTAATTACTATATGTATAAAAATGATAAATATTACAATAAATTAATAAGTATTAAATGCAAATGTTAACTTGAATTCAAGATACTTACGAGTACATTAAATGAACGTTAACGTGTGTCACCGGGACACACATTAGCAAAACCCATATAAATGTCATTCAATGATACTTTCCATCTATAAACCCTTAAGTTTTAAATTTAACGTTCTCTATAGGTGGCATCGATAATTCCTACGATTTAAACCTTCAAAGATTTTCCATTGAAATTGAAATATTAAATTTACTTTCACACTAATAATATTAAAAATAATTCTTTGATACAAAAATAATTTGAAGTAAGCAAAGGTTCAGTCATTCATATTATTTAGCTCTAGGATTTGCATTGTAATAATTTTGTTTTGTGTTACACGTGTTGTGTTGAGCGTATAGCCAAATAATTATCGTGTTTAATGAATTACCTTTGGCAAAGCAGTTTGGCTTTTGCAACGATGCTTGATGTAATGACGTAAAACAAGTTGAGGTTTATATTATTTGAAGAAGGAGAGATAGTCGAGTAAAAAAATACTTTCGAGTTGTTAGTAAAATTGAAATTGCGGTTAAATAAAATATTTATGAAAAATGTTGTTTTCGTCTAATAATTGATACCAAAGGTGTGTAGATTCTAGAATCGTGTTGATCATCGAACTTTGAGTGTCATTTACTACAATTAGTTCCAAATCATAGAACTCTACAAGGAACATATAAATGATCACCAGCTCAACTGGTTGTGATGCATGGGTTTTACACATAGGTCTCGGGTTCGAGTCCTGTGGTGGTTTTTCCTAGGTGAGGCAATATATGGGCTGGTAGTGGTGACACGATGATACTCCATTACTAGCCCGCAGATGTTATTTGCCGTTTCCAAAAAAATTAGTTTAACCTCAATTCCTCAATACTACACAAGTGACATAATTCATGTCATATTGATACTACAATTCTCAAGGCTACTACAAATCTTTGAATCATACCTTAGAGAATTATCAAATAGGCTAAAATCAAAACTACACCCTACTACTTACCTTGATGATTATTATGAATATCTAAGCTTGCTAACTTGCCTACTTTTTCCTTATCTTCACCTAATCATACAAGTATAATCATGTCAACTGAGAAGTCCCCAAGTGACACTTGATCACACACAAATGTACAACAAGCTATGAATTATTGATAAGCAGTTTGCGGAATAACACTTATCAAGTTAGGAAGATTAATAGTATTACTTGTAATATATATGATTGTAACATATTTATATAACAAGAACACAATTGAATGATAGTCAAAAGCCTCAATATTATTACTTTGAATAATACGGATACACTATGTTTTGTATCAGGGTTACAAAGGAACCTTGAAGCTAAAGGTATTACACACACTAGTAATACAAGACTTGGTTACAACTATAAACCATAAGACTAATTTATACACAAAACACTAAGTCAACAACTTGTGTAAATCTATACAAAATCTTCTTTACATGACTTAGACTTCCTAGTAAACGTGCCAGCATTTAATGCATTACAACTCCTTGTCTGTTGAGTGCACTGTACCTCAAAAGCATGTTCTGCAGTAGTTGTACTTGTACTGCAGAGTTGGTAGAAAGCAGACCCACTTAGCAGAACTAACAAAAACCACTAGCAGAACTAATCTTTGACTTCTTCGTCTGGCAGAACTAACTTCACAAGCTTGCCAGAACTAATGTAGAAAGGACTCGCAGAACTAACTTTGATTAATTTGTATTTTTTAATCAACAGAGCTAATCCACTAGCAGAATTAATGTTGGCAGAACTAAAACACTTAGAATATTTCTTCATTTGATCTTCAATCAATTTTACCCCAACAATCTCCCCCTAAACTTGATCTTTCCATGAACAGATTCAAGTTTTCTTCTTCAACTCTTTCTCAATCTTCTTTCTGATCTCATCTGCTCTTCTCTTTTTCATTTCTTCATCGCTGATATGTAACACCCCAGATTCCAAAAGCAATATTGTGAATAAAGTAATAGTCGTTGTTTTAAATTATTATTACTGAAGGTGAAATAAAATAGTAATAATTATAAGTCGGTTTTAAAGTCCAGACAATGATAATCACGGGGAATAAAATTAAAACATATATATATCCATCCATATGTGTACGTACATATCAGTTATCATATTTCATTCAAAATATTCCAGGAGCTTCATGAAACAAGAAGAAAGGTCGCAGGAACCAAAAACCATGAATCAAAATCATTCCAAACCTCAAATTGAAGCTATAAAACATGAATTCATCATCAATTAATCATTCCTGTCATGAGGTAATTAGTATTCTTGCTCAATTTTAACCTAGAACTTTGGTGTTCATGGGTTTTGATGGGTTTTGATAAATTAGAGATTCTAATCTGAAATTAGGGTTTTAAATGATTGAATTGATGTTAGTTTAGGTTATTAGTGATGATTAATAACCTTACTATGATCTAGAAATGAAGAACCTTTAATGTGTTCTTGAGGGTTTGTATAAATTATGATGATTTGGTGATAATTCACCTAAATTGATGATTAGAAGTGTTGTTGGAACTTTATTTGTGAGAATTGAATTAGTGAATCATGTAGTAAATCACTTGAGCAAGAAATGAATATAGTTTTAAGTATGGTTTATTGATTTAATGAAGAACGTGATGAATGAATTGATGTTAATACATCTTAATTGGTGAATATAAATGTTATTGGAATATGATTAAGGAATATTGAAGAATTAAATCAAAGGATTAAGCAATTGGATTAATTATAATTATGAGAATGATTATGATTAAGTGATAAAGGAATTATGATGATCATTAGTGATGATCAAATTGGAATACAAATAATCAAGCCAAGTATATGATTATAGTATAAGTAATGAAATAAGGAATTTTATGAATTTATGATATTTCATGTGGTTTTCATAATCTTGGATTAGTTCATGATGAATCTTGAAGTATGATAGGAAATAATGATTGAAACAGTATGCAAATAATGAAATAGTGAAATAAAGGGAACTATGAAATAAGAGATTTTGTGTAATATGATCAATCCAAAAGAGTGATGGATTGATAATGTTAATGTATTGATTATGATGATTACTAGATGTTAAATGTGTTATTGTATCGATAGGGTATATGCTAAGTGATCAAGAACGGTGGTTTAGCTATTCGGATGTGACATCATGCATTCGCTTAAAAAGCAAAGGTGAGTGTTATGGGGATTAAATGAGTAATGATTGTATGTTCCGGATTGCTTACGAGCAAGAGGTTCATACAATCAAATATTAGTTGTTTGTATCTTATCTTGTTCTTAATTCGTGAATTATAATGGGTATGTTTTACCGGATTGCTTACGAGAAAAAGATTTGCATGACCCAATGGAATATTAATTGTTTCGAATCTTGTTTCTAAATTTGGTTATTAGGATAGTGATTAGACATGTAGTGATGATGTTACGTTTTGTGTTAAGATGTTTGGTTGTTGATTAAGTGATGATTATGTGGATTTGTGGAATGAGTGATTTCTAGGGATTGTATCGTTAGGGAATAATCATGGATTACGAAATAGGTGCTTGGCACCACTTGTATCTATTAAGCTTGGTATCCATTTTGATGAGAATTGGTGCCTTGCCTATTTGTATCTCTTGGACCGCGGATCCTTACGAAATAAAGGGAATCTCTACAATGGTTTTGTAGTATTTGTGGGATCAGATAAGTGAATTCTTGCTAAATGAAATATGTTGTTATATTTATGGATTAATCATTTAATTGTTCATAAGCTCACTAAGCTTAATAGCTTACTCTTTCAGTGGTTTCATGATGTAGGTGGATAGTTCGGTTGAACCTACTTGAATTCGATGGATATTAAGGATTACATGAAGGTAGCGTGGAATTTGAGCTTGCTAAATGGTTAGAACAGCTCTACTCTCTTTGAAGTATCGTTATGAATTATCACTTGTGTAAATCGCCCAAAAAGACACATTTGAAATAATATTGATGAATTAAAGTATAAAGTGTCAATTAGCTGAAAAGTGTATCTTTGACTTGGCAAAGTCAAAATGGAATATGATGGTGACAAATTGGGTAATGGGTATATTGTATAGTGATAGATGTTGAATTATGTGGATGTTGATCATAGTTATGGTAAAATTATGATCATAGTTATGGTAAAATTATTGATCATAATCAATACATTAATGGGTATATTGTATTTGACACTTTGATCATAATTTTACCATAAAATTATGATCAAAGTTATGGTATTTTAATCCATTTGAGTGGTCATGAATCAAGAAATATTATATGTTGTTAAAATGGATTGAAATCAAGTGTAAAATGGTTAAAATGGGTTAGAATTGGTGAAGTGTCCAAATGGACCCCAAATGGGTCAAAGGAGTCAAAACGGGTTAAAATGGGTGTATGCTGTTGATGAATATGCTCACACATGTCAAATGTATCCTAGAATATGTGGGTAAAAGTTGGAAATCTGAAACCAAGTCATTTTGAATATGACTTGTCCACCAAATTGGTCTAAAATGTCCCAGAATTAGTCCTACGTCCGTTTTCTTGATAAACGTGTATTTTGAAAAACTGTAAAAATGAAAACCTTCATTTTGGTATAGTGGAGGTGCTTGCAAAATTTGGTGTCCTAACTCTTAACGAGTTAAAAGTTATGCGCGTCCGAAATATGGTTTAATGGAAGTATCGAGTTTTGGTTGATTTTAGTAGTAAGGAAATGGTAGTAATATTGAATTTATCAAATGAACGTTGACCCTAGAGGTTTATGGGGCGAAATATTGTTATTTTCCTAAAGGGGTCAAAATGGGCAGTTTAACGGGTCAACATGCCAAAATGTGTCAAAATGAGTGTTCGAATCATTTTAATGTGGGCTATTGGCCATAAAAACGTAATGGAGAGTGTTGGGAGGAAAATTATGGAATTGAGTCCAAACGGGTCAATGTGTCAAGATGGGTGAGGGTTGATCTTTAAGAATTTGGTTAGTATTCTTTAAAATTGGTTAACATTCTTTATAATGTTAGTATTCTTTATAATTCATTAGTATTCTTATAATTCCTTAGAATTCTTTGAATCTGTTAGTATTCTTTATAATTCATTAGTATTCTTTAGAATACATTAGTATTCTTTAAAAAAAAAAATGGGGCGTTTCATGATAGCTTGTTCTGCAAGAGCCTTCTTGTAATACTTTTGAACCTCATGAATCAAAGAAGCAGCAATATCTTGATCATCACACTTGATGGTCAAAGAGAGCATAGAATTCAGCTGAGCTTCATTCCAAGGATATTCTGTCCCAATGAAGAAGTAGGCAAACACACCACTTTTAAGCTGCACCACATGAACTCCATTGTGTGAAAAGCAATGCCATAATATTGCAAGTGATCTATCCTTGTAGAAATCATTAGCAGCATCCATTTCATACAGGATTGAAAGATAGATGTAGACAATCTGCTCATCACTGTAGTTCTCTGCATTTTGGTATTTTCTCATGGAAATCGCCCACATATCATCTAAATCATCCCTAGATAGCCTCCGAACACATCTATAGAAAGATGGATACTCTTCTTCTGTATCTCCAGCTCTCACCACCTTAAGCCAAACCTTCATCTTTTCATCATTCGTGAAGTACCAGTCTATGATAGGAAACTTGATAGAAATTGGCACTTTATCAGTATTATCAACCTCAAACATGGCTTTTATCTTATCCCAATCAACCTCCTCTTCCTCATTGTTCTGTGCAGGCTCAGATGTAGAAGGCACTTCAGTATGCACTTCTGTTTCAATTTCCGATTCATTCACAGTCTTTGACATGCCATCAAATGCATTTCTGACAGCCATCCTCTTTCCTCTCCTTCTGAACTGAATGGTTTCTTTTGGAATAGTCTTTTTCAAGGTATCTAGTTCTTCCTTTCTTTTTCCTCACCTCTGCCCTTACCTTGTTGATTTTATTCTTTCTGGCCTCTTCTGTCTTTTCTTTTTCAGTCTTTTCTTTTACTTCAACAACAGAGGAATCTTTGGCCCTCTCTGCTTCCCTTTGCTTGGCCATTTCTTCATTATCTCTCTGGATTCTCAAGTAGTGCCTTTCAAGATCCTTGAAATCCATTGCCATTAAAGCCTTTAAAGTATACCCTGTATTGTTCTTCAACACTCTGGCATATTGATCTTTGAGTTGCCTTTAAGTAGGAGGCTTCTTTCTCCTTTCCTCCATTCTTTTCTATGAATCATCCATTTGAGCTTTATGAGTCCCATCAGCTAATAGATGATCAAAGTAGACTTGTTCCTCTGGGGTCATCAGAACCTTCACATCCTCTCCTACATCCACCTTAATATATCTACCTCTATTTTCAGCATCAAATTGGGCTTGAAGGTCTCTAGCCACAGTTTCACTTGTAGCCTTAAGTTGCTTCTTATTCAATGGCTTCACAGGCTCAACCATTTTTTCCTTTCCTTTGGCCTTGGCTAAGTCAATCTCCTTTTGTTTTAATGCTTCATCCACAGCTTTAGGCCTTGTGTGTGGGAATGGGAGTTCATTAATTTTGATACCAGCTGAACTTCTTCTTGGCTCATCATTCTTTGCTTTCTTTATTGGGCTCTTGGCAACCTTTAATAAAGCATCTGCAGCAATCTGCTCTTCCTCAGTAATAGCAGTGCTAACCTTTTCCTTAGGACTAGCAGACTTAACATTTTCAGTCTCATTTACCCTAGCAGAGCTAACAGGTGCACTAGCAAAGCTAACAAAAGCACCAGCAGCACTAATTTCAGCATTTACAATCTCACTAGCAGAGCTAACTCCAGCTCCCACATTCTCACTGGCAGAATTAATCAATGTACCAGCAGAGCTATCATTTACTTTAGCAGCATTAGATACATTTTCATCCAAATGCTCTTTCACCAACTTTTCTACCACATGATAAACGCCAAAATGTACTAGATTATAGTACTAATTACCCCTTTGTTCAATAGATTTCTTATGCATTTTGTATGAATAAGATATTGATTTCGTTCATATTTGCATTTAGGAGTTAATTGGAGCTTGGATTGAAAAGAAACAGAAAACGAGCTTATTGTGAAGAAAAGTTGCTAATAGAATAAAACAACGGAGTAAAAGATGACCGAATGGTGAAAGAAGTCTGGAAATTCAATCATACGCCGTATGGATGTAGTGGTGGAGGCCCAGCAATCGCGGGGCTGGGCCGGGCTTTTAATCAATCCATACGCCGTATGAAAATTTCATACGCCGTATGGATCATTTTCTCAGAAACTATATAAACGCATTAATAACCCTAAAAAGGAGATAGGATTCGGCTAGGGTTTGTTCCAGACGACTGGTTTCGACTGAATTCGACATTCTGGAGCATTCGGGAAGCACGAGAAGCTATGGTTGAAGATTATTCATCTTAGTTTCAAGTGATTCGTCTTTCGGTTTGTGTTTACTTCGTTTAATTCGATTACAATGATGTTTTTGATATTGAATGATCAGGTTTATGTTTAATTGATGATGAATTGATACATTAGTAGTTGTGTAGTAATAAATATTGGATAATGATTGTTGAACGATGATAATTGCACGTTGAATCAATTGTTTAATTGAAGATTGTTATGTTATCCGCGAATCCTTATTTATTGGTGATTATTAGTTATTACTTAACGTGATTGATTGTATCATTGAGATTGATTTCCCTTGATATTGTTGATTATTGATGATTAGAATCTAGGTTTTGATCATTGCTGAATATATTGAGTTTGACAGGTTAAGAGAATAATAACTAAGTAATCTAAAATGAATAAGCTAATAAGTAATTACTAGTAGGTATTGTTGAGTCATACCGCTAGGATCAATCATAATTAATCATAAATAATTAAAGCATAATCTAGGGAAAAGCACGCAATAGAGCAACATTCTTGCGACGTCGGATCGATGTTTTATGTGGGACCCTAGGTTATAGAAATTAGTTAGACCCGAACCGTTGGCTAATTTACATTCAGCTTGGAATCTTTGATTAGTAACTAAGTTGATATGAAAGAAATCACAATCAACAATTAACGTGCAGTAATTCGGAATATATGAATCTGAGTGAAGGTATTTGTTCCTTCCTATTGTTTCTATTTGTTATTTAATTTAAGTATTTATATTGTTTTATTGTTACTTTCAATTAAACGTTCGTACGGAACTAAAACGTACCCGCTATTTTACTGCTTTATTAATAATTCCAATTTAATTGACTAACATCGTTCCTGTGTTCGACCTGGACTTACCATAGCTATACTATTCCGATCGGGTATTCTTGCCTGGTTGTGTGATAGTAGTGATTGGTATATCCTGTACTTTATAAAAATAAAACTAGACGCTTTCACAAGCATCAAGTTTTTGGCGCCGCTGCCGGGGAACACTTTACCGGTTGAACTATTGTCCTGCTGGGGATCGGTTGCTTATTTGATTAAGTTGGAAAATATAAAAATAATAATATTAAAAAAAAAAAGTTTTTCGTTAATCACGCACAATTTTATAGGCTCGATTTGCTAAACGAATATTTTTGTCTTGTCTAGAAGTTGTGATGATTAATGATGTAATTTTGCTGTATATAATTGTTTATTTGTTAATTATATGTATATGCATGTTATATAGTTTAATTTTTAATGGAGCGAAATTTTTGAATTTTGTTTGCACAGATGTTCAACCGACGGTTGGAAAGATGTTTTTGCGAAAAATTTTTGTTTTCTGCTCTGTTTGTATATATTATGTACTAATGATTATTGTTAATTTTCTATACCTTATTTTATTTAGGTTTTTGTTTGTTAATATGTTAGTTTTAATTTTTAGTTATTTTATATGTTGTTTTCTTTTTCTGTACCTTATTTTATCCGATAACCCGAACCCAACCCGAGTAACCCGATTTATTATCAAGTCATTAGATTTTTGCGTGATTTTTAAGTTTTTAGGTTGGTTTCGAGTCACTTCGGTCAAATAGGTCACATTGATCAGTCTTTTAAAAATACTAGCTAATCATTTTTAAGCAAAATTGATTATAAATTTTCAAAAGTAACCATAATAAATATTATATCCATTTGAATTCATTATCAAAATATTATTAATTCATAGCTTATATTAAAATACAAAGGTATCAAAAAAAAAATTATAAATTAGTAAATGAAATGGTCTAAATTATACATCATATTCAAATTAAAATTAATTTATAATGATATTAACATACTTTCGGGTTGTTAGGTTCAACCCCAAAATATATTTGCTCACCCCGACCCGACCCGAAAAAGTATCAAATTGGCGGGTTTCGAGTTGACGGGTTGACGTCTCAAAAATCCCGACCCTAACCTTATAATATTCGAGTCGGTTTCGTGTCTAGTCGAAAATTACCAACTCCTAGTTCAGTTTCATGATTTTTTGTATATTATTACCAGTGGCGGATCTAGGAATTTGTGGTGTTGGGGGCACAAAATTTATCACGAAACCGATTTATGTAAAATAGACGACATCATAAGAAACCTTAAAAGTAACTATAAAATTGTCATAAATGACATAAATAAGTGCATAAAAGAGCATAAACAAACAGCAGTAAACAATGTTTACTAACCATTAATCAGCAAAAACAGCTTTGGTGATGCATCAAAACAGCGAAACAACGACTAGCAAACACCAAACAGCGACCGGTGACCAGCAAAACAGCAGCCAGAAAATAGCATAACAGCAAGCAGAAAACAGCAAAATAGTACAGAAAATAGCATAACAGCAAGCAGAAAACAGCAAAACAGCAAAATAGTACACTGTCAACTAACAAACAATAAACAGCAAACAAAAACCATATAGCAGTAAATCTATACGTATCCGACATTAATATTGCAGCAAAAGAAGTACTAAAAAACTGCATAAATACAACCATTTAAGTACCTAAAATAAGTGCATAAAAACAGGATAAGCACCAAAAATACACAAGAAAATCCTCCATTTCAACTACATTAATAGGTGTTGATGAAGATGGTTGATCACTTGTAAGAAATCTTCTCATAGTTCTAGGAAAGTTCATAACAATTGATAAATAAATAATTAGGCTATAAAATATAAAAGTTGAGAACTATCAAGAGAAAGTATCAGCGATAGCTACTGTTTTTTTTTTTTTTTTTGTTAAATCACAATTCATTCATATTTCATTGTCAAAATCTAACAAAACCAAAAAAATAAATAGCTACTGTTTTGTTACTAAATAATTATAACAAATGGGTCATATTTTCATTGTTGTAAGCTAACACCAAATATAACCACATTAGCATAACATTATAGCTTAAATTTAACATAAAATTTGCAAACCCTAAATTATTTGAGAGACTAAATTACCTGAATTTTACAGGATCAGTGAATCATATGTTAAAACTTTAAACTTTTGGAACCTTCTTTGGTGTGCAAATCGAATTAATGAAGGATTAAAAAGAAACAATTGGATCTCTTGCAGTTGGTTAGGAAGCAGTGCAGGCAACGGTGGAAAAAGTCAAAAAGAAAAGCATACAAACAATTTACACCTTCACAATGTTCGATTAAAATAACATGTATTCTTTATTTTCTATACTTTTTGGGCTGTAAAGGATTTCTAAGTGGGCTTGGGACAAATCTCAAAATGGACTGAGGGCACATTTAAAATTTGAGTGAGGGCATACAGAAAAATCTACACAAATATAGGCTATTATTTTTGGGCCATTGGGGGCTTGGGCCCCCACTCCTCACTAAAGAAATCCGCCCCTGATTGATGGATATGTTAGAGACTTAAAACCTTTGACCTATCTATAGTAATAATCAGTGAAACTGCATATGCTATTTCTATAACGTTAGAAAAACAATACCTAAACCACCTCTAAGGCTCTTACTACATACGTTATAAACCTGAAGGCTGTAAAATGTCATATGATGAAACCTTAAGGGTAAAAAATGTAAATTAATAAAACCTTAAAAGGTGTATAAGAAAAATTGATGAAAACTTTAAACGAAAAAAACGTCCACGATGGTGTGACATTACAAAAAAATCCCAAATAAATGGGCCCACTCTATTGCCTTGCCTCATTGCTAAAGCATCTTCAATGATACTAGTTTTTCAAAGCTTTTTTACGTAAAAAAGCTTTTGAAAAGTTTTTTTTTTATTGAAGATGCTGTCATTGGAGATGCTAAGGAAAATTTAACCATCAAAGACTAAAGAAAATCTTCTTCAATTTATTTAGGGTTTATTTTTCGTTATATATTAAACTTTATACTTTTTACTATTGTATGAATCGAACTTTGAAAACTTCTATTGTATGTAAAATTCCTTTTTGGGTAAGGCCCAAATGGAAAAGTTTCATTCTTTTAGCCTTACCCAGAAATTAAATAATAAATACTATAGACCATATTACAAGTTCACTAAATACAATAGAACAAATAAAAGTATATCGCATACAATAGTAAAAAGTTTAAAGTTTAATACATAACGAAACAATAAACGCATTTATCTACATCTACATCACATATATAACATTTTCACATTGATCTTAATTTTGTAGTCAACAACAATAATTATTGTCTATATTACCTCATAATCAATTTAAAAAAGTCAAACATCATAAATTGTTTATTCATTTATTCAAATTTCTAATTACTTAACAAATATAATAATATCAAATAACATCTATATTATTTTTTTCTTAATCATACAATTCTATCTATTTCAATTTAAACTCTATAAATTAACCAATTTTAATCTCGCAATTTTTATTTCGTTTGATCAAATTATCTTGACACTCGATTCTTATAACTTTAAATGGAAACTCTTTAACCCGAATCAAACACAAAAAACTAAAACAAATCTATCCAAACTTCAAAACATAAATAATAACGCGTTGCATTGCGCGCATGGTGCTAATTAGTTAAATAATGTCCTTTATGTTGAAAATCGATATAAACTGTAACCTAACAGTTTTGGTCGGTTACCAATATGTTTTAGAAAAATATTTAGGCTCCAACTAACTAAACCGAATGCATTGATATTTTTTTCCTGTTGAATACTTTCACAAGACATGTATCACGGTGAGGATTGAGCATGAAAACCCGATAATCCAAGCCTAACCGAATTAACAATAAAAGTGACCCAAATTAATCGACTTAATTCAAATGTATGTAATACGATCTAATATTTTAATTAAATAAAAGTAGTTTTAAGATGCATCTACATTTTGGAAACATGAAAACAGAACAAGAACAATATCTCAACTTCTAAAATCAATTAAATATATATTGATCTCCATAGAATTTGATGTGATTAAGAATAGCGAGGCTTTTTCCAACAGGGACCCCCACTTCTCGTAATGCTCTGATTTTTGGTTAATATATATCACAACCGAAACATGTAGGAAAAAAGAAAGATATCAGTTATCAGTTACTCCCATATATAATGATAGACACACACATATACATGAAAAAAAACATAAGATTATTTAATACGCTTACGTATAATGAAGCAAGAAAAAAATTTCGTCATCTAAAAAGCTTTCGTTAAAGTTCTTCTCGTAAAGGGTAAGACTGAGGAAAGTTAACATCTTTTTAATTCTCTTATACATTGCATCTTCGGCTTGTTGACGTAAGGATTTCTCCTTTACCTTCTCCTGCACCTACACACCACTTCAAGTCTTTTATACGGGTATAAATACGTTGTTTTTGGGTTGGGGTTTGCATATATGAAATACTTTTATCTACTTTTTGGAAATTTTTAACCAATTAGTTATTAAAGTATTTGTTAGGATAAAACGAACCCCCAAGTTAACTATTAGTCACAAAGCGGATAATAGTAACGTAGAGAAGCTAGAAAGTATAATGAAGTGATAGACACAAGATTTACGTCGTCGGAGGTTTAAAAAACTTTTATTAATAGGTGGAGACAAGTACATGAAAGGAAAAATACAAAGGCTAAAGGTTAAAAGTATGTGTAAAACACATACAAATACTTATGTGTGTAACTCTTGCCAAATAGATTAGAAGAAGTAACAAAACACAAGAGAGAATTGGATTTAGTGTCAAATATATACATGATTTCGTATTTCATTGAACCATAAATTAAAGAATAATAAAGACCACATTTCTTATGTCTTATTTGTATTTAGTTTAATGGTATTCAACAAGCAAATCAAAAGTTGTTTAATAGAGAGAAATAATATATCATAAGATCAACCTATATAACAAAACAATAATAAATGTGAATAAGATTCCATACGTGTTAGATCATTAGTAAAATTCCAAATATACATGGAAGATTGGAAGATGAGGTTCACGATACTTACGGAGTAAGAGTGAGAAATGTTAATGGACCGGGTTGGGTTGAGGTTGGCCTGATTCTAAAAAAAAGTCCATCTACATCGGCCCATTTTGATCCGTAAAAAATAGGGTTATAAATACATTAAAATACAATTAACTAAGGTCTAACATTTATAATGTGTTTCAATTATTCGGGTGTAAATTAAGTGTAAGAAATTTGTTATTTATTGTCATTGTATATAATTTGATGACGTGTCAACTTATAATTATGTCACGTGACACCATATATAGATGGCATGCGACAAAAATTTCAAAAGAATATACAATGACAACAAATTATAAGTTTTTTACTTATAATGTACCCTTAAATACTTGAATACACACTATATATAATGACAATAAATAATTATATCAACATGAAATTGGGACTTACACACCAATTTTTTGACCAACAATTAAATTACTTGTGTGGTACTTGACGGATGCATTCGGTTCAGTTTGAGCCTATATATCTGTTTTCCATTTTTATAAAACGAACTGATTGACTTATCGACAAAAAATGTTTGGTCAATATTTTTGGCATAAAAGACAATTAAGCAAACTTCATAAACCTTACAAATTTAAAAATCGAAAAGTACCAACATGTCCATCAAATTTACGTAAATTTACCGTATTTAATTAAAACATGAGGCTGTGATTTTTTTTGAAGGAAAAGCTGACTAGTGCCCTATTGGCACATGTTAACCTTCTTTTAATTATGTTTTTGTTAACAATTACAACTTGCGTAATTTTAGTGGTTTATCAACACTAAGCTAAAGTTCCGCTCAAAGTTACGGACGTACGTATCATTTAAACATACACAAACAATAGATACGAGTATTCAGGAATATACTCCCTTCGTGCTAGAAGTAACGCCCACCAACAAAAGAGAAATAAAAAGACCAAATTAAGATATAGTGGTAAATGTCACTTGTGTCTTCGTAATCAAAACAAGTTTGACTCAAAATACTAAAGAAATAAGTTATTGAAAATAATAAATTTGATTAAACTTAAAGTTTAATAATTTTTAATAGTTATTTTTTGAAAATGTACAATTATTCGGGTACAACTATAAATAATTATGATGGCATTCTTTTGGTACGGAATAAATATGTTTTTGGCTAAAGTTAACTCTTTAATTTGGGAAGTTGATAGATATAACAAACAACTTAATGCTTCAAATTGTACAATCATCAAAGCATACATTACAAACACAGTAAAACATAAATTTTAATACATGAATCAAATCTTTTATTGTATTTATCACTTTCTTATAAATTCCCATATACTTGACTTCATTTTGTCATTGGTGGAACATCGTATCCAATTCCCCGGCAGCAAATAGATGCATATGTGCACATGTGCGTATTTAATTAGAGGTAAACTCGGACAATCATTCTAACATATACCAAATCTGATAAAAAAAAATTCTAACATACCAAATAATCTATAATCTATAAATCTATAACCCTAAAGCATAGAGGTTTAAACCTAAAGTTTACCGATGAAAGATGCAAAATACCTATTTTACCCTCTTCATTTTTATTGACTAAACTAATAGAGAAATACTTTGTTCACTACAATTTTACAAAAAAATCTTTACAAAATGAGGTGTCAAAATGTCATGAAGAGAGAGAAGGATGAAAGAGAAAAAAGTGATTAATGTGATTGGATGATTCTACATGTCACATCATTTTGTGAGAGGTTATTTGTAAAAATTTTGTGAGTGTAGAATTCCTCAAACTAATATACAGAAGGTTTCTACTCTTCATACCACTTCCTTTTTTTAAATTAATTTTTACTTTATTCCATCACTTTTTCTTACATTATGTACTTTATTCTATCATTTTTTCTTACATTCTGTATTATTATGTACTATAGGGGGTATAGTGAGTAATAATTTGTGGTATGGAAAGAATAAGCCATACATAATTTAATAATTAATACATTTGAGTACAATATAATTTAATACAATATTTGAGTTCCATTATAAGAATCCGTCAACTCAGAATTTTTTGGTGACCAATTGTACGGATTCTTACACTCGCGGGTTAATGTAGTTTTCAAAAATGTTTTATTAATTTATCACATTATGTAATATTTTCCATATATTCATATCATTTTACCAAAAAAAAAATTATACTTATGAGCTATTAATTTATAATGTATGAAAACATCCATATTTTTATTATACGGAGTACTACTATTTTGTTCATTTAAAGAACTAAACTCTTCAAAGGCTAGTGATATTTTCACCCAACATTTTGATAAATCCACCATCCTTATGCAATAAAAGCTTATACTGTACAAACCAGTATTACACACTTATGGTGGATTTATCAAAATCATTGTTGGATTTATCATCACCCCTCTTGAAAATGTGATATTAAGCTATCTACATATTTAACTAAATAATAATTGATGTTAGATCATTTTGATAAACATGTAATCAAGTAACAACCTCAATTTAAGTTAACATGTACCATGAAAATAGTTAAGCACAGAAATAAGATTTGAGCTTTTTGAGAGTGACGAGGTAAAATTTATAACAACCATTTCATCACTTAGTGATAATTTAATCGGATAATTTAAAGAATGAACTAACTACACAATGGATATCGAAAATTTAAGAGTGATTTAAAAGTTTTATGTTGTTCAAAGTTTAGAATTCAAATAATAACCGAAAATAACTTAATCGAAACCGAAAAACCAAATCGTAGAAAAATCAAAACCAAACGATTTTGATTTTTGAAAAACAGAAATATTCAATTCGATTTTTACTAATAACCGAATCAAACCGAACCATAAACACCCCTACTAATAAGTCTCTATATAGGTATGATCATTATAATCCTTTTGGGAAAACAATTCAAACTAAAATTGTCAAACCTGTATACACATTTTTTTATGAAAAAAAAAGTACCATCAATGGAAAGACAAAAAGGTAAAAGGGTAAATTGGTTCGACCGGCTGGTCTGGTCCGGTTTTCAAAACACTGTTTAAAAGTTCCTGCAACTATACAGTCTCATTACACAAATTGCTCCCTATGGTCTTATTTTCATATTTTTTTCTTTTCGAAATCATTTCTTGCTGTTTTCTGCTTGTTTTGCTTCTCTCCGAACTAGATATTCACTTCTGTTTTAGTTTTGATGTTATTGATTGGTGAATGATGAGCTATTTTTTACTCCGTATTTGCTTATAGATTTAATATCATCTCTTGTTGTTGTTTTGTGTACTTAATTTGAGAAATATATCTTGTTTAGGTTTAGTTTTGTATGCTGTTTCTGTATGAATGTGTTTGCGTCTTATTTTTTATTTTTTTATCTCTTTTTTTTTTTTTTTAATTTCTAGATCTAAATGTTGAGAAAATAATGTTTTCCATTTTAGTGTAAGTAGTAATGTTTTTTGTTTTACTGAAATGAACGCAGAAAATTTTGTAGATCTGCATTCTTTCATATATATCTAATATGTATACATAGCTACTTACGATGTGTATAAAATTATTTGAATAACTTGTTGAAATTCAACGTGAAACTATTAGTATTATTTCTTTACAATATTTGCCTTAATTCAACTATGTAATTCTGCAAATGAGATATATGATAAAACACTTCTTACTTCCAAATTGTCCAGGAATTTCATCAGAACTTTTAACAATCGATCAACCTAGTTACAAAACCACTGTAATGATCGATATGATCGGATAACCGGAGAGTGACGTGTGGGGGTCCGATTAGTGGCAGTTGAGCCATGTTAGAGGTAATACGGCAGTGGGTGGTGGTGGTAATACGGCGGTGGGTGGTGACGGTGGTAATACAGAAATGAAATGGGCGGCGGTAATAGGGAAATGAAATGTGCCGTTGTAATAGGGAAACGAAATGAAGGGTTTTAGGGCATTGGGCCCATTGGGCCACAACCAAGTTATAACTGGTCAAAAGTTGACAAAGATTAAAATTTACGGGTGTAGTATTAAAGCCTTAGAATCACGCCAATTTTTATCACTTTGGCTAAACCGTAGTCCTTCAGTTTCGCGATCAAACTTTCAACGAACCTAGACTGAGGTCGACGGTACGAAGTCTCCGGCAACGTTTCCGAATTCGAAAACATTGTATCAAAGTAAACGGTTCCATCGGGTAAATTTGAAACACGGACGTGTTTCCATTTGTAGTTACCTTCAAGTGGATCCACCACTGGACTCCACTAATCGGAATTAACGGAAGTGCACCGGATTTTACAGGCGTCGGAAATTCTGCGAAAGGAGACCATCGGTGGACGTGGTTTAATAGTAATGGAGTGAAGTCGGTGGGTTGAGGTGGTGATCGAAGAGAGTGAAGTTTGGATGTTTAGGGAGGAGTTCATTTTGATGAACGAGAAACTGCTCTGTGAACTTTTCGATTGGTTAAGTGAGGAAGACGATGAACAGTGGAGGTGTATGTATATAGAGATACTGGCGTGTCACTGGTCCACGTAGACACACACACGCACTTTTTGCAGGGGATTTCAAATCTTACACTTACACTCCCTGAAATATCACCGGGGTTTCAATTTTTGATATAGCTTTTCTATTAAAATTGAATTTTGTAACAAGTTAAATTCTTGCTAGCTACGTTTGATTTTTGTACCCTTCATTAAATTAAAGTGCGAGTAAAGCTTAAGTAGATAATTTAATTTAGTATTAACTACTTATCATTATTATTATTATAGCCACTAACAATGCAAATTTTAAGTTAATTGATGTATAATCACTTACAATTTTAATGTATATAATATGACTTATTTAAATGAAAATTTAGGATTTATAAGTAGGGTGTTCAATGTTCAATTTGAGACCGTTTAATAAAAAATGAACCAATTTAAAACCTGAATAAAAAATCGAACCGAATTCGGTTTTCATATCTAATTTCGGTTTACATATTTTATTTCGGTTTTGGTTCGATTTTTGATTTTAAATTTTACAGTTTGGTTAAGACTGTATTCAAATCTATAATTTATTAACTTTTTCGTATTATATATGTGATATTCAAATTTCTTAAACATGTTTATTTACATTTCACTCATAAATTAACTTAACGTATTTTACTTTCCACGCTAGTAAAACCATAACAACACAGTAACAATAACAAGCCCAAGCAATTCTTTGTATTTTTTTGGTTAATTTATGATTATTGCGGTTTTAACCGAAATTGAACCGAATATCACATATCTGAATTTTTGGTTCTATTTCAGTTTGTTTACAAATCTGAATTTAGTTCTGGCTTTTGTTCTTAAAATGTTCAAAACCGAACAAACCGAATCAAATAAACCAAGAAATTGTAAAGCGAGCGGATTAACACCCCTAATTATAAGATCAAGGTCATATGGAAACATGAATACAAATTACAAACAATATTCCAAGTGAGACGAATGTATCATTTAACATTGTTGATTAGTGAATATATACTTCAATTCTAACCCATCCAAAAATTAGTGTCATGAACTTGATATTAATTTGTTTCAGTTAGTAAGTGTATCGATAAGATTGTTAAGTTAATGACTTTTTGACCCGTCTTGCAACATAATTCACTAGCATAACACGATAAGCGTTGTAAATTACATATTTAGACCACTACTCCCGCTCGTACATTTTTTTATATTTCCAGTACGAAAATCCTACAACTTATCATCTATATTAATAGTTTGTTTAAGATTTATATGAATCAATACCATGTTAAAACATGCATAAATCAAAGTTCATTTGTATGTGTTGATGACAAATGAAATAAGCTCATATGTATGTGTTTGAAATAAGTTCATTTGTATGTGTAGTTCAGGGCCGGTCCTGACTTTTTTGATGCCCGGGGCGAAACAATTAGAAAATGCCCCTACTAATCTTGTAAATAAATAACACATTATCGTTTTGGGGTTCATAATATAGTCAAGTTAAAAAACTTTTCGACGACAATTATTATCAAATGAATACAATGTTACCGCTTGAGAATGTTTAAAAGATCACGTCTATACGTTTATGCTATTAGCTTTAGGAGATGTACTAAATAGCATCATTGCATATATATTTCATATTTGAATTACACTATGTTTTTCTTATGTTATTATTGAAATGAAATATAAAAATCTTCCTAACAAGTATACAAATAAAAAATATTCATATCTTCATTCATGAAGTTAAAGTTCCATAATCTTTTTATAACATAAAGGTGATCAATAAAATCTTTTTTCTTTATGAAAAGATGTTCATTTTATATTCGTAAGTAATAGTTAGTAACTATATTTTACAATGCAAAATATACATGTTCTTTCTTAGTTCACGGCTGTTTTTACCCTCTCATAGTCATAGCTATATTTAAACTAGAAATTAGAAATTCTATATAAAGTATGGGGGTTAAAATCTATAAGTTATATAATACTAAGGGGCTAAATGGTTACTTTTAAGATAATAGAAGGGGCATTAACATAACATTTAATTGGAATCGCACGTGAGGTCGTCTTCCCCATTTTCAACCTGCAACTAAGTTCTGTTTTACAAATACGTGATTTCAAGCTCTCATATCTTCATTTTTACTTCAGTAATAATGTTTAAACTATATAAATCGGACATTTTACATCGTACGATAGCACATAGATGAATTAAATTGCCCAAAAAATCAGTTATTACAAATCATAAAGTTTAAGAATTTGAGATCTTGTGATGCCCTCTAAATCGTTGATGCCCTGGGCGGTCGCCCGGCCTGCCCATAGGCAGGGCCGGCCCTAGTGTAGTTATACGTAAGCAAAGGTGTATCATAATATAACGAATCCGTAATGCGTTATCACAGCCACCTTCAAGGCTTTAAGCTAAAATTTGGGTATAACTCCACTGATATATTCGAACCATGATACTTGATATAATATTATTGCACAATCGTCATATATGAAAGGATGAATGCCTAAAACATTATATCGAATGACTAATTACATAAGTTGTGCTATACGTACTTGGTTAGCAATATTTAGCTAGCTAGTGTTGATTTACGTACATAGATGGGAATTGGGATGAGAAAATTTAAATCTAGACAAGATTTAGTGTTGATATACCCCTTAAATTACATAAGTTGTCCTTGGCTAACACAAATGAAATACTCCAAAACCAATATTGGAAATCAGAATCGAGCCTGTCAATAACTATAGATACTTTTTTATATATAAACCGAAAATAGATTTCAAATTTGTTTACACTTACATATGTCAAGTTTTTTTGAAAATTATGATCAGTAAACTTTATTGAAATCCAAAATCGGTTAGCTTACGATATTACTCCGTATCAAATTAATTAGATATATAACCATCTTGAATACATATGTTTTGCACCGAATACATGTTATCAAAATCAAATGGTTGGGGAAAACGCTAGTCTTTTTCTCTAATTGTAAATGTCGAGTCGATCAAGAGCAAAACATTGTAATTAGTTAGTTACTTATAATACTCAAGGGTGTAAACTGTAATTGATGAAATTTCAAGTGGGTAAAAAAGAAAATTTATAAAATCTCAAACAGAAAAAAAAAAAAAAAAAAAAAAAAAAGGAGTTAATATATACAACAAATTTTTTGATGCATACACCAATTTTATGCATTATAATGTGTACAATACAAAACTATAATGCATAACTTTGGTAATAAAAGATTTGTTGTATATATCATTGCTAAAAAAACACGTCCATGCATGCCCGCGTTTGTAGGTGGGCCATTCTACACCCTCTAGTAGTGACGTATGCATAGTCGCCTACAATCTTCTAATTATTTCATTGGATCGATTCCAAAATTGTCACAAGTTTAAAGTAACAAAAAAAAAAAAAAAAGATAACAAACGTAAACATATACAGTAATTAATTTTGATAAGGGCAAAACTGACAATATATTATTTGTGCCTGTTTAAATAATACGTCCCAGATTTTGAGAGCTAATAAACTAACGCATACAAATTTTACTAGTTTTAAGACCCGTGAAAACACGGGTTTGAAGAATGATAACAAAAACATGTTAATTTTTATAAAAGTTTGTAGGAAAAGGTTTCTACTGTTATTAACATTATTCATATAATCATAGTCCACCTGCTTTACTAATACTTGCATTTCTAATGCAAAAGGGGGTTAAAAATTATCAGATTGAACACGAATAAAACAATACATATGTACCATGCTTGAATCTATAATAACTTGATGCCTATCATGATATGGCTTGCATTAGACCTGACATCCTCCACCCCAACATCACTCTCCCTTCTTAAATCCAGAAGCATCCGATGACAACTTTTTACTGATCCAAAGTTTTTTTTAACACCTATAGCATACTCATGCATATCTGTTTTCACCAATTCTGGTGCTTTATCTTCTGTCTGCAGAAAATAAAACTTAAACAGCCAACACCAAACTACACTGCTCATATAATCATTCTCTAAACGCATTTGTGCTCTACTTGGATCAGGTTGAACACATATAAAGCAATACATAGAAACTATACTATTTGAAAAGGTTCACAGTATAGAAACTAAACTATTCGGTCCTACGGTATCCTTTTAAAGCTCTAGCGATAGCTTAAAAAAATTGCATAAACAAAAAAATGGAATACAATTATTCGGGAAAAAAATGTCATTTATTTATTCAAAAGGATGAAATATTAAACTCTATAGCACAGATCACCTGTATAAGACCCCTCACACGCCACACATTGTTATGCTTTAATACAACAGTATATGGGTCATTTGGAAGCAATGCACGTAGTTACTCTCTAACAGATACAAAGCTAGCATTATGTTCTTCTGAAACTCGAACATCTTTAATTGAATTGACAGCTTTCTCTTCCCTTGCAATTACCGCACGGGAATCTCCAGCATTTGCAATGTACAACACACCATTGCATATGACACTAACCAAACAGCATGAACCAACAGACGCCATTTTTGTTCTTCTGAAACTCGAACATCTTTAATTGAATTGACAGCTTTCTCTTCCCTTGCAATTACCGCACGTGAATCTCCAGCATTTGCAATGTACAACACACCATTGCATATGACACCAACCAAACAGCATGAACCAACAGACGCCATTTTTGGATTAATTTTCCATTCACCTTCCACCAAAGAAAGGAACTCATCGCCTGTTGCCAAAAATGCTTTTACCATAACGTCACATGACATTTCTTGACTCTCTTATGTGTATTCTGCGTCATGAAAAGATGTCAAGTAAGTAACATATGCATTAGCAGTTCAGTATGTTCACATCAGGTCTTGTGCATTACAGTGAAATACTTGCATAACATTATGTATCCCATCACATCACATCACATGTTCCAAAATGCTAACACCTGATTCCCAGTTTTAAGGTATATATGAAAGTTCTTTACAGCCCAATGTATATTCACCTAATTACCAGGTAATACATGCATCATAGAAAATATAATACATCATTTAAGATGAAGAACCCACAATATCAATTCCAGATATTAGTCAGAAAGCATATTCACCTACTAACACAAAGCATAACTACCAGACACTTATCTTTTAATTTCCCATGTAGTTTGCCATATAATCATGAGCCTCAATAGTCCACTATCATCCTCCCGCAGCAACATCTGTGTTGGAAACGCAACTCTCTGTAACATCATAATCGAACAGCAATGAACCATGCTAGTTACATTATTTGTGTAAACTATTGAATGTGCAAACTACAAAAAACAAACCTTATCTGTGTCGACACTTAAACGATTGATGGTGATTTCACCTTCATCACTTAAAGCATGACGCAGCTCTTCAACCTCTATATAACCGTTTTGGTTTTATATCAAAGAACACAAAGGCTTCGTGAAGGGGCTCAACGTTTGACATTCTCTTAAGATGCATAATAACAGCCACAAACACCCCGTAGTCTAGGGTCCCATCTCTATCAACATCAGCCTACAAAACAGAGATTCCAGAATTAATGGTAACACAAATCGTGATTATATAATAGAAAATCTTGTTTGGTTCATACATATTCCATCAATTGTTGAAGATCTGTATGATTTACTTGATGACCAAGTTTGTTTAAACCGATCCGCAATTCTTCAAGATTAATCTTTCCTTTGGTTTCGATATCGATCATATGGAAATCTTCCTTTATCCCAGCCACATCCTCTACTGACAAATGCTTGGCCACGACCTGTGTATCACCACATATAAATATGAATTAAAAGTTTCAACAATTAATAGATTCAACAATGATATATATGTATAAAAGTTTCAACAGTTAATAGCGTGTCTTACCTATGTCCAAACTCAAACCAACTTCAATGGCCTGAAACTGGAATGCAAACGTGTGCAGCCCACAACACCACCTCCAATCAATACTTAAGAAGTTTTTTAATTGTGATCAAAATCCACACTTAGAAACACATAAACAATCAAAATCAAACCCTGGACTAAAGAAAACTTGCTAAAGAATATTGATGGAGGAAAAAGCATATAAAGCTAGCTTCTCCTTGCAACTGATTCTTGAACTTCCATAGATGTTTCAGCTTGGTCATCGATAATAGATCAAAGGGTATAACATACTAATTCTCAACTTGAAAGGAGAACACCTCAAGTGTAATTTAACAGTTATTAAATGACCTTGAGGTGAACTATATGATCAACCTGCAGTTTTTAAAATGATCATTGAATGTGTCTATTAAATAAAGTCCTCACAAAACGGTCAAAACCTAATATGAATCAGCCTAAAATAAAAACATATGCATACAGTTTAAGCCACTAAATTAAAATAGTCCAAACCAAATAAGGATCAACCTAAACGTGTAAGTAAGTTTGTAGTTGCAAATACACTAAATTATACCACGCTTCGTCATGCAAGGATAAGGGAATTCAATAAAGCAAAAGGTAAATTAGATTTTTATAAAGCATACAAAGGTACCTTAGCCAGGCATTTGATCGAACACCTTATTGGCAACAGTTTCTGAAACAATTAGTTACATGTTTAGCCGTTTAGGTAAGCAGCATTACAGTTCAGGTAAGCAAATGCAGCCTATAAGTACTTAATCAATAGATAAAGGATTAAAAATGCATGCACATGTATATCTATGCAGATTGCAAAGCATTTGTTATAAACTATCACAACGTGTTGAATAAAAGAACTTTACAATGTAGCTCACTAATAGTCAATTAAGTTGTAGTCTACCAATGAAGCTCAATTCCTGTCTTCACCAGGAATAAAATTAAACTGAAACTTAGGTACCTGCAAAATGACATCAAACTTCAAAAATAAAGATCAAACTTTTATACATATCAAATGAAGACAACTTAAATAACTAAATTAATTACGTCATTTGTAAGTGCCAAATTCACATTATAGCCAAAATACACTTAATTCCATCCTTACTTGTTCAATGTGCTCCATCACAGCAGCAAGAAGGATTTCCCATCCAAAATAATTATATATCCGTATATCCATCTGAATAGCTTTAACAGATCCAAGATCATAAACCCTCCGCAATATAATCATATACATAAGCAGCCAAAATAGAAAATCAGTTATGAGCTATCCATGTATTATATCAAACCCGACATAAATAACAATGACAATTTAAAATCAAATTCAAAATACATATAATTTCATAGATATGTACCTGAGATTTTAAAGGAAACAAATTGATGACTAAAACGATCGAGAATGAGATTGACCAGTCCTTTGCAACAACAATCAACATACAAATTAATTGAAATTATCAATCCGATTACGAAACAAAAAAAGTTAACATAAAGAGTGTGTAGAAACACCACCTGACGTAGAAACACCGCCTGAAGATTCTGAGTGTTAGAAACACCACCTGACGTATTCCGCCTTGCCATACCCAACACCGTCCATCGATGGAAGCACCACCAGGCCGTTGGTTCTTTCACCGTAGCCATTGAATTTTCTTATTTGATTTTGCCTTGATTGAATGATAAATGGTAGTCTTAGACTCCTCCTGAACATGTTATTTGAACCACTTATTGTTGATTTGGGGAATTTTAAAGTCTGGTGGTGTTATAGAGGGAAGAAAAAGATGAAGAGGAATGGTTAATTTGGGGCGGTGCATCGGTATGTTCGCACCAATAGGAGAAGAATGAGTGTGACATTATTTGCAGGGAAATTAATCAATAAAATCAAGCGTGTATAGAAAGTTTTACAGATGTAATAATGGGCTGGCTGGGCTTTGGAAAAACCAATAGACGTTTAAAAAAAATGTTCTTTTCCAAAATGTTTATAAAAAAAATGTTAAAAAATATATATTTAACATATTTAAAATTTTGATTTATGACATCAGCCATTTAACCATAACATGACACATCAGCTTCAAAACCTACCCCATGACTTGCCAAGTCAGCTTTATGATGTCAGCCAAACTCCCCTTTAGTAGTATAGATAGATAGATTTTTCAAGATCCAAACAGGTCAATTTAAAGTGTATCCTACATATCGTCGAAATTAAAATACAAGGGGAGTATGTTACATTCCTTGACAACTTAATTTTGAGAGTGAAATATTTATATTAACTTTCGTGAGTGGGCGGAATGTTTTGACATCACCGTAACGTCAAACTTTGATATTTTAGACAATTTCCCAATTTCTATCACAGGGAAAGAAAAATCATTATCAAGCTCGCGTTAATAAATGCTACAAATTGATGATACAACTCGTTAGTGATATATTTGCTAATGAGCATATTGGTTAACTTTAGGACGAATTCCTCAAAACATGAAAAATAGGAATACCAATATACACGTATAAAATAATATTGTAATTATAATTTTTTAGATACCGAGATACTGATGTGTCATTGGCAGGGCCGGTGAATGAATTTGGGAGGCCCCGAGCGATATAAAAAAAGAGGCCCCGAATCGACAAAAACATAATCAAACATATATATAGAAAAATGCACTAATATTACGAAAATTATATAAAGTTACAAAAATACGAAGTCATAATCTAACGATTCGGAAAAACTTACAATTTTCACTCTTCTCGAAAAAGAGCTATTCTCCGAGCATTCTTCGAAGTAAAAGTGTTGATTAAACCTTTATAATCAATACTCTATAATAGATCATTCTCAATTGCTATCATTGCCAATCTGTTAAGCCTCTCTTGTGACATTGTAGAACGTAAATATGACTTAAACAACTTAAGTTTCAAAAATCGGTTAGCTTACGATAGGTTAGAATACATAACCTATCTTTCTTTTTATTATATAACTAGATTATAAACCCGTGTATACACACGGACTATGTTAAAAAAAATTTAAAGTTAAATATACATAACATTTATCGTTGTAAATATGTAAATGCTAGTATTTAAAAAAACATTTGTAATCTATGTGTTAAACTATTTAATTGTAAACCCGTGCATCTAATCGTAATCATAAATACCAATCTTATCTCATATTTTACTAAAATTAAAATGAGAATAGTAAAACAGCTAATGTTAGTTTCGGATGTACAATATAAACATTTTGCTATAATGTTTTGAAATTTGTTAAAAGAATTTGCAAGTTTATATCGCAACATAATTGAAATAGTTAAATAACATAGAAAATCAAAATTTAAACCCGTATATACTCACGTGCTATGTAAAGTAACTTATTCCAAAGAGCTTATTGAATGAGAATATAATAAAAACGTTTGAAACAAATGAAAGTTAGATGCCTTAATTTTAATAAAATACTAGTTTACAACCCGCAAATTTGCAGGACTCTTCGATGTTTTACTGTAGTAAGCGTGTTTTAATAAAAAGTTATGCACACTTTAATTAGTGTTAAGCGGTAGTAAGGGAAAAATGTAAATACGTGTATAATTAAATGGGTTTAAGTTGGAGAAAACTCTTTTTTTTTTCCACTTGTTTTAATCACAAACACCTACCTTTGACAATATGTGTAATGCGTTTTTAGCATGATTGATGGTTTTCTTGCAACTAAAAACACAAGTAGAATAGTTCAATAAGAAAATCACTCTAATTACCTGGACTCTATTGAGAATCACCTGTTAAAGTTTGATAATTGATGTACTTTATAACAAAATGATCATAAACACATGATCATTACCACATACCCAATAAATTATCATTAATAATTATTATAGTACCCAGAAAGTAGTAACCGATGGTACAAAAAGTATCAACCGATAATAATACTATATAAGTTGAATCAATATTTATTTTCATTTACTAAATTATTTTCAAGGAACAATAACATACCAACAATGGACCTAATTGCAGCAAATGTGATTATGCAAACTGGTAGAAGTCACAATTTTCATATATGGTACTTGCTAAAATTTCTTCTTGTCATCGAGTAGAAGTGAACCATAAAACACCACTTGTCATCAAATCAAGCAACGAATCCAATTTCGGTGCATCAATCCCCAAGGATTCACTTCAAACTGGTAACTTCAAGCAAACTTGCAAATAGTTCAGCAATATATTTTTTAGATAATCAGATGAAGATGGTTATAGAAAACATATTAATACACCATAGCAATGGCAATCTTCCTCAGACATTAAACTGCACAATTATAACGCTTTGTCTCATCTTGTCAATACAACGTAAAGCAACTATACAAACTTAATAATTAAGATGCATAAATTGGAATAATAAATACTTACATTTAAATCTGGATGCATAAACTCCTGAATTTTAGCAATTGAACAATTTATCTTTAATCATAAACTATATTAATGATTAATGATATCAAATGCAAGAAGTGGGCTGCCAAATATAAAAGCTAGATAAGGTCATTCGTCACTTTTAGTCGAAGGTTGTCAACTAACAGTAGCTCAAAGACACGACTCAAACTATGTAAAATGAATTTTACAACTCTTCTAAAGAGAAACATCAAAAGTCTGAGCTAGTATGTGAAGATTGAACACTTCACAAAAGTTGACAACCTAAATTTTATTACAAAAAAAATTTAACTTCTGGAAAAATAATTTTTCAGGTCAACTCAACCTGACCCAGTTCGACATAACCAAAAATCATGGCCCAAACCTTTTCTCACTCCTAACCTGCCCATTTTGACACTACAATATAAACACAAGTTTAATTACGCATGTAGATACGGACATATTGGTGCAGTTTGTGTACTCTAATAGAATCTAAAACTTACACACCCTTTTGCATTGCCTTCATTGCTTGAGCTCAAGTTCTCAAGGCATCAAGCCATCAACCATCTCTCTGTTTGCTTTTGCACCTTCAAGCATTATCATAAGGTAAGGTCTCATTGCCAATATAGTTGAAGTTTCGATAATAATAATAAAAATAACTCGAATTGACCAAACCACATGTAGGTGGATCAAGATTGCCACATCTAACTAAAACTAATAGAGTACTAAAGGTCTTATTTACAAAAATAACATTTAAACTCCTGAAGCTTATTATACAACAATGTAATAGTCAAAATTAGAAAGAATGTCGAAATATCACCATCTGATGAACCGCAATAATTAAAGAAACAATATAAAGGTCATCGAAAACTATAAATTAATATAAAAAACTCATTCTATGGACCAGACTTTTGCACCCCTAATTGTATTAATTGAGTATGTCATCATTTGAATATTAAAACTACCCTTGCATAAAACTTGATCAACCTGATCACTGAGTGAGTGAGTGAGTGGTGCAAACTTTGGAGTATCTTAGACTCCCAAGTCTTCTTGCATTAGAATACATGAAACTTATATAAACAAAACTTCTTATTAAGAATTTTATAAACTAAAGTTTAATATTCTACGTAAACCAATACACAATGCTCTTAGGATTTTTGCAGGGTCAAAGCAAATGTAGTCAATTGTAAACACACTTCAATTAACTTAGTTTAATAATGAACTCGAAACCACATGTTCTTAGGCAAATGCAGTCAACTTACTGATGTGTCTTCAAGTTGATTCACTACTTCAAGATTTATCCAAGTAACTTACTGATGTGTCTCCAAAATGATTCTCAGCACACATTCAGGGTCGAAGCAAATGGAGAATGAATTAGCAAAAAGTCTGCTACCGGCCAGAATGCTAGGAATAAATGAGTTATTCGTGTCAAGCCCAACAGCAGGTTGCGGGCTGCACCATCTAAAAATAGCCACTTTGAATCATTCCATAGCTGCAAAAAAAATACATCACAATTATAATTAGTACATAGAGCAAAAAGAAAATTTAATCTGTTCAAACGGCCACAGGTTTAATTTAAAGGTCATTGAAGACACATTCGAAAAGTGGGAACGATTTCTATATATAGCACGAGTCCTAAAGAAAAACCACATATGAAAAGGTTTGATGAAAAACATTATCAAATGATTTGAGAATAGCTATAACTATTATGCATTAAAGAAATTTTAACTTACAATTATTATGTGTACTCATCCCATTTTTTCAAGCATGACAATGATCACAAAACAAAATGCCATTCACCACCAGTTTTGACCAATTTATTACCGAAGTGTGAAACTGCTTTTAGTTTGACCCAATGTAACCCTCTACTTAATTACCAAACCTACTCCAATTTTTAAACACCAAAATATTTTAGAACAACAGTAGCCATATATAATAGAAATGATACCCAAATAAATCCAATATGACAAAGCAGTGACATCAATTTTAATTCCAAAAAGTCAACAACCCTGAACCTGATATACATAAACATCTTTTGTTTTTGTGTTTCACCAAGTTCCAATATATTACCACCAATAATAAACCTCTAATCCAGTAGCATACATCATGTCTCAGAAATCATATGCACCAAAATGCAAACCTCATATTCCTAATCACCATGTCAAATTTTAAGTTTTCAACAACTACACCTTTACTTCTTCCCACTATGCAAACTGTTCCATCGAATTCCAAATCATTGTAACCATAATAGATCATTTAAGTAACCAAATTGACAACGACAACAAACTCTAATTCTATGACTGATGGATTCAAACATACACAAGGTGCATGTAAAGGAAACTATAAACAACAATATTGGATCGGCCAACCCACCCATCTTGCCACCTCTAGAAAAAGGAATCTATAAACAATACTTAACTATATTAGTCACTCACCAAGGTACATTTAAACTCATAAGTAGCACCCTTACCTTTGCATAGAAGAAGCCAGCCACATCAACACTACTTTTGTATCATTTGACAGAGTTCGTGGCATAAAGAGAACATAATGAGGATAAGCTATGGTACTCTTTTTTAGCCAATTTATATATGAATATATTTAACCTGACCAAAATCAAACCCAGTTTCTCAATTCATAAAAGAAAAAAATAACAAATGAGGAAGAATAAGTTTAGAACAAAGAGAGATATATGAAACGTACTTCTATCGATCATGGTTTCGATCACCATATTCATCTCTAAAGCATCCATCTTTCTTCAGGAATCCTTATATAAAAAATTGGGATTCAAAAGCCAGGTTTTAATAAGACAATTCAATGCTACTTTTATTAGAGGTGAAATAAAACAGCATTAAGCAAAACCCATTACAAAGCACAAACTCCTTATAATCTACCTTCTCTTTGCATATGCAAATTGGCCATGCAAGTAGCCATTTCATATAATAAAATTCTACATCCATATAATAGGGAAAAGGTTGATAAGATGTAATCATGATGACTCTTTACATAAGGCAGGAAAATGTTGCACACACAATTTCATCACACAAAATCAAATTCAGGGACTCAAAAGCCAAACCAGTACAGAAAGCTATACATTCTATGTTGGTGGCAGTCAACTTCTTTTTAATCCATTCAATTCTAGTACTCCTTAAGTACATATAAACATTCGTTATATTTCCAGATCATTTAATACGTTTGATAAACAACTGGTAACCACTTACAGTAAAATGTTTATATAAGAAAACTCTCATTTACCTAACCACAAAAGAAGAACACATAAAGCATACACCAGTTGATTTGTTTAAGCAACTGAAAAATCAATGATTTATCAGTATTATTGTAACTATAAGCTAATGTACTATTCAGTGACATTATTATTCATAGGCCATCAAAAAGCAATTACGAGTTAAATTATATAAGAACATTAAGGACAAAAATGTTTATTACCTTAATAGCATCATCAGCAACCTTTCAGGCCACAATTGTAACTTCAACAGCACCTGTATGCCCAACCATGTCATCATTTGGTATATTACCTTGTCCCTAATAGCACATGAAAACAGTAATCCATGCATGATTGAGATCCAATTCATTCTAACCAGATTATTTAAGGGGCATAATGAGTTACCTGGTCAAATTTGCCACTATTCATGGCATCACGGGCTTTGTCAACGATCTAAAGTGCCTTCATATTTGGTTTGACTAAGGATGGCATCACAGGCTTTCTTAATATAAGCCTCGTAATCTCTTCTCTCTTCTCTTTACTTCAGCTTACGAAATACTATACATATAACAACTTTAACCGATTTAAAAAGATGGTTAATTCGAAGTTTTTTACATTACGGGTTAATTAAAAAGAGTCAACTCCAAAAGAAACGGGTCAAAGTCATCTGACATTTATACACATGAATATTTTTGCTACTGTAATAATGGGAATTAAGTGTTTTGGTAAATCAATAAATTCAAATTACAAGGACCTATTTCACATAGTAATGGAGCCCAAGGCTTTTCAATAAACTTACATGTACGTACATCTTCGATCCTATAAACGTTGTCAGTTGCCCAAAAGTAAGTGCTATGTTTGCAACTAAAAAAGTAATTAAAACTCACCTAAACCAAGTAACTCGATTATAAATTATGGATGCTACATTCCAGATTTTAAAGAAGCACTATCAATACTTCATGGTTTGGTACTTACAAAGGATCTTTCATTGTTGAGCAACAACATTATCTTGGGACTGTCGTGTAAGAAAACTTTCTCATGATGTCCTTGGAGGTTCCATCAATTAGACTGAATAATCCATACCTGAAAACATTGACATATTCATTATTATCTCTATCTCATCACACATGTTCATAAGGAAATAGCATTAAACAAAAACCGCCATAAGGAAATTTGTTCTAGACCTAAACTTACAAATCAAAATGCAAACTTTCCATTGTAGGTGTAGAAACCTTCACAAAAATTATTTGCATTACAATTTTTGTAGAAATTATTTCCATCTAAAATTAACACTGCTAACAAAGTTAAAATTATTTGCAGTACAATTTTTGTATAAATTATAAGATAAAAATACATTTCGCATTTTGATGACCTGCCATATCTGTAAATAGACTCCTCTTTGTTGCTTCATTTACTGAATACATTTTAGATGTATGTAACCGTATTCGACCCATACAGATTAATGGTGTAAATTTGGGTTATGCTTACTTTTGTTGTAGGAAACATAAAAATATGGTCCGTATACCTGCTAAGTTGTAGCGAGTGCGACCTCCAAAATTAAAGCTACTGGCAATCTGAGATTAACGCAGCAGAGCGTGTGTGTATAATAGTGTTCCTTTCAAGCTTATTTATATTAAGTTAACGCATCTCCAAGTAGGGAACACCTGAAAGTTTGAGAAAGTATGTTGTGACATTTGTGAAGCTTATACTATTTGCAGCCTAGCAATTCAGACAACTATCATCATCATGCTTTTTGGCCAAAACATGGTAGTATTCCTCTCTTAGGTTTAAGAGGCCGTTAGTGTATTAATTATTATCAAATGAATAAGGCAGTAACTTTTATATCTCTCGAATGTATTCATATACAGAACAACAATGTTCTATTTTTCTGACCTTTTACCCAGCTCACCCATTTTGGCCACTTCTACATTCTTAAGTTGAACCTCACAATTTAAAAAAAAACACCGACAAGCTTTAAAGGCAGCTGTATGTATCAAAATTTAACCTTGGGATAATTTCAGCACTTTTAAATCATTCCCCTAATAGCTAAATATGTTCAGCTAACCCAGTTGAGATAAAACACAAAGAAATTAAAACATTCAAAAATGTTTAGGGGAATAATTCATAAATGCGCCAAAGTTGCCAATTCTGATTTATGCAATCAACACAACAGATACATAAAACTAATAACGTGTTTAAGAGATTACCTCTTATTCTGCTAGCAAAGGCTCTCAATTTCTTGCACCTCCGACTCAACAACATAAGCAGAGGTTTTGAGGGCCTGTACTCATGGTAATCTCGGCCGATCTTCTGTTTGCACTTGAAAAAAAATCTTGAAATCTGATTTCAAAATATAAATTGATCAAAGTTGCCACGTCTAATTAAAGTAATCAACACCAACAGATACATATAACTCATAACGTGTTTAAAAGTTTACCACTATTCAGAATTGTTGTTGACCGGGACACTGTTATCAAAATATACAGGTGGCATAGTTGCCACTTCTAATATATGCAGTCAACACCAACAGATACATAAAACTCATAACGAAGTTGAGGAGTGCAGATAAGAGATGTAATGTACGTCACCTACATAAGAGATGTTATGTATGTCAGTAACATGTCAAGATACACTTGAAAACAGCAATCACAATTCATTATCTACAGCTGCCAAAAATTAAGATAGATGAATACTTGCAATCCAAAAAGGTTTAAGGAGCATACCTCATACTCCTGAACACGTTTCCCCTATTCAGTCTTTAAAATCATTTGTAGTACAATTTTTGTATAAATTATAAGATAAAAATACAGTTCGCATACTGATGATCTGCCATTTCAAGTTCATCTTTTGTGGAACAGTTGATAAAGCATTCTCAAAATGATACAGATAGCCACACAATATACTGAAATTAAGGCATCAAGCAAGCTACAAATAAACCATAAATGAATGTCAACAATAAACAAAAAGATCTATCACAGTCTGAATTCTGGTTGATTGGTAATCAGAGGTGGTCCAAAATACTATATGTTAATCTAAATCCGATTCAATATTTTAAATTTCATGAAAACATCATTTCAGTTAATTAAACCGGGCTCATAGTTTTTGCCACCACAAATGGCAAGACAGAAGATCATATAGCAGTATAGCACAAAAGTTTTGTTACAGTTCGATCATATTCAGAAAGTAGTTAGTGTGACATTTCATCATACACTTGTTGTGCAATAAATCAAATAAATCAATCTTTACAACTATATACACCTCACTGGAAACAAACCCTAACTTCTCCATCACCAAAATCACTTGTTTAATTAATCCTATCCAGCCTAATTTCTGAAATCAAACTTAAGTAAATTCAGAAACCTGATTTTTAACGATGAACTTATCAGAATTAAACATACAAACCCTAAATTCAAAAATCAAAATCAAGCAAAATCGCATACCTGCTTTTGGTGATGATGAATTCGAAATTGATGGAAGCTAGAAAATCATGATCGATGAGAAAGTATTCAGTCATCATCGATTCATTTGTAGAACGGCATGTCTGATGTTACGTACGTCACGCACTCAACCGGATTCATCGGTAACCCAGCAATAAATATCGTGTATAGAACAAAATCACGATCATATTGAAACAGATAAACCCTAATTTTAGAATTACTTATCAAGCAAAATCGCAAACCTGGTTTTGAAGATGAAGAAATCGAGAGTGATGGAAGCAAAGCATGATAATCGATAAGGAAGAACTCACTCAATGAGTATCATATTTAGAACGTCAATTGAAGATGGAGAATTGGAGAGACATGTTGAAGATGAAGAATCGTTGTTTGATTCTGTACGCACGCAAGGAAAGCCCGCCCAAGGGTTTTCTTAATCTTGATTAAGGGGCAAATTAGTAATTTACAACACAATTAAAGGGGAGAATGACATCATGTTTTCATCTAATGGTGGCTTATAATAGGATCAGTGTGTAATTAAGGGGGGAGATCTCTTTCAAGTTTTTCTTATATATATATATAGAGATATAGAGATACATATATTTTGGAAGATTATAAGTTTTTTTAAACAAATGAAAGTTAGATGTTTTTCACGCATATCTTATAAGAGGGTTCCTCATCCGGAGGTTTTTAATTTTTACAATTTATTTATTAACCATTCAAATGCTCTGATTTCATCAAACTTTCAATTAACCAACTAAATGTATTGATTTGCCTAAAATCTCTCTTTTGTTTTAAAAAAACCCTTGATAATATCTTTTGAAAAACAATTACCATTTATTTTGTAACCTAATACAAATTCCCAAAAATTAATACCTAAAAAGCTTAATAATAATAATCAAATAAACGAATTTTGGTCTAAAAAAGCATAATAATAATCGAATAACGTATTTTTGTCTCAAAATCAATCGCTTATATCCATTCGATTTATATATACTTAATTAATTAATAAAAAAGATATGATGATAAATAAATAAAAAATACTTATGTATCGCATAGAAGGACCATAAAATAGGAAAATAGGACATATGAATGATCAATTGTATAACACCCCTCATTTAATCTCATTTAAATATAGTAATTCGGAAGCGTAAGTCCAAATAGCTAGTAATAATTTACCTCATTTTTTCAAAATATAAAATTCAACCTTTTCAAAACATAATTTCACAACAGAGGTGTTATATAAAACGTGATAAAACATTATTTTAAACAAATCCACTATCAGAGTAACGCTTCACGGTCAAACATTCATTCTAGTCCAACTTCTTGCCCACCCAAATATATCAATAACCTGCAAGAAGTGTTAAGTGGGGGATTAGCATAAAGCTAAGTGAGTAGATAACTAATCAACAGGCTAACTTAGCTCAACAACTTTGCATACAACAATTAACACATAACCAACAAAGTAGACAATACCACCATTTAGCAAAGCAACAGGGCAACTGTTCAACTGGTCAACTTATCATCAAAGCAACTATTCAACAAGCAACGGACTTCATAATGAGGCATCGGT